>CM062805.1:167638304-168238304 GCA_031772625.1 Pinus tabuliformis | reverse complement strand
CACCTCCCCCAACCATTTCCCACACTCATCTCCTTCATTTCCATCATTTTCCCAAAAAACCCTAGCCCACACTACGCTTTTGCTTCATTTCTAGGTGTGTACTGTGTTTTTTACTTTTCCCCCTCTTTCCCTCACCCATTTCAAGAAATTCCACTTCCCAAGTATCCCTAACATCTACCCCTACCCCCTAGAATTTCCCTATAATTTTCCCTAATCCCCATCCCCTTCATTCCCTTCCCTAAACTAGCTGCCCTTTTTTCCCTTGTTTTCCCAATCCTACCCTACCCTTCCCTCCTATCAAACTAGGGTTTTATCAAGCATAACCAACACCATGGCCAGTGAAAAGAAGAAACATAAAAAAGGAGGGCATGTCTCTAGATATGAGCTAACTCATATGCAGGAGATCAATTCTTCTCCATTCATCAAAAGACCTTTTGAAGAAGTAGGATGCTTAGGGTTTTGTGAGAAAATATAAGAGGTCGATTGTCATGTTATGTTGACTAGTCTTCTTGCCACCAATTTCAAGAGGGATAAGACCACCATAGTAGGGATGGATTTCATAATATCAATAGAGGTCATAGTTTCAGCCACATATATCCCTAACCAAGTAGAAATGGATGGATTTCGACATTGAAAACTACAAAGTATTCTTGAAACCCTAGTATAAGGAAATCCCATCTCATATCTTTCGTAGCAAGTAGTTGTTGTATAAGTATACTCCTTTGATGAAGATGATTATAAAATATTTCACTTGTGAAGGTAGTTTTAGCAAGTTGTATCATTATCATATCAGGCTGTTGATGCATTCCACATCCATCAAACCACTAAACCTAGAAAATTACTTGTTTAGAAGCCTAGTTAAGATGGCTGAAAAGGTGCAGACCAAAGGGGAAGATAATCGAGCAAGCTTATTCCATCATGCTTTGATTAAATTCATAGTTCTCCACCATCTCACATAGGTCAATATGTAATGGGAAGCATTCATGGAGGCAACGTCTCTCTTGCCTACCTCTCATCAATCCAAAAGCTCCAATAGTCCTACATCATCTGGGCCAAAAAGACCTGAGCCATCTAGTAGACCATCACTGGCAGAGAGAAAAACTAGGGAAAATATTTCACAAACACACAAGAAGGGGAAGAGGCTAGTTTTTTCCCCTGACATAGAAAGAGACATACATACTCCTAGACCAATGACAAGGGCTCAAGAAAAAAGAGTGCCTAAGGAAGTTATCATTGAAGAAGTTCAAGATGAAGCCATGAGAGAGAAATTACCTAGGGGTAGAGGAGATTCACACTTGCATCCTCATGGAGAGGTACCTCCTAAGGTAAATATGACATATTATGGGAATAAGAGAGTAGAAGACATCATTAAAGAGGAGTAGACACAGATCAAAAAGTTACATGATGACCTTTCTAAAGCCAATTTCATTGTGGCTCTCTTGAAACAAGAGAATAGGAAACTGAAGATAAGCCTAATGTAGTAAGGTAAATCACATGAAGAACCCCCATCATCCAAAAAGGCAGCTAAGGAAAATGGTAAGGCAGTCATTGAAGAAGCCAAGCAAGATGAAGACACACAAGTACAACCAAAGAGATCGACAACCAGAGCCATGGCTAAGAAGAGACAGAAAACAAAAAATCCTCCTCCTTCTCAAACCCTAAAAACCTTTCATGAATCCATAGTAGCTGAAATTGAAGAGAACAAGGATTATTGGTTTGAGAGAGTGAAAGTGAACCTAGAGAAGCTTGTGAGGATGGCAAACATAAACATTTCCCTGCAGATGCATATGGCAAGGCACTATTATGTAAGAAACATGGTGTGTAAGATTAGGGTTAAAAACATGAAGAAAAATCTTAAGAAAACCCTAATCATGCTCAATAAGAGAGAAAACTTGGACTTTTTAGCTTATGCGTCGCTAGTCGTCTAAGGCATGACTAAAAAATGAAGAAGCAGAAAATTTTAGGAAATGTTTGGCAAATGCTGAGTTTTTGGTTAAGTCTAGAACTTTTAATGTGCATAAGCGCAATGTGGCCACACTACTCTTCTTCTTAGATAATCCAAAAGGGGAATTCCACACATCTGTGGATATATTTTGACCTCTACATTACATATATCTACTTCGTCTCTCATGTTAGCTCACATTTTTGAAGAAAATGAAAAAAAACTAGCAATTATTCATGTTTCTCCCACTATTTTGGATCCCATGCTGCGCTTATGGAGTAGTTTTGGTATAATGCATTTTGAGGTACCTTGGAGGTGAGTTTTTGTTGATCTGAAGCTTTATAGGCCTAGTGGACATCCCCATCTACCAATACCAACCTTAATTTCATATTGAGGACGCATCAAAGTCATTCAATCAACCTTCAAACTTTCGCTACACTTATGTGCCTGCACGCTGTGCTTCTACAATTTTCATTGTGCTTATGTAGAAGAGGCATGTTTTTGAGTTTTCATGGTCAAAAGTAAACTTTGGTTGATGTAGCTAGTGTCAAAATATTTTTACCTGATGTAGTTGAATATTATAATGATGGTTAGAGTGGATATTTTGTAATTAAATGCTTTCAAGTCAAATTCAAATCAGTTTATGTAAAAGAGGAAAATAGTTTCTAACTACTCATGATGTGGCAGGGATTAGGTAGGAGTAGGAAATCAGTTCCTAAGAAGTAGGATTCGATCCCTGAGAGGAGGAATGTTGTTTTACATCTATATGTATTTATAATGAACACATAGAGGAGGTTGGATTGTTGAAGCTCATCTCTTGGACTAGTGTACTGGACATTTTTGCAGAAATATATGCAGTTGTAACTATTCTCACGGGATTCTTGTGATGTGGTTTTTGGCACTGTGTTTCTTCAATTTTCGTTTTTTCATTTGATGATTAAGTATTTATAGTATCTATATATTTTCTTTTGGTGATTATTTCTTAAGTTTTAAAGAATATTTCATGATCAATATGCTCTGTTTTGTTTGAGGTTTTCACATAAGTGTTTTCTCTTCTAAGAAAATGAATTCATACTTATATGCTCATTTTGCTTCATCTTTTTCCCTCACCATACTACAATGACAAATTTACTTTGTGCCACCGATTTTATCTACCTAGCCCAATATTATATTTGCAATTGATCATTTGGGATACTTGACCTAGCACTTAGACCTAGTGGTTTTGTCCAACAAACCCTAAATCAAATCCTACTATGCTAAATACTTAGCATAAGATCTACATATTCTTGAGTCACTTCCATTTACTGTGAGATTGTTTTTTTGAGAGAGCCCTCTCTAATTTGGTAGGGGTAGCTACCATGTCCAAATTTGGTTTGAGGTTACATCCTTGGCTTCCTTTCTCAGCCTTGGGACATTGAGCAGTGCTAACAGCTTCCACTGTTTGGAATGTAAATGGTCGACCTCCCAAAAGGAAAAGAAATGCCTGGTATGATGAAAGTAATGTTGTAGAAAAACAAGATGAATTCTATATTATTTATTTTCTATATACTGCCTCTCACCAGGATAATTTGGATCATTGGTTGATTGATAGTGGATCCTCAAGGAACTTCACTGTATACAAGGAGGCCCTTTAAAATTTGGTTGAAAAGAAGACTAATCTAAAGATCATACTTGGAGATAATGCCACCTAACTTGTGAAAGGAATAGGTAATCTCACTCTTCACTTGAATCAAGGTCAAACCATTAACCTACAAGAAGTATTGTATGTGCCCAATTTGAAGAAGAACTTGGTGTCTGTTTTTGCAATGGAAGATAAAGGCTTCAAGGAAACATTCATTGATGGAAAGGTACAGATTTGGCGAAGAAATCCTAAAGATGCATTTACTCTTGGATTCAGGGTTGATGGTTTCTATCAAGTTGGTGGAAGTCCTTTGGGAGCTTTGGAGAGCTATACTTCTTTTCAATGTGAACTATGGTACTGGAGATTTTCCCAGTTACATTAAAAATCCTTACCTAGGGTAAGGAAGATGGTCACGAGGATGCCCGAATTTAATATGAAACATGAAGGAGTTTGTCAGGGATGTGCAGCTGGGAAACATACAAAGGGACCATTCCCTTCTAGTGAAATCTAGACAACTGATATTATTCAATTGATCCATTCCAACCTATCTGGTGCCCTTATCATAAACTCATTGGGAGGATACACATATTATGTAATCTTTGTGGATGACTTCTCAGGCAAAACATGGATTCAATGAATTTCGTAGAGAGGCTGTGATTAAGAGGGAGACAAATGTTCCATATACTCTTGAGCAGAATGAAGTTGTTGAAAGGAATAATTGAACAATCATGGAAGATGCCTATGCCATACTCCATGATCAAGGTCTATCGAATTTCTCGCGGGGAGAAGATGCCAATACTCTTGCATATGTTCAAAATGGGATCCCTCATCAAGCATTGGATTTGAAGACACCTGAAGAAGTATTCACTGATAAGAAACCTGATGTTTCTCATTTTAGAACCTTTTTTTCCTGGTATATTTTCATGTGCATAAAGAGAAAAGAAATAAGTTAAAATATTCTAGGAAGAAAAGTATATTCTGTTAGCGCCTAAATCTAGCTCAGGCTGAGAAAGGCAGGATCTAGGGTAATATCAAACCACGCTTAACCTCGTAGCTAACCCTACCAGGTTGGGAGAGGGATCTCTCCTTGTCAATTTCAGGAAAAGATAGAAAATGAAGTTTGAGATGATTGATGTAAAGACTAATCATAGGCTAGGTATATGCTTAGAGGAGTTTGATTGAATTTAATGTTGGTTTGCTGGCACAAATGTGAAAGGCAGATTTGGATCTAGGGAATGGACACAGTCTTGCAGAGGTTTCTGTGGGGCGAGGTAGGCAAATGGTTTAGTACTTTGAAATAAGTGAGATGGAGAGTCTTAAGACTAGTGAGGAGTTGGAGAGGGCATGAAAGTCTCAGGGATTCTCTTCAAACTACTAAAAACATAGAAAACAAAACAAACCCTAGGTATAGCACTGCAACATCAATGAATTCTACCTTTATCCTTGATTCATTTAGTTAACCTAAACAGAGAAATATGATGGCATACATAAAAACATTGTAAACTTGCATTACAGAAGGAAAAACAATACTGAATCAAGTTGCCACAAGAATCCCACAAAATGCTCCAAACCCTGGTCTATTCCTTTGCCAAACTACAGAGATGAATGTACAATAATGCTCAAACCATTCACAAGAGTCCAACCTTGACAAATGACTGAAAAAGTACTAGATATAGGCAACAAACAACTCATTCTAGGCTTTAGGGGTTGAATTCATGAGTTTAGGAGCTGTTTCAACAAGATTTAAACTAAGAATTGAAAAGTAGGTAGTGGAACAACTTGCCTCTAAAATCTAGGAAACTGATTCATTCAGTTCAAAACTACCCTTTCATGATGTATCAATTTCCAACATTTTTACATAAAAGTCCATCAATTTACATCATTTTACATCACAAGTTTGACCATGAGAGAGAAAAAGGTCAAACTAACAAAAAATTGGGTGAAAAAATAGAGTTTTTTTGGGCAAAAATGACAATTTTCCATCTTATGCGCTGCACCACTGTCCCTGTGCGTAGTGCCTTTTTTGCAGCTGATTTTTGAGGCCTTTCCATGCACCAAAATTTTCTCCAAGTGGGCTTGTTGGAAATTTTTGTCTGTCTACTTTCCAGAACAAGTGAAATTTCTGAATTTGGTGTCCATTTTCCCCTCCAAAAGTGAGTTCTCGCAACACTTCTTCCTGTGTGGCCAAAAAGGGGCAGAAAGGGCATTTTTGAGGTGTTTTCGACCCTTTTGAAAGCTCAAAGCTTGACAAAAATTTGTAGCCATTTCTGGGCATTCATAATTTTGCATGAGGAATCTAAAAATGTAGAGTTTTCCTCCAGAGGAGGTCCCTAGCAAAAGCGAGCACCGAGTGGCGTTATGCACCAGGCAGAAAAATCGGTGTTTTGCTTCAAAAATTCAAAATTGACAAGAAGTGTGCCAAATTTCTTGAAATTTGGGCTGAGTGACCTGCATCAAGTGCTATGTTGGGCTAAGGAAGTCTCAGCCAAAATCTTGAGCTTCTCTTGCTCTTTCTTCCTCCTCGAAATTTTCCTCAACTTGGCCTTCAAGTTTCTTATTCTTGCTTTGCAAACTTTGTTTCTTGCCAAATAGTGATAGGCCATGTGCCTCAACATATTTTTCTCTTTGTTGGCCTTCTCCAACATCTTCTCGAAGTGCATGTTTTCCCTCCCAAGCCAAGATTCATGATCAGCTTCAGTCTCTTGCTCTAGCGGTGTCAACTTGATTTTTCTCCCCTTTGCTGCTTGCCGGTTTTATCTTATGTTTTGCAGCTCCATGATAGTATGTTGGTATTCCAACTGCTTCTTCCTTTCCTTAAGATAGTTTATTACCCACTTGGCTCTTTCCAGGTTAAGGGACAAGTCATGAATGTCAGCTTTCTATTCCTGGATGATCTCCTTGAGCTTTGAGCTTTGGGAGCCCAAATCAATTTCATCATCCTGAATGAGAATGAACTCCCTCTCTTGACCTTCAAAATGCCCCTCATCATGCAATGGCTACATACCTTTGTCCTGTACTTGCTCTGTTATTGAAGGAAACGAGACCCCTTCCACCCCGGGTGGAGATAGTACTCATTTTGCTACTGCAAATAGCCTCTTGTCCCCTTTTGATAAGTGATGAATACCGACACACTGGTGGCTTGAGTCTCATGCACCTCTTGCTGATCTGAAGGCTCTCCTGCCTCATGAAAAACTGATGGTTTCACTTGAGGATTTGTGAAAACCTCATGTGAAACGAAATCATCCCATGAAACATTCATCAAGCTCAACTGATGCAAAACCACAATCTTGATCAATGCAAAGTGATAGATACTGTTATACTATTGATGAGGAGGTTTCCTTTGCACCAATGTGGTCATTTTCTCAATATTCCAGCATATGAAATAGGGGATGTTCATCATCCTCACTCTAGTGAAATGCATCAATAATCTGACATGATAGGCATGTAGATGAGAAAATCTGCCTTCACAGCTGAAATATTTAATTATGAGTTTCATATGGGGAGCATATGTATCTTGTAGGTATCTGAAAGGGAAGACCCTACCGATTTGCCTCTGATAGCCAGCCTTGATATAAGGCTCACAATGCTCTTTGTCCACTAGCTGTCCCTTGTTCCATTTTTCAAGCACATTCGGAATACCTGTTGCCTTAGCTATAGTTTTAGGTGTCAAAGTGAATGTCACACCCGCCAAATTGACCTGGCCATTGTGAAGATGGAGCAAAAAAAGTCTGGCAAGATCATGGTGGTATTTGACTCTTTCCACCATCTCACAAAACTGGTAGCAAGACTGATGTTTGAAACATGCTACAGCAAGAGGGCAAGCCAATAGCTTAGTAAGTGTAGTGGGCTCCTCCCGGATGTGTTTTCCTCCCTTGTGAGGTTTCCTTGGTGCATGACTTTCTCGGGAGGAATCACTTACTGTTTCGTCATCTCTTTCATAAGGTGAATATGTCTCCATGTTTTCCACTGTTTGGGTTGAGGTGATGAGTATGAAGAGATTTTATATGAACAATAGATGTTTGTTGTTCAATGAAAGGGATTGATGAGTGTGGACTGTGAATGTGGGAGTTTGCTGTTGACTGCAGAGTTTTTTGGGAGTGGCATTGGTTTGGGGAATGAGGATTAGGGTTTAAAGATTCCAATTAGGGTTTGGGAGTAGTGGGATTAGGTACTATGGTTTTTAGTTTTAGGGATAGTGGGGATAGGTAAGTGTAAATAAAAGAGGGAAGGAGAAATGAGGTGAATGAAATGTAGTGAGGAGATGTGCAAATGGTAGAGGGGGATAAGACAACAAAAATTTCAACTTTGCCAACCCTAGGCAGCTTTTCAATTTGACTGTGCAAGGAACTAGGGTTTTATTTTTTACCTATTGAAACACCATGAAAATTGACTAAAACCCTTGCAATGGCACTTAGGAATGTTAAACTCACTTGTGAAATGAAGTTTGCACGATTTAGAGCTTAGAGGAGGTGATTTGAGTAAATTTTGGGCTCAGAAGACCGGTGCACCGCGCCCACTAACAGGTGCGCTGCGCCCCACTGGTGCGTCGTGCCTAAACCCAGGTGCACCGCACCTCAAGAACTTTCATAGTTTGTTTGCAAATTCACTCCTTCCGCCTCAAACACGATTTGGCTCTTGTTTTTCTCTTCTTTGGCACACAAATGAACTCTTGAACATAAGAAACTCTTTATATATCCTTGGACTTTAATTTTTATTTGCAAAAACCCACTTTTCTAAAGTTTGCTTTTTCAATTCTTCTTTAAAACTCTATTTTGGAAATTTGACTTGTTTTTTGCCTTTTAATGGACTAATGCTTTGAATTTCTGACTCTTTTGCAGGCGCTAGAGTGAAGGAGCTTGGCAAGGTGACTAGGGCTACATTCCGGACTTATTACATATAGGGAAAATGAAATTACATGAAATTTTTATACATAAAACAATAAAACTCTGTTTTTCCTCAAAACAAGGTTTTGAGGAAAAATCACTCATTGAACATGTGATTATTGAAATTTTTGATCCTGAAGTTTTATTTGACCTCCTCATGTGCCTTATGACCATTATTGAGCTTTTAGAAGACTTTAATGACAAACCCTAGACCTAATGAGGCCTAAAACCCCTAAAAATGACTTTTGCAGATGTAAAGACAAAAAATGATTCGAAATGACCAGAATGTATGAAAATGGGCCAGCAGGTAAAGATCATGAGGGAAAATTTATAATATGCCACTACCATCAGATGATCCATGATCCTGATGGAATGCAACTGATCAGATGAGACACCTAAAATGCAATGCAACAAGAGATTTTTGATCACTGATGGAGGGATGAAGATACCGACATTAACATTGGCTCCAATGGGGATGGTAGCTCCTTGGAGGTGCCAAGAACTACAGATCTCTGGAAAGTAGACAGTTCCTTCTTCCATTGGGCTATGGGGTCAATAAATCCAACAAACCAAAACCAATATCTTGACTCAAAACTGACTCAACTTCAGGACTGAAATCTGACTCAAAACTGACTCAAGCAATCCAAACCAAAACTGAAATCAGACCTTTAGTTTTATAGCCTTCACTTGGGGTCCCAAAATGAATGAATGATGACAGTACACACTTGCAATTAAGGAAATAAAATGGTATGTACAATGATACATATGACAGCAAAAACCATTTCAAAGATAGTACCGTTTCAACAGCCGACCATTTACCAGCCCACCTAGACAATCTTCTCCATTCATCTCTTTCAGTAGGAAAGCATTTTGACCTTGATATGCAGCAATTTTGAAAGGTCCCTTCCACAGATTCTCGAACTTGCCATGCTTCCCTTTGTCTTCGTTTCTAGCATCCCATTTCAGCACTATGTCTTCAATCTGAAACTTATCTGACTTTGCCCTCCGGTCATAGATTTTATTGATTCTATCTTACAGCTTGAAGGTATTCTAGAAAACCTCCTCTCGCATCTGCTGTAAATGGATCATTTGGTTTATCCTTCGCTGAAAATGATCATCTTCACTGCCAGCTTCCTGCAGAAGTTTTACCACTGGGACTGTGAGAGATGTCAAGAACACCTTGTCAACACCATATACTAGTTCAAACGGAGACATGCCAATTGATTTCTTCTGACTTACTCTATTTGCCCAAAGAGCATTAACAAGCTTTTTGTGGCAACTCTTTTTGTTTGTTTCCAGCAGCTTTTTGATGATGTTAACCAATGATTTATTTGAAGATTCTACCAATCCATTACCTTGTGGATAGTATGCAGTTGAATGTCCCAAGGTAATTTGATATTTATTACAAAAATCAATCATTCTTTTAGATTTAAAAGATGCTGCATTATCTGTAATCAACTTGTTTGGACAACCAAACAGTGACAAAATATTATTTTGTAGAAACAAAATTATTACCGTATCAGTGGCCCGCTGAGTGGGGATGGCCTCAATCCATTTAGTGAAATAGTCTGTCACTGTGAGGATCCACTTGTGTTGTGCTGAAGAAGTAGGATGGATCTCGCCAATGAAATCTAAGCCCCACTGCTGAAACAGAGCACTTACTTCCACCGGTTTGAGAGGTAGTGGCTGTAGTTTTCTCCTTCCCTGAAAAATTTGACATTCATGGCAGCTTGTAACAGTTTTATACACATTAGCAAAGAAGGTAGGCCAATAGTACCCTGCTCCCAAAATTTTATTTGCCGTTGTCTTCCAAAACAGATGACCTCCACAATCCCCCTTGTGGAAATCATCCATGACCTGTTTTTCTTCTTCCTCAACCAAACAATTTAGCAAGACACCGCTGGCATCTTTCGAATAAAATTTGGTAGCCTTTAATTTCAAAGTTCTACTTTTATTTTTAGCCATTCCCGGGGGCGGTGAAAGATTTTGGAGCACATATACAATATCAGAATATCAAGGGGAATGGATAAAATTTTTTGATACTTGAACAGGTGAGCTGTCCTCATCTTCTTCGGACATAGCAACAATCAATTTTATGTCCAAGGCATGCAAATTAGACTCCGACATTATTTTTTCCAAACCTTACCCCTTGATGAGTTTTGTCAGCTTTATTTCCAAGTCATATTCTAATGATGCTGCAATCCATTTGCCTCATCTCCCTTCTGGATCTGTTTGCACTAAAACATCTTTGACGGCTGCATTAGGAACATAAGCAAGAATATGAGAATGAAAAAAATATACTCAAAAATATTTCACAGCTTTTACCAAGGCAAGAGCTTGCTTCTCAATAATATTATACTTTAAGGCTGCATCTCTTATTGTTCTGCTGAAAAAGGAAATTGGCTTCTCAAGCTGGTCTCTTTTTTGCATCAAGATCGCTACCATAGTATGCTCTAAAGCGAATGAAAATAAAATAAAATTTTGGGAATAATCTGGGCTAATCAAAATTGGAGCTGAAGAAAGGGCCACCTTTACCAAATTGAAAGACTTGATAGCTTCTTCGGTCCATTTTACTACACTATCTTTCTTTAACATGTTTGTGATTTCCCTCAAATGTTCTACTAGATTTGGCACAAAACGACGTAAGAAGTTCATTTTACCATTGAATGCTTGGATCTCCTTTTTACTACGGGGAAAATCAATTTTCTGAATAGATTCCACTTGAGCAGGATCGATGCAGATTCCCTCCTTTGATATGATGTGACCGAGAAGCTTTCCTTCATCCATCAAAAACAAACTCTTTTTGGGATTAAGAGAAATGCCATATTTTCTACACCACTGAAAAACAATATTCAAATGGTAAAGATGGTCCTCATCTGAATTAGAAAAAACTGTCAAATCATCAACATAAACTACTAAAAATACATCTTTCTCATTGGTAAAGGTGATATCCATAGCCCGCTAAAAAGTTGCACCAGCATTCTTTAAACCGAATGGCATCTTGGCATAACGGAAAGTTCCCCACGATGTGGTGAATGCTGTTTTGTCTTTGTCATCCTCATGGACCAAAATTTGATTATATTCAGAATACCCATCAAGGAGTGACATGCGAGATGCCCCTACCACTCTTTGGAGTATGTGGTCCATCTTTGGCAATGGATAATTATTTTTCAAGGACACCTTATTCAGATTTTTGCAATCAATGCATAATCTAATCTCACCTGTCTTCTTCCGCATGGGCACCAAATTGGAAATCCATTCTAAAAATCTGATTGGAACGATTATACCAGCCTTGTATAATCGATTCACCTCCTTCTCTATTGATGGCAACAAATTAGGATTAATCCTTCTTAAATTTTGGCAAAATGGCTTTTGGTTTGGCTTGATTGGAATGACGTGCTGAATTATACTTTTATTGTACTCCTTCAAATTTGAATAGTCCCATGCAAATACATCAGCAAATGAAGACAATAAACTAATGTACTTTGCCTTTACCTGAGGAGATAAAACTTTTGACAACTTCACCATCTTTGGATTTTCTGCTGTTCCAATATTCACGTCTTCAACTCCCTTTTCAATCGGCATCAAACATCATTTCTGAGCTACTTCATCTTGGTCAAATAATTCCTCTAAAGGTATAAGGCCTTTAGGGATGACATTGTCTTTTAGCTGCAAAACTTCCATCTGATTTACTTCTAAGTCTGGTTCGCCATTATATTGCTCGCCATCTATAGAAGAGTCTTGATATTTACCTTCATATCACAAAAATTCTTCAAACTCTTTATCATCTTGAAACACTTACCAATATCTTTGATTATCTAGGACAGCTGGGCGATGTTTCACATGAATTTCAAAATTATTGTTTGAATTCATCGAAATTTTCAAGTTACTTGTTGTTGTTGCAAGGGAATCTACAATAACATTCTGTGCACGTGGAGAACATGTCAAAGTAAAATCTGGAAACAACCTCAAAATGTCTAAAACTGCATTACAGTAAGCCCTCATTCGAGGATTTTTTTCTTGGTATTTTCCCTTGACTTGCTTGATTACTAATTCAGAGTCACCATAAACTGAAATTCTTTTAGCATTCAACTTTTTGAGAATTTTCAAGCCTACAATTAGTGCCTCATATTCTGCTTCATTATTGGAACAATCAAAAGCCAACTTGTATGAACAAACTCTTACATTAGTCGGGACTTTATTTGGTGAGAAAACAGGGCTGCGTATCCAAATACCAATTCCAGCACCTTCCCTACCAACTACTCCATCAAAGTCCATACTCCACAAACTGGCTTCTTCTTCCAAGTGCTGAAATTCTGCTTGCTTTTCCTCCTTTGGTTGCTATCCATCTTTTTCTTGTTGCTGGTGGAATGTTGACTGTTCAACAGTACCTTCAAGCCTTTTCCTTTCTTGATGAAGAACAACTCGAAAATTTTCTGTAATCTCGGGTATATCCTCAACTTCAACTAATTGACTATTTGCGTCATTAAAACTATCAGAATACAGAACAAAAGACTCTAAATCTATATGTACATAATTAATTGGATGATTTATAGGTTTCTCCTTGCTCGTGATCTTGTACTTCATCTTTTTCTCTCTATATAATTTCCTCATTTGACCAAACACAGGAATGGTAGCATAGGAGAAATGTCACTGCAATGTCCCTTTGAGTTTTGAACCCCACGATCTAGATAGAAGCATGCCAAATCTAGGGCGAATGTCGGCCACAACTACATCCCTAAGAACATTTTTCGCTGGACTCTGATCCAAACTGACAACCAAATCTTTAATGAGACCAATACATCTTACTCTACCAGAATCAAAGGAATAAAGGTTATGATACTTTCTAGTGATATCCAAACCCAATTTCCATAATTGCCTTTGGCATGAGATTATGAGACGCTCCTGAATCAAACATGGCATTGTGCAACACATAATCATGAAATCCAAGGCTGATGTAAAAAGGAGCTACATCACTATCCTCATATTGACCTTCTAATGCCGGACCAAAGATAAGTTCAGGTTGGTCATATTCTACATTTACCATATCAAACAAAGGATCTACATTCAAAATCTTAGCCACTTGACCTTTATAACTGTTGTTCTTCATTAATTCAGTCAAAGGTATTGACACTTTTAACTTAGAAATTTCATTTTCTAAGCTAAAAGCTGAAGTTTTCTCTACCTCTTTGACTGGAGCATCCTTCTTTTCAGTCTTCTCCTTTGATATAATTGTCTAATTTGATCTTTCATTTGCTGATTTTGTTTTGCTGGTAGTAGGATCAGCCGCTTCCTTTCCCCTTTTCTGCACATTTGGAGAATCATTCTTTGGTGGTGTTGCTTCCTTCCACTTTTGAATTGGATCGATAGGAACATCCCTACTCCTGAGTGAGTATTGCCTTTGCTGTGCTGTCAATGCATTCATGTATCCTCTTTGATATTCCTCTGATTCCTCTTCGAGGACTGTTTCATTTTCCAATATAAAATCTTTATCCTTTTGTACAGCTGGACTTTTTGAATACTCCTCATCTTCAGTGATATAAATTGGCAAATCATCTGGTGTAAAAAAAGTGATTCTCCTCTCCAATTGGGGCCTCATCATCTTTTGATTCAGTGCCATGAATATAGTTCTGCTGTAATGGTGTTTTGAATTGCTTTTGAGCTGATGGATCTTGAGCTCTTTGCTCCTACTGCTCAATTCTAAATTGTGGTTGCTGCTGACCACGGAAATTTGGATTTCTGACGTGTGTCTCGGGCTTATCAATGGTTAATTTATCAAACATCTTCTCAATCTTACGTAGAACTTTATCTAAGGTGGAAGCTTCTTCCTTTATAGTTACCTTTTTCTCGGCCTTTGTCCTAGCTCTCTTAGCTAGTAGATTTGCCTCCACACTTACTGCAATTTTCTGCATGTCCTCCAATGTAGCTGGGTCCCTTTCTCTCAACTGATATGCCATATTGGGATCAAAACCATCAGGAAATTTGATCAAATCCAGCCCCATAGGTGGCTTCATATCAGCTGGAATGGTGTTATAAACAGTATTGAATCTGACACAGTAATCCTGGACACTTTTACCAACATTTCTCTCTATGTTCTCATACTCGGAAAGGATTTGAAGTGGATTTTTCTTTACCTCCCAACGATCCAAAAATTGTCTTTGAAGTGCTTCCAATGAATTGATTGTTCCATCCGGAAATGCTCTGAACCACTTTTGGACTTCACCTCCAAAAGTTTGCACAAATAATCTCATTTTTACATTCTCTGCATCAATCTCGTGGAGATCAAAGAAATCACTCATCCTATCAACATGCTGCTGTGCTATGACACCTTGGGAAGCATCAAACAGTGGGATCTTGCTTTGGTAATTAGCGGGCATGGCATCCAAGTTTTGTGGCAGAACAAGAGGTTCATATCTAGCAGCCATTGCTCAAGGTGGATTTACAATTGGCCTTGGGGATGTAGGAGGAGTTGGAGCGACCGGTGTATGAGCTGTCGAAGGGGGTGAATAAATTATTGATGTTTGAGGTATAGAAGGAGTGGATGGAGGTGAAACCACTGCAGATTTCTGATCAGTGATGGCGGGCTGCACGGGAGTGGTGGGAATAAAAGGAGTTTCAGTAGGAATTTTTGAATTAGATTCAACAGCAGATGAACCAAGAGTAGTATATGCATATTCTAAAAACTCGGGAATATTGATAGCCACAATTGAAGTTTGAAGATTTAGAATATAAGCATCAATTGATCGATTTTCTCTTTTAGCTTCAAGATCCTTGACAAACTCGAGGTTTAGTGCAGTAATACCAACTGCACTTTCAGACTTAGTCTCAAACAAAGATAGCTCAAAACTTTCATCAAATGGAAGATCTTCAAGATATTCAAAAGCAACCGGGCATGAACGAGATCTAAACACAAGAATCACAGAACTTTCTTGGCAGAGAATTCTTGGAATAAGATTTGGGTTTTCATACATGGGAGGGGGATCAGGATCAGGATTGGCTTTAGTGTATCTTCTGGAAGCCAGTGTGTTGAATTATTTCCAAAAATAAAATTGACATTACAATATTGTCAGCCTATTAATTTCTAAAGTCAGCATCCAAAAGTCTAGAATTATTTGATGTACTGGGGAAATTTGCAAGTCAGATGTTCAGTTTATAAGACTAGACCGAAGATTGACTGAAGCAGCTTTTATCTACTTATGCACTCGCAAAGCAATGTGCAGTTTGAAGGCTACCTGACATAACTTCAGGCTTCGTCTGTAGTTTATAAAACAAAGAACACTAAAAAAAAAATAAGATTTTCATCCCCAGTATGGTTGCCACTATGTTAGCGCCTAAATCTACCTCAGCCTGAGAAAGGCAGGATCTAGGGTAACATCAAACCATGCTTAACTTGGTAGCTAGCCATACCAAGTCGGGAGAGGGCTCTCTCCTTGTCAATCTTAGGAAAAGATAGCAAATGAAGCTTGATATGACTGATGTAAATACTAATCTTAGGCTAGGTATATTCTCAAAGGAGTTTGATTGAATTTAATGTTGGTTTGCTGGCACAAATGTGAAAGGCAGATTTGGATCTCGGGAATGGAGACAGTCTTGCAGAGGTTTCTGTGGGTCGAGGTAGGCAAATGGTTTAGTACTTTGAAATAAGTGAGATGGAGAGTCTTAAGATTGGTGAGGAGTTGGATAGGTCATGAAAGTCTCAGGGATCCTCTTTAAACTGCTGAAAACATAGAAAACGAAACAAACCCTAGGTAGAACACTGCAACATCAATGAATTCTACCTTTATCCTTGATTCATTTAGTTAAGCTCAATAGAGAAATATTATGGCATACATAAACACATTGTAAACTTGCATTACAAAAAGAAAAACAATACCAAATCAAGTTGCCACAAGAATCGCACAAAATGCTGCAAACCCTGGTCTATTCCTTTGCCAAACTACAAAGATGAATGTACAATAATGCTCAAAGCATTCACAAGAGTCCAACCTTGACAAATGACTGAAAAAGTACTAGATATAGGCAACAAAAAAATCATGCTAGGCTTTAGGGGTTGAATTCATGCGTTTAGGAGTTATTTCAACAAGATCTAAACTAAGAACTGAAAAGTAGGTAGTGGAACAACTTGCCTCTAAAATCTAGGAAACTGATTCATTTAGTTCAAAACTACCTTTTCATGATGTATCTACCACCATGAGTGAATTTTCAACATTTATACATCAAATTCCATCAAGTTACATCATTTTACATCATGATTTTGACCATGAGAGAGAAAAAGGTCAAACTGAGAAAAAACTGGGCGAAAAAATAAAGTTTTTTTGGCAAAAATGACAATTTTCCATCCTATGCACCGCGCCACTGTCCCTGTGCGTAGCGCCTTTTTGCAGCTAATTTTGGAGGCCTTCCCGTTCGCCAAATTTTTTCCAAGTGGGCTTTTTGGAAATTTCTATCTGTCTACTTTCCAGAACAAGTAAAATTTCTAAATTTGGTGTCCATTTTCCCCCTCCAAAAGTTAGTTCTCCCAACACTTCTTCCTGTGTGGCCAAAAAGGGGCATAAAGGGCATTTTTGAAGTGTTTTTGACCCTTTTGGAAGCTCAAAACTTGCCAAAACTTTCTATCCATTTCTGGGCATTCATAATTTTGTATGAGGAATCCAAAAATGTAGAGTTTTACTCTAGAGGAGGTCCCTAGCAAAAGCGAGTGCCGGATGGCGCTACACACAAGATAGAAAAATTTGTGTTTTGCTTCAAAAATTCAAAATTGACAAAAGGTGTGCCAAATTTCTGGAAATTTGGGCTGAGTGACCTGCATCAAGTGCTATGTTGGGCTAAGGAAGCCTCAGTAAAAATCTTGAGCTTGTCTTGGTCTTTCTTTCTCCTTGAGGTTTTCCTCAACTTGGCCTTCAAGTTTCTTATTCTTGCTTTGCAAACATTGTTTCTTGCCAAATAATGATAGGCCATGTGCCTCAACATATTTTTCTTTTGGTTGGCCTTCTCCAGCATCTTCTCCAAGTGCATGTTTTCCCTCTCAAGCCAAGATTCACGATCAACTTCATTCTCTTGCTCTAGCGGTGTCAACTTGATTTTCTCTTTGCTTCTTACCAGTTTTCTCTTATGTTTTGTAGCTCCATGATAGTATGTTGGTCTTCCAACTGCTTGTTCGTTTCCTTAAGATAGTTTATTACCCACTTGGCTCTTTCCAAGTTTAGAGACAAGTCATTAATGTCAACTTGTTGTTCCTGGATGATCTCCTTGAGCTTTGAGCTTTGGGAACCCAAATCAATGTCATCATCCTGAATGAGAATGAACTCACTCTCTTTACCTTCAGAAAGCCGCTCATTATGCAATGGTTTCTTACCTTTGTCCTGTACCTACTCTGTTGTTGAAAGAAATGACACCCCTTGCAACTCGGGTGGAGATAGTACTCATTTTGCTGTTGCAAATAGCCTCCTTGTCCCCTTTTGATAAGTGATGAATACCAGCACACTGGTGGTTTGAGTCTCATGCACCTCTTGCTGATCTAAAGGCTCTCCTACCTCATGAAAAACTGATGGTGTCACTTGAGGATTTGTGAAAACGTCATGTGAAATGAAATCATCCCATGAAACATTCAGCAAGCTCAACTAATGCAAAACCACAATCTTGATCAATGCAAAGTGATAGATACTATTATACTATTGATGAGGAGGTTTCCTTTGCACTAATGTGGTCATTTTATCAATATTCTGGCATATGAAATAGCGGATGTTCATCATCCTCACTCTAGTGAAATGCATCAATAATATGACATGATAGGCGTATAGAAGAGAAAATCTGCCTTCACAGCTGAAATATTTAATTATGAGTTTCATAAGGGGAGCATATGTATCCTGTAGGTATCTGAAAGGGAATACCCTACTGATTTGCCTCTGATAGCCAGCCTTGATATAAGGCTCATAATGCTCTTTTTCCACCAGCTATTCCTTGTTCCACTGTTCACCCACATTCGGAATACATTTTGCCTCAGCTATAGTTTCAGGTGTCGAAGTGAATGTCACACCTGCCAAACTAACCTGGCCATTTTGAAGATGGAGCACAAAAAGTCTGGCAAGCTCATGGTGGTATTAGAGTCTTTCCACCATCTCACAAAACTAGTAGCAAGAATGATGTTTGAAACATGCTACAGTAAGAGGGCAAGCCAATAGCTTAGTAAGTGTAGTGGGCTCCTCCCGGATGTGTTTTCCTCCCTTGTGAGGTTTCCTTGGTGCATGAATTTCTTGGGAGGAATCACCTACTGTTTCCTCATCTCTTTCATCAGGTGAATCTGTCTCCATGCTTTCCACTGTTTGGGTTGAAGTGATGAGTATGAAGAGATTTTATATGAACAATAGGTGTTTGCTATTCAATGAAAGGTTTTGATGAGTGGGGACTATGAATGTGGGAGTTTGCTACTAACTGTAGGGTTTTTTGGGAGTGGCAGTGGTTTGGGGAATGAGCATTAGGGTTTAAAGATGCCAACTAGGTTTTGGGAGTAGTGGGATTAGGTATTGGGGTTTTTAGTTTTAGGGATAGGGGGGATAGGTAAGTGTAAATAAAAGAGGGAAGGAGAAATGAGGTGAATGAAATGTAGTGAGGATATGTGAAAATGGTAGAGGGGGATAAGACAGGAAAAATTGCAACTTTGCAAACCCTAGGCAGCTTTTCAATTTGATTGTGCAAGGAACTAGGGTTTTATTTTACTTATTGAAACACCATGAAAACTGACTAAAACCCTTGCAATGGCACTTAGGAATGTTAAACTCACTTGTGAAATGAAGTTTGCACGATTTAGAGCTTGGAGGAGGTGATTTGAGTAAAGTTTGGGCTCAGAAGACCGGTGTGCCATGCCCCACTAGTGCGTCGCACTCGTTACAATTTTATTGCTAAACCTGCGCTACGTGCACCGTGCCGGCTAGGTGCACCGCACCTAAACCCAGGTGCGTCGCGCCTCAAGAACTTTCAGAGTTTTGCTGCAAATTCACTCCTTCAGCGTCAAACACAATTTAGCTCTTGTTTTTCTCTTCTTTGGCACACAAATGAACTCTTGAACATAAGAAACTCTTTATATGTCCTTGGACTTTAATTTTTATTTGCAAAAACCCACTTTTCTAAAGTTTGCTTTTTCACTTGTTTTTTAAAACTCTGTTTTGGCAATTTGACTTGTTTTTTGCCATTTGATGGACTAATGCTTTGAATTTCTGACTCTTTTGCAAGAGCTGGAGTGCAGGAGCTTGGCAAGGTGACCAGAGCTACATTCCAGACTTATTACATATAGGAAAAATGAAATTACATGAAATTTTTATACGTAAAACAATAAAACTCTGTTTTTCCTCAAAACAGGGTTTCAAGGAAAGATCACTCACTCAGCATGTGATTATTGAAATTTTTGATCCCGAAGTTTTATTTGACCTCCTCATGTTCCTGCTAACCATTATTGAGCTTTTAGAAGACTTTAATTAAAATCCCTAGACCTAATGAGACCTAAAAACCCTAAAAATGACTTTTGCAGATCTAAAGACAAAAAATGACTGTAAATGACCTGAATGTATGAAAATGGCCCAGCAAGTAAAGATCATGAGGGAAAATTTATAATATGCCACTGCCATCAGATGATCCATGATCCTAATGGAATGCAGCTGATCATATGAGACAACTAAAATGCAGTGCAACAAGAGAATTTTGATCACTGATGGAGGGATGAAGATACCGACACTAACATATTCGTTAGCTACAGGGAAAATTCAAAGGCATATAGAATCTATGTGACTGGTCAAAGACATGTGGAAGTAAGTCGTGATGTCACCATTGATGAAGATATTACCCTTGGGAAAGTTAGAGATCTCCCTATCCTAAGGAAAGATGATGATGTAGTCGAAAAACAGGATTAACCTCCGATAAATGAGCCTATGCCCACTGTTGAAGGCTTGATGGATCTTATCGATCCAGCCCCTAGTGATCCCTCTACCTTAGGATACATTGACTATGGGTCAAATACACTCTCAAAGATGCTAAAAGACATATTTCTCCCAGAGAGAAATTTCGTGAAAGTAAGAAGCCAAACATGTATTGAGGTTATTTGGATGCTATGAGTACTATTGTTCAAGCTTAACCTTGCACGTTTAAATAAGTTGTAAATAACCAGGTTTGGAAAGATGTGATGAATAAGGAGTGTGAGTCAATCAAGAAGAATGATGTCTGGGATGTGGTGCCTAGACCCTCGGACAGGTTTGTGGTCACTTCTAAAAGGATTTACAAAATTAAACATTGATCTTATTTGAGTGCTAAAAAATACAAGGGCAGGTTCATTGTTTGTGGATTCTCTCAAAAGGAAGGAGTGTACTATGCCAAGAAAATTGCACTAGTTTCGCATTATACCACTATTCAATATATTATTTCTCTTGTTGCCAATCAAGGATGGACCCTACATCAAATGGACATCAAAACGACTTTCATGCATGGCTCTTTTAGAGAGGAAGCCTACTTGGAGCAAGCTCAAGGATTTGAAGTACAAGATTGAAGGACACATGTATGCAAGTTGAAGAAAACTCTCTATGGGTTGAAACAATATTATAGGGCTTGGTATGAGAGGATTGATAGTTATCTCGTGAAGATGGGATTCACAAGGTGCTATGTTGATGATAACCTATACTTCAAGGTTGAAAAGGACATGCCTCTTATTTTGGTCCTTTATGTTGATGATCTTTTTCTAACAAGTGCAAAACCTCTCATTTATCAATGCAAGAGGGAGTTGACTTCCGAGTTGGAGATCAAGGACCTAGGTTTGTGTCTATTCCAATGGAACTCAACTTCAAGAAGATATGTGGCAGTGCTACTAGGAAAACCATTCTAAGTATAGACAACTTGTGGGGGCTCTAATGTTCTTGGTAAACTCTCACCCAGACGTATGATTTGTTGTAAATACTTTAAGTCAATTTATGGTTGAGCCCCATCACATAGATTAGTTGCTTCTAAAAATATCTTGAGACATCTCTATGGCACAGTCAACTATGGGTTGAGATACACTGTTGGGAATTTGAGACGACGTGGCTATTCTGATGTTGACTGGGTTGGAAATGTTGTAGATAGAAAGAGCATGTCAGGATGTTGCTTCTCGTTAGGATATGATTCAATTTCATGGATTAGTAACAATCAAAAATCTATTTCTCTAAGCACCGCCGAGGCTGAATACATTGCAGCTAGTATGGCCTGTTGTGAAGTTTTTTGGTTGAGGAATATTTTCAGTGAGCTATTTGAGTGGATGCTAGATACCACTGTGATCTAATGTGATAACTAGTTTGGGATTTTCCTTTCAAATAATATCATGTTCCACGACCACTCTAATTATATTGATATCAGGTACCACTTTATTCAGGATATGGTACAATAGGTAGAAATAAGGCTCCAACATATCGATACTAATGATTAGGTTGCTGACATCCTCATGGATCCCTTACGGAAGATCAAATCCTTAACCTTTCAGGAGAGACTTGGAGTCGTGGAAGGACCCTCCCATGAGAGTCCCGCTTGAGTTGGACATTGAAATTTGGGAGCTCCTAGGGGCTTGGGGTACTTCTTGGAGATATGAATGACCATAGGGTGAGTGGCTCACCTTCCCCTATAGGTACATTGTCTACAAGATGAGTGGTTCACCTTCCCCTATGATACCCCATGATGATAAATGAGAGCATAGGGTGAGTGGTTCACATTTCCCTAGTTGATGATATATGCATAGGATGAGTGGTTCACCTTCTCCTATGGCATATGAGAAATATGAGTGGTTCACATTTTCCTACAAGTGCCTCAACATACATCCTACCCATGCAGTCCAAGACTAATGGGAAGTACCTCTCATCTAGCCAATGAGTTGGGAAAAGTGGATAGGGACCATATCATTACAAATGGATACACATTGTACTATCGTTTGCCCTATGTCTAGGATTCATGATGTTCAACAACTTGATCATTCAAGATCAACTCCGATTGGGGTTTTACCTCTGGACTGACTTTTGTCATTGGAGAGTGGCAAGGTCTTATCACTCACTCTCAATTGATTCTTATTTATTATTACATCAATTTTCAATATAGTTGAGATGAGATGTAGAGACAATACATGATGATAGGTTGGCATGATGATGGATGGATTGGCAAGTGGAATTCTCCCTAGTTGGGAGGGAGTGTTAAAATTGGAAACTAGGGCTAAATTCCACTCTCGATTGGTCATTTTATGGAGATAATTATTGCATCAAATTCTTGTTTTCGAGAGGACCAAAATCAGCCTATAGATCATTAAATTTTGACAAGGAAAAATATGTTTTTGAGTTCACGCCCACACATGTGAAAATTATCAAGGTTGGCCACATCATCAAGTCGGCTCATGAAGCCCAACGAACATGTATTTTGACCCTCAACGACTTGTATAGGTAACATAGACCTCAAACCTCATTTGGAATCATCATCAACTCATCATTTCTCTCTCCTCATCTGATTGGGTCGTACAAATCGTAGGAGTAACTCTTCTTCTCTCACACGTGTCGCTAAAAGAGGATGAATTACAAGGCCGAATTTCAATATTTGTTGCATGGTTTTACCAACCTTTACCAGGCATATTTTGACCTCCTTTGACTCCATTTTTGGTGCCAAATTTTTGTTTTGGAAGGATGCATTAACTAGCACAAAAACCGAGGGTTTATGCCCTTTTTAACCAGGTTGACCATAGGAAAAATGTGCAAATTTTCACCAAGTTTGACCGACTTTTTAAAAACTATTTTAGGCCAACTTTGACTAGAAAGAGAGGCCAATTTTCTCTCTAATTTGGTTGCATTTCTATGGAAGGATTTGACCAAACTTTGATTGTTGTTCACTTTCTAGTTAGGTTAGAATTTGATTGTTGTTGATTGAAAATTTGACAAGGTTCTTTTGACAATGATTTGGAAAGTCAATTTTTACTTTGAATTTATTCTTTTGTACTCTCTCTATCTCTCTCTATTCAACATTTGATATAATAATAAGAATAATTGATCAAAGGGTTTTCCCCATATTGGGGTTTTTCCCTTAAATTTGCCAAATTTTGGTGTTCTCTTGTCTTGGCTTGTTTTTTGCTTTTATTTTTCATATTATATCTACAATTTATTTCAATGTGATGATTAATGTGATTGCTATTGGAAATTAAATTGGAAAGTGTCATTGGGCTAACTAAAGCACATTGAAGAAATTGTCAGAAGCATAGATCATATCATCATTAACTAAAATTAACACCAACACATCATGTTCATTAAACATTTTCTAGAGCCATCCTAATTCATGGCTATGAAATGAAGTCATAATATCTTTCTTTGATGCATCAAAAATTTGTTTCCTATTTACCATAGCCAATTCTCAAGTAGAAAAAAGCTAATCATAGCCATAAAAAATCTAGAATAATGGATCAAAAAAAATCATGACTTCTATAGCTAGGTCCACAAACCATCATTCAAGGATATTTATCACATGTTTTCTTCAATCAAGAAAGATTTTACCAAGTTTCTACCAAACCTCAAGCTATCATATTGTGCGAAGATCCATTCTACTTCAAGATCCCTGATGAAACTCTCCCCGAAACTTGACATTTTCTAGGGCACACTAAAAGTATTTATTAAACTGCCAATTCCTCCAAAAAATAGGTCTTATTTAAGACTGGAAAGACCTCTAGATATGCATCATTTCTCCATGTCATCTTTTTGCTGCCAAACCCTAGGTAAGCCTTGCAAACTCTACTAACACGAAAGAGACAAAAAGCCCATAGACAAGAAACCCAAATCATCAATCAGGGAGGAAAGACACAAAATACTTATCTTTTGAAAATGATCACCCCCTTCTTAATCCAAGGACTTCATGCATCCACTTTGTCAGCTTCATCTTTCAAGAAATGTTAGCTACCTTTGAAACTTGAGCTATAAGATCATTTTTCACCATATTCCATTCCCAAGAGATAAGGCTTCTTTCAAAAAAAATGATTTTTTCCTTAATCATACTTTGCAAGGGTCAATATCTAGATCCCCAGAACCTACCAATCTATCACAATTGCAAGTTCTACAAGAATGCATATATTAGTTCAAATTCCAGAATTGCTAATTATATGCCTTCCATGGAGATTCACTAAGGATTTAGTTCACAAGTGTGGATACTCCTATTTATTCAATGTATCCTATCATACCCTCATGTTTCAACAACTCTTCTATAATATAACCAAGAGCATACATCTTAGCAATGAAGACTTAACAAATATTCATGCTTGTATCTTAAACAATGAAAAAAAATAAGATGCATACCTTACTAACTTTACTTGTCCATACCTTCAACAGATGTATGTCATCTTTTTCTACCAGAGACACCTCATAATTTTATCTATCAAACCACAAAGAATTCCTTCAAGATACTAGTAGTGTCTTTCTTAGTTCAAATGGGTTGCAGGACCTAAGTCATAACAACCTGATCTTCCTAACAACTGAAAAGACTATCCTCCATTGCAATGAGGTTGACTTCAGACCATGTATGGTAACAAAACTTCCTCAGGTTCACACATGTATAATGTGTCTTAGAGTTTGCATACATAATTCATTCTTACATAATACAATAAGCGAGACAACTTTGCACAAGTTGTCATTAAACTTTTTCATGAGGAAAATACTTCAGGGATCTCAGTCCTATATACATTTCCCTCATGGAACTTGTTCTTAAACATATAAAATCTCCTTTATGGATCTTAACCCTACTAGGTTTCAGCCTAGTCACTTCTTCAATTAACAAGCAAAGTCCTCAATAGTAGAACTATGTCTCAGCCTAGTATACATCTTCAATCAACAAGTAAACTATATTGTCCATAGTCAACAACTTCAGAGTTTTTCCTCCACTGATATGTTTCTTTATCCTCAACTCAGAAATTTTAGAATTTCCATTGAGTCTTTGCATACTTGACCATCATATTTCTGAAGTGTTTGACATCACAATAATACAGGAGTATGATCACGATCCTTGAATTACATTATATATTTTGAGAAGAAGAAGATTATCACAATTATCTGAACTAGTATACTCACAAGTTCTTTTCATTTCTTCATACTTTTGATTATGTCACAAACTTGACAACTTGTCAAGTTAATGTATATGCTTCCTCTACTAGATAGGTGCTCGGACCTGTAGCTTCCATGAATAAGAAATTTCATATCTTTAGTTTCCACAAAACTTCACACCATTGATATACTTCACAAGTGTGTTATGGTATAGAAATAATTTCCATTCTTAGATGTGATATGTCACAAAAAAATTTCATATCCTTTCATAGGTATTTGATATGTTGATATGGTAAGTATGCTTCTAGAGAATTTGCAATTTTCATAGAGACAAGTCAACCATTTGAGATTTAGATCATAGTGAAGATATTGGTCGAAAGATGACAAACTTCTTTATATAATTTCATATTTTAAAAAGAAGGTTGACCTCAGATCAATAGAAAACTTTCCATGGATCACAATTCAAACCAAACTTGGATGCAATTTAAACTAATTAAAACTTTACAAAATCACAATCTTACGATAATATGATTGAAAAGAATATTTTAACATGATAACCTTTGGGACGCCTCTTGAATGTAGCTCTAATATCATGCTGATAAATCACCATGCTTATGTATTAATGTTGATTTCTATATCATGGTAATTACTTGTAAGTATTGTTTTGGTTATTCTTAGTTTATTAATATTGTTCATCAAGAAATTACCATCAAAATGCAAGAAAATAAAACAAGAGACAAATGACACCAGAGATAAGCTTCAAGATAGGGAAAAACCCATCAATCCTTTCCTTATAGAATGGAGTGAAATCCAAGCCATACAACCACTCTCCCAAGTGCCAAGTCATCTCTCCAACTCTCCATTCCACACAGGGAAACATGTCGACCAACGTGTCCTATCAAAGGTGATGAGACTCATCATTGGGTAACTATATGGATCTTAATAAACCTCCTAGCTTATTTAAATCAACTCTTATAATAATTTCTTACATATTTCAACTATATTTTGCTTAATGAGATGAGTAAAATTGAGATGTTATGCCTAGTGGACTAATGTGCATTGATTGCAGATTTTTAAGAGAAAATCATGTCAATTTTGGCTAACTAAGGGCAGAAACTCGAATGAGACAAGGAGGAGAGATTGTAGTACATATATCCTCCTCATTTACTCCTGACTCATTCAAATATTCCTCCATCAAATCACACTAGCTCGGAGTTACAAGCAGCCGAGTCATGAAGATCAAAAGGTAGCCAAGACAGTGACAGTTAAAGAGCCAGTTCATCTTGAGCTTGGGAGATGAGCCTCCCCAGATTTAATGAATATGTTGGAGACCTCAGTTGTATAAATAAGGAGGCCCAGAGACATTAGGATTCAAATTTTTTATGTAAAAGTACTAAGCACTTTTAGAGTTGAAGACTTGTGGAAGACATTGTTATGTAATTTTTTGAATTGATAATGAGAATGAGAATTTCCTTGATCCAACATTGAGTTTACTCAAAGGGCTAAAGCTCTTGTGTTAGGGCCTAACCCTAGAAGAAAAGGCTCCTCTTATTGCATTTGTATGCTTAGCTGATTTCATAGATTAATGGTTGAATTGTCTTTAGCATTATTTCGTTCCAAGTAGTTGTGGATTTGATTAGTTTGCTTCCATTTGTGGATTGCTTTAGCAGTAGATTAGGAAGATAAAGGAATATCAAAAAGTTGTTAGTAGGTGGATTTGGCCTCACTCCTCCCTTCAGGGACCATGGTTTGAGGAAAGAACTCCTATGCAGCCCCAAAAAGACAAAATTTTGATTTCTCATGGAATTTAGGGTTTTCTGTTACTTAGGCCAGCATTTTACTAGTTTTCAAGAATAGGATTTAATTGTCATTTCTGATATCTTTAGCCTTGCATTAGATCTCATAAAGGTTTCACATTATTCTACAAGTTTTCCCATGCATGAAATAGGCAACTAGATAATGAAATTTTGTTTTTCTTTAGTTCATTGAAAATTCTTCTTGTTTACATGATTCATGGATAAATTTCAATGACTGATGCAGTGCAGAGAGATTTCATTACCAACAACCCCATCCTAACCTCACCCATCCATGGTTATCACTTTTTCCACTAAACCCATCACCAAATTCATCATTCCATAAGAACATTTCTCCAAGCTTGTTGAGCAAATCCAACCATCTCACAAATTTTGTTTCAAGATCTAAAGGAGTCCTAGGCACTCCCTTGTGTCATTTTTCCCACCATTCAACTTCCCTAAGCCTTACACCACTTTCTAAATCCCTGCTCTTTCTCTCGGTTGTATCCTGTAGGAATACAGGGGATTTTGTAGGAGCATTAGGACATCCTGTAGCTTGACCTGTAGTGGCTTGTTTTGAGGCTGAATTGTAGAAAAATCACCTAGGAAGATAGGAAAAGACCCCTACTTGCCTCCCAAGCCATATGACCATTCACCATCATCCCTAATCCACATGCAACATCACCAAGAGAAGTTAGCATTCACACTTTCACACATTTAAAAATATAAAAAGGAAAAAAGAGTTATTCTGATCATTTACATGCACAACAATAGAATGTTTGGATGTTTCAGTTGCATTCTTAGGACAATAGGATTGCACATATGTTAACTTAGCATTATTTTGAAGAAAAGCCTCTTAGCAGTTAGTTAGATCAATTGTATGTAGCATTTGATTTCAGCCTTTTCCTTACTACAATAGACAATATTCCCTTTAGTGAAAATTTCCCTTTTTCTCATTGGTAGTCAAGCTTCTTCTGAATCAATAGAAGATTGGTTTGAGAAACCATACTTGTCTATCACTAGCTTAGCACTGAAAAAGAGCAGACCCATCGCATCTACTTATGTATACAACACTGTGACCTCCAAGTTTGTACGAACCCTGGGTTGATAAAGTAAAGTTGGTAGCCCTAGGACTTGCAGCATTCTTTTTGCAATACTGGTGCTCATCACTTTTTTGGCGCCATTGTTGGGGAGGTGTCTGAGTAAGGTGTGATTTCTTCTTTCTTTTTTCCATTTATTATATCTGACATTCTACTATTAGCTTCATTTCTACAAAAGTAATTGTAAGGTTATTTTTCTTTCTTTTCCATTCTACAAGTGAGATTTCATTCAAGCAGTTAGTTTCCATTTAGTTTGTGATTTCAATTCTACAATTAGTCTCAAATCTTGAAGAAAAAAACAAAAAACAAATCAAAAACACTCCTTTCATGCCTTGTAGGAATAGGGACAACTTAGGAAACTTTCTACCAAATACCCCCACCACTTCAAACAACCAACCTTCCCTCTTCTTTGGTAGCTGTGAATTGGAGGATCCCTTAGGTGAACAACCAGAGATATTCAAAGAGCCTGCAAGGGCGAGAAGAAGAAGGATAACGTTTTTAATGTATTTCTCACTTTTTGTGTAGAAAGGTCCATTAAAAGTATGCAACATGGGTACTCCTTGTATGAGGAATCAAATTATGCATCCAATGAGTGTTTCTGCTCGAAATTTAAGTAAATCCATAAGGAGATAAGTTGAAAATACGAGTGGAAAAGTAGTTTTATTATTTTATTATTTTTTAATCTTTCTACTTTTTTACTCAAAAAATGGTGAATCATCCCCCATGGTTGACATCATCATCTTGAATCCTATTGGTTCTTATAAAGTTTATTTTGGTTGTACATTTTTCTTAGGAGGCCCATTTTAGACCTCAAAAGTCCCCAAATGATAGGAGCTCGCATATCTCCAAAGAAATACACCACATAAGGCTCACAATTCATCACAGAAATTGCATCACAGTAGGCTCACAATTCATTACAAAGAATAGTTTTGAATTTCCTTCGCCATAGAGATCTAAATACTTCCCATAAGATCCATGAACTTCTTTCCAAATGGAGGAGTTATTATGTCATTATATAATTGTTCCCATGTCTTAAAGGGTGCCTCATATGGCTAAGCAAACCTATCTTCTAGGAGCACTAACTTGGCAACTTAGAGGATAAATATCATTAATATTTTTTTTTTTTCATTTAAAAAAAAAGTCCAAATAGGTCATATTACAAAATCAATTTCCTTTAGAAAATAAATAACATATTCAAGTAAATATGAATACCAAACCTAGTTACAATTTCCAACATCTCAAGTGTAATCAAACTTCCAATGTAACTAAGTAAGAAATGGATTAACTCACATTACTTCATGCGTGCAGTTGAAAACATGAAAAGAGCATACTATATGGAAAAAAAATTCCATGGGAAGCTTATAGCTACAAATTAGTAGCATGTTGAAACTTGCATGATTCAAGAACCTTTTAAAAAAGGACTCCATCCAAACCACTATTGGATATTGAAATTCATGAAGAGCTTCCAATTTCTGCAGTCTATGTAGATATTTGATTTTTTTCGTCATTTTTGAGAGGAAGAAAAATAACATGCTCAATGAATTCTTCACTCTGATTAACATGTAAGGAGTGAAGAATAGTCTCTTATTGATAATATTGATGAATCATTCAAGATCTTCTCCTTCCAATGAATACATGAACAATTTCATCAACACATATTCATGAACAAAACTAAACCTTGAGCTAAAATAACAAGAAATTCACTTGACATCTTGAAACCAGTGGAATCTTTGGCCCATGGAATCTCCAGGTGAATAATATTATCCTACCAATTTCTTATTCACCTTCAAGAAAAGGTTTCAACCGTTGTCCCAGGAAAAGACAAATTCTCTCCTTTGTTCCCTGGAAATGTAATGAATTTTATGTTGTCACTTATAAACAATTTTTGGCTAGGTAATAGTATCAAGGCATCAAGATCTGGGTTTTTTTGAACAAAGTTCGCTTAGGGTTAAAATTATTGGTTTAAAATGTAAATCACAATCCCTCCAAAAGTTTAACCAATGAGCTAGCTTTCAACCATGATAGAAATAACTAAGTTGAACATGATGAAAGAAGACTGCAAAGGTATAATGTATAACCTTTACACTGAGCCTGAATATATCAACTTTTTTAGATAGTAACAAAGTGCATAGAATAACATTCTAAAGGATAAACAAAATAATATATCTTAGTTACATGAAAATAGTGCAAAAAACTAATGAGTACAAAGGGATAATACAAACAACTTGTTCATATTACATAATATAATCTTAGTATCAAACATAACATTTTTAGGAGAATTAAGGGAAGTTAACCCTCAGTGTAGCATATTTTATGTTCCATATAATTTAAAATATGTTCAGATGAATAGATTATAAAAACTATGAGAAATAACACTCACATAGGAAATAGACTACCATATGCTAAAACAAGAGTCCTTTGATTAAATCTTCTAAAAGCAAAGAACTCAAAAATATATATTAAAAGTCTTTTCTTTGAATGTTAACCCCTTTCTCCTCTTCAATTGACCTTTTTATTCTTTTACAAAGCTAGGGCTATGCCTTGAATTGTGAAACAAAATTCTAAAAATGGAAATGAACTTGACAACTATAGCTATGTGATGTCCCAATTGCCCAATAAATAAGGAAAACTCTACCACCCATTTTAATCAACTGTCATACCAAATCTCTTCATACATTTTGGTATAAAATTGAGAATTGTATTTGGATACCAAGTAATGACCTCCTAGTGACAGATTACCTTCTCATATTTACCAATGACATTATATCAATATTTCCCTGTCTCTAAAGTCAAGCTCATAACATTTGTTATCCATGTTGTAATTGGGAACTTTTGAGAATAATCAGTGTACTTTAGACATGTTCTCCTCCCAATTATATGGAATCCCATTGGGCTGTTGCATTATGCCTTTTATTTGCATAGATTGTTTATTTGAAATGAAGACCCACATACTCCTAAAGATCCTAGTCAATGTAGTCATAGTAGGCATAAATTTTCGAACACCAAGAAGTTTATTTCTACCTTTTATGCCTAGGGCACTACTATGATCCCAAATGTGGTATCATGATTACACAAGGTTCATTGTCATATTTTCAAGGTAACCTTCATTTGACTTTGATAAGATGCCAAAGAAAGTTTGGGAAATAATGAATTCTGACCAGCCACCTTTTCTCTTGTGACAAGCAACAACAAGCTTTCGATCATGCCTTTTGTTCCCTTCATTTGTATACAATGAATACACCAAAGAATTTTCGAGCCCGTTGAATTGTTCTCACAAAATATAACATGTTCACCGACCAATATTAGGTTGAAGTGCCCTACATATAAAGAGCCTATTTGGGAGAGTAGACTAGAAATATAAAGGCATAGTTTCAACATTTGAATCATCCAAACAAACATACATTTGTTCGACGTCGCTGGAAAATGACCAAACTTTGAGTCTGGTTCATTCATTTATATACACACTTGAAGTGAAGTCAACTTCAAGACATGGGATTCAATGTTATTTTTTTTATTACTGGGTGTTGAATGTTTAATCAGCCTTTTTCACTTCTTAGATAGTGATTTCCCTTTGGAATACCTTGTTGAGTATATCTTTGAAAGGATCTCTTGAAACAAACTCCCATTAGTTTCCTTACCAGATAACACGGGGATGCGTCTACAAAGATGCAAATTAAGATTACTAGTAGAATGATCCTATGAAATGTTGTGACTCCTATCATGCTTCAACTTCATTAAAGGATTAACATATAAGGATTGCATGACATCGATTGTAAACTTACTATCGAATTCTTCCATCTTGGCATGGTAAAGCACTACAAACTCTAATAAAGTATTAAATTTAAAAAATTAATGTTGTCGTCCTCTGCTCCACTCTAATTTTCATAAAAAAAATTGCAACTCTTCAAAAACCATGCCAAATCCTACCAAATAAAGTAATTTTTTGTTGGGCCCTACACTAACGTCATATTAACGATATCGTTAAATCCAGTATGAAAAATTGGTGGGGGGGGGTCCCTTGTGGTATTGGAAACTGAGGGGGAAATATACCTCAACAGCCACCACATTGTAAAGTAGTCTTTTTCTTGCCAAAATTTTTTTATCTCCCCTCCATTAAGCATCGATCACGTGAGGGGAACCAAAATGAATAACAATTGTTGATATTTTCAACCAATCTGTTTGTGTTATTCTTTGTTTCTATTTTTGTGTTATCAAAGAACCTCAATAATTCACTTTGTAGTATCTTTCAACATTCTTTTCTTGAAATGATTGTATTGCGTAGTTTGTAAAGGTAACTAGGAGCATTTGATGGGGATTTCAATTTCTATTTTAGAATTGGTCTGATAAATACTTTATAAAAACAAGGCAACGAGTTACCTACCAACATACAATGCCGATAATTGGGTGTTTCGGCTAGAAAATGATTGCGGAGAATCCAAAAACTAAAGAAAACAACCAAAATCCTAATGTCTACATGCCATTATTTTTGAAGTATCTTAGAATTGTGTTGGAAAATAGAGAACTGACATTAAGGGAAAGGTAGAACCAACTAAAGAGGACTACCTTGGAGGGTCCTTCTCTATCATCTTCTTCATTGAACTAGTTTGATCATTATGTTGTTGTTGATGGCTGGTATCCTTTATATCCTTGTTGTAGGCTCGAAATATTTGCCTCAACATTATAAGGGAAAGCACTCAGTTGGGAATTTAAAGCACCTCCTTTTTTGTTTGGAATGGTGGTTCCAACTGGTTAAACTCAGTTCAATTACCTTCTCTCTATCTCTACTAGATTAAAGTATGAATTTCACTACCAAGAGAGAAGAGACATAAGATCAAATATTCTTGTTGATTAGGCAAGAAAGTCATCCTTAAGCTGATCTAGGGCTCATCCAAGCCACAACTGAAGTTTTCCTCTTTGATAAGAGGACTTCTAGAAATATAATAGTTAATCTAAATGCAAAATAATCCTAGAATACAACCAAAAGGAAAGAAATGCTCTGCTTATCTTGAATAGGAAGATGTAGATCTAAACCAACCAAGATAAAAGTAATTAAATGATTGGGATTTAAATATGTCCGGCTTATAATGAATATCAAGCTAACGAAGTAGTTCAATTAACTGATATTATGAATACAAAAACACATTTTATTCAAAGATATATTAACAGGAATTATTAATCATTAAAATTAGGAAGTAGTTCACATAATGCTAATAACCAATAAACTATTAACAACAAATAATGAACTAATAACATTAGGAAATAGTTCACATAATATTACTAGTAATTAAATGAATATTAAATGGTAGATTTATGAGTAAATAGTTACTCAGAAATCTGGTTTCAAGGCACAAGAGAAAAAGAAAAAAACTGATAACAAACTCATGAGACAAACATATTAGATATCTAAGCCATAAGAAATGAATTCATGTTGATAGAAGTGCACAAATATAAATCCAATAACATAATTATAAATCAAAAGAAATGAAATTTGTATTAAAAATAACGTTATTCAAAACCTAGCCCCAAGGGTTAGCTCAATTGGTTGAGTTCTTGTTTCTAAGTACCTCACTAGTTGGGAGGTCATAAGGTCAAAAATCCTCAACTCCCTTGGGTTTAGGCCTTGCTTGTTTGGTCGTGTTACACTAAAAAATGTCACCTTGACTACTTACAGTTAGTATGGCTCAAATCAACAGTCATGCTACCCTCTTAGGCAAGTCTCATGCCTCTGTTATCCATCTCAAACCCAAAGAAGAGAGAAAGTCTTGTAAAAACTATGTTTATCTCTGGGGTCGCAGGTTCTCTCTAGCCTTACCTGCGGGGACGCTGACCTTGTTCACAAAATCTGCGTCCAAGGACGCTCTGTATGTTAAGGGACAGGTGCGTCCCTCTGTAAAAGGCAAAATGCGCGAGTTTTATCTTGAAAAAGTTACTTGTGGTTACTTCTAGAACATTCTAGAGGTCGGTTTGATGAAATGGATGCGCCTCCAGTTGGTTCATGTATCTCTATTAAGGGGGAACTTATCCCATCAATAAGGGAGCTATCCCACCCAAAGAGGGGGATGATCCCATTGATAGTGGACCTGAATAACCTCTTTACAGCACTATAAATAAAGGCATTGAGCCAGAAGGAGAAGAGGTTGGAGCTATACATTTTCTTTGGGTAAATGCTGCAGGATTTAGGTCTTCCATTAGAGCCTTTGTGAGGAGAGATTGTCTTCACTTGATTCTACTTGGGAGAGGGTGAGCTTTGTCAAAGTAGAGGAAAACCCTTGATGGACCCTGGGAGGAACTTGCACAACACCAAGGCCAGGTTGTAAGAGTTTCTTTGTTTCGTTATTAATACAAACTGGTTTATTTTTCTCAATAGCTTGTGTTAATGAGTTATTTCATGTGTTCCTTGGTCTGCATGTTGAATATATGTTTTATTATATGAAATGCAAGTGCTTGGTAATTGTTTGATTGTTTGTGGTTGCAGGAATTGACTTGAAGGAGGAGCTCATCTGGATCGTCAAGAACGGACTTCAACAACAACGTTTTGGAATAAGGTAAGCCTAAACACTTGTAGTTTTCATGTTGTAAAAGGTGTATTTAGAGAAAGATCACTCCATTTTGTCTTGTTTGTCATTAGAATGTCTTAGACTTCTAGGAAGGTCAGTCGTGTCCGCACCCTTGACAGATTCCGTGTGACAAATTGGCGACTCCGCTGGGGAATCCATTAATGTGAAAGTCTTTTCCTTTGTGTGAACTTTGCTCTGAGAAAATCATTTTTATTTTCTGGTTTTTTACTGTGAGAATTAGTATTTGGGTGGCTTAGCTTTAGATTTAGTTAAATTTGCTTTTTCTTAACTTTTCCAGAAGGACGCACTCTCTGAGTACTGCACAGTGCGTCTTTGGACGCGCTGTTGCCGTTTGCACAGAGCGGGCCCGCGCCTGTTCTAACGGGTTGCCTGCGTCTTCCTGTAAAAATTTAGGAAAACTCCATTTTTGCTTTAATTGCTTTTAGATTTTGTTTTTTCTTAGTGTTTTCTGCCCAGATCCTTTAGTACCCTGTCAAAAATTTTCACCTGAACTTGTTTCATTAGCATTCCTGCTTTTAGCTTTCATCAATTGGGTGTTTTGAGTCTCTTTTTTGAGAAATTCTTGATTTGATTTCCTTTGATCATTACTTGGAGGTTTGTCTCAGTCTTTTCGCAATTTTGCATCTTTTTGCTTTGAGTGTTTTTATGTTTTGATCTTTGGAACTCTCACCCAATTTTCTCGACTTGCACTTGATTGGTTCTTAGATTACATTAGAATCATCTTGTGTTTGAGAATTCTCTTGCATAGATCACATTTGCATAATTAGAGTTCTCAGTTTCAGAATATGAATGAAAAATGTGCATAGATTACATTTGTATACTTTTCATGTGAATTGTGCATAGATTACAATTGCATAGTTTACATTCTGAAAAATCAATCGTAGATTTAGATCAGCTTTCTTTGATTTGAATTTACACAAAAATAAAAATAAAAAAATGGTTTGGAATTGATTTGCATTAGTTTTTCTTGATGAAATTAGTGCATTAGAGAATTTGTTAAATTTTCTCTTAATGATCAATTTTTTGCATTGTTGGAAGTGAATGGAAACTCTCTCCTTACTCTAGTTAGGATTCATCGAATTGAAAGGATTGCATTATCATATTTCGATTGCATTCAATTGAGTCGGGTCATAACACCATTGGTTTCATCTCCATTTACCCATTTGAGTAATAACAGCCTTAATAACACAGCGCTTAATTAAAATTCATCTAGTAATTTTCACATTTCTAGGGCTCTGAAACACCAACATAGCTTAGGCTAGCGTCTTGGAGTAGGTGAGTACTTAACTCTCCAAGACTACAAAACCAAACAGATAGTTTATCTTGAGTAGAATAAATCCAATTGTTTCAATTGCACTCTGGGAAAGCTCCTCTTAAAGGAGAAGCACGAGCTCGTGTCCGAACCAGTGAGGGGATCATTCCCCCCTCGTTGGGAACGACGCCAGACAGTACGTATTACAAACGGTAAACCTCGGATTAACCATTGTCGAGGAGCCAGGGGTCACTTATCGGTAAACCTTGGATTGTTGTCAAGGAGCCGGTAAGGGGATTGAGCTTGCTACTCTGCCCTTGCGTGCTGTCGGAGTTTAGACTGTTCCCCCAGGTGTATTTGTTACTGTTGGTGACCTTAGTGACCATAATCTTTAGGGTTCTACCGAGGTGACGGTGGAGGGAAGGTCCCACTGTACCTGGAGCAGACGTCGGTTATACTCACTTGGATTTTCCGGGGGGTTCACTTCACTTCGAGACGGTTAAAGTGGAGGAACTTGTGCCAGTCTATTCATTAAGCAGGTTGCCGGGGTAACTGTTCCACCCGCCATTTCTGTACTGAATTCTGCGATGTTGGGCTTCATCACCAACTAGTGTTTTCGGTCCGGAGAGCTTACTGTTTGTGTGTGGTTTGACTCCTAGATTTGATAGCGCGTGTTAATTTGTTTGTTTTTACTTTTAGAGACCATAGGTGTGAATTGTGAATTTTAGTTGTTAAGTGTGAATTGTGAATTGTTAATTTTAGTTTTAAATTGTTAATAAAATTCACTGAAGTTGAATATAATGGCAAATGTTCCAGAATTTATCAACCTAGGAACCCCTCCTAATGAGAATCCTAGTACTTTTCCTTACTTTGGAAATGTTGGTCCTCCTTATATGGCTACTTTGTCATTACCTGGATTTACAATAGGTTTACCGATATGGTTATTTTCAACTTCGTTGGCCCAAAATACTCCAATTGTTCCATCTCAACCGGATGCTTCACCTCAACAGAGTTCACCATCTCAACATCACCAACCTTCTGTTGACCCTTTACCTTCTTCGCCTAATTTTTCTTCCTCCATTTCTTCCTCTTCGCCTGGTAAAAGCCTTGATGTTAGTAACCAGGAGGCTAAGAAGAAGAAGAAAGGGAAGAAGAAGAAGAAGAAGAAGAAGAAGAAGCAAGATAAGAAAGAAGTCAACCAACCAACCATGGCTGTAAGTGTTAGTTGTGTTGAGGAAAATTCCGACATGCATCGTAAACCAAAATACCCTTGCAGGCTTTGTAAGGGTGACCACTTCCTTGTCAATTGTCCTGGTATTCCAAAGGTCTTGGAAGTATGGTCAGAAAAATCTCATCAACTTTCAATTGATCCATCAACCAGTGATAGTCAGGTTCCTGGGAAAAAGGGTAAAGTTAGGTTTCCTTGTAAGTTATGCAAAGGGAGTCATCAAACTCACATTTGCCCTCACATGGATGAAGCCTCAACATTGTTGGAAAAACTTACTGTTCCACAGCAAGAATTTCCAACTGGTTACCGTAAACTTTCTCCCAACCTACCGTCAACTGACGGAGTGATTGATCCAAATTCAAGTACAGTCAATCACACTCTTCCATTGGAGAGTGAAACTCATGTCACTCAGGTTGATGATCCATTAGTTGATCAAGTGGTCGATTCAATTTCACATTCGGTCGATCACACTCTCCTTTTCGAGAGTAAATTTCATACCGCTGATGTTCTTCTTGTTACATCAGATTCTTCTATGCCGGGGGGCATTTCACCTGTTTCTACAGAACCCCCTCCAAGCACTGAGGTCTTTTCCTTTGATTGGAATAGATTGACAGAACCTCGTCTTCCTTCCTCCATCCCTTTCCAAATCATTGTCAAGGCTGGTGGTAGGGACATACATCGTACTCAGGTAGATGAAGGTTCTTCTGTCAGTATTTTATCCTCAACTGTTTGGAAAGCTTTGGGTTCCCCTCAGCTTGCGCCTATTACGCAGAATCTGAAAGCTTTTAACAGAACAATTAGTGAACCTTTAGGGATCCTTCCTAAGTTTTCTATTACCTTGGAAGGTAAAACTGTCTGTGTTGATCTTATGGTAGTTCGAGGTCCCTTGGATTTCAATTTACTCCTTGGGCGAGACTATGTTTATGCAATGAAAGCTGTCGTATCGACACTCTTTCCCGTGATGTCTTTCCCTCACAATGGCAGTATTGTGACTGTAGACCAGCTTTCGTTCCCTAGTCTTGTCTCAACTACCAATAATATGACACCCCTAAATGTTCCTGATTCTAAAGTGGTATCTACCCTGCCACGGGTTAATTATGTGGCAACTGGTCCCATGTTTTCAGTTACCGATGTAAGTGAGCCTCTCACTGTTGATTTAGATCCGGTAATTGACATGGAAAACTCTATGGGATTACTTGAACACGATGTTCTTATCCCTTTCGAGTCCCTTGACATGGATTCCTTCCAGAGAACTATTCTTCCTTCTGATGAAGACCTCTTGGAAGCCATGATCAAGGTGTGTCCATTGACATGTCTTTCTTCCAGTTGGAAGCCATGATCAATGTTTCGAGGATAGTTTGTTCCTCTCTCAACCTCGTTAAAAAATGAAATAGGGTGTTACGAGGATAGTTTTTCCTGTATCAACCTCGTTAAAAAATGAAATAGGCTGCAGTGAGGAAAGTTCCTTTTACTGTGTCAACCTCGTTAAAAAATGAATCAGTGAGAATGAGGATAGTTTTTTCCTGTATCAACCTCGTTAAAAAATGAAATAGGCTAGCATGAGGACAGTTCTTTTACTGAGTCAACCTCATTAAAAAATGAATCAGCTAGATTTTAGGATATGTAGGTAGATTGTAGAAAGTAGGATTTTGAGGACAGTTCCTGTTACTGAGTCAACCTCGTTAAAAAATGAATCAGGTTTGAGGATAGTTCCTGTTACTGAGTCAACCTCGTTAAAAAATGAATCAGGTTTGAGGATAGTTCCTGTTACTGAGTCAACCTCGTTAAAAAATGAATCAGGTTTGAGGATAGTTCCTGTTACTGAGTCGACCTCGTTAAAAAATGAATCAGGTGTGAGGATAGTTTCTTCTAGTCTCAACCTCGTTAAAAAATGAAATTGGAAGTTATGAGCATAGTTCCTTGTCTTGTGTCAAGCTCATTAAAAAATGAAACAAGGAGTCATGAGGACAGTTCCTGTTACTGAGTCAACCTCGTTTAAAAATGAATCAGGTATGAGGATAGTTCTTTTCTTGTGTCAACCTCCTTAAAAATGAAACAACTCCCTTTTCAAGTTAAATATTGAAAGTAAACCTTCATTTCATCCAACTGGTTGAATGCAATGAAGCCTGGGGGGCATGTACTTTGCATCATTATGCTGGGGGCATGCGAATTTTTTGAGCATAGTTCCTTGTCTTGTGTCAAGCTCGTTAACAAATGAAACAAGGGTAGGTTAAGTAGGTAGATTGTAGAGTATTCATGAGCATAGTTCTTTGTCTTGTGTCAAGCTCGTTAAAAAATGAAACAAGGATTTTAGAGCATAGTTCCTTGTCTTGTGTCAAGCTCCTTAAAAATGAATCAAGGTTTTTAGAGCACAGTTCCTTGTCTTGTGTCAAGCTCGTTAAAAAATGAATCAAGATTTTTTAGAGTATAGTTTTTTGTTAGGTAGATTGTAGAAAGTAGTTATGAGCATAGTTCCTTGTCTTGTGTCAAGCTCACTAAAAAATGAAACAACTCCCACAAGTCTTTCTAAGATCCTTAAAGTAAAGCTTCATTCCATCCACCTCATTGAATGCAATGAAGCTTGGGGGGCATGTACCTAGTTTTGCATCATTATGCTGGGGGCATGTGAACTTATAACAAGCATAGTTTTTCATTTCAAGCTTGCGTAAACATGAAACCGAATCTGAGCATAGTTCTTTTCCTGTGTCAAGCTCGTTAAAAAATGAAACAAATCCTCCTCTACTTGGGTCGAGAGTTTGACTAGACCTCATAGATGTTAGGTTGTATGTTTAGGTTAGTTATTTCAGTTTTTGCATAATTTTCTTACAGTTTGTACTTAGTTGAATTAAATGAAGCTGGGGGGGCATGCGCTCTAGCAGTTACGCTTAGGGGGCATCAAGCACAGTTTTCTCTGTGTTTCAAGCTTGTTTAAAAATGAAACTACTTTGAAGCATAGTTTTTCTCTGTTTCAAGCTTTTGTAAAAATGAAACCTATCTCGAGTCAATTTCAGTTATTTTCAAGACTCGTTAAACTCATGAAAATACCGAGATTATTTTGCTATCTTTCATTCTCGTAAAACAAATGAAAATGCCGAGTTCTTTCCGTCTTTTCCTACTCGTAAATTAAATTGAAAGTCGGCCATATGAGTACATTTTTATCCCTTTTTCGAACTCGTTAAAACTTACGAAAAAGTGAAACCTTGGAGTTCTCTTTTAAGCCCTTTTCAGACTCCTAAAACATGAAAAGATTGCTGAGCGTTTCTTTTACACTCGTTAAAACGGAATTAAAAGACGGTCCCCTTTTAGCTCTTTTCTGACCGTAAAATCAGGAAAAGATTGCCGGGTTTTTGTCGTTTCAAACTCGATAAGGAAATAAAACGACGTGTCCTTGATCGCTTTTTACTTTTCAGGTCAACGACACTATTATGAAAGTACTCCTTGGTCGCAAGATCAAGCGGTTCCCCCAGGTATTATTTTATACTTTTTCGGGCTTGAGGGACACCAATATACGAAAAAGTTCAACGTGGAGTCTCCTTTAGTTTTTTCAGACTCTCTAAAATTGAAAAACGCCGACTTTCTCCTATACTGGGCTCGTTAAACTTTTACAGTAGAGGACCTGTTCAATTACAAACAGGAACGAACCACTCCTTCCTAGGGTTCGAATTTAAACTAGGTTGGACTCGTCCGAAGGATGAGCTTATAATCAAGCATATGTTATCCTCCTCAAGCTTGTTAAAAATAAAGAGGTACTTGCCAGAAATGGTGGGGGAAAAGAGAGAAGAATGAACCTGTTTTTCACCTTTTGTCTCAGAAGAAACTTTATTACCACTCTTGAACACGACACTTTTCATTCACCTGGGTTGGGAAATCTTTTACCTCACATTTGACCAAATCACTTTGAAAGTCTTTAACCGGGTTTCGGGGATTAACTTTGAGTTATTCGTCACCAAGCCATCTGTTGTGTCGTTATGTGTTCAAGAGGTCTGCAAGCAAAACTTTCATCTGCAAAATACTTGTCATCCATTTGACCATCCCTGAGTCAGTCCTCACAGCAACATTTCTTCAACTTGAACAATGATTTCGTGTTGTGGGCTTGCCTGCAACGGGTCGCTTTCTATCGACATCGACACATTATCTAGAAAGATGACTTAGGAATCGACAGTACCTTGAAGTCTGCATGCATCAATGGCAGGTTTCTCGCCTTTGACGTCAGTTTACATCATTGACTTTCGATCAAAGGATTCCGTGAAGTGTTCGACATCAAAACATCTATTCACATTTCACGGGTTGTGCTTGGTACTTTGAGGACCATTGATATTACTGGTGGTTTCTCTCACGCTTGTTAACAGTTCACATCATTGACTGGTAATCAAGTGGTTTCTAACATGTTCGACATCGAATCACTTAATCACATGCTTAGAATCGTACCAATTCGGGAAGTAGAAGTGAAGACCCTGGATCTAGTTTCTACCATCCAGGCTGCGAGGAGTTTTGTATTCATTATCTATGTAGACTAATCATAAACAGATGGCTGCGTCCATACTGTGTCTACAAAAGTCTATAAAAATGATGTACTGCAAGATCATTCCTGTATCAGAATAGTTAGTCCATTAGTTAAAGTTTTGAATCTGAGTATGGGAATGCCTACCTCAGTGATGATATAATCTTATCCATGTATTTTGTGTTGAAAATTGCAGGTTCCAACCAGGCCATCCACAAGGCAATCCTTGAAATGATAAAGCGCTTCACCCTTCCTAGAATTACAAAACCCTATTCTATTCCAGGCTTCGCACTTTAGGGGGCAATCTGTTACACTAAAAAATGTCACCTTGACTACTTACAGTTAGTATGGCTCAAATCAACAGTCATGCTACCCTCTTAGGCAAGTCTCATGCCTCTGTTATCCATCTCAAACCCAAAGAAGAGAGAAAGTCTTGTAAAAACTATGTTTATCTCTGGGGTCGCAGGTTCTCTCTAGCCTTACCTGCGGGGACGCTGACCTTGTTCACAAAATCTGCGTCCAAGGACGCTCTGTATGTTAAGGGACAGGTGCGTCCCTCTGTAAAAGGCAAAATGCGCGAGTTTTATCTTGAAAAAGTTACTTGTGGTTACTTCTAGAACATTCTAGAGGTCGGTTTGATGAAATGGATGCGCCTCCAGTTGGTTCATGTATCTCTATTAAGGGGGAACTTATCCCATCAATAAGGGAGCTATCCCACCCAAAGAGGGGGATGATCCCATTGATAGTGGACCTGAATAACCTCTTTACAGCACTATAAATAAAGGCATTGAGCTAGAAGGAGAAGAGGTTGGAGCTATACATTTTCTTTGGGTAAATGCTGCAGGATTTAGGTCTTCCATTAGAGCCTTTGTGAGGAGAGATTGTCTTCACTTGATTCTACTTGGGAGAGGGTGAGCTTTGTCAAAGTAGAGGAAAACCCTTGATGGACCCTGGGAGGAACTTGCACAACACCAAGGCCAGGTTGTAAGAGTTTCTTTGTTTCGTTATTAATACAAACTGGTTTATTTTTCTCAATAGCTTGTGTTAATGAGTTATTTCATGTGTTCCTTGGTCTGCATGTTGAATATATGTTTTATTATATGAAATGCAAGTGCTTGGTAATTGTTTGATTGTTTGTGGTTGCAGGAATTGACTTGAAGGAGGAGCTCATCTGGATCGTCAAGAACGGACTTCAACAACAGCGTTTTGGAATAAGGTAAGCCTAAACACTTGTAGTTTTCATGTTGTAAAAGGTGTATTTAGAGAAAGATCACTCCATTTTGTCTTGTTTGTCATTAGAATGTCTTAGACTTCTAGGAAGGTCAGTCGTGTCCGCACCCTTGACAGATTCCGTGTGACAGGTCGGTGGCTAAATCTCTTTGGGTTGATCTACCTGGGCTTTTCCCATGGATGTAGTGACCACCTAGTGTCTTTGAACCACCCTTAAAAAGCCCCAAAGGTTAGCTTAGTTGTTCGATTTCCAGTTGCTAAGTACTTCACCAGTTGGGAATTCACTGGGTCAAATCGCCTCGATTCCCTTGGGGTTAGGCTCTTCTTTTTTGGCCGGTAGTTAGATCCCTTCGAATTTATCTACCTTGATTTTTCTCATGGATGTAGCGGCCACCCAGTGTTTGTGAACCACCCTTAAAATAATAGTATTCAAAAAATAGATTAATTAAACCTCGTCTCTTGCCCAATTCTTTGAATCTCTTACAATCTCCTCCAAATCTTAAACTATGTTGTTAAAACAAGAACTACAATAGTGAAAACTTTGCTTCCCATACATAGTTAAGATTTGCAAAAGATAAATCCCAATAATCCCCAAATCTAATATTGATTCTATCTCACTACAACAATGAAACCCCTATTACAATAGTGCTTTAAGAATTCCATAATTGCAGAGAAGAGAAGACCCCCGATTTATTTATTCTACAAACCATCATTATTATTACAAAAATAAATTGCAAATAGGAGAGTTGTTGAAGAATAATTTTGCTCTAACAATTTTCATTGATCCAAATTCTTTTCCCCTCTTGTTGGAGTAATACCATTGATTGAAATATTCTCCTCATAATCTCTTTAATTGTTCTCCCGCCAAAACCAATCGAAATTTATTAAAACACAAATTAAAATATAAAATATAAAATCTCGAAAATAAAACATCTTCCAATGAAAGCTTAAGTAAATAAAGAAATAAAAGGAAATTTGATATTTTCATTAATCCTTGTAAATATCCTATTGTTCAAATAGAACATTGTCAAATGGATATATGTGGCTATGAGCAAATGAAAATGCAAAAAATTAAACTCAGAAAATTATTTTTCTTTACAAATTCGGAGCTTGATCTCATGCTAAATTTTAGACTCATTAAATTACTAAATCTCGTCATGCAACTAATTTAGAAATATTCTCCATGATATTATCTATCCAAGGAGTCCTTATTCGCTTCATTTGGCGAAGTAAAGTTCAACTTATGAGCTTCCAAAGTTGAAGAGTCAAAACTACCAGAATTTTGGAAAAATTGCCACGTGGGCTAAAAATAGGAAAATTTTAAATATAAATCTAATCCTTAATTAAATTAATCAGTGATTATTTAACTAAGATTAATTTTAAAATATTATATTAGTTACAAAGTAATTATATATAATTAAAAATTAAAAATTAAAATGAATTAAGATTATAATTAGAATATATTATACTATAATTTTAATATAATATATAATTATATTACAAAATAATATATTACAAAACTCGTTCACATGGCTATTAGATACACGAGTGGATCGAAATGAATGGAGGAGGAGGAGTGGGAGGTATAAGGAGACCAACTTTCATTAAAACTTAAATAACCATCGCATGTTTTCGATATCGGATATCAGAGGCGAGTTGATATCGTAAGTTTTTAAATGTGCACCAAACCAAAAATCCGATATCCGATATCCAAAATCGATATCTTAAATATCATATTTTGTTGACATGTAATCATGGGGATTGGGTGAACAATTGTAAACAATGTAAATAATAAATAATGGAAAAGGAAGAGTCATCGGGAGATGAAACCCAAGGGTCACTCCCTCATGTATATAACTATGAGAAATCTAAATGAATAAACATATTTCATTTGAGGAGTTACCTCCTGGCCTGACATGGTATTAGAGCCAACCTCTATTTTTACTTTTCTTCTCCTATAACTCCCTTATGCCACTTTTCTGGCAGCTCTAGAATCTGTCATTTCTGTCAATTTCTCTGCCTATTATCATTCTCTGAGTTCTTCCCTCTGCATGATAATTTGGTGTACATCCACATTTTTTATTAAAGCTGCCTCAGAGGCTCCCAATTGATCCTAGTATTAGACTGCACACTGGCCTCTATCCAAACATTGTGTAATGCTTCCATACACATACGCTGGTTTTCCTTACTCATTGTGCTAACCAACTACAATCCTCTACTACCATACACACCTTGACCTCTAAACCCATTGTCTGTTTATAAGCTAACAAGTTGAAGCCCAAGGCTAAAGCTCCCGCTGCTGCTAAGAAGGTAGAGAAGGCTGCTGGTGGCACCGCCTAGGATCCTCCCATACGCTGACATCTATTTCACTGCCTGGGAATCACGAGGGTGTAATAACGAGACTGTTTGATACAACGAATGTTGGTGTTCTAATATCAATGACAAATTTCATGGAGGATACAAGTTTGTGAATCAAGGGCCGATTGTTGCTGCCTACAACACCGAGCTCTTCAATGGACCCTCCTCCATGCAGTTCATTAACACTGCTCACTGATCACCATCCATGTAGGATACATTAACTCTATTTTTTGGAGTTTCCATTCGCATAATTAATGAATCTATTATTCTTAGAAATATTGAATTTTTAACATATATGGTGTGTTTTTTTTACCAGTTCGTTGTGTTTTTTTTAACCAGTCTTGTGGTATACACTGTGTGGTCGATACTCCCACCATACCTCCTGTTATCACCTAGATTGACCTTAGGCTGAAGGGAGGCAATGCCAGGGTAACCATAAACTAAGCTTAGCCAAGTAGCTACCCCTACTAGGCCGGGAGAGGGTTCTTTCCGTAAGGATCTAAATCAAGATGACTGGATTAGGTAAATGATTTTGGGCTAGGTATATTAGCTCGAAATTTTTGATTGGATTTTGTAGAGGTTTTGCTAGATCAGGAGGAGCTGGGTAGTTTAGGTCTGGGAAATTAGGTCAAAAATGCAGGGTGTTCTATGGTGCAAGGTAGGCATAGGCTTTAGCACTCTTAAGCTGGATGGGGTGAGGTGTTTTAGATTGGCGAGGATCTAAGAAGGGCATGTAACAATCATGGATCCTTCCTGGCCTGTTGAAAACATAGAATGGTGAATGGTTTCCCAAGACAGAGAATTGATGCAATGAATTATGCCTATCAAACTTGAAAACATTCAACTAGAAGCAATGAAATGATAAATGACACACATAAAACATATAAACATATAAACATATAATCATAGAAAAATAAAATTTACTAAAACTCCATACCATAGGGACCCCATAAAAATAGCTGCAATTCTTATTAATCTCCTGCCAAAATACTACAAAGGTGTACAATCAAGGTCTAAGCATCCAACTGAGTCCAACCTGTAAAATGACTAAGAAACTACATGATATAGGCCTCAAAACAACTAATTCTAGCCTCAGGGGTCGAATCCATGAGAGGAGGAGTAGTTGCACAAAAGATTGAACTAATAGCTAAAGACTAAGGTGGTCAAATTGATTCATCCCTAATATGAAGAAAACTAATTCATTACATGCCACTTAGGCTATTCATCTAATGTATCTACCCCAGGTAACAAAAAAACACTTTAATTACATCATCATTATGAATTGCGTTAGTGAAAAATCAAAATCCCACACGTGAAAAGTATTTTCTGAGAGAAACAATGAAAAATTTCGATGCCTATCAAATGCACAACGCCAGTGTCAAATGCGCAGTGCCTGAAGGAACTGTGCAGTGCCATATTCAAAGTGAGTTTTGACTGCCTTCCTGGTGTCCAAATATATCTCAAGATAGCTCATTGGAAAGCTTATCCTATCTAGTTTCCAAAAATGCCATTATTTTCTAGATTTAGCTTGATTTTCCGCTCCAAAACTAAAATCTCCCAAGACTACTCAAATGCAAAGCACCTGGCTTAGAAAATAGGTAGAAACATGATTTTTAGGTGGTTTTTAGCCTTTTCCACCTAGTAGTTTTGACTTTCAAATATGGAAGCATGGTTTTCTTGAGCGAAAATGGTCATTTGAATCCAATGGTGGTGGCCATTCCTCCAAAATATGCCCCAAAAAATGTGTGCATCACCCTAGGCGCTGCGCGTTTCACTAAGGGATTGATACAAAAATTACCTGAAGAAAACAAGAAATGCTAAAAAGAAAGAACTAAGTTTAGGGTCTTCAAAAATGGTTGAAATAACTGATGTTAAAGGTGACTACAAATGGAGTGAAGCCTCCACCAATAGGTCAAGCTTGTCCTTCTCCTTCTGATGAGTTAAACCCTCAATTTTTGCATGAGCCCTTTCGAGCTTAGCTCTAGCAATTTTGTTTCTCATGGCATAGTATATGGCCATTCTTCTTTGAACCTCTGTATCTCTATTAGCTTTAGTTAACAGGTCCTCAAGATGAGTATTAACCCTCTCAAGCCAATATTCCTGGTTCTCATTCACCATTATGCCAAATTGTTCATTTAAGGTGAGTTGGTTGACAAGTTGAGCCTCTTTTTCTCTTTCAAGCTCCAAAGCTCGCTTTAGGCCTCTAGTCCTAGGCCTCCTCCTAGGCATTTTTTCCTCCATGGGCTCACCATACTCACCATAGGCTTTCTCAAGTTGGATTTTAGTCTTTTCAGCTTCCCTTTTAGCTTTGATGAGATGAACTTCCATAAGCTCATGCTTGGTCTCCATTTGCCTCTCTTCCTGTCCATCATAAGATATAATGTATTTTGATATTTGTAGTTTCAACTACAACTCACCTATCAATGATTGTTGCTCTTTGAGAATCATTTTGGCGTTTTCCTTTTCATCTTCCTCATCTAAGTCCACCAAGTCAAAATCTTGCTCAGCTTCATGGGGGTCTTATTCCTGTTTTTGCATTTATGTTTCAACCCTTTTTTCCTTTCCTTTATATACCTGCTTTGCTGATGAAGAGAGAAAGGCCCCTCCCACAATATATGGGGAAAACACTTGCCTATTTCCTCTCTGATGCATGTGCACCATAGTACCTAAATTAGTCCCTCCGGGCTTGCTACTTTGATCCTGATCACTCTGTTCTTTGTCACTATCCTCTGTCCTATCAGATGAAAGAATAGGTCCATGGAATGGTGATCAGGGGGGTGATGGTGCGACTGACTCATCAGAGGAGGATGAATAGTGCATGGGCTAAGATGGAGGAATGGAGGTTGGTGGATGAGATGATGATGGAATGTCTTGGACATTTTGAGTGGAAACTTGAGTGAAAATGGGGTTAGCTATAAATGTACTCCATGCAATGTTAAGTTCTTTAAGGTGATAAGGAACTATGATCTTTATGAGGGAATGGTGAAATAGTCTTCTCATTTTATCTCTGTATTCTCTCTTTTGGGCAATGTAAGCCATCTTCTCAACATTCTTGAAAAGATAGTAGGGTATATTGAGCATTTTAACCCTAGTGAAATGCATAAGTAACTGGATGTGGTAATAATAGACCCTGGAGAATATACCCTCACATGAGAAATACTTCATTATAATCCTAATCATAGGTGCTTATTTGTCAAGGAGGTATGAGAAAGAGAAATAGCTTTTTCTTTCACTTCTTTACCTAGGTTTGATGTATGGTTCATAAAAATGTGCTTCTATTTCACCTTGCTTGAACCGTTTTTCCCAACTTCTGGAATCCCAGTGGTAGCTGATATGATGGTAGCAGACAATGTGAAGGTTATTCTTGTTTTAAGGCTGAGGAGGTATTAGGAACGCTGAAGAATATATATGGGAAAATCTGGCCAAACGTGCAATGCCCAGAGGAAGTGCGCAACACTTCTGCGGAGTGCGCAATGCCTGAAGGGAGTGTGCAGTGCTTGAATGGATTGCACAACACCTGAAGGGAGTGTGAAGTTCCTGAAGGGAGTGCACAACACTTGAAGCGAGTGCACAACGCCTCCATTGTTTCTGCTGATTTGACCTCAAATTGTAAAAAAGACTGCTGGATTTTGCTCAATGCGGGGTAACAGGGAAATAAAGAAGATATTTATACACCCTTGAATTTAATCCTTAGCTCCTCAAAACCTGTTTGCTAATCGTTTTTGTCACTTTCAACTTTTAATTTAATTTCTCTTGATTTTCTGACCCTTTCCTTTTTTGACAGGCGGATGATGATCTGGCACTTTTGAATTGTGCCCTTGGTAATGGAGTTAGAAAAACTGAAGAGTCACTTATTACATATAATGAACATAAAATTACATATGAAATAAAAATAAACTAAAATACTCTGTTTTCACCTCAGAAACATGTTTTTGATGTGAAAATTACATTAGGTTAAAAGATAATGACTCAGTAGCTATGACTTACAAATCATCATGCTTATTTTATCAGTCATCCTCATACCCTTGTTGACCTTTATTTACCCTTTAAAATCAAACCTTTGACCTTGGTGGTAAAACCCTAAGACCTAATGAAATCATGCCCCATGACCTAATGAAATGATGACTACATAACTAAAGTCAATCTGAAGAGGGATCAACAAGTATACTCTATGAGGGAAAAAATTTAGATTTTCTAAAGAGAGAACAACCATCAGTGGATCAGTGTGTCATGACCTAATGGAATGATGCAAGAAATACAGTATGGGACACCTGAAATGAAAATAGAAAGAGTGAATTTTGATCCCTGATGGAAGTATGAAGATACTAACACTAACATTGGCTCCAATGGGGATGGTAGCTCCTTGGAGGCGCCAAGAACACCATAGACCAACTAGCCTTATCCATTGGGCATGGAGTAAAAAAATAAAAAATAAACTGAATCTGAAATACATGACTAAATACTGATGAATCAAAGATAGAAACTGACTTTTACTCAACTAAAAACTGACTCAATACTAAAACACAACTGGAAAACTGGAAAAGATACTCAAAATGGGGCTTATTCAATAAAACCTACTCTAAATGGTCCATTCATCACCTGATCAGGTGAAATGAAACAACCAATGCAACCAAGTAAGCATTCTAGCTACTGTTTGAATTCTCTGCAAGTGCTTGTCTATGAGAAAGAAGAGAGAACTATTGAAATACAACTCCCATGAAAAGTTGTCAACAAATCCAAATTTTCCCAGATTGAATAATATGGATGTTCTATCTGACTCCAAAAAGACTGCATGAGGATCTTGAAATTCATGTGCAGTAGGACTTAGCTCATCCAATGGATTACTTTTCTTCTCCTGATACCATGAATGAAAACTTTCATCTGAGCTTTGTGATGAGACTCCTTCTGAAAATGACAAATAAATCGGCTGCCAGATCAAGTTTTTATGAATACTTTTTTCAAGCTCAAAGTTAGCTAATGGAGAAGGACTTTTACTACATATATCATCCAACACATCAGCTATTGGATTGTGAAAAACTTGAAAAGAATGTTGCAACCCATTTTTTATTGGTTCCAATGAGATTGCATGATTTTCTACAGGCCGCTCATCCTCTATTGAAGATACACTATGCCAAATTCCCTTCAAAAACTGAAATTATTCAAAACATAATGGTATAAAATCATCTTGCATCATTTGATCATATGTTCCAGCTTCCAAGTTTTCATCTGCAACCTGACATTCAATAGCATTCGGGGGTTGCAAATCTAGGTTTGAGATGTCTTGAACAAGGATTTGATTTCCCTCTAGATGGTCAAGATTGAAACTTATCAACAGTTGATTTCTAATTGCACGAAATTTTTCTTTGATGATTTGAAACGAAGTAAAACAAAGAGGCAAAGAACATTCACTTACTTCAATTTTTTTTTCACTTTCCTCCTCACTTCCATAGCTAATATGCAACGAATGATCACTGTATTCAAGCTGCTGAAAGTGAACTTCCTCCTTCCACAAACTAGTTGCTGATTTGTCTGCAAGACAAGCTTCTGTTTGGAGAACATAATCATAATCATATTGATCAAACTTAGGAAAATCATCAACATAAAACACATTATCAAGCATACATGTCAGATCAATAGATCTCTCCTCTCCAAGATGATCTATAAAATAATCATTATCAGATCTATGACAATTGGGATAAGAAAGAAAATGTTTTGGATCAGCCACTTGTTTTTCTTCAATCAACGAGCCATGGTCTTGAACATCACATTTATTCCTTGTGGTGATCTTTTGCATCATCTCTTCCACTGCACTTACACAAATTTTGAGCTTTACCTTTAAAGATTTCGATTCTTCTAGATCTATGTCCTTCATCTCTTCTTCCTTCAAATAGCCCTTCTGATCAGCAAATTAGCCTCTACATCTACTACATTGTTTTGCATCTCTTCAAGTGTTGTGCGGTTCCTTTCTCTCAGCGGGAACTCCATTTCTGGATCAAAGGCTTCTGGATGGCGCAAGAGAGCAGATCCAGGAGGAGTTCTTATATTAACAGGCATCGAAAAATAGACTTGGTTAAACTTGGTATAAAATTGTTGTGTTGTCTCCCCTAGCAGTCTTTTCAGTTGGTTATACTCTTCTATAATCAAGAAAGGGTTTTGTTTGACCACCCACATGTCGAGGAAAATTTTTACGAACTGCTGGAAATCTAAGATGCTCGCATCAGGAAGGGTTTTGAACCAACTCTTGACTTTGCCTTGCAAAGAAAGAGAAAAAATTCTAATACTGACATCCTCTTCATAAACTTCAAAAAGGTTAAGAAAAGACTCAAAATTCAATACATGTCTCTCAGCAGTGATGTTGTCACATTCACCATCAAATCTTGGTAGATATAGGTAAGGATTTTCAGGGAAAGAATGGAGTATAGGAGGTAAGATGAGTGGTTTGTATTGATCTGGAATTTTACAAGGTGTATGCGTATGTACAAAAGATGTAGAATCAGTCTTGGTCTCTTTAGGCTCATCAGTTTGAAGATGGTCATCATAAGATTCAGAAGAAGAGACTTGATCAAGATCAAAGGCATGCGAATATTTTGTATTCGCAATCTTCAAAGGGAAGGAATCATATGCAAGTCTAGGATCATTTCTCAAATACAATATACTTTGTAAAGCCTTCTTGACATTCTCAGGAAAAGAGAAGAAATAATTTATAACAAAGAACATAATGTCTTGGATGAAATTCCAAATTGTATACCTGATCTTTCCATATTGTCCTTTCATATTTTTGCTGATTAGGTTCATTCTCCAGTGGAGTACTTGGATCTAATCTCGAAACTGATTTAGAGTCACCAGGTGAATGATTTCAGCCTTACAGTGTCTGATCATTTTCCACCATTAAAAATCAGATCTAAACATGATACATTTTGCTGAGGAACATAAAACTACATTCCCCAGTATGGTCGCCACTATGTTATCACCTAGATTGACCTCAAGCTGAAGGGAGGCAATGCCAGGGTAACCACAAACCAAGCTTAGCCAAGTAGCTAGCCCTACTAGGCCGGGAGAGGGCTCTCTTCGTAAGGATCTCAGTCAAGATGACTGGATTAGGTTAAGGATTTTAGGCTAGGTATAGTAGCTCAAAAGTTTTGATTGGATTTTGTAGAGGTTTTGTCGGATCAAGAGGAGTTGGGCAACTTAGGTCAGAAATGCAGGGTGTTCTATGGGGCAAGGTAGGCATAGGCTTTAGCACTCTTAGGCTGGATGGGGTGAGGTGTTTTAGACTGATGAGGAGCTAAGAAGGGCATGTAACAATCATGGATCCTTCCTGGACTGCCGAAAACATACAATGGTGAATGGTTTCCCAAGACAGAGCACTGATGCAATGAATTCTTCCTATCAAACTTGAAAACATTCAACTAGAAGCAATGAAATGATAAATGGAACACATAAAACATATAAACGTATAATCACAGAAAAACAAACTATACTAAAACTCTATACCACAGGGATCCCATAAAAATAGCTGCAATTCTTATTAATATCCTGCCAAACTGCTTACAAAGGTGTACAATCAATGTCTGAGCATCCAACTTGTTCCAACTTGTAAAATGACTGAGAAACTACATGATATATGCCTCAAAACAAATAATCCTAGACTCAGGGGTTGAATCCATGAGAGGAGGAGCAATTTCACAAAAGACTGAACTGGTAGCTAAAGACTACTGTGGTCAAACTGACTCATCCCTAATATGAAGCAAACTAATTGATTACATACCACTTAGGCCATTCATCTGATGTATCTACCCTAGGTAACAAAAGCACACTTTAATTACATCATCATTATGAATTACATCAGTGAAAAATCAAAATGCCATAGGTGAAAAGTATTTTCTGAGAGAAACAGTGAAAAATTTGGCCGCTTATCAAATGCGCAGCGCTTGAAGGAAGTACATAGTGCCATCTTCAAAGTGAGTTTTGACTACCTTCTTGGTGTCCAAATCTAGCTCAGGATAGCTTATTGGAAATCTTATCCTATGTAGTTTCGAAAAGTGCCCTTAGTTTTCAAATTGAGATTGATTTTCCCCTCCAATACTGCAATCTCCCAAGACTTCTCAAACACGTAGCGCCTGGCTCGGAAAATAGGTAGAAACATGATTTTTAAGTGGTTTTTGGCCTTTTCGACCTAGTAGTTTTGACTTTCAAATCTGGAAACATGGTTTTCCTGAGTGTAAATGTTCTTCTAAATCTAATGGTGGTGTCCATTCATCCAAAATATGCCCCAAAAAAATGTGCATCACCCTAGGCGCTGCGCGTTTGACCAAGGGACTGATACAAAAATTACCTGAAGAAAACAGGAAATGCTAAAAAGAAAAAAATTGAGTTTAGGGTCTTCAAAAATGGTTGACATAACTGATGTTAAAGGTGACTATGCATGGAGTGAAGCCTCCACCAATACGTCAATCTTGTCCTTCTCCTTCTGATGAGTTAATGCCTCAATGTTTGCATGAGCCCTTTCGAGCTTGGCTCTAGCAATTTTGTTTCTCATGGAATAGTATTTGGACATTCTTATTTGAACCTCTATATCTCTATTAGCTTTAGCTAACAGGTCCTCAAGATGAGTGTTAACCCTCTCAAGCCAATATTCCTGGTTCTCATTCACCATTATGCCAAATTGTTCATTTAAGGTGAGTTGGTTGGCAAGTTGAGCTTCTTTTTCTCTTTCAAGCTCCAAAGCTCGCTTTAGGCCTCTAGTCCTAGGTCTCCTCCTGGGAATTTTTTCCTCCATGGGTTCACCATAGTCACCATAGGCTTTCTCAAGTTTGATTTTAGTCTTTTCAGCTTCCCTTTTAGCTTTGATGAGCTGAACTTCCATAAGCTCATGCTTGGTCTCCATTTGCCTATTTTCCTGTTCATAATAAGATATAATGTATTTTTCTCTTTGTAGTTTCAACTGCAACTCACCTATCAATGCTTCTTGCTCTTTGAGGATCATTTTGGTGTTTTCCTTTTCATCTTCCTCATCTAAGTCCACTAATTCAAAATCTTGCTCAGTTTCATGGGGGTCTTCTTCCTGTTTTTGCATTTTTGTTTCAACCATTTTTTCCTTTCCTTTATGTACCTGCTTTGTTGATGAAGAGAGAAAGGCCCCTCCCACAATCTGTGGGGCAAACACTTTCCTATTTCCTCTCTGATAGGTGTGTACCATAGTACATAAATTAGTCTCTCCGGGCTTGCTGCTTTGACCCTGGTCACTTTGTTCTTTGTCACTGTCCTCTTTCCTGTTAGATGAAAGAATAGGTCCATGGAATGGTGATAATGGGGGTGATGGTGTGACTGAATCATCAGAGGAGGATGAATAGTGCATGGGCTGAGATGGAGGAATGGAGGTTGGTGGATGAGATGATGATGGAATGTCTTGAACATTTTGAGTGGAAACTTGAGTGAAAATGGGGTTAGCTATAAATGTACTCCATGCAATGTTAAGTTCTTTAAGGTGATAAAGAACTATGATCTTTATTAGGGAATCAGAAAAATAAGATTTTCATTTGATCTTTGTATTCTCTCTTTTGGGCAATGTAAGCCATCTTCTCAACACTCCTAAAAAGATAGTAGTGTATATTGAGCATTTTAGTCCTAATGAAATGCACAGGTAATCGGATGTGGTAACAATAGACCCTAGAGAATCTACCCTCACATGAAAAATACTTCATTATAATCCTCATCATAGATGCATATCTGTCAAGGAGGTATGAGAAAGGGAAATAACCTTTTCTTTCACTTCTATACCTAGGTTTGATGTATGGTTCATAAAAATGTGCTTCTATTTCACCTTGCTTGAACCATTTTTCCCCAACTTCTGGAATCCTGGTGGCAACTGATATGATGGCAGCAGACAATGTGAAGGTTATGCTTGTTTTAAGGCTGAGGAGGTATTAGGAACGCTGAAGAATGAATATGGGCAAAACTAGCCAAATGCGCAGTGCCCAAAGGAAGTGTGCAATGCTTTTGTGGAGTGCGCAGCGCCTAAAGGGAGTGCGCAGTGCCTCCACTATTTCTGCTGATTTGACCTCAAATTGTAAAAAACACTGCTGGGTTTTGCTCAATGCAAGGTAACAGGGAAATAAAGAAAATATTTATACACCCTTGAATTTAATCTTTAGCTCCTCAAACCCACTTTGCTAATGTTTTTTGTCACTTTCACTTTTTCATTTAATTTCTCTTGGTTTTCTGACCCTTTCCTTTTTTGATAGGTGGATGATGATCTGGCACTTTTGAATTGTGCCCTTGGCAATGGAGTTGGAAAAACTGAAGAGTCACTTATTACATATAATGAACATAAACTTACATATGAAATACAAATAAACTAAAATACTCTGTTTTCACCTCAAAAGCATGTTTTTGAGGTGAAAATTACATTAGGTTAAAAGATAATAACTCAGTAGCTATGACTTACATATCATCATCCTTGTCTTATCAGTCATCCTCCTACCCTTACTGGCCTCTATTTACCCTTTAAAATCAAACCTTTGACCTTGGTGGTAAAACCCTAAGATCTAATGAAATCATGCCCTATGACCTAATGAAATGATGACTACATAACCAAAATCAATCTGAAGAAGGATCAACAAGTATACTCTATGAGGGAAAAAAATTAGATTTTATGAAGAGAGAAAAACCATGAGTGGATCAGTGTGTCATGACCTAATGGAATGATGCAAAAATTGCAGTATGGGACACCTAAAATGAAAATAGAAAGAGTGAATTTTGATCCTTGATGGAAGTATGCAGATACTGACACTAACGCCTCCCACTACCATATGCCCTCCCACTCGGCCCTTGGAATATAGTCGGAACTCCATATACAGGTTAATCGTTTCCATCCAGTGGAATCATGGTATTGATATACGCTAGTTTTACTTCCAGTCTAAGGTATCATCAGACCTCCCCTCCGTTATGCCTCCACCCGTATACCATATCATGCCCACCGGGCTACCAATACATAGTCCATACGCCTAAGTCCATATGTGAATATGCTCTCCCATTACACTGGCCCATTAATACCACATTAATACTGCTATCCTATTACTCCCCTCCCCAAATATACCTCCGATATATACATATCAGAACTATATTTTACTACAACACAAGTTTTTTTCTTTTCTTTTACACATCATCTGTAATTTTTTTTTTTTACCAGTAGAAGAGCAATTTTTTTCATAGTACACATTTTTAAAATGCACCCATTGATATCTATTGTGGGAGTGGTTCTCAATGGGAAGGAGAACTATCCTGAGTGGTCTCGGAAAATCAAACACACTCTCATTTTTAATGAGTTGTGGAAAGGAGTTTGTGTTGGAGATGAAGACAAAGAACCAGAAAAGCCTACCTCATACAAGGAATTCGCCATTTGGGAAAATAAGAATAGCAAGGTCTATGCCCTGATTGCAACATCTCTAAATCAAGAGGTGAGTCATCATATTTCACCATTTTCAAATGCTTTTGAAGCCTTACAAAACCTGAAGGAACTCTATGACTCACACTTTGCACTTGAAGTTCTTCAACTAATAATTAAATTGTCCAGCCTTGAATTACAAAATGATGATCCTCTTTCTCTTACATCAGAAGTAAAATCTATTATGCATTATATCAAAGTCACTAATGTTGAACTGGACATTCCTCTGATAGCTTTTGTCGAGGCACTTTATCCCACTTACTCAAATTATCTTGAGTCATTGTAAGAAAATGGAAACCTTAAAGAAATTACCTTTGACGCCCTTGTGAATAAATTTGTTGAGAGGGAGAAAGATTTTGGGAAGAAGACAACTCCTCGGTCTTCTAAAGAGGTTGTGTGTCATGCACATAGAGAAAAGAATCTTGATCAAGATTCTTCCAGAGGAATAGGTGGTCGAAGAGGAAGAGGAAGAGGAAGAAGAAATTTCAGAGGTGGGGGGAGGTAGACCTCTGCTCATGCACACAATTTCTCATACAATTATAATTATGATGAAGGTACATTTCCATCAAGTTTATTATGGCATGTTATATTTGGACACTTGGACTATGACAGTCTCCGCTTGTTGAAGAAAAATGGTGTTACTAGTTTGCCTACAATTCCTAGGAAACTTACGCAATGTGATGCTTATAGCCTAGGAAAGCATAGCAAATAGTATTTTCATGATTCACATTCGAGAGCACATAGAAAAATTGAACTCATTCATTCAGATTTGTGTGGTCCAATGCATGTTCCTTTTGCAAATGGAAATAAATATATGATGACATTTATTGATGACTACACCAAAATGTGTTGGGTTTATTTATTGAAGAACAAATCTGATGCTTTTCAAACATTCAAGAACTTTCATACATGGATTAAAAATTATGCACAATATCATATTGGCTCTATTCGCACTGACAATGGAAAAGAATACACTTCAAATGAATTTGAAGACTATATTTTCCAACATGGGATAAAACATCAAACAACTATGCCTTATAATCCCCAACAGAATGGAGTAGCTGAAAGAATGAGTAAGACAATCTTAAATATGGTGCACTCCATGATGTTTTTCAAGAATGTAAAATTAATGTTTTGGACTGATATAGTTCCATGTGTTGTATATGTAAAGAATAGAAGTCCCTCTAATGCGATTAAAAACAAGACTCCTTATGAAATGTGGTATGGGCAGATTCCTTAGGTAAAGCATCTCAGGGTCTTTGATTCCACCTGTTATGCCTTGATACCAAAGGTACATAGAAACAAAATTGGTGCAAGGAGTCGTAAGTGTATCTTCCTGGGGTATTCAAACACCTTTAAATCATACCGTCTCTATGATGAAGTTAATAAAAAGTTTGTTGTATCTAGAGATGTAATCTCTCTTGAATCTTCCAAAGATGACAATGTTGTTGAGCAACAACTTGATCGCTTGGATAGATTCACAAATGAAAAATCATTTAAAGAATTTGATAATAAGATTCCACATCTTGAAGAGGGGATTCCTATACTATATCAATCTATTGAATCTTCTTCTGAAGCACTCTCTTCCCCACATGAAACTCCAACCACTAATGATAGTTTGAGTGATGTGATTGACAAAATTGGGAGAATCAATCTTGATTCAATCCCAACTCAATCAACTTAGCAACCTACACCATTCAGAAAGGTCCCCCAAAGTGGTTGACAAAGACACTTGAAAGTTTTCATCCTAATGAGGTTGGAAAGAGAGGAACAAGAAATTCAACTCGGAAAAAAGGAGGTGATGTAGATGACTCTGATTCACCTGTTGATATGGATGTTTCTTATGATTGTGAATTGAATTTGTCTACATATTTTGAACCAACTTCCTTCAAAGAATTTGTTTCTCATGATGAATGGAAAGAAGCAATGAAAAAGGAGTATGATGCCTTGATAAAGAATGGCACTGGAAGCTAGTTGATCCTCCATTGGGAACCAAACCAACTGGCTACAAGTGGGTCTACAAGAACAAGTATAAAGTTGATGGCTCACTTCACAAGAACAAAGCCAGGCCTGTGGAAAAAGGTTTTTCACATAAGGAAGGGGTTGATTATGAGGATACTTTTACCCCATAGCAAAATGGGCTAGCATATGGATACTCTTTGCTCTAGTAGTTCAGAATGGTTGGAAAGTCCATAAAATGGATGTAAAAACTGCTTTCATGAATGGAGACCTAAAAGAAAATGTTTTTATGTCCTCGCCTGAAGGATTTGTTGTGAAAGGAAATGAACATAAAGTATGAAAACTTGTGAAATCCTTGTATGGCCTCAATCAAGCACTGCGAGCCTGGTATGAAAAATTAACTGAGCATCTTCTGAAACTCAATTTCAAACCTTATGATCTTGATGATGAAACTTTGTTTGTCAAGAAAGTTGGAAAAATTGTTGTATATCTTGTGGTATATTTACATGATGTTTTGATGACAGGGAACAATGAGAGCTACATTGCATCCATAAAGAAGGAATTGAGGAAAGGTTTTGAAATGACCGATTGGGGCTATGTTCATTTCTATCTTGGGATTGAAGTAACTCAACATTCGAAGTCTATATTCCTTTCTCAAAAGAAGTAAATTGGAGATCTATTGAACATGTTTGGCATGGTTGAATTCAATACTCTAACTACTCCAATGGAACAAAACTTAAAGCTCACATCCATTGAAGGAAAATATTTTGAGGATGTAACAACGTATAGACAGGTTGTAGGAAGTCTCAAATACCAGACTACTACCATACCAGACATTTCATTTGCTATTGGAATCCTCTCCAGGTTTATGCAAAAGCCTTTGTGAGGGACATTGGTCTACTGCAAAAAGTGTTCTAAAGTACTTGAAGGGAACTCAAGACTTTGGACTAAAGTATACACAGGTGGGCAACTTCAGCTTGATTGGATACTCTAATTCAGACTTCGATGGAGATAAGGAAACCGGGGTATCTACTTCTAGTTATGCTATGAGTCTTGGATCAGGAGCTGTCTCTTGGAGATCACAGAAACAATCAGTGCCAGCAGATCCCACAACAGAGGCAGAATATGTGGTAGTAGCTGAGGCAACAAAATAAATTGTGCGGCTCAGGAAAATCTTGGAATATTTTTAGCTAAAACAAGTACATTCAACTCCACTCATGATTGATAACACCTCTGCAATAAAGTTGGCCAAGAACCCAAAGTTCCAAGATTGAACAAAGAACATCAATACAAAATACCATATGATTCGACATCATGTTGAGGCCAAGACAATCCATCTACACCATTATTCCACTAATGAAAATGTTGGCTTATGTGGGCATGACCCAAGCTCAGTGTTAGTTAGCCAAACAAATCCTTACACTACTGGTCCTTTCAGCATCAACCCACGGAGAGCAGACTGAAGTCTCACCCGAAGTAGAATGGGGGGATGCTGGAACCAAGTTTCCGGACCACTGAGATGGTTGTGATGTTGGTTTATTCCAACTATACCTACCTTTGCACTCTGTTCCACCCTTCAGTATCTTCAGGGTCTTACAATCGGCTTCCACACAGCCCTAACCAGGGGCTGAATTCCTTTCGCGCTGCTAAGGCAACGAACTATGATATCTCCTAAACTACGCTAAGTGTCTTACTTATCTTACTAACAGATCTTAGTTAGATTCGTGTAAACATATGTTCTTACTTGCATTTACTTAATCAATACAATTATACACCTTCGCGCATCATATAAGCATTAGAAGTGAAATTCATACTCGATACAACAGATGCATAAATAGGAAATAAATACACAGAAATGATAGAAACTTCTCTTTATTAATACTTCCAGATGATTACGGACTTGACTTGCCCTACGCACTCAGCTGCAGGGGTCCGCATGCTTAGCTGCAGACTACTAGGCCTATGTCCACTCAGCTGCAGAGCCTCTACCTATGCTACGACCCAAAACTTAGACATACACTTCAGAACTATCTCACATACATCTTCATTATTCGATCTTAGATTGATTTTTTTTAACTACTTAGAGCTTCGCTCTATTTATACAATTTCATGGTCCGCGGACCATGGGTAGATCTTTTACAGCTGACATTACATTATCAAAATAAGGGCAAATAGCCCTATGACTCTTTAACAACTATGTTCTCCGTGCCCACAAAATGTGGATTTTTTACATTGGAATTACCAAATTGGACCAAAATCTGGGGTGTAAGCCCGAAAATGGCCGTTGGGGGATCCTACGCCCAACAAGCCCCCAACACAAACATCGTGACTCACCCTTGAGTCACTTTGCAGGTGTGGAGATCTTAGCGTGAAGGCCTCCTAGCTCTGTTTGGATCGCTGCAAGTTCGGCAATGCACTGAGCAGCTGCTTGGTGGACCTCCTCCACGCACTATTCAGTGACTGCTACTGTTGAACTACTACCTTGAATCCTCTCTTGAGTTTCTTGCAGTCGCACAAGATTTTCTTCAATGGAGGTTGTAATTGGATAAGCCTCGTCGACCCATGGCTGTAAGTGCGCTTTCAAGACTACCTCTTTATCCTGAGCGTCATTGAACTGTTCCTTGAGCGCCTTTGCTTGCTGCATCCTTGCAAGCCTCTGTGTAATGGAATCTATCTGCGAGGTCCCTTTTACCTCATCGTATTTCTGTTGCAGCTCACATGCCTCTATCTCTAGGAACTCTATGTTCGGGTCCTCCTACAAGGTGGTTAGGACCTCGAATGACTGTTCGAACAATTTCATGCAGTTTGTCACTGTACTGTGAACCACCATGATCACTTTCATAACCGCGATGATACGTTGTTCCTTAACCTCCGGCAGAGTTGAAGGCCGATCTTTCAACTGCAGTTTTGCAATTTGCAGGCTTAGCTCCAGCTGAACCCTAGCCATTTCTGCTCTTGCGTCATGCACCCCTGTGGCTAACTTACGTACGCGTACATCCACCAATTCTTTTTCTTCAATGGCCAACTCCGAAAACATCTGGCAAGCTTCCTTCACAACCTGCATTATATGTTTGTTTTGCTCCATGACCTTGTTGCGATGTAGGCTCAATTGATCAATGTTGATGCACTTCTCTCTCATTACCTGTAAAGTTCAACCCTCACTGGCCCAAATTTCTATGGTGACTCCATCTGCAGGAGATAGAGCATCTCCCGAGGGAGAATAGCCATGTTTAACCCGACCCCTTTCAAACTACTGACCATATGCCTGTTGGCCTCATTCTCTGTAATGAGTGCTCCATTTGGTATAACTATTATGTTGGTCACCACGGCTCGCAACATTTCCTCGGCAACTAAAGTGCTGACTGCGAGGCTGGTGGACACTGTGCTAGCCTGTGGAGTGCACACCTAAAACTCCTATATTTCTGCCTGAAGAGCCCCCAATACCAAATGGTGTTGTTCCTGAAACTCTTGGAGGGCCTCCGCATTGGAGTCCCTCATCGTTTCACCGATATCATGTAAATCCTCTTCAGTGAGGCCGATAGGGTTGAAATATGTCTTTAAGGCCTTTTTTTTCTTTCGTGACCCTAGCTGCTCCCATGGTCGCGGATGCTTGTGCTGGTTGGACATTGTCTGTGGGTCCACGCCACCTTGTTCTGTGTCTGTCTCAAGTTCAGGTGAAGGTGACTTCTATCTATCCTTCACACTCCTCATCTACTGTTTTCTGCTGCTCCATCAATGTCGTAGTGTCGTGCATCACCTAAGCCTTAGCCACTACTTCTTCTTTCATGTGCTTTTCCGCTAGTTATGCCATCCGAAGTTTTTTCTCTTCCTTCTTGTGCTATATGGCAGACTTCTCTGTTTCCACCATGGAGTTAGCTGGAGCGTGCCACTTTGTCAGCCAAGACTCAAGGACTATGAATATCACATCGTTAGTCACCAAATACGGTGAATCATGCCACATCTTCATAGGGTCCTTTCGCGCCCTGATGAAGACATGGTGGAAGTTTGCTTTGAACTCTACAAAGCTTTGCAAACTGTTGTAGACTGTGGGCGATAACCACGGCTTGGAATTTCTCCCCATCCGGATGTTCATTTCCATTAGCCCCCAAAATATCTTTCTTTCTGTGATCCGCTGTGCGTCGTTGGTTTCCCACAGTGAAGTGTACTTCGCTGCCTCGAGAAGGTTCGGCGTGACCAAAGGGAACTAGCTATCTTTGGGCAGCTCCCATGCCACCAGTACAATTGACAGCTGGAGCCATGAATATTGAAACGTTTTGCCCTGCTCTTGTGCCTCACAACAGTTCGCAAGGAACTCACCACATAGATAGTTCGCCTAGTTGAACTGGATCCCTTCTGCGCCTTGCGCCGCTAGTGCAACCACTAGCACAGGCACCTCATCTATGCAACACTTCCGCATCACCTTCCCTGCCAATATCTGTTTCAAAACCTTGACTATAGGGTTGTTCATGCTGGAGATGGCATACCCTCGCTTCTTCTTCTCCAGATTAAACTTCTTTTTCATGGCCTCTGCGATGGCCAACTCGCCACCTTTTCGCTTTGAAATGTTTGCTGGATCATCCCCTAAGCAAGGGAGCCATGTAATTTGGTGAATCAGATGGTCTGTGATGGGGATGGGGTGCTCCAGCCATAAGCACCCATCATGCACCAAGTAGAGTAGCTGCCTGATGACAAAAATGGTCACTGGGGCATGGTGGTAATGCGGCATCCAGAGCAAGTTTAACAACCCTACTTTCTCGACACCTCTAAGCCATTTGTGGGGCTCCAATTCAATCATTGCAGCTGGTGCGTCTATCTTCTGGCACATTAGTTTTGCAGTCCCTAAATGCGTTAATTTCTTGTCATCTGTGAGGTCCCAATATTCAAGTTTTAACACGGGAACCCATCCCAAGTGCACTCCCTCAAACATAATATCATCTGGGAGCAGCGGAGTTTGCAGAGAGCTCTTGCTATCATCTATATCCTTCAACACCTTAGCTTTACCCCTTCATGGAGGATCATATTCATTTAACCGGGTTATAGAGTCCGCGCCATAGGTTTTGACGCCCATCTCTACATTCTCCTCCTCCACCAGGATTTCTTCAAACTCTTACTCCTCATCAGCCTACAGATTAATGGCCTTCCCTTTTTCCTACAATGAGCTTGGTCCTCAGTGGATTTCAGGGTGACATGCACACCAGTATCATGGCCTGCTTATCCTTCTTAGGTATCGATGTCCGTGGGGATTTAGGGACCTCAACAATTATTTCAATGCTCTCTGGGGCTTCCACTTCCGCAATGTCTTGCGCAACTTCCTTGGCTGTCACTACTCCTGTGTCCATGGCTTCTTCAGGTGCTACATCATTCTAGTTAGGAGGTCCTGTGTCTCATTCGACAATGTTTCAAATACTAAACTTGCTCTCAAAGCCTCAAAGTCCGAAAGGTCCATACATAGTTGATAGTGCATCAACTCAGTTCTCAAAATGGCAAACGTTTTTTGCTGGACAACCACTTTTAATTTATAGTGCCTTTTGAATTTGAATTCGAATGTTCCCCCCACATTTGGGTCCATTAATTCTAGATTGGCGATAGATTTTCAAGAATCTAGCCCATAAAGTTCACCTTAAATACCTGCCGCCTGCTCCATTTGGCCTGAAAACAAGCATCAAATTGTGAATAGTGACTGTAACAGTTACTTTTCGGCAGATCTGTGTGCTAGCACAACTGTCCTCGTGCTGTCAAAGACCCTGTGACATTTCGCTACTACCCGAAGTCTTGACATCGCACAGTTCCTAGGCAGAGTATTTTATATGCTTGTGCCTCCTTTCAGCTACCTGGAGTGGTAAGAATGTGCTTATGTTGGCTAGTCAGATGGCCGAGCCACCTGTGTATGGCTTCAAATGACTGCCATTCACTTTTCCTGGGAAGGGATCTCCATTTAACTTAACCAACTATACCATGCCACCATCGGTAATCTCCTTAATAACATACGGCCCTAACCAATGCATTTTGAAATTTCTAGAGAATTTGTCAAACTTACTATCATACAACAAAACCAGATCGTTTACCTTGAATGTTCGCAACTTGTTGTGTCGGTCGTGCCATGCCTTTTCACGCTACTTTTGGACTTGCTGGTGCTATCCAACCAAAAATAATTCTTCTTCAAGCTCATCTAGTTGTGTGAGCCTCTCTTCCAGGGCTCCACGATCCCTCATACCAGTGTGTGTTGCTATGCGCAGACTAGGCATGATGTATTCCATAGGCATTACGACATCCAATCCATAGACAAGCCTAAAAGGTGTCTGTCTTGTTAAATTCTTACATGTCATCTGATAAGCACATAATACTGTAGGTATGCGTAGGTACCAATCACTTTGTTGCATGTTGCATACCTTGGTCAGTGCAGTTTCCAGTACTTTATTGAATGCTTCTACTATCCCGTTAGCCTATAGGTGATAAGGTGTGCTCTTCTGGTGATACACTTGAAATTCCTCCGTGAGTGCGCTGATCGTCTCGTTCAAGAAGTGTGTACCATGATCGCTCATCAAGATCTTCTGACATCCAAACCGCATCAGTATATGTTGAAATAGAAACTTTGTGACAGTCATGCCTATGCAATCCTTCACCGGTTACAGCTCTGCCCAACGAGTCAAGTACTTCGTCGAAGTGCTAATATACCTCGCAGTAGTTTTTCCTTGAGACAAAATAGGTCCTACAAAATATATTTCCCACTTTTCGAAAGGCTGCAACGTCGTTTGTGGATTCAAAGGCATCTCATCCCTCTATGATGGCCTACCTGTTCTATGACATACGTCGCACGCTTTGCAATATGATTTTGAATCTTGATGAAGGGTTGGCCACAACAACTGTGCACATAGAATCTTTTGCACGATTTCTCTTTTTGCATAATGTCCTCCCACGGCACCCCCATGAGCATCTGCAAATATGCTGCTTCATTCAAACTTAGGTACATACCTTCGTAGTATTTCATCATTCCCCATCTTGTATAGATGCCCAACAATGACAGAGAAATCTACCGTGCGCACCACTAATTCCTTCTTTTGCTGGACAGAGTATCCCTCTAGTGCAGTTCCAATTGTTAGAAAGTGTATTATCTTCAAAATGCCCATCCGCTATGCGCATAGTAAAGAGTTGCGCGTTGGGTAATCCTTCCTCCAAAATAGTAGGTTCCTCCCTTGTCTCGATGTGCGACAGGTGATCTAGTCCTGTGTTCAATCATCTAGGCTTCGCAACAACTTCAAAGACGTATTCTTGGAATAATAAAATCCATCTGCAGATGATCCCCCCCAACACAGGCTTATTGACCAGGTACTTTAGCGTGGAGTGATCTATATACATCTTAAAGTGGCCTCCTAGCAATCTCCAGGGCCTCTATCTGAGTTGTTATCTTCTGCTCCGATAGCGCACTCCTTACATGTGGTGGTATCGATGCTACAAACCACTGACAATGTTGTCCATCTGTCAAATTCATATTGGCTTCGTGGATCATACATTTCAACCTTTGATCTAGTTCCCAAGGAGTCTCACCTCGTAGCATCGTGATTTCCTTGAATCTAATGATCGACTACGCTTCAGATTTTGGATTACTAAATTATTTATTTAGCATTGTTTGGATATTCATGACTCTCGCATTCGGGTTATCGTTGGATTACTTAATATACCAGGTCAGCACGCGATCCTGCTGAGCACTAACCACTGTCACTTTCTTTATATGGTCATCTATAACACCTTGCGCTTCACATACAGCCCTTAAAACAAACCAAAATTGGTCTGGATCCTCATTTCCCAAACCTTTGAACACAAGAAACTTCATTGTGTTTGCCATACTAAATTGCGGTGGTGGTGGAGTTGGTATGAGTGAAGATGGAGGTGATGGCGGTGAAGTTGGTGGTGGTGTGGGTGGAGGTGGTATTCGCAGAATTCCTTGTCTTATCAGCTGAATAGCACTTCGTGGAGAGACCTTCGTGATCTCTTCCTTGTCCCCTCGCGGAGGTGAAATCAAGGGGCTATTCTCTGGACCCTTATTTCCTTCATTCCTGTAAACCTTTCCGCTTCGCATAGCCCCAAACATCAAGGTAACTGCATATCCCGTTTCTCACACAACAATATTTTAATCCAAGTATTCAAATATTTTACATACTTACCTCACGGTCCTTTGAGAAAGCGTCGCTTTGCCTCGCTATAGCTAACTGAGGTGTTGACCGTGAACTCAGTAAAAAATACTCCTATAATACAATCAAGCCAATGATCAACGAGGCACGTGATCTTATCCTCCAATGCTTCCAACCTTCGCACTAGCTCCAAGGTCCACACAATAGGACCGTCAAGCTTCCACCTTCCTTGGCTATCTGCTAGCTTTGTGATCCACTCGTATAGCTCAGTTGGGAAGTAGCTGCCTAGCCACTATTCTTTTGACAGTCGTGAGTTTCTGTTCTCCTGCGCTGTGAACTCATGAATTCTTTTGTCTAGCAAGCCTTCGATTTCTTTATTAGTTGGATTCTAGTGATACGACATCAAACATCTCTAATGCACATTCCGGTCCCAGCAATGGAACCATTTTTTGGCTTATGGGGTCCTAACTCAAGTTCAACGTTAGTTAGCCAAACAAATCACTACACTACTAGCCCTTTCGGCATTAGCTTGCGGATTGTGCACTGAAGTCTCACTTGAAGCAGTATGGCGGGATGTTGGAACCAAGTTTCCACACCCTTGAGATGGTTGTGATGTCGGTTTATTCGAACTATACCTCCCTTCATGTAGGTTGCTTCGTGCTCTGTTTCACCCTTCAGTACCTTCATGAAGTGTTACAATTGGCTTCCACGCAGCCCTAAATAGGGGTTGAAGTCCTTTCATGCTGCTAAGGCAACAAACTACGATATTTTTTAAACTACGTTAAGTATCTTACTTATCTTAATAATAGATCTTAGTTAGCTTCACGTAAACATATGTTCTTAGTTACATTTACTTAATCAATACAAGTATACACCTTCATGCATCATATAAGCATTAGAAGTGAAATTCATAGCTGATACAACAGATGCATAAACAGGAAATAAATACGTATAAATGATAGAAACTTCTCTTTATTAATACTTCTAGATGATTATAGACTTGACTCGCCCTACGCACTCAGCAGTAGGGGTCCGCACACTCAGCTGTGGACTACTAGGCCTCTATGCACTCAACTACAGAGCCTCTACCTATGCTACGACCCAAAACTTAGACTTACACTTTAGAACTATCTTACATACATCTTCATCATTCGATATTAGATTGATTTTTTTAACTACTTAGAGCTTCACTCTATTTATACAATTTCATGGTCCGCGGACCATGGGTAGATCTTCTATAACCGACATTACATTATCAAAATAAGGGCGGACAACCATATGACTCTTTAACAACTACATGCTTTGCAGCCACAAAATGCGGAGTCTTTACATAGGAATTACCAAATTGGACCAAAATCTGGGCTCTAAGCCCCAAAACTACCCTTGGGGGATCCCGCGCCCAACAGAGAATATTCCAGACATCTTCACCAAAGCACTTGGAAGGGAGAAGCTTGAAATATTCATAACGATGCTTGGACTCATCAACATCCTTTTAGATTAAGGGGGGGGAATGTTGACATCTAATCATGGGGATTTGGTGAACAATTGTAAATAGTGTAAATAATAAATAATGGAAAAGGAAGAGTCATCATGAGATGAAACCCAATGGTCACTCCCTCATGTATAAGCTATGAGCAATCTAAATGAATAAACAGATTTCATTTGAGGAGTTACCTCCTGGCCTGAAAATTTTGTTTTTAATATTGGACATTTTTTAAATATCGGAAGTTTTTTGAAATATTGAAAAAATTGTATCGGAAGTTTTATCAGATATCAAGAGTTTTATCAGATATTGACACTTTTCAACTATCATATATCGAGACTTTTTATCGGTATTTTTTCATCGGTACTTTTGTAATGGAAGGGAGGAGGTGAGGTGATGTGGGGCCCACTTGGAGTGGAACTCCTCCATTATAAACTACAACCACTTTGGTAATTAAAATTCCTACAAAATGAACTACGACCACTTTGCAAACTTGACATTTCAGGTATCGTAATTTCTTCTATAATTGGCAACTGGAATAAAGTACCAAGATCCTGAAAACACATCATTTTAATTGTTCTGCAATTTGGCTGGGAATTTTGTAGGACTGTTAGTGAAAAATGAAAAAATAGTAAAACTTAACTAGGAATTAATATTTACATTTTGTACCTTTTTTAACTCAGGCCATAAAAATTATCGAACTTCGGATGAGCACCATTTGCAAGCCGTGTAACCAAATGAGTAGAAACAATTACCGATGGAAAGCTAGCGAAAAGAAAAACTCAATCAAGAAATCAAAATAGAAATCTGACGAAAAAGGAAAAATGGAAAAATTGTAGGAAACTTAACCAAAAAAAAATATAAAAAAGGTAATTTTGACAAAAAATTATGGAAAGGGTCCCCATTATTTGAAATAAAAAAGTAAAAAATGGGGGTGTTGAGTTTTCACTACAACACTGGTGGCACATTGGGAATAACCAGTTATATATGGTTAAAGATAATGAACTTTAATTTACCCAAACTTGGTTAAAAATAATGGATTCTATTGAATCATCAAACAATAAAACATTAACATAGGTCCAACATAAATATATTAAACAATCTGATTTTGAAAAGATAAGTACTCAAAATAGACTTGAGTAAAAATCATGAATCCAAATTTTGGGAAAAAAATATTTTAAAATTACCTTGTATGAGAAATAGAAGAAGGTACATATAATAGTTTTGTGATAAAGCATATATCCATTGTTATGAATGGTCTCTAACATCGCTTTGTTGCCAATGAGCCTGAACAATATCCCAACGAAATTGTCTTTTATGCCATACAAGTCGAGCCTCGCTGCTAGTGAGCATCCATAGCCCTGACATGTTTACTTGTAATTTCCATGCTTCCTCTTTTAATCATCGTTTTGATAAGAACATTTGCAAGATTTTAGCTTATGATGTACCTGAGTGAAATAGGTGGGATGGTAATAAAGACTTAAGTTTATGGATATAATACTTTCATAATGTTGACTCCAAAAATCTTTCCTTGCGACTATCAATGAGAGGTTTTATAAAGTGGTGGGATAGGAGGGATCTATTGAGTTAAACTCAGGTCAGTTCGTTCCTTGAAAATGTGCACTAAATCACTTATAAAGGATGTGTGTTCCTCCATGATATTTTTTAAAGCAAGAGGGATTTATGGTTCCATAAAGATATACCTTTAATGATATGGCTCATTGAAATAGACGGGGTAAATATTTTTCATGTATGCCAACCGTTGTTGAGTGAGGATAAGGCCTTCCACATAAATATTAACATAGTCATAAAAATAAAACCAAAACCAAAATCAAAAGGAAAAGAACTCTAAACTAAAGTAGAAAAAGCAATTATCAAATTCTAAAAATGTAAAAATGAAGAAAGTGAAAGCTAAAAGAAAAAATCCCAAATTTAGAGAAGCAACTCCAACAAGTTTTAACTATAAAAAGTGTCTCAACAAATCGATAAAAGAAGAAAATCATATGTGTGTTCGTTTTATGTTTAGAATATGGTAAATTTTATCTTGTGGAGTTACAAGTGAGTAAGATTCAGAATAAAAGTGATGAGAGATAATAAGATAAATGATAAGTCTTTCCCTGCTACAAATTTTCTTGTTTCAAAGCAAGCTTGCATAAAAGCATCTCAACCATTTTCTAATAAAAAGAATGCTTAAGAAACATATTAAAGGTTCTGAAACACCTCAGTCTAGGTGATTTGATGAGGATCATTACTGCTTCTCCCAAAAACTTGAAAACAAGCCAAACAAAGGAGAATTAAATCCAAATTTGATCTCGTAGAGATGTGAAAAGTTTATGAAGAGCTGCAAAATAGAGTTTTATATCAGAAAAACTAAAAACAAAACTAAAACTAACAGTAAAAAAATGAAAATGAATGAAAGTGGGCATATGAAACTTACCATAAGAGAATTTCATTTCATCTTATCTTAGAGATTTCATTTTCTCCAAAAAAAAAAACCTCATCTTTTAATTAGAATTAGAGGCATGCAGAAGCTGAATTTTCTGAAATATTATTGACCCAAAATCATCATTTTAAATCTAAACTAGTGCAAGCAGTAAACTAGAAGAAAGAAATGTTTCATGCCCAAGGAGTCTGAAATGAACCAAATCCAAATAAATGAGAGTAAATATTTGTTTTTGCAGCGATGATTATTTTCTTAATAATTCAAATTTCATATTCATTCCATGTTTCTCATACAATTTTCAAATTCAAGACCAAAGTTTACATATTACATCTCTTTTACATTATTAAAAAAAGTCATCGAATCTTGATCAGAGGTATTTCTGTGCCATCAAAGGTATTACGTCATATCGAAGGTTTTTCATGCCACCGTAGATCAGAGGTATTAAGATATCATAATATTTTCAAAGGAACCCTGAGGTGACAAGAACTTTGAGGTCCAATAAGAATATGTGATTGAAGGATTTAACATATCGGACATCAGAAGGGCTACACATATCGGAGGACTTATGAAATACAAGTTACGATATTTACACATTCCAATATCATATGGGCCTTTTATTATTTTGGTAGAATTTATTTTCAGAAGTTTAATTTATTTTTACTTTCGATATCAGAAGTACAGCTTTTTAAATGAAATTTCTGATAAAAGGAAGCTCAGATTCAATATTGGATAAAAATATAATATCGGAACTGGGATACGATAATAGTTCATGATGACATCTACAAGATTCTGAGATCAAGGATTTTGAGCAGATAAAATCAAATAGGACTCGTATATCTTAGAGAAATGCCTCAAAAAGTGTTTTGAAATGGTTTCGATATAACATAAACCTAAGAATATGATATGGGAAAGTGAACAACAGAAAATCGAGATTCTGATAATTACTAGATAGAGGCCTTGAATCAATTTGGAAGAAGAAATGCGATATAAAGGGGATGTAAAATGAATAAGCGTAATGGAAAAGGTTTTAACTCAACCAAAAAATGTGAGATTTGGAATAGGTATAGATAAAATCATGGATATGATCATTTGTTGCAAGAGATTTGGGCCAATTTTTGTCAGTTTGTAGCAAATCTGAGCAATAAAGAGTCTAAGCATTTCATTTCAGTTGCATCGATGAGAGGCAGAATATGATTATCAAATTATATTTATAAATGTAAAAGCATGAATTCACATGGGTCTACACCACGCATTAACGTATCTAATCTAGGGGGCTCATCGAACACCGTGATTGGGAAAAGGATAAAAATCAAAGTGCTTGGATTGTGCTTAAACCAGGTTCGTGTTGAAGATCTCGTCATCATGATCATGGTGGTGTGAATGGTTCATCATACCGAGTCCATATGTGAAAAATAGGAGAAATCGAAGTTCAGGGTTGACTTGTGTGACTGGACAGTTTTAGGGAGGCAACAATTTGGACAAATTCGGCCATCGGATTCCGGCCAACTTGGGCCAGATTCTGGGTGAATTTTTCACCTACTTAATTTGTCTACTTTGGTCCATTTTCTGATTTTTCAAAAAGGCCCATAGATATCTATATATATATATATATATATATATCTATATATATATATATATATATATATATATATATATATATATATATATATATATATATTATATGAGGTGGCGAGCCATGACCCCCCCACCTCCCTTCCCAACCGCACACATTAAAACGAATTTATTTTTGGGTCAGTGGACATGACACCATCGAACCCTCTGCTCAACCCTCATAAGCATTAATAGGCCAACGACCATGACCCAACTAGCCCCCACACCACTATGTACTATGTTAAGGTGGGTGTGAGCCACCCCCGGCAGACCCGCCACCCATAGTGGAACCACCACAAAAAAAACACATCAAAACATGGAACCAAAAAAAAATCGTGAAAGGATATTTTTAAGGGTGCCAGTGTGGGTCGAACCCACCTGGCCCATGTGGGCGGTCCCCAAGTGAGTGACCCAATTAATATATATAATAAGTAACGACTCGCATGTTTTTAAAAAACCAACCATGTATAAAAATGGGTGGGGCGGGTTTGACCACTCGACCACTCCTCAAAGAAATTTTTAAATTAGCCATTGCGCCAACAACCCCCTTGTTTAATCCGCCCACCAAAATATATTAAAACCCCTCTTTCCCATAGTGCACCTAGTAGACCTTGGGAACGATTTCTGAGACAGGTTTTCAATTAGTTTTGCAGGTGTAACCATGAGCGAGACCAGAGGAAGGTGGAACCATGCTTGAGCCTAGCTTTGAGAGCGGCCAAATTTTCTTGGTGTCCAAATTGGATAAACTTTAAGTTGATTTTATACCTCTCAGTGAGACAAACCTAATGGCGTTGTCAAATTCTACAATAGAGGCCTCGATTTATCATCTAATTCTTATATGCTAATGCAGGTGCCAATACTCAATGTGCAAGTAGACGTTTTGATGTTGATCGATGCCACAAGATTTAATGGTACGACAGGCCAGAAATAGAGCAAAACATTATTCACGCATCCATGTTATAGACAATTTTGTGCCTTACAGCAACAGGCATGAATTGTCAATAATCCAAGGGATCCAAAGTTCCCTAAACATGATGTTCCTACCCCTAGAGGAACAAGGGCAGCAAACCAACAGCTCTCAGATCAGTTCTCCACCTGAAAACACTCAAAAACAAGCAATCCTGAAATCAAAGCAGGTGCTCCAGTAGGCTTCTGCGTTGAAACACAACTCCTCCATGGTGTACCTGCGTTGCAAAGCAGGTAGAACAAAGGCCACCTGCGTTGAGCGAGATTGGACAAGTGGCACACTGAGTCATTGCTCCAAAAATGACACTTGGATCAGGGATTTCGCCTTGTGATGAGTCAGAGGCTCTGTTTCTCCAAGTGGAAGCAAGGTTCTCCAAGTGGACTGAAGAACTGAAGATCAACTGAAGAGAGAGAGGACACAAGGCAGCTACACATCAGTTGCAAGCTGACTCATCCTTTCTCAATTCATCTATATATTGAGCTCTCTCCTATGAGCTCAGGAGGCTGGAATTTTGTGCAAAGTAATGATATGCTGTTGGTTTCACTATAGAGCTATTGGGTGATTTCTTGAGGGAGGTGTTGCTGGATTGGGGCCTTCAATGGTTGTAACACTCTCAGAACCTATACTTCTTCATTAATAAAAGCTATTGAGGTTCTTCTATATGCTCTTGTTTCAATGATATATTGTGATAATTGTATATTTGATTTACACTAATCCCTGAATCAGTTATGATTGCATGTTGCTTGTAGTTTCCTTCTTTGCTATTTTGCAGGATCTCATTGTAGCTGGGCCAGCAATAGAGCAAGGAGCTGGGAGCAAGCAGCCATAGAGAAGATTTTGGATTCGACATTAAGCGCAAGGCAATGGTTAGTGCATTCTTTCATTCTCTTTTGCTTTCATAAAGAAGTAAACCTTCAGTAGTTTCCTTTACAGTTCTTGCTGAGGTACTATCACCCTTAGAGTGGGATAGGGTCATCCGAATCAGATACTTTTCCCTACAACAAACTGGCGACTCCGCTGAGGATCATATCTGTTTGATTGTGTTTGTAGTATTTTGCTATTCATTTCCTGAACAAAAGAGTACCGAATCGAAAAGCTTTTGACTATATCAAAAGCGAAGTAGAGGGCAGCTACTCTAGCTCATTTCTGAGCATGTTCATGATTTGAAGAGCTGATATACAAGGATCCTTGTAAGTTCTTAGTGATAGCTTTTCATCCTCCTAATCATCCCTTTGAGTGTGCTTGACTGATTGCTTCTGATTTGAGCAAAAGCTGTGCATTTTTGAGAAAATTGTGACCCGGAAACTGTGAAAACGCAACTTTCGTTTTCCAAAGCAGGTAGTACACAGGCTACCTGCTTTGCAACGCAGGTCCCGAAGGGGCTACCTGCGCTGAGAGCCAGACTGGCTGAGCAGCACCTGCGTTGGCCCAATTTTGCCTAGTGCAGTTGGGGTTTCCTCCCTTTTTCTTGCCTGTTTTCACTATAGATTTGGCAGCGAGTTACCAGTCTTGTACCAGTTCTGAAACCAACATTACTTGCCTTCATTCCGCCTCTATTATATAACGAAATTGTACTTGTTCTTTTGTATTTCTTATTTCATTTACAATTTCCCATAACGAAGAGTAAACTAGTCTTGCTTTGGCATCTTAGATCTGAACCTGTGTTAGGCATTTTGCTGGTCTAAAGAGTTAGCTTGTTTGCTGTCCATAGCTGATTAGTCATTTTACTTTCGTCATTATGGTTTGATTTCATGTATTTCCAGTGATTAAACAAGTGAATCTTAAGGTGTCTTTTGATTTTGGAAAAAACTTGTTTGTTTTCGCTTTAAATCGAAATCAAAGTTATATAACAACTTTCTTTCTGTAATACATCAACATTAAGAAAGGGAAAAGAAAATACATGCATTGTGCATTTTGCATTTGAAAAAGTTTGCATGATGATTTAGGAGAAAGTGCATTAGTTTGTGCTGTATGAACTGTGTGAAAAGAATTTGCCTTTCTTCTCCCTCAGTAGTTAAGATTTTCATCAGTCAAAAACATTTGAAAAAGCTTGCTTCTCATCTTAGGCTGCATTTAGGAATTTGTCATATACATCTCGTGGTGAACCTTGAAAGGCAAACTTTAAAAAGATCAACTTAAAATATACTGAATGAACCTAACAACGCATTTGAAACATAACGCAAACACATAAAGGTCTAGGTAGAGACGTGTTCCAGCGTCGTTAAACATAGTGACTGTTGATTTCTACGAAGGTGGGGGATTCCTCCTGAGAGTCGGTGGCACTAATACGGACTTGTGCTCCCACGTACCATCGCGTATATATTGGGAGACCCCTATAGGCAATCATCCTTTATCCATAGGAAGCCGTGTCGGCCGCCCTACTGATCGCGATGCAGTGAACACAGCATTCATGAAGATCGACCACCCGTACCGTAAAACGTATTCTGTGGTTTCGCGAAAGGTTTGGCACACCCTCTGCCTAGATCTCCAGAGCAGTTTCTTTTGGGCCCTTTTCAAACTCTATAACTGAAAAGGTCCAACCGAGCATTTGTCACTTCGGGCTCATTAATACATCGAAGGAGACTAGAGTCATCTTTAGCTTTTTCTCGACTCTTAAAACATGAAAAAGCAAAGTTATGTTTAAAAGCGTCTAATAAAATTCATTCAAATCGGAAACACAAATTTTCCCCTTTATATTTTAGTTGATCGAGTAATCCGCAATCGTGGAAGAAAGTCAATTGAATATCCGTCGTTCTCGGAGGCTCGCGAGTTATCCGTCTTTGTCTCCGGAATCGAAAACAATCCGGACAAAGTGAGCTCGTCGAACCAGTTCAAAATCTCCTTTAAAAGTTAGAACAAGTGTTCCAACAACATCTGAGATTCTGGTTACTCCAAACATTTCCGGAAACCCTGCCTCTATAGAAGAAGTTCAACCGTCACAGAAGGACAGTAATACTGATCCTAGTCTGGGGGAAAATACTTGTATAACTGAACCAGTTCCATCTGTAACTGGTCCAGAGAGTTTTGTTCCTCAAACATCTGTCGCTGTTGATACAACCCCTTCTTCGGCACCGGAAATCTATTACGGACCTGACGGTCTTCCTCTTCCACCTGGTCTGATTGCGATAGAGGAAATTATAGAGGAACCGCAAGTATCCACTCCAACTCATTGTGGAGTAGGGGTCACTCTATTTCCTGCTACGACAGAAGTTTGTCCATCACCAGTGGAAGTTCCTGTAGAATCACTAGGCAATCAATTGGATAGACTCAAAATGTCTGAACAACCGTCGACATCTAGGACTGTGTCAAATGACATGGTGACAGCAGAAGTACCTGCTGCGAATCCAACAATGTTCGCCGGCATACCATCTGTCCCAACTAGCTCTCAATCGCTAGAAGGAGTCCACCAAGAGACTATCTCGACAGTATGGTCTGTTCCTGTTTGTTCCGGAGTAATTTCTGGTAACTCTTATGGTGAGACTCATCAAATTGACCCTTTTGGGAATCTAATTAGGCCATCCAGTCCTCCAGGACAATCAATTGCCTTGAGTTCTGGATTACCACCGTATGGGGGGCAGTATGCCCTTTCATTACCCCCTCCAGGAGGGTACCCATACGGGAGTTCTCAACCCTATTAAAGTTATGGTGGAATTTCAACGAGTAGTTGGGTACCTATGCTCTCCCAGCCACCAAGAGTTGTATATTCTATGCAACAGTGTGTACCTGTGACAAACATCCCAACTACACCGGCTATTGTAACCGTGTCACAAGTTCAAACGATGCCTGTTGTATGTCAACCTCAGATCTCTCAGGTTCTCATGCAACAACCCCTTGACCCTGCAACCCAACCACAATCGCCTACTGGTGGGGCAACACAAGTACAATCGGGTACAATCACCCCACATCTTGGTCCAATGGTTAGTGTAGTGCAACAACCCATGGTATCACAACCGTGGATAGTGCAATACCAACAGCCTCAATTCCAACAAGTATACCAAGGTTCTGAACAGCAAATCTTTGCGAATACTGGACAACCATATATCCAAAATGGTCAAAATCAACCACTTTATAGTGGTCAAGTCCATCAACCGTATCAATCATACCAACATCAACTCCATTATGCTGGTATGCAAAGACCAACTGTTCAGGCGATTCCATCGTATCCTGGTTACGCTTCACCTAACTTGAATCAACAGTTACCATTCGTGGCAACTTTAGAGTTGCCTGATTTACACCGGTTAACCAATGATCCAATTGCTTACACCCCATGGTGGCCAGTCATTCCGCACAAACTTCCATCCGACATTCCTAAATTCAATGGAAATCCAGGTGAAGACCTGTCGAATCATGTGATGACATTTCATCTATGGTGTTCGTCGAACACTTTAAATGACGATTCGATAAGGCTTCGCCTCTTTCAGAGGACAATGACAGGTCCAGCGGCAAAATGGTATATAGAATTGCCTAGAGCTTCGTTTGACAATTTTAGCTCCCTTGCCACGACATTCTTAACCCACTTCCAATTACCAATAAGGTATGAAACGGGAACAGAGATATTGACCAACTTCAAACAGACAACCGCAACTCATATATCAGATCATATACATGAGTGGCGACGGCGACGAAGAATGGTTAAAACATACGTTCCCGATCAGCTTTTAGCTGAGTGGTTTATAAAGTCGTTACTTCGGGCCATAACGGAAGATGTGGCAAAGGGGGGAGTCGTAACAGAAGAGCAGGTTATCGCTTGTGCACAATATTTGGACTTAGTATATACTCAGTCCGGCACGCTCTATGACAAAATACCAGACGCCCCTAGACCAGAGTTTTCAATCCCTCCTCCTCCTAAATCAAATAGTGACTCTCATGCCGACGATGGCGTGATTGGCACGGCAAACACGAATCCGAAAAGGACCAATCAAAAGAAGGCCCGTAAGGATTCGAATCAAAATGCGCATGAAGAAGTTCTTGCTTCGGAAGTAAATGCCGTATCGACAGATAAGGGCAAAGAAACCAATCAACCAGGAAGCAAGAAGAAACAAAACAAAGGGAAGAAGAATAAACAAGGTGAGTCATCTCCTAAGAAAAATTCTTCAAACCCTCCTGGGAATAGGAAACGGTATCCATGTCAAATATGTGATGACAAAGATCACAACACTAAGGATTTCCCATTCAAAGCTGAGCTAAAGAGGTTCTTTAAAAGTCCTCATACCTCAACTGTGTCAAGTGATCAATTTCCTAACCCAGGTCAAAATCTAGTTGATAGTGGAAACGCTTCCCCATCTCAAGTGCTTATGTTGTCGGTTTCAAAACAGCAAAATGATGCTTTGATTTCGACAAGGAACAAAGATTACGGGAATCCACAGGTGTCGAACGATAAAGGTAAAGATCAACCTAGCAGTTCGACAACAACTTCGGCAGAAGTTGTACCCCCCATCACGCATGAATTAACGATAAAACCGCCAAAGGGAGTAGTACACAAGTCGACCTTTAATCCTCGTGCCAGAGCAGCACAGCATTATAACATAGTGGAAGATTTGGCGCAATCGCCATCTGCTATGTCGACTCTTGAGGTACTACAACATTGCCCATCCCAAAGGCAGGCATTGTTATCAGCAATTGGTGGGGTGGATCCTAAAGATTCCAATCTAGTGTCCTTTGATCACAAAGGGTATGATCCTCAGTTACCAGCTCAACTAGCTTTCCTCGTCCAAGTGAAAGCCCTCAACAAAACAGTTCATAGAATGATTATTGATGAGGGGGCATCGACATGTATTATGTCGATGAGTTGCTGGAAGACTTTAGGATCTCCAACCTTGTCGCGATCATCGACAACATTAAAAGCATTCGACGGAAGGATATATACCCCTTACGGTATCCTTAGTAACCTGAAAGTTGAACTGGGAGGCAAAACAGTAGAAATAGATGTTGAAGTCATTGATGGCAATCTTGACTATAACATCCTACTGGGAAGACCATGGATTTATGCCATGCAAGCTGTTGTGTCGACTTATTTTAGGAAGATCGCATTCCCCTTTGAAGGAGGGATTACGGTCGTCGATCAACAAAACTTCCTCCCTAATGGTTCACAAGTTATAGGAAGCGTTCCCATGATCCATGGCAGCGACCGGTCGATTCAAGATATTGGAGTAGGTCTGTTGAAAGATCCCACTATGATGGGAACTTTTGCGCTACCACCTCCTATTTGCATAGGAAATGTACCATTTGTAGCAACATGCAATATGGTATCCACCTTGAAAGTCACAGAAAGCAGAGTCGCTATGGATCATTCGATGGTTTTGCCACCAAGCCCCATTGAAATATTGTAGCAATCAATGTTTCAGGCCTGGGAGGCGAACCCCAATCAGCGCTCATCGAGCATTTGGGTAGATAGATCTAGAGAAAATGGTACCCCATTAGATCCTTGGTCAAAAGTACATGAGACTGATGAAGGAATCTTACAATCAATGATGATTGAGGGGGCACCATGGAATGACCACCACCATCGTTCCCTTCTTCCAGAATATGAAGAAGATACTCAAAAGGATCTTTACCACCCTTCAGTCTTTGAATTCCTAACAAATAATGTAAACACGGTGGATTCTGAGCGAAACTTATCCAATATTGAAGAGACTATAGCCATAAATATCTCGACCAAAACAGGTGTTGTAGAGAATATTCATGTTGGCAAAGGTTGTTCCCCTTCAGAACTGGAAATATATAACGCTCTTTTTCGCGAATTTAGAGATGTCTTCGCTTGGACATATGATGAAATTCCAGGCATCGACTCGAGTATCGTTGAACATGAAATTAAAATGTATCCTGATGTCAAACCAATAAGGCAACGGCTTCGACAGGTTCACCCTAAGAAAGCCGTTGCCATTAAAGAAGAAGTTGAGAAACTTCTCCATGCTGGATTCAGCTACCCGGTTCCTCTAACCGACTGGGTATCGAATATTGTTCCTGTTATGAAAAAACAAGGAACAATACGAGTGTGCGTCGATTATAGAGATGTAAATCAAGCTTGTCCGAAGGACAACTACCCTACACCCTTCATTGACCAGATAATTGATGAATGCGCCAGATGTGAAATCTTTTCCTTTATGGACGGATTCTCCGGGTATAATCAAATTAATATCCGCCCGCAAGACCAGTCAAAGACTGCATTTATATGTCCGTGGGGCACATTCGCTTATCGAAAATTACCCTTTGGTTTAAAGAACGCAGGGGTGACATTTCAGAGGGCTATGAATTATGCCTTCCATGACATCAAGAGCATTGTTCAACCATATCTCGACGATCTTCCGGCTCATTCGCGAAAGCAGACTGATCATCCGCAGCATCTAAGAGCGATATTTCTACGTTGCCGACACTACAAGATAAGACTCAATCCACACAAATGTGTATTTTGCGTTGGTTCTGGTCGTTTACTTGGCTTTGTAGTCTCCAAAGATGGGATTCGTCTCGATCCTTGTAAGGTTCGGGCAATAATCAATTTGCCTCCACCTTCGAATTTGCTTCAGATTCAGAAACTCCAAGGGAAAGCAAACTTTCTGAGGAGGTTCATTCCAAATTATGCAGAACTTGCTAAAGGTTATACACGTATTTTGAAAAAAGATGTACCCTTCGATTGGGACCAGGTTGCGCAAGCTTCCTTTGACACTTTGAAAGAATCTCTAATAAAAGCATCATTAATGTATGCCCCAGACTATCTTAGGGATTTTAACCTGTATCTAGCTGCAGCAGATACAACCATTGCGATGGTTTTAGTTCAAGAAGTCGATGGAGTTGAACATCCTGTATATTATTTAAGTAAAAACTTAAATGATACAGAAAGTAAATATTCTTACGTTGAAAAGCTAGCGCGTGCTGCTGTTCAAGCGGTACAGAGATTTCGACATTATATCCTCTTTAGGAAAACTACCATTCTGTCAGATTGCAACCCCATGACTTATATACTGTCGCGACAGTTGCTGGGGGGCAAGTATTCCAAATGGATAGCGATTCTTCAAGAGTTTGATCTGGAATTTGTGAAATCCAAGTTAAAGAAAGCTCTGGTATTCGCAGAATTATTATGCGACCTCCCTTCGTCGTCCAACGATTAAACCTCCAAGGAATCAATCGTGGACGAGAATTTGTTTCTGATATCTGCAAGCAATGAATGGTATGGAGATATAATTATCTATCTCCAAACCCAGAAGTTTCGGCCTGACACCTCACACTCCGAACAGAAATGTATACGATACCAAGCAAAAGACTACATGATCGTCGGTGATACTCTTTACCGTCGTGGTATCGATACCGTTCTAAGGAGGTGTCTCACCCATGAAGAAGCCGAAAAAGCCCTGAATGAGTGTCATTCAGGAGCGTGTGGGGGGCATCAATCAGGTTTCGCTACAGCCCAAAAGATATTAAGAACAGGATATTTTTGGCGAACAATGTTCAAATATTGCATAATCGCAGTCCGAAGTTGCCATTCCTGCCAAATCTTTGATAGCAAAACCAGAAGACCACCCGCACCCCTGCAACCAATAGTTGCAGTTGGGCCTTTCACCAAATGGGGCATCGATTTCATGCAATGTAACCCCACCTCGACCGGGGGCATGGGTATATTATAGTCGCAGTAGACTATTTTACCAAGTGGGCCGAGGCGATGCCTACATTGGACAATACTGGTGAAACAGCTGCCCTTTTATTTTTTAATCATGTAGTCGCCAGGTTCGGCGTACCCCAGGCTATAGTTACAGATCATGGATCGCATTTCCGCAATCACATGATGGTCGAATTAGCTGCCAAACTAGGGCTATCTCACGACAGCTCTACTCCGTATTATCCACAAGCCAACGGACAAGTTGAAGCAATCAACAAGGTCCTGAAGCGTATGTTGCAAAGTATGATCGGAGTTCATAAAAGAAGATGGCACCTAATCCTGTATGCAGCCTTGTGGGCCTACCGAACCTCGGTAAGAAACGCGACCGGATTCACACCTTTCCAATTGGTGTACGGTCTAGAAGCAGTCTTACCGATCCAGTGTGAAATTTCGTCGCTTAAACTCGCAATTGATCTCCTCCCCGGAACTTCGGAAGAAGAGGCTCGTTTCTTGGAATTAATCCAATTGGATGAAACCCGTCGTGATGCCGCTTTGGCTAACGAAGCCCATAAGAAACGAGTCAAGGCTCAGTTCGACAAAAATGTCAAACCCCGTGTCTTCTCAGAAGGTGATTTGGTCTTACTTTATGACCAAGAATCCGATAAATTAGGAGCAGGTAAATTCAATTCCTTATGGATGGGCCCCTATATTGTTAAAAGAGTGTTAGCAAAAGGAGCCTACGAGTTAATAGATTACGATGGAATTCCACTGGCGCAGCCCCGGAACGGGCTGTACCTCAAGCGTTACTATGCTTAAATAGTAACCTGCATGCTTTTGTTGTATTTTTTTTTTGCCAAAGTTCTTGTTCTGGTTGAGTGATTCCCCTTTTTCATTCGTTGCAGATGTCAAACCTTATGGAGACATGTATTGGATATGCCGACGGAGAGAGTCGTAGTTCGCGGAACCTATCCTCCGCAGCATGCGCCATTTTTGATCCAAGTGGCGAGTTAGTAAGTTTCAGAGGTGTATGTATTGGGCAATCAACGAATAACATCGCTGAATATAGCGCGTTGATAGAACTACTCTCTGATGCCATCACACGAGGCATACGCCGGCTAATTGTCAGGCTAGACTCACAGCTCGTAGTACTACAACTCAATGGTATATATTCTGTTCGTAATCCAGCTATTTATCGCATGTTCCTACGAGTAAAGCTCTTGGAAAGACGATTTGATTCAATTCAATATCAACATATTTCAAGAAATCTAAACACATTAACTGACTCATTGGCAAACTATGTGTTAGATAGACATTTGCAACATTTATAAAAAGGACACATCATAAAAAGTGTACATATGAATCATCCAAATCAACCAGAATAAGACTCGAAAATCAAAATATATATAAGCTGTTCATAAAGTTCATACATAATGTTCTGTAACCGAGGCAAAAATTGGTCATATGACCTAAAAACTCAAAATGCTAGGGGGCACCCTAGCCTAGTGATGCTCCTGATAGTAAGCCACAGTCTGTGCCATCATGCACAGAAGACGAGTCCATCGTCTAGGTACACCGATAGTATGTTGCTGCATCGGTAAAGGTAACTCGTCAATCTGTACATCCGGAAGACCACAGGTAAGGTTCTCAACCTGCCCCTGCACAGCTGTAAGGGTCTCTGTGTCGCTAAGATCACGGATAATAACTCTCCGAGCAGGCTCCTCTGCCGGAGCAGCAACAGGTGGTCTCAGACGAACTGCCGGACGAACATGACCGACATCTGCAAGCGCACATGAGTTCAATCAAAGTCTTGAAAGAATAAAGCATAAGAACATTATGAATGAAAACAATGAACAGTAATATGGTTGAAGTTCTTACCAGTAGCATCCCACTGAGCACCGTCTGGCAGTACCATATCCGGATCACCCCGGAAATCCATACCAACATATGGGTACTCGGAAAAAGCCATCTCCTGGTGATCAAACCACCTAAAGAAAGCAGCATTGAAAGAAATCTGGGATTGACCTGCATGTCTGGACATGTGATTGACCCATCGCTGCATGCGTGGCTCGGTAGGAGAAGGCACTCCGAGATCAATGTACTGAGGTTGCATCAGAGGGGTCTTCTCCAAGGCAAAGGCAGTCAGAATCGAACCAAAACCAAAGTTCTTCAGCTTCCCGTCCTTCACCTTATTCAATTGATTTTTCATCTGACTAAGCACTGCATCACTCCAGTTGAAGATCTTCGGTTGGAGACATTCCAAGGCGTGCTGCATATGAGACCTGTTGGAAACATGTAAAGATGCGCTACCGGCCATCCTACCAAGAGTATACAGGATGGACCTGAGAGGCCTGCTAGTAACATCACGGATAACCACCTTGCCGTCTCTGCTCGGCTGGGACCCCTCCCTGCAATACTGGCGGACATAATCTCTCACGGAATCATTCCCCCGAACTGTACCTGATAAAGAAATAGGGGCACCCCGCCTTGACAGGCCAGTCAAGAAGTAAATATCTGTCACAGTCAATGGAATAGGTTTGTTCCTGATCTGGAATACTTGGTTAACAGGATCCCAAGCATCAAGCAAGTACTGCAGTAGTGAAATCTGTGCTCTCATGCTAGAGATACGGAAAAACTTCAGTAAACCACAGTCTCGTAATGCGCCCACCGTAACAGGATCATGAAGGGCAATCATATCTTCTTCTTCATGTTCTCGTTCTCGCCATGTTAGGGCCATCTTGATCAAGAATCCCTACAAAACAATCAAGAGAATGAGTCAGCTCCTGAAATTGATGAAAAACTGGCGAAAATTTCATCAAAATCTGCAAAAAATTGTTGCTTTTATGCCCCAAAGCAGGTACCCAGTGTACTACCTGCGTTGGGGGGACAAGCTGCCTTCAAACAGCTTGGATCCCAACGCAGTTTTCGAATGGGGAACCTGCGTTGATCAGAGGGCGCCCTGGCAAAACCCCGGAGGCTCAATAGAACAGTAAAACAGGCATAAAACAGGAAAATGAAACCATGAAAATGAAGAGCTAAGGTTTAGCTCCTACCTGGTCCAAACGGCGCCGAAAATCGTCTGCAGAATCTCCCGGAATCAGCTGATGAAAATCAAGGGGAAAGAGGCTCCTCCAAAGCTCCAACAAGCAAATGCAAATGAAATGGTAAAATGAGAGGTAAAAACCCTTTTTATTTGCTTTCTTACGTAATTCGAGGTAAATATTAATGTGTTGATCTCATTTTCAAGTAAATATTACTCATTTCTAACTAGTTTGTTGTAGCAATTTGAAAATGCAGTGTTATCAGTGAAAAGAGAAGCTAGTTATGGTAAAAAATCAAAAGTAAACCATATAATTGAGCAAGGTTTGAACGCATTCAAGCTCATTAAAAAATGAACTGCCCGTTAAAGTTTAGGGGACATATGCCTCATCTGCATTATTATGCTGGGGGCATCCATAATCAAGCAGTTTTAGCAATGTTCATGCTCGTTAAAAAATAAACGCAAGAATTCGAGCAGTTTTTGTACAGAGTTCATGCTCGTTAAAAAATAAACATAAATTGTGAGCAATCTTTCCGTACAGTTCAAGCTCATCCAGAAAAATGAACCGGTAAATAACCTTGAGAAATGTAACCTTTGACAGCCATATTAAAAGCCCTTGGTCGTGTTTATATGCCATCACCTCCATCCGTTCATTTGGCCAATCGTTCATCTCCATATGTTTGTTTACCCATTTTGAGGAACAGCTGCGAAGAGTGATTTCACCTAGCCATCCTTGTGACACTTCCATGATTGGAAAATTCCAACCTGTACCTGGAATCTGCTGCTATCCCTGTTCATCACTCGTTCCTCAAAAGACGAGTCTTCTTTGAGCTCTTTTCACTGACTCGTAAAATATGAAAAGTTTGCCGAGTTTTAGCCTTCCAGCTCGTTAAAAGGACCGGAAGAGCTATCCCTCCTCTAGATTTTAATCTTTTTGGACCTGAGGGATTATTGCACAAAAAGATCGAGCGCTTGTTTTTTTCGGCTCGTTAAAGAAATCGAAAATTCATCCCTTCTGTATTGTTTTATACTTTTTCGGACTTCAGGGATTAGATGACGAAAAAGGAATTTTAGAGTTAACTTTCCGTACTTTTTCAGACTCTCTAAAAATGAAAAGGACCGAGTTTTCCTTGTCGTTAGACTCGTTAAAATGATTAAATAGCGACAAACTTGTCTTTAGACGAGAACGAGTTTCCCTATCGCTAGGCTCGTTAAAACATAACGATGGGCTTGCCCGAAGGGCAGGTTATAGAACAAGCATATGTTATCCTCCTCAAGCTTGAAAAAAATAAAGAGGTACTGGTCAGCAATGACTGGGGAAAAATTGGGAGAACCTCACAGCTTTAATGGTAGCAAGTCGCTCTTGAACATTACACTTTGTCCTCCGTATCACATCGGGTTGGGTTGTTTCATTCACCGGTCTCATAACCATGGTCCTCGCCACACCATCCACATTTTGGGGTAATGCTACCAATCCATCACATCAGTGTCGTTATATGTTCAAGAGATGTTGTTCTGCAAAGAGTCAACCGTGTCCCATCCACTGCCATACATTGTCCTTCATCCATTTCATGACCGCCACCCTGAATCATACATCACAGTTTGTTTTCACCTCATCAAAATCACTAGCTCCGTTCCGTGTCACTGATGTGGGATTCATTAAGGCCCTCCTTTGACGGATCGCTCCTTGTCGACATCAGCTCATTATCCAAGGAGTTGATCTAGGAACACCCCCTTCAGTACTTTGAAGCTTGCATGCCTCAATGGCAAGTTTCTCACTTCCGACGACAGGTATACATCAATGACCTTCGACCAGAAGATTTTTGCATGGTGGTCGACGCCAAGTCCTTTATTCCCACCATGTGAATTGTACTGCCGTAACTTGAGGGTCATCATCCTTATCGGTGATTCCTCTCGCGCTTGTTAACGGTTTACATCATTGACCGGTAATCAAGCGATGTCTTTCCATGTTCGACTTCAAGAAATTCTCACATGGATCGACTTGTACATCGAGTGAAGATCAGAAGAGATTGAAGACCCCAGATCTAGTTTCATCCATCCGGACTGCGATATATTCAGGACATAAAGACATTTGATATGTACATCATTACAGCAGATGATCATCCTTCTCAAAGGATAATAATTTCAGCAGAGAATTATCGGTCTACAATCAGACGATCGTCTGTTCTATGTACCAAAATGTATTTATAAAGCTGAGCATGGGAATGCCCGCCTCAGCTAGATCATGAAAATGTATGAAAAATAATGTATTGTATTGTATCTTATTACAGGACACTTCTCAGCAGATTGAATGAACTTCGGATCCTCTCAATAAAGCATTTCACCCGATAAACGACCTCATACTTTAGGGGGCATCTGTTATAGACAATTTTGTGCCTTACAGCAACAGGCATGAATTGTCGATAATCCAAGGGATCCAAAGTTCCCTAAACATGATGTTCCTACCCCTAGAGGAACAAGGTCAGCAAACCAACAACTCTCAGATCAGTTCTCCACCTGAAAACACTCAAAAACAAGCAATCCTGAAATCAAAGCAGGTGCTCCACTAGGCTTCTGCGCTGAAACACAACTCCTCCATGGTGTACCTGCGTTGCAAAGCAGGTAGAACAAAGGCCACATGCGTTGAGCGAGATTGGACAAGTGGCACACTGAGTCATTGCTCCAAAAATGACACTTGGATCAGGGATTTCGCCTTGTGATGAGTCAGAGGCTCTGTTTCTCCAAGTGGAAGCAAGGTTCTCCAAGTGGACTGAAGAACTGAAGATCAACTGAAGAGAGAGAGGACACAAGGCAGCTACACATCAGTTGCAAGCTGACTCATCCTTTCTCAATTCATCTATATATTGAGCTCTCTCCTATGAGCTCAGGAGGCTGGAATTTTGTGCAAAGTAATGATATGCTGTTGGTTTCACTATAGAGCTATTGGGTGATTGCTTGAGGGAGGTGAAGAGGAGAAATTCTTTCTGCTGGGAGGTGTTGCTGGATTGGGGCCTTCAATGGTTGTAACACTCTCAGAACCTTTACTTCTTCATTAATAAAAGCTATTGAGGTTCTTCTATATGCTCTTGTTTCAATGATATATTGTGATAATTGTATATTTGATTTACACTAATCCCTGAATCAGTTATGATTGCATGTTGCTTGTAGTTTCCTTCTTTGCTATTTTGCAGGATCTCATTGTAGCTGGGCCTGCAATAGAGCAAGGAGCTAGGAGCAAGCAGCCATAGAGAAGAGTTTGGATTCGACATTAAGCGCAAGGCAACGATTAGTGCATTCTTTCATTCTCTTTTGCTTTCATAAAGAAGTAAACCTTTAGTAGTTTCCTTTACAGTTGTTGCTGAGGTACTATCACCCTTAGAGTGGGATAGGGTCATCCGAATCGGATACTTTTCCCTACAACAATCCATGGTGATGAGGTATATACAATCTTGTTGCATTAGAATTCTTCTTTATGGCCTATGACATGTGTTATGATTCTCGCTCGATGTGATGCATAATGATCATTATGAGTTTTCATTATGTTGATGAGATCCTCGCGCTTGAGGTTGATGAGCCTCATAAATTGGGTAATCATATGGGCTCATTTTACCTCCTAACCTAGTCAAACCGACCATTCTCTTAGCTTATTGTATGATTTTTTGATTATATTTATGCTTATAGGGTGAGCTGAGTTAGCTATTATGCCATCTGGTCTAACATGTATTTAATGCAAATTATTGATGGATTTCGGGGTCAAAGTCAAGGATCTAATGGTAAAATTACAACAATGACTCGAAGTAGACATAGGAGAGGACTTATAGGAGGGAATCCCCCTCATTTATTGCTACCCACTTCGAATTCCCCTTCATTCAGCTCGGAGTACAAGCAGCTGAATCATGCAATAGAAGGTAGCCGAGAAAGTGGAAGATGATTGATAGTTATCTCGAGTTTTGGGAGCCAAGCCTCCCTGATTTTAAGGAAGCTATTGGTAGCTTCAGATGTATAAGTAGAGAGGCCTAGGGCCTCACTAGGGTTGATTTTTTTTTCTTGTGTAATCTCTGCTCAAATTTCGAGCTTACTATTTTATGACAGTTTTATGTAATCTTGCTATTTTTTGATAATGAAGATGGAATACCTTTTGAGCTAGCAATGAGTTACCTCAGAGGGCTAAAGCTCTTGGGTTAGGGCCAAATCCAAGTAGCCAAGCTTCTCTTTACTTGTATTTGTATTCTTTACCTTAGTTTGTAGATTAGATGTATTTCTCTTATGGTTAAGAATAGGTTGATTTTGATGATTTAGTAGCTTGCTTCCATTTGTGATTTCTGCAGCAGGTTAAGAAATGATCATAGAAGATTCAAAAGGCTAGCAATAGTGCCTTGGCCTCTCTTCCTCCCTCTAGGACCATGATTTGAGGCAAAGACTCTCTTGTTGCCCCCAAAACATAGATTTTTCTCATTCCTAGGACTTTTAGTGTTTGTAGCTCTCTAGTAGGTTCATAGTCCAGTTTTGCTTTGCTTTAGATCTTCTTTATCATGTTCACTTCCTGGTTTGCAATAGTTCTTTTTCATGCTTTCCTTTCTTATAGCATTTCCTTTTATACATCATAGTTTAGGCCATTTTAATGCAAAACTTTGCTTTTCCCTGGATGCACTCATTTCATTGGTTGCTTGATTTTCTTCGTTGACTGTCAGTTTCTATGTAGCAGATCTCTTCCATTAGTAGGCCAACTTACCAGCAAACACACCCTCCTTCTGATCCATGCCCTATAGGTCTCCCAAACCTCACCTCAATTCTGCCATAGTTTCCTTCATTTTTCATAGAACTTCTTCCTCTCTCCTTGAGCAAACCCAATCATATTTCTCTCTCCTGGTGATTCATGGTGGAACTTAGGCACCCTAACACCTCATTCCAACCTTCATCCACCTTTTCCACCTAGTCTCACACCCTCAAAACAACAAAGATTTCTCTCACCCTCCTCTTGTAGGCCTCTTCTAGTTTCCTTGTTTTCCTCGTGTAGTTTTCTTGTGTCCTCCTGTAGTTTTTCCTATAGGATTTCTTTTGAAGGCCGAGTGTGGAAAAATATTCCAGAAGGCAACCTAAGACCTCCTAGGACCCATCCACACCATCTTACATCCTCCCAAGCTCCAAAAATTCCCTTTAACGCCACCTGTTTGCTGCCACACTCACACACAATAAATGAGATGCATGTCAAATTCACATAAAAACACATAAAAATCCAAAGATATGTTTTATTCTTATTTACTTCTAGAAATAGCATGGTTAGATGTTGCTTACTTCCTTGAGTAGGTAATGGCATTTCTTTCATGGTTTCCATAGTGTTTTTCACAAAGGTAGAATTAGCTTGTTAATTAGGGTTTACTAGGTTTTGCTTTACATTCCAGTCTTTCTCCTTTCTGCAGTTAGGATAGCATGTGTAGAGTAATCATTCTTTCCTTTCATCACACATAGATCTTCTTTTGAAATCTATAGAATTTGGCTTGATCTTCGAGTGATCTCGCACTGGCTGACCAAATGACAGCCTGCAGTGAGAACTAGTACTTGTGCATATACTACTGACGCTTCCAAGTTTGTTACGAACTACCGGGTTGATAAAAGTAAATTTGGTAGCCCAGGAGTTGTAGATTTCTTGCTGCAATACTGGCTCTCACCACTTTTTGGTGCCGTTGCTGGGGAAGCATCGAAGTATTCTGTGATTACTGCTTTCTTCTATTTCCTATTGCAACATTATTCTAATAGTTTATTTCGACAAAAGTAGACTAGTCATTTCTTTTCTTTCAGTTCTGTGTTTCCTTGTTTTCCTTTTCAATTCTACAAATTTCCATTCAGCAAGTTCATTACAGCTAGTTGCAATTTGTTTTGTTCAATCACAATTTCAATTTTTGTAGATACTTTCAGTGTGGGGAAAAAGAAACAAAAAACAAACCAAAAATATTTCCTTTCATGCCTCTTAGGAGTAGAGATAACTTAGGAAAATTTTTGCCTAACACCCCCACTGCTTCACACAGTGAACCTTCTCTCTTCTTCAGTAGCTGCAATCAAGAAGAACCCTTAGGTGAAAATCTAGACATATTTGAAGAACCTATAGGGTTAGAAGAAGAAGAAAACATTCCTCTAGAGCCAATGGCTGAAAACAGAAATGCTAGGGGAAATGGAGAGAGAATAGAGGGTACTTTCCCCATTCGGGAGACCAAAGGGGACACAAAAGAAGAATATAATTCCTTCAACCCTACTTCACTTCCATGGTCTGATTATAAATTATCCTGACACCTTCTTGTTCGAGTTTGATGTCATCTATCGAACTTATAACTATGAAGAAGATGAGAAAAAGTTGAAACTGTTCCCTTCTACTCTTAGGGATGCAGCATTGTGCTGGTTCATGGGATTACCTAGCAATAGAATCACAACTTGGCTTTAGATGCAGTAGGCCTTTAACAACAAGTATCGACACTATTGTAGGTCAAAAGATACTAAAGAAGAAATCTTCTGAATGACCATAGGAAGTGATGAGTCCTTGGAAGACTATGAAGAGAGGTTCTAGCCCAGTTACAAAAGTGATGATTGTACACTTGACCCTGAGTCTCTGAAGTTGGTCCTACTTAGGGGAATTCAGGAAGACATTTTAGACACCCTCGGGCCTCCATCTACTGGCCAGGGGAGACATCTACCAACTATCCTATGAGGAGATAAAGACTATTTTTAGAAACCATTCTAAAGTAGCTATAAAGAAAGGTAGGTGGAGTCAACCCATAGCCAGTACCTCTTCTTCCAATTCCTCCATTAAAGGTGAAATTGGAAACATGCTAGAAGACTTCAAGAGTGAGATGTTGCAGACTCTTGCCATGCAAATGGATACTTGACATATCAAAAGAAAACAAGAGGAAGCAGAGAGAGCTTTGGCCATTTTTTTCCCTAGATGCACCAGGAGGCATCCTAGGAATGAATGCCCATTGAACTCTATAGAGGTTTTCTCAGTTTGTGAAGAAGATCATTCTATAGGTAAGTGCCCTTCCTTGCCCCCTGCTCATCCTTCCTGGTCCACGCCTCCTCCTTGGTCCTTCACATTGCAATATCATGCCCAACTAGCCACCCATTCATTTAAATCCTATGCTCAGCCACAACCTCAGTGGAATGCATCTCATCAGGGGTGGAGGCCCCAATACAACTCTCTTCTCACTCTTCTACCTCCACCACCTGCCCAACCACAACCATTATCTTCTACTCCACCAAGACAACCCCAAATGCCTGCCCAGCCAAATCCAAACCTCAACAATAGAAAGGCTCAGCAAGTGTATAGTGGGTAACCATCATGCCCAACTTATGCTGTGGAGATGCAAGAAATTAACTTGTGATTCAGGAAAGTTCTCCCAGATAGCCAGCCTCCACCTAGGGAGGTTGAGGAAGATAAAGAGGAAAGCAAACCTAAAGCAAATCCACCCTTTCTTGAGAGACTAACCATGACAATCCAGCCTACCCCAGAAGAGAATGAACTCCTGGGAGAATTCAAACATTTATATGTGAAGATACCACTTCTCCAAGCCATAAAAGATGTGCCTATCTACAATAGGTTGATCAAAGAGAAGTTCTTTAGGCATCCAGGAAGGCGCAAGAGAGATGCCCCAACCATCAATGTCATAGGACAACTGTCTGACCCAATGTTGAGGCAAATAATCTATCTAAAATATCTAGACCCTGGAAGCCTAGTAGTTGATTTCCACATCAATGGCACAATGTTCCCACATACCTTGATTGATCTGGGAGCTGCCATTAATGTGATGACAAAGGACACAATGCTCAAACTTAACCTCCAAGGCTCCTTGAGGAAGACCACGACAGTGCTGCAGCTAGCAGATCGCTCCATAGTGACCCTTGAGGGAATTTTAGAAGATGTGGTGGCCTCCATTGATTCTTGGGAGCACCCTACTAATTTCTTAGTTCTTTAGCCAAAGGCAAAGCTCACTAGGTACCCTCTCATTCTAGGCAGACCCTGGTTGGCTATAGCCGATGCCTACATTAGCTACCGAGCTGGGAACATGACCATAAAGAATAGGCACATGCCCAAACAATTAATCCTATATCCTACTGCCCAACCCTTGCTAGAACATGATCTACCTCTCTGGTTGGAGGAGGAGAATGAAGATGAAGTTTTTTTTGCATCACTTTGTACATTAGAAATTGCCATAGGGGGAAAACTGCAAGATGAGGATGATATGATTCAAAATTTGATTCAAAATCCACCTCCCAATGTATCACCATTAGAAGAAATAGTAAGAGTAACCCAAAACAACCCCTCAACTGATCTCTGTGTGGCCAATCCCACTTCTTTCCATGTTAATGATATAGAGTTCAGCCCAGAAAGAACATTGAAAATCAATCCATCCCTATCTACTTCCTAGGAGAAGGAGTTATTCAGCATATTGAGAAAACATCTAGATGACTTCGCCTGGATTTATAAGGAGATGAAGGGAGTGCTCAGTATGTAATCATCATATATACATCAAGGAATATTGCAAGCCAGTTAGGCAGCCTCAAAGGAGGATGAACCCAGCACTTAAAGATATTGTTAAGGAAGAAATGTAGAAATTGCTTGATGCAGGATTCATCTATCCCATCTTTGATAGTGAATGGGTCTCTCCTTTGGTGCTAGTGCCAAAGAAAAATGGTAAGTGGAGAATCATTGTCAATTATTGGGAATTTAACAAAGCCACTAAAAAGCACCATTTTCCTTTACCTTTCATAGATCAAGTGTTAGACGGTCTGGCAGGGAATTTTTTTTTTCTCCTTCCTAGATGGGTTTAGCGGCTACAATCAAATTCAAATCAGCCCAGAAGACCAAGATAAGACCACTTTCACTTGTCCTTGGGGTACCTTTACATACCGGGTCCTTCCTTTTGGTCTGTGCAATGCTCCAGCCACTTTCTAATGAGTGGTATTGAGTATATTTTTTGAACTGGTTCATGATGCAGTAGAAATATACATGGATGATTTTACTTCTTATGGCTCTGACTTTCAGGAAGCTTTATCTAACCTAGGAAAATTTCTAGATAAGTGTATTTAGATGAACCTGTGCCTCAGTCTAGAAAATTGTGATTTTTTTATGACTGAAGGGACTGTGCTAGGTCATGCAGTATCTCAACAAGGACTATAGGTGGACCCCAACAAAATTGCCATCATCCAAAGGGTCCCACCTCTTCAAAAGGTGAGAGATGTTAGAAGCTTCCTAGGCTTAGCTGGATATTATAGGAGATTCATTAAAGACTTCAGCAAGTTAGCCTCCCCTTTGTTTGGCCTCCTAGGCAAAGATGTTGAGTTCATATGGTCAGAAAATTGTCAAGAAGCCCTAGATACCTTGAAGAGTAAGCTAGTGACTGCCCCAATTCTCAGAGGGCCAAACTAGGCCCTACCCTTCCACATTCACACAGATGCCTCGAACAAAGCAATAGGAGCAGCCTTAGGACAAATTATTGAAAAGTTACCTTATGTCATATACTTTATAAGAAAAAATTGTCAAAGGCAGAGTTAAACTATACAGTCACCGAGAAGGAACTCCTAGCTGTCGTGCATTCCTTAAACAAATTCAAACATTATATCATAGGCTATCAAACCCTTGTGCACACTAATCATGCTACAATTAGATATTTAATGAACAAACCAAATGTAAATGCTCACATTATTAGATGGTTTCTCTTACTGCAGCAGTTTGATCTGACCATTATTGATAAGCCTAGTAAAGAGAATGTTGTTTCTAACTTTTTGTCTAGAGTAAATTTGCCTACAGGTGAAGAAGGAATGGTGGATGACCAAATGTTGGATGAACACCTAATTGCTATATCAGTACTCTCTCCATGGTTTGCTGATATAGCAAACTATCTGGTTTCAACACAATTCCCACCACACCTATCCTCAAAAGAGAAGAGCAAGATAGTAAGGAAAAGCACCCCTTTCACCTGGATTGGAGGTAAATCTCTTCAAAATTGGCCCAGATCAGATCTTGAGAAGATGTGTCAGGGAGGAAGAAGTCTTTGACATCCTCCTGACATGTCATGATGGGCCTTGTGGAGGTCATTTTGCAGCAAAAGGAACCGCCTTCAAGATATTTCAAGCAGGCTACTACTGGCCCACTCTTCGTTAGGATGTGAGGAGATACACGAGCCAGTGTGATCAGTGCCAGACGATGGGGAAACCGACTCCAATGGATGAAATGCCCATGCAACCTCTAGTGACCTTTGAGCCATTTGAGAAGTGGGGCATGGACTTTGTGGGGCCTATCAACCCCCTTCAAAGCAGAAGGAGTATATCATTGTGTGCATCGACTACTTGACAAAGTGGGCGGAGACAAAAGAAATCAAAGCAGTGACAGAGGAAGAAGTAGCTGAGTTTTTGAGGGAGAACATATTCTACAAGTTCAGGTATCCGAGAGAGTTGGTCACAGACCAAGGTAGTCAAATCACTTCCAACCTGATTGAAGACCTGCTCACACATCATAAGATCAAGCACAGGACCTCCACCCTTTACCATCCACAAGCCAATGGGCAAGTGAAGGTCACTAACAGAGCATTGGAAGGGATCCTAACCAAGGCAGTGAGCAGCAGCAGAAAGTTCGGGCGGACAGATTTGTTGAGGCCACTTGGGCCTACAACACAACACGGAAGACCACCACCGGGTTCACACCCTATGAACTAGTCTATGGGAAGAAGGCTTTGTTTTTTTTTTTTTTCTAGTTAAGACTAACCTAAGTACACATGGGGGATTTGAACCGTTGACCTATCGGAAGGAGTGCCTTAATAGCCCACCCATTCACCATCAATCCAAAGCCCCATGGGCATGGGAAGAAGGCTTTGTTGTAAATAGAGTTTGAATTAAATACCCTATGGATGGCAGCTCATCTGGATCTAGACCTCAGCCATGCACAGAAGGAGAGATTACTTCAAGTCAATGGATTGGATGAATATAGATTGCAATCCCTTCTCCATACAGAGGTAGTTCAACATGAGAGAAATATATGGCATAACAGAAATATCAGGGAGAAGCAATTCCAAGAGGGAGATTGGGCACTACTCTATGATTCAAGATACAAGGATTTCAAAGGCAAGCTGAGGACAAGATGGCTGGGACCCTACATTGTGGAGAAATGCAATGACAATGGTTCAGTTCTGATTAGAAACATTAATCATGAAGCCATCCCCATGCTTGTTAATGGAGATTGGTTGAAATTATACAAGAAACCCATCTCCAAGTGAGAGTTTATTGAAGGTTTGAATAAAACAGTGAAGAAAAAGAGAAAAATAAGGACTCAAGTGAAAACCTCCATGAGGTGCTTGAGTCCCATCAATGGGTTGAAAACCTCTTCTGAGGCGGCCCAGTGATGTCAAAAAAAAGGGGGGAAAGAGTAAGATCCTTGGGTGAAATCCTCCCTTGGAGGCACCCGGGGCAGGCAGTTAAGGTGAAAACCTCTCTAAGGCGCCCAAGTTGTTTTCAAAAGAGAGAGAGAGAGAGAGAGAGAGAGAGAGAGAGAGAGAGAGAGAGAGAGAGAGAGAATGAATTTTTATTGCATTGCAGGTTTGCAGGAGGACTACAGGGAGCAAAATAAGGTGCCAAGGGGACCCTGACATTCATACCAAAATCCATCTCATCTTCTCCACACCTTCCTCCATCATTCTTGGCATATATTTCACCCCAATGTACCTCTTCTTCCAAAACTGTGTTTTTTACAGGAGGCTCCTATAGGAATTATAGAGAGCCAAAAGTGACTATAGGAGGAAGTTTGAGGGACAAGAAAATCTTCATGAGGAACCTATAATCCATATTACCTTCTTCAAACCTCCTTGCCATCATTTCCAAGCCTGCATCACACTCCAAGCATCATTTTTTCCCTTTCCAAGAGAAAAACACAGAAAAACAGTGTTTCAGTTGTGAAAAAAAAAACAAAAATAGAAGGAGAAAAAGGCACCATTAACTTTACCTGAAGCTTACCCATTATCCCTCCATCATTCATCTCCACCTCTGGCATCATTCTTGAGCTCCAAGCATAGGGAAATAGCTGAAGTTTCAAGGGGAGAAGCAACTATAGGAGTTCCTGTAGGAATTCCTGTAGCAGCTCATCGTATAGAAGTCTAGCACCAACAACGAGGGACAACACATCTGAAGGTTGAAAAGGTACATGTAGCTCACCTCCAGCAAAAGAAGAATATGGAAAAACACACAACAACACATCAGCAAGCAAAGAAAACATGCATGAAGGAAAATGAAGGCATGCAACAGAGAAAGGCACAACACCTCACAGTCAATAACAACAAATACACTTGGATTATAGGTAAGTAGCTAAGTCACTCCTCTATCTACATTTGTGTAATTAGAAATCATACGAAGGCAACGAGATGGTTGAAATCGAAAGAGGGAAAGGTGGCCAGTTAACTTGGCCACCTTCATTTAGTTGACTCCACTTAACCGAGATTTCAGCCACATGTGCGCATAGTCAACTCAAGCAAAAGATGCAAAGGACAGGTAGTGGGAGGAAGAGTTAACTCTGATGCCATAATGAGGGGATGATTATGAGGAGGGTCATGATGACCAAGTAGGTGGGGACCAATGGTCCTATTCAGGGACACGTACACCTTGCCAGTGTAGCACTGATAACCGAAAACAACCATAAAAGGTAATGAACACTCCTCCCTGCGCATTCTCACCACCTTTTCTGTAGTGTCTTCTCGTAACTACACAACACAGCAGTCTTCTTATGCCCCCACAGCTTTGTTTCCACCATCCTCCATTGATTTCCTCCATATTTTTACTCTCGGCATTTTCTACAGGAGCACCTACAGGAAATCTACAGGAGGGATAGTGGGCTTCTACAGGAGGGGCAGTGAGTCATTTTGAAGAGAGGAAACCTAATTTTTGGCATGAATTTTAGTCTGAAGAGGTAGAGTTCATGAATGCTCTTTGTTGAATATCAAAATGTTAAAGAGTTGGTACCAAATTGAAGATAAAATGAGCCTTTAAGAGGGTAGAAATACATAAAAAAAAAATATTTTTTAAAAAACACAGTCTACTCTATTTTTCTATTTCACTCAAAATTATTTGTCTCCACCTCCATATTTGGTTTTCCAAAAGAAGTATAGGTAGTATGACAGGGGGGTTTATGAGAAGAGCCCACTAACTCCACTAGACATGCACATCCTCAAGTGGTGGACATATTTACAAGGGAAAACTAGATGAATTTCTTTGAGAAGTTGAGAGGGTTTGATGATGAAATTTCCCATGAATTTGCTCTCTCTCTAGTCCCCCACACAAGAACTCATGCTACAGTAACCATTAGAGGCCTCTCCATTGAAATAACCCCTGAATTCATCAGTAGGGTCACTACCCTTCCTCTTGGGCTGCCTTGGAGTAAAGATGAGAAAATAATTGGCCAAGCTGCCAAGAAGAAATTTTTCCAAGATAATGAAACCCCTGTTGAAGAAAAAAATGGAATTAGGAGGGCTAGTGTACCATACCCCTGGGATGCGGTTAGCTACCAAGTGATCAAATACATTTCTTGTGAGGGGAGGCACAATATTATTTATTGATATTATTTCATAATCCTCCAAGAATTGAGATATGGCATGGATACCCCAGCACATCAAAAGCTCAGTATCCCTTACTTTCTACTTCAGTCCCTCATTTACTCTAGCACAAAGGTACAAAAAGGAAATTCATAGCAGCTAGCTCAACATGGCATAATCAAAATCCTAGCAGAAGAAGCCCTCCATACCCTTACAATCCCTATAACATGGGAAGTTTTCAGAAATATGATGGCTGAGGATGACATCAAGGCATTAACCTATGATGTCAGTCCTACTATTAGTGAGGAGGGAGAAAAACAAGGAGGAGAAGATGAAGCTAGTGGTGACATAGCAGAGCAAGAGAGGAAGGAGGAAAGAAAAGAAATAAAGGAGGGGAGAGTTGAAGAGATAGAGTAGGAGGAAAAAGATACAGAAGAGGGAGAAAAGGAGGCAGAGAGGGCAAAGCAAAGAGAATATTCCCCTTAAACTTTGGAAAGAGAAGCAACAACTGCCCTCACTGCCCTCAGTACACCATCCAAGCAGAAGCAGAAGAGGAAAAGAAAAACCTCTATGTATTTCAGGGCAAGGAAGAGTACTAGAATTAAAACAGGCAAACCTTAGCCCTTATCAAAGACTCATATTAACATTGAAGATTCACCATCTACCAAGGTGAAAGAATCTCCTTCCAAGACACCCATAACCTATGAAAGGAGGACTACAAGATCTTCTACATGGAAGGGAAAGGCAATTCTACAGGACCCAAAACCAGACCTACAGGAGGCTAAAATAGTCCTACAGGAGACACTGTCCAAGCTACAGGAGACACAAATACTTAAGGAAAAGATGGAGGACAGCCAAAGGTTAAAGAGGAAGTACAAGAGCTCGAACAACCTGACCCCCAGCCTAGTCTTGACTCCTATTACAGATTACTTGAGGGAGGCAAGATAATCCCATAGAAATTTGCAATTCCACTGTTTTTCGAATTGGAAAAAGAGAGAGTGAGAACACATAGGTGGATGCAGATAGCCAAGTCCAAAGGAGTTGAGGATATTGGCCACATGCAAGAAAAACTCAGGGAAATAGGCAAGGAATTGAGTGCTCTCAGAGATAGAGAAGCCATTAGAAGAAGCCACCTTCAGAATGAGAATGAAATACTAAGGAGGCAGCTGTAGGAGAAAGAGACTCATTTGGCATACATGGCTAGCTTATCCATGGAAGCATTACAATGCATAACACAAGCCAAAACTTATGGCCTCTCTCTGAAGGATCAATGGCTTCAATTCCAAATAAAAACTTTAGCACAAAAGGCCATAATGCCTTTCCAAGACTATAGGCAGTTCATGGATTTGTGTGACCAAAGCACCTCTGAGGACAAAGAAAAGATGGAAGAGTTCTATCTACACAACATGGCCCTCACAGACCTGAATGTGTGGGACCCCAATGCCAAGCTACGGGATCTGCAATTAATGGCCATGGCGTCATGGATGAACCATGAAGAATTGAGGGCAGAAAAAATGAAAAGATTGTTAATAGAAGAGCAGAATGAACGATTGATGATAAGAGCTGAGCCATTAGATCCTATGGCACTCATGAGCACACACAACCTTCTTGCCAATGTCCCTCAAATTGCCCCTAAATATCTAGCCAATCAGGCACAAGCCATTGCACACTTTGAAGATATGCTTAGGCTACTTGGGGATGACTGTGTGCATGCATGCATGAGAAGATGGAACACCCTACCCCACAGCTTGTAGATCATAGAATACCATTCCCCCATGAGGCTGAAGGGGGAATTGAAAAGAGTGCCATGTATAAGAACTCCATGCAAAGGATGAAGGTCAAATGGATTGGCCTCAAACTAAGTCCTCCACTCATATTAGGCATGCTGGAAGGCAGAAGAGAAGAAGAAGAGAAGGAACAGTCGAAGGACATAGATAGAAAGGTATGATTTTATGGAGAACATGAGGAGACCATTTCAGAAGCTTAGAATGCTAGGGATGCCACCAGAGCCATGAAAGATCAAGAGATTGACTAGGTTGCTCAGAGGATGAGCAACACCTTCAGTATGGGGGTGATGATGAGCCTCATAAATGGGTAATTATATGGGCTCATTTTACCTCCTAACCTAGTCAAAACAACCATTCTCTTAGCTTATTGTATGATTTTCGGATTAGATTTATGCTTATAGGGTGAGTTGAGTTAGCTATTATGCCATGTGGTCTAACATGTATTTAATGCAGATTATTGATAGATTTCGAGGTCAAAGTTAAGGATCTAGTGGTCAAACTGCAACAATAACTTGAAGTAGATAGAGGAGAAGACTTATAGGAGGGAATCCCCCTCATTTATTTCTCCTCACTTCAAATTCCCCTTCATTCATCTCAGAGTACAAGTAGCTAAATCATGCACTAGAAGGCAGCCGAGCAAGTGGAAGATGATTGATAGTTATCTCGAGTTTTGGGAGCCAAGCCTCCCTGATTTTAAGGAAGTTGTTAGTATCTTCAGATGTATAAGTAGAGAGGCCTAGGGCCTCACTAGGGTTGATTTTCTTGCTTGTGTAAACTCTGCTCAAATTTCAAGCTTACTATTTTATGACAGTTTTACGTAATCTTGCTATTTTTTTATAATGAAGATGGAATCCTTTTTAAGCTAGCACTGAGTTACCTTAGAGGGCTGAAGCTCTTGGGTTAGAGCCCAATCCAAGAATCCAAGCTTCTCTTTACTTGTATTTGTATGTTTTACCTCAGTTTGTAGATTAGTTTGTTGTTAGATGTATTTCTCTTATGGTTAAGAATAGGTTGCTTTTGTTGATTTACTAGTTGCAACCATTTGTGCTTTCTATAGCAGGTTAAACGGTGATAAAAGAAGATTCAAAAGGCTAGAATCAATGCCTTGGCCTCCCTTCCTCCCGCTAGAACCATGATTTGAGGCAAAGACTCTCTTGTTGCCCAAAAAACACAGATTTTTCTCATTCCTAGGACTTCTAGTGTTTGCAGCTCTCTAGTAGGGTGATAGTCCAGTTTTGCTTCACTTTAGATCTTCTTTATCATGTTCACTTCCTAGTTTGAAATAGTCCTTTTGTGTGCTTTCATTTCTTACAAAATTTCCCAGCATTTCCTTCTATACATCGTAGTTTAGGCCATTTTAATGCAAAACTCTGCTTTTCCTAGGGTGCACTCATTTCATTGGTTGCTTGATTTTCTTGGTTGACTGTTAGTTTCTATGTAGCAAATATATTCCAGTAGTAAGCTAGATTACCAATAAACACACCCTCCATCTGATCCATGCCCTATAGGTCTCCCAAACCTCACCTCAATTCTGCCCTACTTTCCTTCATTTTTCATAAAAATTCTTCCTCTCTCCTTGAGAAAACCTAATCATCTTTCTCCCTCTTGGTGATTCATGGTGGACCTTAGGTACCCTAACACCTCATTCCAACCTTCATCCACCTTTTCCACCCACTCTCACACCCTCAAAACAACGAAAATTGCTCTCGGCCACCTCTTGTAGGCCTCATGTAGTTTCCCTGTTTCCTCCTGTAGTTTTTCCTATAGGCTTTCTTTTGAAGGCCGAGTGTGGGAAAAGATTCCAAAAGGCCACCTAATACCTCCTAGGACCCATCCACATCATACTAAATCCTCCCAAGCTCAAAAACCACCCTATAACACCACCTGTTTGCTGCCACACTCACACACAATAAATTAGATGCATGTCAAATTCACATAAAAACACATAAAAATCCAAAAATGTGTTTTTTGCTTACTTACTTCCAAAAATAGCATGGTTAGATGCTGTTTACTTCCTTGAATAGGTGATGGCATTTCTTTCATGGTTTCCATAGTGTTTTTGGTAAAAGTAGAATTAGCTTGTTAATTAGGGTTTACTAGGTTTTTCTTTACATTCTAGTCTTTCTCCTTTTTGCAGCTAGAATAGCATCTGTAGAGTAATCTTTCTTTCCTTTCATCACACATAGAGCTTCTTCTAAAATCTATAGAAGTTGGCTTAAGCTCCTAGTGATCTCGTGCCAGCTGACCAAGGGACAACCTGCAGTGAGAAATAGTACTTGTGCATATAGCACCGACGCTTCCAAGTTTGTCACGAACTACCGGCTTGATAAAAGTAAAGTTGGTAGCCCAGGAGTTGCATCTTTCTTGCTACAATATTAGCTCTCACCATATGTTTTGATGTGGGATCTTGTTTGCTCATGTTGATCAGAGATGTATTGTTATGCATTTATGTTATTTTGAGATCCCCATGTAACTTGTAAAAGGGATTCTCTAAGTCATTAGATAGGAACATATTGGAGGACTCCAGCCACTCCTGCATGAGGGCAGTTCTTGTTGTGGAATGTATATTGGGGGTTTCCATCCACTCCTACGCGAGGGCATTTTGTTATATACCTAGGGGGGATAATATGGGGTACCAAGGGAGGTACCTAAGGTAATAATGTAATAATGAGATGGGCCATAGTAATAAATAAGGTGGTTAACCCATATCATGTAAGGGACCACAAGTAGTTAGTAATAATGTAATGGGCCCATGGTATTAGTTCGATGCTATGAGGGACCCATGGTAATGATTCATGGTATTGTATGTATGAGGCCTATATAGAGACTAGAGACTCCACATGGAGAGATAGTGAAGGATTATTGTATGAACAAACATATGGCTTGTGGAGTGTTCTCCTTCCTTAAGGAGTGAATGTATGGTGTTGCCCTACCTTAAGGGTTTTGATATCAATAAAGTTAATCATTTCTATCTATATTCAAATATTGTTATTCTTGCGTTTATTTCTATTATCATATATTTTTGGGTTAGATCTATAACAAGTGGTATCAGAGCTATAACAAGTGGTATTAGAGCACTTTCTTGGGCATAAAAGTGGAGATTTTTTTTTAATTTTTACAGGATTTCGGGGGCGGCGAGTTTGTAGATCCGATCTGTATGTTTTGGTGCAAGATCTGCAAAATCTAATTTCAGATCTGTATTCTTTGTGAAAAAATAGCCGATTTCAGAAAAAAAATTGGTTGAATCGGAGTCCGGATGAAGGAGATATCGCTGATCTAAAAATCAGTAGGGTTGCAGACAATTTTTCAGGGAAGCGAGTTTGCGGCGCAGATCTGGACGTCCTGGTGCAAGATCTGTAAAATCTAATTGTAGATCTAGATTCTTTGTGAAAAAATACCCAAATTCAAAAAAAATCAGTCGAATCGGAGTCCGGATGAGGGAGATATCGCTGATTTAAAATCAGCTCTTTTTTGCAGAAATTTTGGTGACGGCGGGAGAGTTGCAGCACAGATTTGAAATTCTAGTGTCTGGATCAAGATTTCTATCACATGGGAAGATGCAAAATGATTGTTCCATTTTTGAAAATAGGTTATAATAGGGATTCTGAGCAATATTGACGGAATTGTGACCATTTCAAATTTTCGCCAATTTTTTTTGGGATGGCGCGCCTAGATCTGAATTTGAGGGACTTGTATCCATTTGATGGCTCTCATCCAGCCAAATGGCTAGCACAAATGGAGAAATGTTTTATATTGAATTACATCATGGATGATGAGACTCAGCTGAGTGTGGGAACAATGTACTTGGACAATGAAAGATTGCAATGGTGGCAAGGGCATCAACGTTGCTATCGAAGGCCCTTGACTTGGGACAAATTCACAAAAGCTCTTATGGACCACTTTGACTGTAAAGCTAATCTTGTGGATAAACTCACACAGATAGACACACAGCCTAGCAAAGATTTTATTTTTACAGGAAAGAAGGAAACCAAGGAACCTAAAGGGTTATTTTCTGCTGGTATCTCCTTATTGCAGGTTCATGGATTGATTCAGAAGGAGAAAATCATTGTTTCTATAAATCCTAGTTTCAAGCATAATTTCATCAATGTTAATTTGGCAAACAAATTACAAGTTCCAGCAAAAAAAAATGAAAATACACAGGTTGATGATGAGGATGTTCAAATTTATAAGGATTTGAAGCTTTCTATGGATAAGTATGTGTTGCATGGTGATTTTTATACTTCAGAGATGGATAATATGGATGTTGTTTTGGGATATCCTTGTATGGAATCTGTGGGTGCTATCAATATTAATGTGCAGAAGAAATTCCTGAAGCTCTGTTATAAAAAGAAGAAAATTACATTACAGGATATTTCCATTAATAAACAGGTAGAGTCCAAGGAGGCTGAAGGAGAAGATGTTCCAGGGTCTGACATATTAGATGATGAGCCAGTGATGATAGACAATCAAACACAAATAGAGGCTGAAGCAGAAAAGGTTACAAGTGCTGATACATTAGAGGAGGGCTCAGTGGTTGAAGTCATATTGGAAAGGAAGACACCACAACAAGCACCATAGCAGGGTGAATTAAAGAAAAAGACACCATGGGTTAAAACTTAAACATATCAGCACCCACATCACCCCACAAGAAAACAACCAACCAGATGGCAACCAATTAGCCACAAGGACAACAACCCCCGTATGACGGATAGCGAGGAGCAAAGATCCACCTACTACACATCAACACAGAAGAGCTGCCATGGTCAACTTCCATCTCAAGCGAGCGAGGCACCAACGAGATCGAGGGTTCACCTTTCTCTTGGATGGCTAGATGCACGTGCATGGTACCAGTGGACTACTCTTTTGAGTAGATCTTATTATTTGTATTCTTCCCATGTTTCGGGGACGAAACATGCTAAGAGGGGTGGAGTGTTATATACCTAGGGGGGATAATATGGGGTACCAAGGGAGGTACCCAAGGTAGTAATGTAATAATGGGATGGGCCATAGTAATAAATAAGGTGGTTAACCCATATCATGTAAGGGACCACAAGTAGTTAGTAATAATGTAATGGGCCCATGGTATTAGTTCGATGGTATGAGGGAACCATGGTAATGATCCATGGTATTGTATGTATGAGGCCTATATAGACACTAGAGACTCCACATGGAGAGATAGTGAAGGATTATTGTATGAACAAGCATATGGCTTGTGGAGTGTTCTCCTTCCTTAAGGAGTGAATGTATGGTGTTGCCCTACCTTAAGGGTTTTGATATCAATAAAGTGAATCATTTCTATCTATATTCAAATATTGTTATTCTTGGGTTTATTTCTATTATCATATATTTTTGGGTTAGATCTATAACAAGTGGTATCAGAGCTATAACAAGTGGTATTAGAGCTATAACACATTTCCTATATGACAATGATAACATACATGTACATCTTTAGCTTTCTAACACATAATACAGTGGCCTAAACCATCTTGACACCAAGGCCCAGAGACGTAGTCCCTCCTCGACGAACTCCGTTATCAACAACTTATGTTTTCATGTGCTGATGATTGTCATGTTCCTCTTCTTTACAACATGCAAGTGTATTCATTTATGTTCTTTTAAGAATGAAATTTAACACATAACAGAAGTAAAAGGTCTTGGAAGGGTCCATTATCACACTCGGACCCAGATCAAGTGGTATCAGAGCGGTCTTCTTGTTGATGTGAATTGCTCTTGAACGTGTAGCCATGATGGACAAAGACATGTACGAGGTCATGATCAGGTTGTCCAAGAAGGTGGACATGTTGGATAAAGATTATGAGAAACAAAAAGAAGATAACGCAGCATTGAAACTTCTTCTACAAGAAGAGAAGGAAGAGAATTACCAGCTGCAACTTCAATTGCAAGCCACGATAGAGGCCCTGGAAGAATTGAAGTGTGATGATCAGAGTCTTCAAGCAAAGCATGATGAATTAAAGACACTTCTACAGAATGAGGAGGAGGAGAAGCAAGGGTTGTAGATTCAGCTACAAGCCATGAAAGAGGCCTGGAAGGAACTAAAACGCAAGGAAGGCATAGAGAAACCCTTTTCACCTGTGTCGACGTTGACATCTGAGGTAAATGGCCATAATTATTCTTCAGTTTCATATTCAAATGCTTTAATTTCTATTGGAGATGTGGAGATAACCATTGGAGATACATGCATGAGACTCCTTACAAGGATGGGTTATAAAGGAGGAGTTCTTGGTGCTAAAGGCCAAGGCTTGATTCAACCATTGGAGGTTGTACATGGACCTCTTAATGAAGGATTGGGATACAATGAAGGAGAGTGCTCAATGAATATAGAATCTTCCATGATCTTGTTTAAACCGTCGAAGAAAGAGGAGGGTGGGAACACTTCACCATCATCCCGTGACAATGCACATTGCAAGGAGAGAGCTAAGGCAAGCTCTCATCACCATGATCGCGACCGAGACCACCGGGGAAGGTATAACAAGTCTTGATATTATAATCGTGATCATTTTGATTATCACCATGTTGTTAAGGATAAACATGAGTCATGGAATAGATAAACACGTTCTTTTTGTGGTTTTCATAACCATGTTCTTGCAAGGTGTTGGAAACGAATGATAGCACAAAGGAAGATGAGGCGTGAAAGGCCTTTTCCACATCAGAGGAAGAGGCATGATAAGGAGATATGGAGGAAGAGTACACATTGCAGTAATTGCGACAGAAGTGGCCATAAAAGAGCCACGTGTTGGAGGCTCCATCTAGAGCAGCGCCCTACAAACAAAACCCATGTATACGACGCAGTTAAAAGAGTCGATCGACAAGCAGATCTCCCATAGGGAGATTGTCTATTCACTATGATAAAGAGATGATTCTATAAATAGTTTTTATAGATTTTATTGCTTGTCATGGCTATTATATTGTAAATCATTTGTCACATTTTCATTGTAAAAGTGATGATGTGTTTCCATCACTTGTTTGAGCGATAATGATGTGTGGCGTTATTTTGATAGTTGGGTTATTGTCATTTTCCGTTTGATGTAAACTTGACCACTGATTATGTTTTATAAACTCTTGGCAAGTATGGGGATGCTTGGATCATTAGTTTCTCATATGCATGTAAATTGCAAAGATGTACTACAGGCTTGCAGAAAACACCGGTGTCGGCTCATCGCTTATGGCTCCAAAGGACAAAGGAGAAGGAGAATGAAGGGTGACATTTCAGGAGACTTGTGGGGTAGACATTGTACACAGTTACGGATTAATTTGATGCTTTTGGAGGAACAAAAGTTCCTCAGTGGGAAGGAATGATCGAGGTGGCTCAACGAACACCGATGATAGGGAAAAGGTCAAAAATCAAAGTGCTTGTATTGTGCTCAAACTGGGTTCATGTTGAAGATCTCGTCATCTTGATCGTGGTGGTGCAAATGGTTTTTCAAACCGAGTCCATATCCAAAAAATAGGAGCAGTCAAAGTTTATGGTTTACTTGGGTGATTGGGTAGGCTTAAGGAGGTAGCAATTTGGACAAATCTGACCACCGGATTCCGGCCAACCTGTGCCATATTTTGGGTAAATTTGTGACTTGTTTAATTTGTCTCCTTCGATCCATTTTCTGATTTTTCAAAAAGGCCCTTAGATTTATTATAAATAAAATATATATATATTATGAAGTGGTGGGCCATGGCACCCGCCACCTCCCTTCGTAACTCCACATATTAAAACGAATTTATTTTTGGGTCAGTGGCCATGACCCCGCCAAACACTCCGCTCAACCCTCATAAACAATAATAGGCTGGCGGCCATGACCCTGCCACCCCCCACACCTCCATGTACTATGTTACGGTGGGTGCGGGCCATCCTCGGCAGACCCGCCACCCACGGTGGAACCACCACCAAAAGAAAAATCAAAACACAGAACCAAAAAAAATTGTGAAAGGATATTTTTAAGGGTGCTAGTGGGGGTTGAACCAGCCCAACCCACGTGGCTGGACCCTAAGAGGGTGGCCCCATAGATATATATAATAAGTAACGACTCACATGTTTTTAGAAAACCAACCATGTATTAAAATGGGAGGGGCATGGTTTGACCACCTGCCCCTCCTCAACAAAATTTTGCAATTAGACATTGCGCCACTGGCCCCCCTATTTATTCCGCCCACTGAAATATATTAAAACCCCTCATTCGCATAGTGTGCCTAACAGACCTTGCGTAGATTTCTGAGATAGGCTTTCAATTAATTTGGCAAGTGGAACCATGAGCGGGAGCAAAGGTAGGTGGAACCATGCTTGAGCCCAACTTTGAGAGGAGCCAAATTTTCCTGGCATCCAAATTGGACAAACTTTATGTCGATTTTATACCTCTCAGTGACACAAACCTGATGGCGGTGTTAGATTCTACAATAGATGCCTATATTTTCATCCATTTCTTATATGCTATTACATGTGTCAATACTCAATGTACGAGCATATGTTTTGATGGTTATCAATGCCACAAGATTTGATGGTACAACAGGACAACAATAGAGCAGCCCATTATCCACACATCCATGGTGCTAAGGTATATATAGTGTTGTTGCATTATACTTCTTCTTTATGGCTTATGAGATGTGTTACAATTCTCGCTCGATGTGATGTGGAATCATCATTATGAGTTTGCATTGTGTTGATGAGATCCTTGCGCTTGATGTTTTGATGTGGGATCTTGTTTGCTGATGTTGATCAGAGATGTATTGTTATGGATTTATGTTATTTTGAGATCCCCATGTAACTTGTAAAAGGGATTCTCTAAGTCATTAGATATGAATGTATTGGAGGTTTCCAGCCACTCCTGCATGAGGGTAGTTCCTGTTGTGGAACGTATATTGGGGGTTTCCAGCCACTTTTGTGTGAGGGCATTTCCTATATGACAATGATAACATACATGGACATCTTCAGATTTCTAACATATAATGCAGCAGCCTAAACCATCTTGACACCGATGCCCGGAGACATAGTCCCTCCTAGTAGAAGTCCATTATCAACAGCTTATGTTTTCATGTGTTGATGATTGTCATGCTCCTCTTCCTTACAACATGCAGGTGTATTCATTTATGTTCTTTCAAGAATGCAATTTAACACATCATAGAAGTAAAAGGTCAATTGAACATTCAATACCTGTCCAAGCTTCATTATCTCTTCTGCTAATTGCACGTTCACCTACTAACTTCTCTTCTTTTGTAGCCTTCTCTGTAATTTATACAATTTATGCCATCTCACTTGCTTTATATTCAAGACCCAACCTTGACTTTGGTTCTTCTCTAGCAGCATTACTAACACATCAAGTTCTTTTCTTATTTCAGCCATTTCTTTATCAATCTCTGCTTGACTCATCCATTCACTATGGATTGTTTGAGCATCCTTCTCCTACATCTTGTAGCCTTCTTCTAATCCTTCCATATGACTTTCCATAGCCATCTTCTCTTCAGTGTGAGCTCTACACCTACAACCAATCAACTTCCTCCTAAGTTGATCTTCTCACCAAGCTTCTCCTCTACCTAGTCTCCAAGTCCTCGTTCCTTAGAACTTGCACTCAGAAATCTTGCTCTCTCTCTCTGGTTGTTCCACTCACTACTCTTAAGGACTCCCCTGTCCTTATGTATTCCAAGCTTTAGCTGGAATAAGGTTCTACTATAATCTATAAGAACTTCCAAATGTTCTTCCTACAGTATCACTGTTGTAGTCCTATGCCAAACTTGCATTCATTCAACTGCTGCTACTTTCATACCATTATTTACTTAAGCCAAAGATCATTCCCAAGCTTTCAAAAGCTTGATTCTCAATTTCCTTTTGAGAATACTCTTATCCTCTTTGTCCAACCTTCAATTGGATTCTTCAGGTTCACTGCTGCTGCATGGCTTCACAAGCAGTCTCCATCCATTCTTCACATTTGAGTGAATTTCCATTATCCTAAAAAAAAACAAACATCACTGTGTTTTCTTTATACTGCTACCTGTGCATTAGTATAAAAACACACATTCTCCAATCTTCAATCAAATTAAAACAAATATGTCATCTCACCTTCAAGATTTATGCATGATCTTGTTCCACCACTTTTTGTCCTTTGAATAGATTGTCCTCAATATTTGGCATCTGCAAATTCTGCTATACATCATCTCTGTGTGCCTACTATCTCTCATATTAAAATATGATCCTTCTTCTTTGCCTACATAAACATCTTTAACACATAACTCCGTTTTCAATTCTTTCACTTAGAATTTCTTTGTTCTGTTTAATCCCAACTTGTTTTAATTACAATTCTGCTCCGCTATCAATTGTTTCAACCAAATTTATGCTTTGATACCAAATGACGCAGGGTTACCCCCACACATACCCATAGTATGCATGCCTTATGCATATATCTGATTTGTCCCAGGAATTTTAACTCACGAAGGAGTTAAATCTTCAATCAAATAAGGTTAAGGCCCTAATAATCAATCCTCCGTGGAATAATTCATTACTAACCCATCAATGCCTAAGTTCTAGGCAATATCCACTTATCGGAGTTTAAATCACCCCTTAAGCCTTCAATTTTTACTGTATTAAAGCTTTCTATAATTCCTTCCTATCAGAACCCTTAAAACCATTTACAAACTTCAATCGACGCTTAATTCCTTTATAAATCAATTAAAAAGGAAAGCCTTGCAAATCATACCTTTTCAGCCTTCCATATAGGCTCTGCATAGAGTTCGAGGCTGTACCTCTATCGCAATTGCTATCGGCTCTTCATGGGTCATATATTCCCCATCATGCCTTTTCTTCTGATCCGCAACTATCGGGACACATATATCGGCCCTTTCTTAAAACCCCGACCAACGTATATGTTGGAAATACACAGGAAAAAGGGATTTACAAAAGAAAATCCCCGCCAAAACACATAAGCCAGAACTCAAACCCGTTATACCCGTGACTATAAATATCGTCGAGTCTAGATCCTTCAATACTTCTAATAGTGTTGCGATCATTGATCACTCGATACCTCCGATCGCCAATATTTCTGAACTTCAATCGTCGATTATCGCTATCAGTGATATCACACCTTCGCTAATCGCTCTTTTGCAGTTGTGACTCCCGATATGTGATTTAAATCATGACTGTTGATCTGGCCATGATCCAGTGGTCCATGATTAATCGTCGCTCGCTCATCGCAATTCTCCAAGGCTCGATTGCAACTTAATCTCAACCGTTGATCTTTGAGATCTAACGGTTGTTGAGCGTTAACCCTCCATTTCTTTGTCTGCCTGTTTACTTAGATTTTGCACCTTCTTCTTCAGTTTTCTCTACGATTGGGGTTTTAATCAAGTTTTCCTTTCGCCCTCAATTCGCTTCCACTTGAGCTCTAACTCCATGAATTCGTTTATCACTGTCCCTTTTGGCCTCTGATTAGTCCTTCGAATGGTTCAACGGTCCATGAAGAACCTCTGTATCGCTTTCTTCCTCTCTGTGCATTCGCTGAACTCCACTTCTCTGCATTCATAACACTTCTCCTGCATAAATATATATATATATATATATATATATATAGAGAGAGAGAGATATATATATATATATATCTCTCTCTCTCTCTCTCTCTCTCTCTCTCTCTCTATATATATATATATATATATATATATATATATATATATATGCAATCCTATGATGCATTCGATCTATCATTCGACACTCAATCACACATTTATACAGTCCTACTCAATTACTGTATATATAAATACAAATGAATAATTACATAATGGAATCTCTGTTCCTCAGGCCTGATTCCTCTTTACAGTGGCCTTTTGTTTACAAATCTGCCTATAGGCTTCAAAGCACACAAATTAACTATCTCCCTAACCTCTCTAAAATATCTAACCTATCTAACCTCTATCTCTGCCTTTTAGGCTTACATTTATACAAGGGATTCCAAAACCAATTCTGGTTTAGATCCATGAATTCCTTAACAAAATTCCTAAATCTCCTCCTTGTTCCTAAAACTCCTCTCTAATCCCTAAATCCATGAACTAACTCCTAATCTAAGATTTACAATCAATTCTCAAATCCCTCAATCTCTCAACTATCCTAAATCTCTCATGTTCTCCTATATTAGAGAAAATTTACAAACATGCCTCACAATATTCAATTAATTCCCTATTCTAGCTTCTCTCATTAAAAACACTCAAAACATTAATAATTACATTTAATTTACTCTTAGGAAACCAACTTCTTTGAAAACACAATACCCCTATGTCTACTAGAATAAAATGGTTTTTCTTGGGCTGAATGCTCCTGCATCAGCTAAGGAGGCTGAGTTTTCTGATATGTTGACTGAAGCTTTTGGAGGTTGATTTGAGCATTGATTAATAGTGGTTATGGCTATTATTGCTACTCTTAACTTTGACCAGAATTTGTAGATTTTATCTTTGACCAAAGTTTACTTTTTGGGCTCATATTTGAATGAATAGTGGATGGTGAATTTGTCTATTCAAGGCTTTTAGCTTTGATTTATTATTGATGTACTTGAACATTCTATATTTCTACTTAAAATTTGATGACAATCTAATAGAAGAAGAGTTTGGAAAGGGTTTTCTACCTTGTGGGGCTTTTCCCTAGTCTTTAACCAAATTACAATGTCTTTATCGTTCTTGGTTGTGTTATATTATGCATTTGAGTTATTTTTATATCTACAATGACTTATTGTTATTAGAAGATTAAAATTATATTGGAAATTTATTGCTAATTGAAGAAGAATTGGTATAAGTGATTGTGCTAAGAATAGAACATTGGAAAATTAACATGGTATCAAAGTTGAGGTGAAGACAAGCCCAAGGAGATAAGAGCAATCACCTTTGAAGGAATCAGATTTGAAGGATCCTATTTTACTTGGTCAATATGTCTACCTCATACTTCAAGATTGAAGAGAAGTTGAATGACTCATCTAACTATGAAATGTGACGAACTAGGTTAGTTGTGACTTTGGATGAAAATGATGTCATTGAATATGTTGAAGGAAAGGTGCCCAAGCCTCCAAATAGTGCTTCTGCTGCTATCAAGTCCAATTAACAAAGTTACATGGGGATCTCAAAATAACATAAATCCATAACAATACATCTCTTATCAACATCAGCAAACAAGATGCTGAATTCTAGATAGAAAAGATAGATCAACGCCTTAGAATTCAGCCTCTTCGAGGGGGCAATCTCCTTTACATTACATAAATGAACAATTCTTGGATGATACAAATGAAAATACCTCCTTTCTATATATAGGAGTCTAAGGGGTCATAACATAATTAGAGCCGACATAACAATAATAATGTAAGGGCACAATAATAACAATAGTGGGCTTCTATGGGGCACAATAGTAACAATATGGGAACTACATGGGTACATCACTATAATAAGTGGGTTGTACTAATAACAATAAGGGGTTACACTAGTAGTATAGGGGCCTAACATGCCCCTCTTCTTCAAAAAGCGTTGTCCTCAACGCTTGAGTAGTTCTTGATGCTTCTGTATAAAATTATTGTCCTCCCATGTGGAATCTTCAGCGGGTAAGTTCTTCCACTTGATGAGATACTCTGAAATTGATCGATTTCGTAGCTGTCGGGTTCTTGTTTCAGTGACTACTCCAGGTTCCAATATGATTTTTCCTTCCTCTTCAATTTTTGGCAATATTGTTTGAATTCGGATCTTTTGCAACTTTTGAATAAGTGGCCATACTTCTTTGTCCTTCTTCCATTCATCCCTTGCTTCACTTATCCAATATGGTTGGATAGTAGAAATAACACAAAGCAATGCTTCCACATCCTCATCCTTGAAGAGTCTTCCCATTTGGTAAGGTCACCATTTTTTAAGTGCATGTAGTATTGCCAACATTTCTTTCTCATAAATAGCTTGCTTGAGATGTAGCAGTAAAAATACCCAATCACCTACATCAAAACATTTTTCACTACGATGTTGATCTATCTGTTGTTTCATTTGATTTTGCACCGAAGTGGCGTTATCCTTTAAAAGTTGGAGAACTTGTCGTTGATGCTCGATGTGATCTTTCACTGCTTCAACCCTTTTCTTCTTGATATGTCCTTCTATCTCTAGAGTTCGAGGAGTGGCAATTTCTTCCAATCCTTTACAAGATATGGCTGGATTCATTTCTTGATGCTCGATGTGATCTTTCACTTCTTGAACATTTTTCTTCTTGATATGTCCTTCTATCCTGATAGTTTGAGGAGTGGTAATTTCGACCAATGAATTACAAGATATGGTTGGATTCATTTCTTCTTTCTCGATGTGATCTTTCACTTCTTGCACCTTTTTCTTCTTGATATGTCCTTCTATCTTGAGAGTTTGAGGAGTGGTAATTCTTGCCAATGCTTTACAAGATATGCTCTGATTCATTTCTTCTTTCTTTGGGGTGGGGTCCTAGCTTATATTTTCTTCTTTTGATGTTTCTTGATCCTTTTCTTCCTCCTCTTCATATTCTATGTAAAATAATTTCTTCTCAGCACACTTATGACCTTTAGTGCATTTTCTATCACAATTGTAACAAAGCCCTTTTTCTCTTTTTTCTTCCAATTGTTGTGGTGTAACCCTTGTAGGTTGTAGAAGGCTAGGAGAAACAACACTTCCATCTTTATAGTTGTGAGGGGTATGCTTCCTGGTTTCCATAATTTTTCTTTCCACTATGTCACAAAGCCCTTTCACTCTTTCCAATTGTTGTGGTGTTTCTCTAAAGAAGGTGTCGCTCTTTGTATCCTCATAATGTGCTATCATTTCCTCTGTGAAAATTGACCACGTAACAAGTTTTTTACGAGAACAAAGGCCTTTGTACCATAAAAATTGATCTGGTTCTAAATATGACGATGCAATAAATACCTTTTGTAACAGTGGTAGACCATGTAGATCAAAATATTGCTCCATCTGAAGTATCCAATTTACCGGATCCTTGCCATCAAACTTCTTCATCTTGCGTTTTCTTGATTTTGGGAGCTCGATCTTGAAATGACTGTAACTCTATACTTTCGAATATTTAAGTTCTAAAATTGTGACCTATAGTAGCCCTCTATGTCCTCTTTCCAATGCCACAAGTCTGACCCAAATTGGATTCTCCAAGGAAGAATTATGCGAAATCTCCCACAGTGACTTGATTATAGACTAGTTCAGTAGAGCGAAATTGTACGACATGCCACAAGTCACTGTTTCGCCTTTTGGATCTGAAAAATGCATACAAGAAACTACAGTTGGTCCTCTTTCTGTACCTTCTTACAAAATTTCAATCTGATCCCCAGAGAGAAAGTTATGACGATTTTCCCCAGGTCACCTGTTTTGAATTTAATTCAGGAGTCTGCAAAAAGACCAACTTCCTCAGATCATATCTCCTCAAATATAGTGCAAAAAGCTCTGAAATTCAGATCTGAGAGTTCGCATGATGTCTTCTCAAATGGGTTTTTATTTTAGCTTCTGAAACGGTGCAGAACAAAAGTTATAGCGAACATTCCACGATGACCTGTTTGGCGCAGCAAAACCCTAGAATCCAAAGCTCCAATACCAAATGTTATGAAACCAGCTCAAGAAAAAGATAGAAAAGATAGATCAATGCCTTAGAATTCAGCCTCTTCGAGGGGGCAACCTCCTTTACATTACATAAATGAACAATTATTGGATGATACAAATGAAAAGACCTCCTTTCTATATATAGGAGTCTAAGGGGTCATAACATAATTAGAGCCGACATCACAATAATAATGTAAGGGCACAATAATAACAATAGTGGGCTTCTATGGGGCACAATAGTAACAATATGGGCACTACATGGGTACATCAATATAATAAGTGGGTTGTAATAATAACAATAAAGGGTTACGGGGCCTAACAAACTTGTAAAAGGGATTCTTTGAGTCATTAGATAGGAACATATTGGAGGTTTCCAGCCACTCCTGTGTGAGGGCAGTTCCTGTTGTGGAATGTATATTGGGGGTTTCCAGCCACTCCTGCGTGAGGGCATTTCCTATATGATAGTGATAACATACATGTACATCTTCAACTTTCTAACACATAATGTAGTGGCCTAAACCACCCTGACACCGAGGCTCGGAGACGTAGTCCCTCTTGGATGAACTCCATTATCAATGGATTATGTTTTCATGTGCTGATGATTGTCATGTTCATCTTCTTTACAACATGCAAGTATATTCATTTATGTTCTTTTAAGAATGCAATTTAACACATCACAGAAGTAAAAGGTCTTGGAAGGGTCCATTGTGACACCCTGACCCAAATCAAGTGGTATCAGAGTGATCTTCTTGTTGATATGGATTGCTCTTGAACATGTAGCCATGATGGAAAAATACATGTACGAGGTCATGATCAAGTTGTCTGAGAAGGTGGACATGTTGGATAAAGATTATGAGAAACAAAAAGAAGATAACGCAGCGTTGAAAGTGCTTCTACAAGAAGAGAAGGAAGAGAAGCATCAGCTGCAGCTTCAATTGCAAGCCACGACAGAGGCCCTGGAATAATTGAAGCGCGACGATCAGAGTCTTCAAACAAAGCATGATGAATTAAAGACACTTCTATAGAAGGAGAAGGAGGAGAAGCAAGGGTTGTAGATTCATCTACAAGCCATGAAAGAGGCCTTGAAGGAACTAAAATGCAACGAAGGCATAGAGAAACCCTCTTCACCTATGTCAACATTGACATCTGAGGTAAACGACCATAATTATTCTTCAGTTTCATCTTCACATGCTTTAATTTCTGTTGGAGATGTGGAGATACCCATTGTAGATACAGGCATGAGACTCCTTACCAAGATGGGTTATAAAGGAGGAGGTCTTGGTGCTAAAGGCCAAGGCTTGATTCAGCCATTGGAGGTTGTACAGAGACCTCGTTATGAAGGATTGGGATACAATGAAGGAGAGTGCTCAACAAAGATAGAATCTTCCATGATAAAGAGATGATTCTCTAAATAGTTTTTCTAGATTTTCTTGCTTGTCATGGCTATGTTATTGTAAATCATTTGTCACATTTGCATTGGAAAAGTGATGACATGTTTCCATCACATGTTTGAGTGATAATGATGTGTGGCATCATTTTGATAGTTGGGTTATTGTTGTTTTCCATTTGATGTAAACTTGACCACTGAGTATGTGTTATAAACTCCTGGCAAGTACGGGGATGCTTGGATCATTAGTTGCTCATATGCATGTAAATTGCAAAGATGTACTATAGGTTTGCAGAAAAAATTGGTGTTGGCTCATCACTTATGGCCTCAAAGGACAAAGGAGAAGGAGAATGAAGGGTGACATTTCAAGACACTTGTGGGGCAGACATTGTACACAATTGCAGATTACTTTGATGCTTTTGGAGGACCAAAAGTTCCTCAGTGGGGAGGAATGATCCAGCTGGCTCATCAAACACCAATGACTAGGAAAAGTTTAAAAATCAAAGTTCTTGGATTATGCTCAAACTAGGTTCATGTTGAAGATCTTGTCATCGTGATCGTGGTGGTGCAAAAAATTCCCCAAACTAAGTCAGTATGCGAAAAATAGGAGCAGTCAAAGTTCAGGGTTGACTTGGGTGACTGGGCAGGCTTAAGGGGGTAGAAATTTGGACAAATCTGGCCACCGGATTTTAACCAACCTGGGCCAGACTCCAGGAAAATTTGTGACCTGTTTAATTTGTCTCCTTCGGTCCATTTTCGGATTTTTCAAAAAGGCCCACAAATTTATTATAAACAAAAGATATATATATTATGAGAGGGTGGGCCATGACCCCCTGCACCTCCTTTCCCAACCGCACATATTAAAACAAATTTATTTTTGGGTCAGTGGCCATGACCCCACTGACCCACACACCACCATGTACTATGTTAAGGTGGGTGCGGGCCACCCTCGACAAACCCGCCACCCACGTTGGAACCACCACCAAAAAAAACATCAAAACATGGAACCAAAAAAAATCGCGAAAGGATACTTTTAAGGGTGCCAACATGGGTTGAACCTACTCGGCCCACGTGGTCAGTCCCCAACAGGGCAGCCCCATAAATATATATAATAAGTAATGGCCTGCATGTTTTTATAAAACCAACCATGTATTAAAATGGGAGGGGTGGGGTTTGACCACCCGACCCCTCCTCAACAAATTTTTTAAATTAGCCATTGCACCAACGACCCCCTTGTTTAATTTGCCCACCGAAATATATTAAAACCCCTCATTCACACAGTGCACCCAACAGACCTTGGGCACAATTTTTGAGACGAGTTTTCAATTAATTTTGTAGGTGGAACCATGAGCGGGAGCAGAGGCAGGTGGAACCATGCTTGAGCCCAACTTTGAGAGGGGCCAAATTTTCCCGGTGTCCAAATTGGACAAACTTTATGTTGATTTTATACCTCTCAGTGACACGAACCTGATGGCGGTGTTAGATTCTACAATAGAGGCCTCGATTTTGATCCACTTCTTATATGCTATTGCAGGTGTCAATACTCAATGTGCGAGCAGATGTTTTGATGGTGATCGATGCCACAAGATTTGATGGTACAGCAGGCCAGCAGCAGAGCAGCCCATTATTCACGCATCCATGGTGCTGAGGTATATACAATGTTGTTTCATTATACTTCTTCTTTATGGCTTATGAGATGTGTTACGATTCTCGCTCGATGTGATGCAGAATCATCATTATGAGTTTGCATTGTGTTGATGTGATCCTTGCACTTGATGTTTTGATGCGGGATCTTGTTTGCTGATGTTGATCAGAGATGTATTGTTATGGATTTATGTTATTTTGAGATCCCCATGTAACTTGTAAAAGGGATTCTCTGAGTCATTAGATAGGAACATATTGGAGGTTTCCAACCACTCCTGCATGAGGGCAGTTCCTATTGTGGAATGTATATTGGGGGTTTCCATCCACTCCTGCATGAGAGTGTTTCCTATATTACAGTGATAACATACATGTACATCTTCGTCTTTCTAACACATATTGCAGTGGCCTAAACCATCTTGACACCAAGGCCTGGAGATGTAGTCCCTCCTAGAAGAACTCCATTATCAACAACTTATGTATTCATGTGTTGATGATTGTCATCTCGCTCTTCTTTACATCAAGCAGGTCTATTCATTTATGTTCTTTTAAGAATGAAATTTAACACATAATATAAGAAAAAGGTCTTGGAAGGGTCCTTTGTCACACCCGGACCTAGATCCGTATCGAAGGAAATATATCAAAGAAATAACTTGGTTATAATTTAGAAAGATACAATATATGAAACTTCCAATAAATAATATTTAAATAAATAACAGATAATACATGGAGGCAAGAAGTGATATCCGAAATTCTATATCAGTGATATTATATTGGGGATTTAAAGAGCAAGCATATGATATGAAAGTCTCGATATATGCTAAGGATGGGAATATTGGATATCAGAAGTCGGAGGCATTGAGAATATTGTGTTATCAAAAATTTTGTGTGTGGAATACTTTATAAGTTACAATATTTTCAAAGGATGATAATCCAAGTGGTAGCTGTGGGGCCGAAAATGCTTAAAGTATTTAATTTAAAAGGAAGCAGCCAACTCAACTTCATCTTTTAACAAAAACCCCTTTAATAAGTATATTAACTATTGGGAATATATGATTGGATAAAGATTTTATTGTAACTTTATTATGAGGAAAGTTATGATACTATAAGGATCTGATACAAGTCTTCCAATAATCCATTAATTTAATGCAAAAATACCTATCAGGGTTTTAATGAATAGAAGAAAAACTAAAGAATACACAAATTCTGATGAAACAACAAATACATCCCTGAACATGTTGTAGATTATAAAGGATTGACTACTTGCTTATCTCAAGTCTCTAAAATCAAGTCAATGAAGACCTGCAAAATAAACAAAATCAAAATAAGAAGTAAACTATGAAAAAGAAAAAAAATCAACAGATAAAAATGAACTTGTTAATGCATACCTAAAATAATATTGAATGTAAGTTTACCTCATGAATATTCAATTTCTCCCATGTATTAATCAAAATTTTCATATGTTCAACATCATCTACTTATTCATTCTAAAATGCTAAGTAACGAACTTTTAAATTGCATCCACCTAAAATTTACAACGGAGGACAAGAGTGGTGAAAATGAGTTTTTTAGAAATACTTGTGAATAAAAAATTGTCAAACCATAACAATTCATTGCAATTTTTTCATATATGATTTATCACAATTTTTTTTTAACAATATGATGAAGTTTTGCAAAAACAAGACAATCAAGTGCTTCACAATTATGTATGATCTAACTACATAAGAGCTTGAGATCTGTTCTAAGCCACTTTTCCAAAACATGAAAAGGGATGCTAAGAAAAACTCGGATTCATTACTTTCTTATTAAAAATCTGCAATAATGAAATAAATCCAAATAGAAAAGGAATCTAAATCTAAATTAGTCTATCCCTAATTCTAATTGAATGAAAGGAAACATGACTAGGTATAGTTGTACTTCCATTGTAACCATTCTCTCATTTTAACTCTTGCATGTATGTACAGGTCAAACATTAGTAACCGAAATATAGTTAAATGAATAAAAATAAATTTGAATATAATATGTACACTAATTGCTAATATATTTACAAAAATCAACTTGTTTACAATCACCTTCTCTTGAAATGTCCTTTGCAGCCAAATTTCAATTGGATCATAGAAATATGGATGGATTTCCATTAATGAATGGAAAAGGTTCAACAAAGAAGATAACATGCCAGATTGTGGAAATGAACTTTTAGATATAATGGCCTGCATGGAATTGTAAGTCTTATGTACATATGTTAAATTTTTAACAATATTATGTGTAGAAAAAATTTCCAAATAACTTTCGAAGGGGTCTATGAAATATGGATGGAAGTCAGATACATTCAGTAGAGGATCATTAATTGAATTAGATTGCTGGTCATATTGTAAAAATACAATCTCTTGTTGGCACTTCTTTAGAGAGGAAATGAACAAGTGATAATAGATGAACATTAATTGGAAGACTAATATCTCTTGATGTTCATGATTATGATTTTAAACTTCATTTTCCCATTAAGGAAATGCATCAATTGAGTGTTTAGTACTAAACTGCTCAATGTGTCAGGATAAGATGTCTAAAAAATGAAAAATGAAAATAGAAAATAAATCTGAAATCAAATAAAATAATTGAAGGAAATATAAAAAAATAAAATCATATTTTACACTATTTCTACAACTAATGTTACAACACAATTGACATTGACTTGAAGTAATTTCCTCTTCACAAGAATTGGTCAAAATAATGAAATTAGAATGATCGTCAAAACCAACTTGTGAATTAGAGAAAGGATCAAGACTATGTGTACGAATGAGAGCTTGATCATCATAAAATTCATAGATTGGGATGGGTTCTTGAATGCTGAAGTCACGAGTATGATTAGTTGTTTGAAAATGAGAATTTATTGGAACTATTTCTAAATTAGTTTTTTCTTCATTCTCAAGTATAAATAGATTTGGAATATGAGGATTTAATATGGAAGGAGACAAATCAACATCCTCACATTAAAGTAGTAATCATAAATGATGTCAAGACATTCACTAGTATTTTATTTATTCTCATCTGATGTATTAAAACAAGAAGGAATATGGAGCATATGTTCATTAATGTCAGAATAATGATCAATAATTGTTTCTCTATCTTGATAAAAACTAATAGGAAATTCATTTATATCAGTCTCTCTGTTTTCTAAAATAACATTAAAGCAAAGACGGGATAAATTTCTATTAGCAAAAATATCAGGATAAAGGTGAAAATGAGAATCGGATTCAATAAATTGGAAAATATCTCTATTTGCATATTTTTGTAAATTCTTTTCATTGCAAATTTCAGATTTATGATCATTCATTTGTCTACTAATGCTTTCTTGAAGAGTGTTGTTTGGCTGCCCTGAATTTGACATTTGATCAATATGATCAAATTTAGAAATTTCTGCAGTAGATTGCATACTATTGAAAATGTCAATTTTTACACATACTTGTTGATCTATAATCTAATTTTCTGAATTTAATTCATATAGATTTTCATATTTCATGGCAAGTGGTTCTTGAATATTATTACAAATTTCTTCTTGTAGGTGTTTATCAAATTATTGCAAGCTTTGTGATTATGGTTCATTAGCATGATTATCATTAATACTGTAAGAGGTGTGTACTAGATTTAAGAATTTATCATACATGGTCGAGGCCACTTCATTATGGTTAATATGCACCTCTAAGTTAGAGTTTTTGATAATATTAGTAGAAGTTGAAGGAGAGTCATCAAAGCTTGTAATTATTACATACATATTTGAAATGGGAGGAAGAGAACAAATATATCCAAACCAATCAATAAGTTCAATTTTTGAAGGTTTATCTTTAGCTTTGAATCTCAAGCAAATTAATTGAAATCTAATAGTAAAATATAATAGAGGTTCATTTTCAAATCTTCGCAGTTCTCCAAATTCATCACATACCTATTAACAATCATAAGCATCAAATTTATAAAGGAATTTTTTTGTGAGTTGATCGCAATTGTGAATAGAGACAACTGGGAGAGATTGCTTTTCCTGAGAATGTAAGAGTAAAAATCCTGCATAAAATGCCTTCATCAATATCATGAAAAGTAGAATTTGAAATATCTTTAATAAACTACAAGGCGTGATCAAATGTAGAAACATTCTTCTTACCATTAAATTTTACCTTTGACAAGTATCTTACTATTTATGGTCGAGTATTGGTAGATGCACGTCTAGAGATACAACTCCAAATTGGAAGTTTAAGAGGAGGCATTGTGATTAAAATAAAAATTTAAAATACAAAAACTCCAAAAGACAACAAATCTTTAGGCCCTCCTTCTAGTGCCAAAAAAGTTGTAGCCTCGAAATCTCTACCTCAACATTATAAGGGAGACCACCTAGTCGAGAAATTAAAGCAACTCCTTTTTTATTTGGAATGGTGGTTCCAACTAGTTAAACTAGGTCCAATTACCTTCTCTCTATCGCTACTGGATTAAAATATGACTTTCACCTACCAATAGAGAAGGGACATCAGATGGTATCTTCTTGCTAACTAGGCAAGAAAGTGATCCTTAAGTTGATCTAGGGCTCAACCAAGCCACAACTAAAGTTTGCCTCTTTGATTAGAGGACTTCTAGAAATGTAATAATTAATATAAATGAAAACTAATCCTAGAATACAAGAAAAATGAAATAAATCCTAAGCCTATCTCGATTAAGAAGATGTAGATCTAACCCAATCGAGATAAAAGTAATTAAATGATTGGGATTTAAATATGTTTGACTTATAATGAACATTAAGCTAATGAAGTAGCTCAACTGATTGATATTATGAATACCAAAACACATTTCTTTAAGATATCTATTAATAGGAATGATTAATCATTAAAATTAGGAATTATTTCACATAATGCTAATAACCAATAAACTATTAACAATGAATGATCAACCAGTAACATTAGGAAATAGTTGACATAATGTTACTAGCAATTAAATCAAGATTAAATGGTAGATTTCTGAGTAAATAGTTACTCATAAATGTGGTTTTAATGCACAAGAGTAAAAGAAAATAACTAATAATAGACTCATGAGACAAACATATTAGATAGCTAAGCCATAAGAAAGGAATTCATATTGATAGAAGTGCACAAATATAAATCCAATAATATAATTCTACTATCAAAAGAAATGAAATTTGTATTAAAAATAATAGTATTCAAAACATAGATTGATTAAACCTAGTCTCTTGCCCAATTATTTTAATCTCTTACAACCTACTCCAAAAAATAATCTCTGTTATTAAAACAAGAACTGCAATAACGCAAACTTTTCTCCCCACACATAGTTAAGATTTGCAAAAGATAAATCCCAATAATCCCTAGAACTTAGATTGATCCTATCACACTACAACAATGAAACTCCTATTACAATATTTCTTTAAGAATTCGAGAATTGCAGAGAAGAGAGAACCCCCTGCCCGTGCCCCTCATTTATTCATTCTACAAACCACCATTTATAATTACAAAAATGAATTTCAAATATGAGAGTTGTTGAAGAATAATTCTTCTCCAACAATTTTCATTGATCCAAATTCTTTTCCCTCCTACTGGAGTAATACCATTTAATAAGCTCTCCTCCTTCTCATCTCTTTAACTGTTCTCTTGCCAAAACCAATCAAATTTTAATTAAAATACAAATTAAAATATAAAATACAAAATCTGGAAAATAAAACATCTTCCAATAAAAACTTAATTAATTAAATAAATAAAAGGACATTTGAGCTTTTCATTAATTCTTATAAAGATCTTATTGGTCAAATAGAAGATATTTGAATGGATCTGCATTTAGCAGAGGCTATGGGAAAATGAAAATGCAAAAAATTAAACTCAGAAAATTAGTCTTGTTTACAAATTCGGAGCTTGATCTTCCGCTAAATTTAAGGCTCCTTAAATGCACGAATTTGGTTGTCTAACCACTTCAAATATATTCTCCATGATTTTGTCTATCCAATGAGTCATACTGTGCCTCATTTGGCCAAGTAAAACTCAACTTATGAAGAGTCAAAACTGCCAAAACTATGGAAAAATTGTTGACTCGACTAAAAGTAGAAAACACTTAATTAAAAATTTAATCCTAAATTAAATTAATCAGTTATTACTTAATTAAGATTAATTTAAAAAAATTATATTAATTACAAAAATAATTATATAGAATTAAAATAATTTTTAATTAAAAATTTAAATGAATTAGAAATAATTAAAATTATAATTAAAATATAATATATTATAATTTTAATATAATATATAATTATATTACAAATTAATATACTACAAAACTCATTCACGTGGTTATTATATCCATGAGTGGATGGAAATGAATGGAGGAGGAGGAGGAGCAGGAGGAATAAGGAGACCAACTTTCATTAAAACTTAAATAGCAATTGTATGTTTTCGATATCGGACATCGGAGGTGAGTCGATATCGTACGTTTTTAAATGCACACCAAACAAAATGGTCGATATTCGATATTGGTATTTTGAATATCAGATTTTTGTTTTTTAAATAGCGGATTTTCTTTTAAATATAATTTATTTTTTTGAAATATTGGAAAAATTTTATCGAGGGTTTTATTGGATATCAGGACTTTTAACGAATATCAGGACTTTTAAAATATCGGATATCAGGACTTTTTCATTGAGACTATTGTAAAGGAAGGGAGGAGGTGAGGTGAAGTGGGGCCCACTTAGAGTGGATCTTCTCCATCATAAACTAGAACTCTTTGTTTATCAAAAAACCTACAAAATGAACTACAACCGCTTTGTAATTTTGGAATTTCAAGTCACGTAATTTCTTTCATAATTGGGAATTGGAATAAATTACCGAGATCCTGAAAACACGTAAGTTTAATTTTTCTATAGTTTTTCTAAGGCATTTTGTAGGACCGTTAGTGAAAAATAAAAGAATTAGTAAAAATTAACTAGAAATTAATATTTACAATGAATTACTAATTTATTTACAAAAATTAAAATAATATACATTTTGTACATTTTTTAACCCAAAAGGTAAAAATTATGGAACTTCAGATGAGAACCCTTTGCGAGTCGTGTAACCAAATGAGGCGAAACAAGTACTGATGGAAAGCCAACAAAAGTTGAACTTAATGAAGCAATCAAAATAGAAATCTGAAGAAAATTAAAAAAAGGGAAAAATTGGAGGACACTTAACCAAAAGAAAATATTGAAAAGGTGATTTAGCCAAAAAATTATGGAAATGGTCCCCATTATTTGAAATAAATAAGCCAAAAAGGGGGGTGTTGAGTTTTCACTACAACACTCCCAAATCCATGAAGTGGATTGATAAATTAAACAATTCAATTTGCAAAGATGATGGTGGTTGTTAGCTCGAACTTTTGTATCCCTAGTCAGTAGGTTGTATTAAGAGAAGAAGAGATGATAATGCCATAAGAAATAGACCCACCAAAAAAACGATGAGAAATAGAGTAAATTTTTGGTAGTCCAAGTATGAGTCACTAATAAATGCTCCGTGAAGAGAAACTAATATAAAGGATTCCAACCCATATGCTCACATTATTTTCTACCTATGCATTACTCTAATGAAGCAATCTTGTCAAGAAGGGTATCACATTTACACCCACCACAAAGAATGCAATAGTTTCTAGCCCTTAGTTTATTAACATTAATATTCCATACCTCCAGCCACCGGTCTAGGCTTTGACAGTTCGCTTGCCAAATATATCAATAATATTGTCTTGAGTATACTCAATATCATTTTGTTTCGCTTATGGAGCACTCAATTCATTCTTTTTGTGCTTCTTTGTACTTAGATTGAGATGATTACTAAGGAGTTGAGAATACCCAAATAGTGTACTAAGAAGATGAGAATACCCAAATAAAGTTCAAGAAGAGAAAGAAGTTGGTATATTTTTGAGCAAATATAAAGAAGTAAAAAAAACATTTTCCTAGGTAATTTTGTGCTATAGCAGGGTTGGTGCCTACGATGTTCTAGCTTTACTAACCATGTGGCATTCCTAGTGACTAAGGACTTCATTGATTGGACTAATCCGGATGGGGAGAATTTGATATAACACTAGCTCACATTCTATTATAGTTTAGTTGATGGCCTTAAGTTCCTTTCTAACAAATGTCTAGCTGAAGGTTAGATGGATATCTTTAGAAGAAAACAAAAAAAAATGTGGGAGTTATTCGTTATTAAGGTCTCTCTATTGTTGCAGATTTTTTCAATTTCATCAAGTCTTTATTTAGATTCTTCAAATTCCATTTAGACTGGGTTAGATCCAACATAGTTGTGTTGACCACATTGGTTCCAATGATGAACCACTAAATCCCCTCCCACAACTTGGCACATTTATTACTAAGTGAATTTAAGTTTAATTCTACACTAGGTGTAGCTTTTCTCCATACACTAACCAAGGCTTGTCACTTCATCAACTCTCATTGATAAAACTTAGAAATGTCTAGTAGTTTCTCATCATAATCTACTTGATATTCTTCAGTATTTCTTAGGCTTTCCTTTACCTCATGCTATTAAACCTTTTCAATGTCTATTTTCATTGAAGTTCTTGCACCTCTTTGTGACAAAGATGAACATGATGAAAGTGGTTGTAAAGTATTCCTAGGTCTCACTTCAGGCTCTCAAATGTCATAAGAGAATGTGTGTGGAATTCCCTTAGTCTGGTGGTTTCTCATCAAAACATGCTTGATATTCTTTAATATTTCTTAGGCTTTCCTGTACCTCATGCTATTGAACCTTTGCAATGTTATTTTCACTTAATTTCTTTAACCTCTTTATGACCAAGATGAACATGATGCAAGTGGTTCTTAAGTATTCCTAGGGCTCACTTCATGCTCTCAAATGTTATAAGAGATAGTGGTGGAATTCCTTTAGTCTTGCTAAGTCATCCTCCTACAAATTCAATTATTCTATAATTGTGGATAGATCTTGTTGGTGTTGATCAATGACCTCTTGTATCCTATTGTTCTATGCTTCTTCTAGTTCCTTTTCCCACTACATTATTTCCTCTTTGAGGGAAATGAGTTGTTGGCCATGGGTATCCTGAATTATTTTCAATCTACCTTTTGTGCTCTTGGTTCAAAACAATAAACTTTTGTTTAAGTTCCTCACCTTGTGAAGTCTTTAATTACTTTATTAATTCTTCCAAGAATTCCCCATAAATGTGATATTATTCTATCTCAACAATTATTTCTTCAACCGAAGAGGAATTCTCTTCGGTGAATGGTCCTAAAGATAAAGCCATAATGATGTACTTTTCTTTGGGAGCAAGGATGAAAAGGGGAACATGGATACTTTGTTTACCTCTGATAAGTTTGTGGAGGCATAATTTATCCTCCACTTATTTGACCTCCTTACAATGCTCTCCTACTACTTCGAGTAAATTTACTATCTAAGGGATTCAACTCCTCTAATTCCATCATCCACAATTTCAACTAAAAACTGATTGGCGTGTAAACCCCTTATTATTATTGGTGTGATTGGAATAAGGGTACTAATATCACCTTTGAAATTATTTCCTTCTTGTTGTTCACTTTGGTATAATTTCTCAAGAGCTTCATATTTTTCTAACCTATTGCACTCCTTTTTTTTTCACTTTCTTCCTTTTTTATTCTGTATTTTACGAAGCTATTTCTTCTAGTTTTGGGGGATGTCCATTTTCCTCCACTTCTTTGACCTTATAACAATGATTTTCTTCCACTTAGATTAAAATTACTCTTTAATGTATGCCACTCCTCTACTTCCATCATCAATAAGTTTAATTTCAAAATTAATTGGTGTATGTACCCCAACGTGTTGAAATTCGACAATTGAGGTAGAAATTCACTCCTCATCCTCTAGAGACCCTACTAGCCCTTGGAAGAATTTAATTTACTCAAGGAAAAATATTATTTTGAATATGAAAACCATAACTAAAAAAAATTACAAGTTGGTATTGTCAAGGAAATTCGACCTCATATAAATAGACTTCATGTCACATCGCTTGGAGATATCATTATCACATCACATCTTTTCATGTTTGGCTCGTACAAATATGAAATTGCGGGTATGATTTCACACGTGAAAGTAGCGGAGAGAGGGAATTTTTTTATCAAATTTGACTTTTGTTTCAAGCCTTTGACCATCGTTAACTTTTTGGATTTTGGGCATGGTTTGACTTGGTTTGACTTGGGATTTGGGGTTTGTTTTGGAGGCTGAATTCAGAAGCAAGGAGGACAAATTTTGATGGGCACTTTCACCACATTTGATCACAAACTTGAGGCAACCTTTGACCGCAAGTTTGACTTTGACATTGATTGATTTTGAGGCAAAATTTTTGGATTGTTTTGATTGATATTGACTGAGATAAGGAGGCCGAGTTTTCTGATACCTTGACTAAACCTTTTGGAGGTTGATTTGACCATTGACTAATAGTGGTTATGGCTATTATTGCTACTGTTAACTTTGACCAAAATTTGTAGATTTGATCTTTGACCAAAGTTTACTTTTTGGGATCATATTTGAATGAATAGTGTATGGTGAAATTGTCTATTCAAGGCTTTGGCCTTTGATTTATTATTGATGTACTTGAACATTCTATTTTTCTACTTAAAATTTGATGACAATCTAATAGAAGAAGAATTTGGAAAGGGTTTTCTACCTTGTGGGGCTTTTCCCTAGTCTTGAACCAAATTACAATGTCTTTATTGTTCTTGGTTGTGTTATATTATGAATTTGAGTTATTTTTATATCTACAATGGCTTATTGTTATTAGAAGATTGAAATTATATTGGAAATTTATTGCTAATTGAAGAAGAATTGATATAAGTGATTGTGCTAAGAATAGTACACTAGAAAATTAACATGGTATCAAAGTTGAGGTGAAGACAAGCCCAAGGAGATAAGAACAATAACCTTTGAAGGAATCAGATTTGAAGGATCCTATTTTCCTTGGAGGAAAAAGAAACGAAGGTTTCCTTCATAAGAGGAAAAAAATCACTTGGCCTACATAATATCGCATGAGAGATGCATTGACTTTGGGATCAAGAGCGAGACAAATTTGAGAATAATTCTTGGGGACAATTCTACTTATCGTGTGAAGGGCTTTGGTTATATTTCACTTAATTTTGACTATGGGAAAACTATACATCTACATGATGTTCTGTATGTTATGCGGTTGAAGAAGAATATGGTGTCTATATTTTCCTTGGAGGAAAAAGGAATGAGGGTTTTCTTCATAAGAGGAAAGGTCATCACTTGGCCTACAGAATCTCTCATGAGAGATGCATTTACTTTGGGATCAAGAATTGAAGGGATCTATAAGGTCCATGAAAGACCAATCCAAGCATTGGTTCATGATAGTAATCATCAATTTGAGCTATGGCACCGAAGATTCACTCACCTTCACTATGATGCCATACCTAAGGTGAGGAGGATAGTTTCTAGAATGACTAAGGTATTTTTCTAGGTTGTGTTAGTGGAAAGAAGACAAAGGATCTATTCCCTTCTATCAAGAGCAAGACTAGTGTAATTCTTCAACTCATTCATTTTGATCCCACATCAATGACTTCTATTGGTGATAATTGTACTATATAATCTTTGTGGATGAATTCTCCTATAAAACTTGGATATTCTTCTTGAAGCACAAAGATGAGGCATTTGATATGTTCAAAGACTTCAAGGTGCTGATAGAAAATAAAATAATTAAAATAATCGAAGTATTCGGGTTTGATAATGGGGGGGGAATTCATTTCAAATGAGTTCATTGATTTTTTCAAGAAATATGGAGTCAAGTAGACTATTGTGCCTTATAATCCTCAACAAAATGGAGTAGTTGAAAGAAAGAATAGGACTATCATGGAAATTTCTCAAGGCATGCTCCATGATCAAAAGTTGCTAAAGTTTCTATGGGGTGAAGCTGCAAATACCAATGTCTATGTTCAAAAGAAGACTCCACATCAAGCCTTGGGTGATAGGATTCCATAAGAATTTTTCACAGGTGTTAATATCAATGTTGGTATTTTGAGAATATTTGGTTTCCCCTACTACTTTCATGTGCCGAAGGAAAAAAGGAACAAGTTGGAAGCTACTAGAAAGAAAGGTACATTTGTTGGATATTGTTAAAATTCAAATTCTTATAGAATATATGTACTTGGTCAAAGGAATATAGAGTTTAGCAAGGATGTGACATTTGACGAAGATGTTTCCCTTGGAAAAGCAAGGGATACTCCTCCACCTACCAATGTTGAAAAGAAGGATGGTGCCATGGATATTCTAGAAGGCCCTGGACCTAAGCTTGGTATTTTTTATGATCCCATAGGACCCATTGACCCCTTGGATCCCCATCCATGTGATCCTCCTACCAGGAAGAGACCACTTTGGCTCCATGAAACCTTATAGGATGATGAGAGAAATACTACTGCCAAAATAACCTTCAGGGAAAGAAAGAGTCCATGTCAATATTAGGGATATGTAGTGGATATCAACAACATGATACATGTTGAAACTCACACCTTTGACGAAGTAGTGAAAGAGAAGGAATGGAAAGATGTTATGGTTGAAGAGTATGAATCTATAATGAAGAATGATGTATGGGAAGTCGTTTTGAGACCCAAAGAAAATTTTGTTGTGACTTCAAAATGGATATACAAAATCAAGAGTGGAGCAGATGTATGTATTGAAAAATATAAGGCAAGGTTTGTGGCTAGAGGTTTCTCGCAGAAAGAGGGAAAATACTATGATGACATATTTACACCATTTTATCACTATATTACTATCTGATCTATTATTTCCCTTGCTGCTAGCCAGAGATGGAATCTTCATTAGATGGATGTGAAGGTTGCATTTTTACATGGAATTCTCTAGGAAGAAGTATATGTTGAGCAGCCTCAAGGATTTAAGGTACATGATAGGAAGACTAATGTGTGTAGGTTGAAGAAGACACACATGACTCTATGAATTGAAGCAATCCCCCAAGGATTGGTATGCTTGCATATATAGCTATTTTATGAAGCTTGTCTTTACAAGAAGTAATGCATACTTGAACCTCTACTTCAAAGTAGTCCAAGGTATGCTCCTAATTTTGGTTTTATATGTTGATGGATTATTATTGATAGGTGGAGAGAATTTGATTCTCAAGAGTAAGAGGAAGTTGGCATCTTATTTTGAGGTGAAATTCCTTGGATTGATGCACAACTTCTTGGACTTAAAGGTGTGGAAAAGGCCTCGCGAGATTTTCCTTTCATAAGGGAAATATGTTGTGAAACTGCTGAAAGTATTTGGTATGGTAGAATGTGTTAGTGCCTATTAGTCTTGCCAATCACCAGTGATAAAATATTATCTTACATGGTTTATGTTAGGGCCTCAAGTCTAGTTTTTATCATTTCATTATGTTTTCAAAATAAAATTTGGTCATTGACTAGTGTGTCTAGGTCTATTACTCCTCCTTTCAAAATTTTCATGTTTCTGTCACTGCCATCACTCAGTTGGATGTGCCATCAATGAAAGGTCATCATAATCATCTAAGTCATATCATCATGGTCCTCATTTAGCTCAGTGTCACCATTATGTCATTAGGGTTAAAGTCATCAAAATCTGTCATTTCATTCATAAATCCAACAAATGAAGGAGTAGTAATAGGGAATTTTCTTAAATGATTTTTGTTTCAAATGTAATTTATTTCAAATATCATGTAATAAGTTCTAATGCTCTAAAGTTGCATTCAAATGTTCCAAAGATACATAGTTTTCAAAGCAAAGTGAAAAACACATGGTGGGCCACCTTACCATTATGAAGAATTTGACTTTTACAAGCTATAAAGACCATATCAAATCATTTCTCCCACTCATTTCATCAAAAAGGGGCTCTCTCTCACTAGAAAGCAACCTCCACACCTCCATAGTGTTTTCAGAGGCAAACAATACTCCAAAAATGCAATCCAAGCAACCACGCTGCACTTTCACCAACCCACATTGTTCTTTCTCTTTAAAGCCACAAAACTTGTTTTTAAGGGTCCTCAAGGGAAATTGAAATCTTCATCAGTATTTTACAAGTAAGTTCAGGTTTCTTGAAACCTCTATCAGTTTGATTTCCTTGTTTGTATGGTGCATAACCTCCATTTTCCCCCATGCTACGTTTTTGGCAGTTTCCCTAGCTAGGACGATGTAAAATTTCCCTAGACTGAATCCTACACCAAATACATCCCTTTCCACTTCCTAAACTTCACTAAAACCCCTATCTATTTCCCTAAATTTTCCTACCCTCATTTCCCTTCCCTAAACCCTTCATACTATCCCCTGATCCACTTCCCTTGTTTTTCCCACTAGGGTTTTCCCTTGCACACTACCAACATGGAAGAAGAAAAGAGGTCCTATAATAAGGGAGGTCATATTTCAAGGTATGAATGACTCAACACCCATGAGATGATGTCCTCCCCACTGTCCAAGAAATGATTTCAGAATGTAGGGTGTTTATGGTTTTGTGAGCAAGTTCAATAAGTTAAGTATCATGCGAAGTTGACCAGCTTGTTTGCAACTAATCTTAGGAGAGATAACATCACTTTTGCAGGGGTCAGTTTCCCCATTTCAACTGAAGTTATAGCAGTAGCCTCAGGGATACCAAACAGTGGAGAGAAATGGTTTAAGAGCTTGGACTTGGATGGGTAAAATTACCAGCCCTTCATCGAAGGTCACTATAAGCATAGTATTAAGAAGTTTTTTCCTTTTGGATAACTCCTTGAGAAGTTTTCCCCATTGATGAAGATCATTATGATGTATTTTACATGTGAGGGCATATTTTCTAGATTGTACAAGTATCATGTCAGATTGCTCATGCATTTCACAGGGGTAAAACCACTTAACCTACCCTACTACCTCTACAAGAGCTTGGCTAAAATGGAAGAGAAGGTGCAACATAAAAAAAGTGATCATCAAACCAACCTTTTTCACCATGCCCTCATTAAAATCATTGTATTTCATCAACTTGCACAAAATAACATCACTTGGGAGACATTCATTCAGTCAAATGTCTTTTTGCCTTCTGCTAGTCAATCTACAAGCCAAAGTACACCATCAGCATCATCCAAGCATATGGAGATTGGCTCATCTAGAAGAACTGTAGTCAAGAGGACACCTAGGCCTGAGGTGACTCAAACATATCAGAGAGGAAGGAGGCTTGTGTTTACTCCACACATTGTGGAAGGGGCCAAGCTTACATCAGCAGAACAGGGATCACCATCACAACATGAGGCACCTTTGCAAGATGAGGAGGCATTCCATCTTGACACTGATATGGTAGACTTGAACATCGATGAAGAGAATATTGTTGTGGGGAAAAATGCCTATGCAGGACGATCCTATCCACCTAAGGTGTGACAGTGCCTTAGCAACAAATAGAAACAGCTATTCTAGTATTCTTCCTTTATGAATTAAGAATGAAGAGAGATGGATGGACTAACCGGTGTCTTCCGTTTGTCCCTCGATCTGGTTTCTCTTCTCTTTGAGAGCTCCCAGCTACTTGCCTTCTCGCTCGCCCAGCTTCACCAAGTTCCTGCAAGATCACAAGAAGGGAACACTACACAAAGACATAGATTCATATTCATAACTAGTTCAGGATTAGAAATAAACTAAACATACTAATGCAATCATACATCAAAGACACATCAGCATATAGGAGAAACTCAAATAGCTTTATTGATGAAATAACAAGGTTCAGGAGGAGATACAACCAAGAGAGTTCCAATCCAGCATCTACCTCCCAGCGAATGAAATCCTTTCTTCACCTCCCTTCAAAGCATAAAGCACCCAATGATTCCAATCTCAAACCAATAGCAATTCTTTGCAATATCCAAATTCCAGCCTCTAGATCTCATGGAGGAGAGATCCATATATAGATGTTTGGAGAGAGGATGAGTCAACTTGAGATCTGACTAGTGTCCTCCCTCTCTGTCAGTTCTTGCTTCCATTTGGAGACTAAGAGCCTCTTACTCATCACTTAGTCGAACTCAGTAAGGCAAGTGTCATGGAGGAAGATTCTGGAAGCTTCCACAGTCTTTACACCTCACACAAAGGACCCTGCCATTTGTCATTTCCCACTCAACATACCCTGGTAGTGCATCTGGGTGCGTTGCAACGCACCTAGCTAGTGTACTGGGGTGCTTTGCAACGCAGGTGGCCAGTGGAGCCACTGAAATGATCCTGATTTGACTTGTTTTTGAGCAGTTTCTGGTGGAGAACTTCTGTGAATTGCTGTGGTTTGCTGGCCTTGTTCCTCCAGGGGTAGGAACAACATGTTTAGGGACTTTGGATCCCTTGGATTATGGACATTTCATGCTTATAGCTGTAAGGCACAAAAATGTCTATAACAGTTGCCCCCTAAAGTGTGAGGTCGTTTATCGGGTGAAATGCTTTATTAGGAGGATCCGAAGTTCTTTCAATGCTGGGAGGAGACCTGTAATACAATACAATACAATACATTATTTTCATACTGTTTTCATGATCTAGCTGAGGCGGGCATTCCCATGCTCAGCTTTATAAATTCATTTTCATGTACATAGGACAGACAATCGTCTGATGATAGACTGATGATTCTGATAGAGCCATCATCCTTTTGGTAGGATGACTATCTGTGCTGCAAAGCTGTACATTTCCATGTCTTTATTTTTTGAATATATATCGCAGCCCAGATGGATGAAACTAGATCCGAGGTCTTCAATCTTGTCCGATCTTCACTCTAAGTACAAGTCGATCCATGTGAGAATTTCTCTGAAGTCGAACATGGAAAGACGTCGCTTGATTACCAGTCAATGATGTAAACTGTTAACAAGCGCGAGAGAAATCACCGATAATGATGATGACCCTCAAGGTACTGCAGTACAATTCACGTGGTGTGAATAGAGGACTTGGCATTGAACACCATGCAAAATCTTTCGGTTGAAGGTCATTGATGTATACCTGTCGCCGGAAGTGAGAAACTTGCCATTGAGGCATGCAAGCTTCAAAGTACTGAAGGGGGTGTTCCTAGATCAACTTCTTGGATAATGAGCTGATGTCGACAAGAAACGATCTGTCAAAGGAGGGCCTTGATGAATCCCACATAAATGACACGGAACGGAGCTAATGATTTTGATGGAGGTGAAAATGATCTGATGATATATGATTCAGGGTGGCGGTCATGAAAGAGTATAATGTATGGTAGTGGATGGGACACAGGTGACTTCTCTGAATGACTTCTCTTGAACGTGTGGCGACACTTATGCGATGGATTGGTAGCATTTACCCCAAATATGGATGGTATGGCGAGACCATGGTGATGTGACCGGTGAATGAAACAACCCAACCCGATTGTGGTACAGAGGAAAAGTGTCATGTTCAAGAGCGACTTGCTACCATCAAAGTTTCTTTGAGTTTCTCCCAATTTTTCCCCAGTCATTGTTGACCAGTACCTCTTTATTTTTGTCAAGCTTGAGGAGGATAACATATGCTTGTTCTATAATTTGCCCTTCGGGCAAACCCATCGCTATGTTTTAACGAGCCTAGTGATAGTGAAACTCGTTCTCGTCTAAAGACAAGTTTGTCGCTATTTCATGCATTTAACGAGTCTAACGACAAGGATAACTCGGTCCTTTTCATTTTTAGAGAGTCTGAAAAGGTACATAAAGTTAACTCCAAAAGTCCTTTTTCATCATCCAATCCCTTAAGTCCGAAAAAGTATAAAACAATACAGAAGGGATGAATTTTCGATCTCTTTAATGAGCCGAATAAAACAAGCGCTCGATCTTTTTGTGCAATAATCCCTCGGGTCCAAAAAGATTAAAATCTAGAGGAGGGATAGCTCTTCCGGTCACTTTAACGAGCTGGAAGGCCAAAACTCGGCAATCTTTTCATATTTTAAGAGTCAAATGAAAAGAGCTTAAAGAAGACTCGTCTTTTGAGGAACGAGTGATAAAAAGGGTAGCAGCCGATTCCAGGGAAGGATTGGAATTTCCAAATCACGGCAGTGTCACAAGGATGGCTAATGAAATCACTCTTCGCAGTTGTTCCTCAAAATGGGTAAACAATCATATGGAGGTGAATGATCGGCCAATGGAAAAGTGGAGGTGATGGGCAAACATGACCAAGGCTTTAATGGCTGAAGATGCTACATTCACGGTGGTTATTTACCGGAATAGTTCATTTTTTAACGAGCTTAAACGTGGGTGGAAACATTTGCTCGATCTTATGTTTATTTTTTAACGAGCATGAACTATGTGCTAAAACTGCTCGGATCTTGCGTTTATTTTTTAACGAGCATGAACTGTGTGCTAAAACTGCTCGAATCTTGCGTTTATTTTTTAACGAGCATGAACTGTGTGCTAAAACTGCTCGATTAATCCAGTCATATGATAAGAATGTCTCATTAAGATTCCATTTTTTATGGAGCTTGCGCCTTATAAAGCTTTTCTCTGGGATCCTTTCTTTATGCAAGTTCGGAAACGACTAATCCTACGAGTTTAAAAGGTTAGAGGTCTTAAAAATTTAAAAAATAAATAGCCGCCCTTGCTTGTACTCTAAAAGGGTTGCATGCCCCCAGGTATAAAATATGATTTCAAGGTTACCCCTCAATTTGCAGACAAAACATTTGTTTTATCGGGAAAGGCCTACCTCTTTCAGGTTACCAAAGATTGTTCTATTTGCGGCACAAATAAAACACTTCCTCGGCGATGTCTACCGAGATAGACAAAGGTGAGTGACAACGAGCGCCAAACACATAACTTTGACAAGAGAATATTATTCTAGAATAACCCCTCTTCCAAGACGGACGGGGTACAGACTAGTCATATTCTCCCGCGGAAACTTACCTTATACCTGAAGTTTTCCTGCCGAAGCTGACCAGGACGCATGCCCCCTGGGTTCCAGTCATATCCTTCCGGATTACTCGTGCTCATCGGGAGGACGGACCGTGGGTTGAGACATTTCTTGAGTGGAGAGACCATTTAGGGATGGTATATGACTATTTGCGATGCGTGATCCGAGAAATGAAATTTGGTCCACGAGCTTGACCATTCTTCCTTCATGCGGAAAACACATTACTCTAAAGAGTGAGGAGACGATGGCTTCCATGCAATAAATATAGTCTCGTCCAAGGATTCGGTTATAATCCAAGGGTCCTTGAATGACCATCACGTTCATTTGAACGGTCTTCCTTTTTAATGTTATGGGCACATTGGGAAGAATCCCTAAAGGTCGTCTGGTTCCTTTATCAAAGCCTGTCAGATTTCTCATTTCAGGCAAAAGCGATGGCGAACCAAGCGCTTTCCAAGCAGTAGAGGAAAGGATACTCACAGAAGCCCCCTCATCAATGATGGTACCAGCCATGACCATTCTATATATTTGGATGATAATTCTGAATGGTATGCTTGCTGGTAAGCGGGCTTTGCCTAGTTGATTCCAGTCGAAGGATACAACTAGGTTGCTTGGAGGTGGGACCGAGTATATGGTCGGGTATGACTCTGACGAAGTTCCTTCCTGCGATAAAGGAATGGGCAAATTTCCCTCTTGTTCGTCGGGGTCTGTGTTGATGAAGAGAATTTGGACGGTGTCGTCTTCATTCTCTTCTGTGATGGTATCATTCAAAGATAGAACCTCTAAAGGCAAGACCGGGTCAACTGCCACCTCGACCTTTTGACTTTCGTCAGGTATGGATTCAGATGGTTTATCCTCAATGATAGGTGCTTCGGCTAACCACCTGAGCGAGCTAGTTGGGTTCTCAACTGGTGAAGGACTTGGAAGGAGTTTTTGATATCCAGAAGGAAGTCGCGCTGGTAAAACCGGGCGATCTTCCAAAACTCTTTTAGCCTTGTCTAAGAAGGGACAATGGTGGATGGCATGTTCGCCTTCACACAGTTTGCAGGGAAATCTAGCTTTCCCTCTCTGTCCTATGGCTTCACTTTCACTAGTTGACGGTGTGCTGTCAACATGGCTATCAGAGGTTGACGCCACCGAATTGTGCAAGCGGGGAGACCAGTCCCTTAGTATCCGAGGGATGCAAGGAAAATCTCTGTGAAAGTGGTCTCCCTTGCATATGACACATGGCGATTTAGGCCTGGTCAGTGCAGTGTGTGGATTTTCGTTAGACTCCATTCGTTTGCCCCCAGTCGCCTTCGGCTCCTCCTTCTTCTTCTCTTTCTTCTTCTTTTCCTTCTTCTCCTTAGGAACTTGGCTTTTGGCTTTGCCAACTCCATCAAGCGAAGAGGAAGGAGGAGAGGAAGAATTAGAGGAAGTGGAAGGTTGGTGGGTAACTCTGGACTGGTCTAACTGCTGATTCGATTGTTCAGGAATAGTGGTGTTTTGAACAACATTGGTTGAGAAGAGCGAGACAGGCAAGCCGATTGTCAGTCTTGGAAGCGACAATGTGGCCATATGGGGCACTCCAACATCTCCCCAAGAGGAGAAGGGACTAGGATCTCCACCAAGGGGAATTCCTTGGTTGGAGGGCTCCATTTTCTCAACTGAAAGATCAACGTGGGAATAAGGGTGATTTATTATTCCGTTTAAAATAAATTTTAACGACGCTTTAGACACAACTTGTTTTTTCAGTTTTAAAGAGTCGAGAAAAAACAAAAGATGACTCTAGTCGCCTTCGATGTTTTAACGAGCCCGAAGTGACAAATGCTCGGATGGACTTTTTCTGTTATAGAGTCTGAAAAAGGCCAAAAGGAACTGCTCTGGAGATCTAGGTAGAGGGTGTGCCAAACCAATCACAAAACTGCAGAATACGTTTTACGGTACGGCAGTCAATCTTCTCGAATGCTGTGTTCGGTGCATTGCGATCAGTAGGGCGGTCGACACGGCTTCCTAAGGATAAAGGTTTTGAGCCTATAGGGGTCTCCCAATATATACGCGACGGTACGTGGGAGCACAATCCGTACTGGCACTTTTGGTCCCTCAGGAGGAATCGCGCAACCATCAGCGAGGCCAACAGATACCAGGTTTTACGACGCCGGAACACGTCTCTAGCCTAGACCTCTATGTTGTGCGTTATGTTACAAAGCGTTATTAAGTTCATTCAGTTTATTTTAAGTTGATCTTTTTAGAAGTTTGCCTTTTGAGGTTCACCACGAGATGTAGATACAACTTCCTAAATGCAATCTAAAAGATGATAAGCAAATCTTTATCTCTTTTTCAACAATGAAAATCCTAGCTACAAAGGGAAAAGAAAGACACCATCTTTTCTCAAAGAGAAATCAACACACTCTAAATGCACTTTTCCTAAATCAAACCATACAAACTATCAACATGCAAATGCACAATGCAAGTGTTTGTTTTCCGCTTTCTTAATATTGATGCCTAAAATGAAAGTTTTTGCACAACTTTGAATTCGCTTTTAAATGACAACTACAAACAAGTTTACTTTTTCGAAATCAAAAAGGGTAGAAGAGATTACAACACTTTACGATTTTCGAAATAAACACTTGTTTCGACACTTAAAAGAGACAAACTCAAACCAAAAGCAAAAGTAAATGTATAACCAACTGTAAACAGCCAATGAACTCTCTCCTAAGACCGCAATCAACAGATCTGAATCAAGGGCTACAGGATGACTATTTCACTCTTGCAATGGAAAACTGTAAATGACGCTACAAACACATAAAAACACTCACATTATTTTTGTACAAAGGAGGTGGAATTAAGGCAGAGAAAAGGGGTTATCAGACAGGTACCTATGCTGGTTACAGGCTGCAAAAATCAGAGATCAAAACAAGGCAAAACAGAGCAAAGAACCCCAGCTGCACAAGGCATAAGCTGGATCAGTGCACCTGTATAACAGAGAAACTGAATTGTAGCACAGGTAGCCCTCTCAGGACCTGCGTTGAAATGCAGAGTCTCTTCACAGAGCCTGCGCTGGAGCAGAAACGAGATTTCTCTCTGGGTTCTGGGTCACGGTTTGCAATTTAATCTACAGTTTCAGGCCAAATAAAAGCAACAAGCAAGGTACAATCAAAGGGATGATTTGAAGGAGGGCTAAGATCTATCACAAAGGATCACCAAATCATTTGTGAGTCTATTTTTCAGATCATAGACAAATCCAGTGATTGGATCAAAGCAGCAGCTGTCTACTTTGCATCTGAAAATAGCAGATGCAGTTCGATTGCTGCTCTTGAGTCTATGAAACAAACAATGATAGAAACACAAATAAAATGACTAAACAGATATCCCCAGCGGAGTCGCCAATTTGTTGTGGGGAAAAATGCCTATGCAGGACGATCCTATCCACCTAAGGTGTGACAGTGCCTTAGCAACAAATAGAAACAGCTATTCTAGTATTCTTCCTTTATGAATTAAGAATGAAGAGAGATGGATGGACTAACCAGTGTCTTCCGTTTGTCCCTCGATCCGGTTTCTCTTCTCTTTGAGAGCTCCCACCTACTTGCCTTCTCGCTCGCCCAGCTTCACCAAGTTCCTGCAAGATCACAAGAAGGGAACACTACACAAAGACATAGATTCATATTCATAACTAGTTTAGGATTAGAAATAAACTAAACATACTAATGCAATAATACATCAAAGACACATCAGCATATAGGAGAAACTCAAATAGCTTTATTGATGAAATAACAAGGTTCAGGAGGAGATACAACCAAGAGAGTTCCAATCCAGAATCTACCTCCCAGCGAATGAAATCCTTTCTTCACCTCCCTTCAAAGCATAAAGCACCCAATGATTCCAATCTCAAACCAACAACAATTCTTTGCAATATCCAAATTCCAGCCTCTAGATCTCATGGAGGAGAGATCCATATATAGATGTTTGGAGAGAGGATGAGTCAGCTTGAGATCTGACTAGTGTCCTCCCTCTCTGTCAGTTCTTGCTTCCACTTGGAGACTAAGAGCCTCTTACTCATCACTTAGTCGAACTCAGCAAGGCAAGTGTCATGGAGGAAGATTCTGGAAGCTTCCACAGTCTTTACGCCTCGCACAAAGGACCCTGCCATTTGTCATTTCCCGCTCAACGCACCCTGGTAGTGCATCTGGGTGTGTTGCAACGCACCTAGCTAGTGTACTGGGGTGCTTTGCAACACAGGTGGCCAGTGGAGCCACTGAAATGATCCTGATTTGACTTGATTTTGAGCAGTTTCTGGTGGAGAACTTCTGTGAATTGCTGTGGTTTGCTGGCCTTGTTCCTCCAGGGGTAGGAACAACATGTTTAGGGACTTTGGATCCCTTGGATTATTGACATTTCATGCTTATAGCTGTAAGGCACAAAGATGTCTATAACAAATATGACATTAAATTAGATCACTATGGAGAAATATGTTGAGATCAAAGAGCTTAAGGACAACTTGTCTAAGGCCAATTTCATGATTTCATTCCTACAGCAGGAGAATAGGCAATTGAAGGTAAATCAACTACTCTTGAGTAAGCATAAGGTTGATGTTGGCAAAGAGGATGTAAAGGGAAAAGAAGTAGTTGACACAAATGATTCATATGAGAATCAAGAGAATGTGACAAGGAATAGGCCAAGGACTAGAGGGCTCAAAAGGGCACTTCAACAACAAAGAGAGAAAATGTCTTCAGCTCACCTAATTGCAACAGAAATCAATGAAAATAGGGAGTTTTGGCTTGATGAAGTGAATTTCCATTTGGAGAAGATTCTTTAGAGGGCCAAGAAAGACAACAAATTTCAAATATACATGGCTACTCATTACTACACAAGGATCAGGTCTCCAAAGTCAAGATCAAGCAGTTGAAGGAAAAACTCAAGGAAACCCTAATTAAGACAAAAGAGAAGGCTAAGTTGGATTTTCTTGATGATGCTTCCCTCATAGCATAAAATTCCATTTCATGACTTCATGGAGCAACAATGGAATGATTTTGAAAATATTTGGAGAAATTTTGGTTTTTGGTGAATTTTTGGAAATTGTTGAGATAGTCACTAAGTCAAAAAAGGCAACATGCCCCGTGTCGTGCTTTTTATGGGGAACCCCAAATGAAATTTGGTTTTCATATTTAGATTCCTCATCACTTGTACATAACTTCTAGCCTTTGGGAGCAAACCTTCAACAAGTTTTGGTAGTTGAAAATCGATAAAAACTACTCAACAACCACCTCTCTGCCCTCTTTTTGAAGAGCTTGTTGCGCTTTTGAGATTACCTCTGGAAGAATGAAGCTTTGGAGGGCTAGAAGAAATCCTTTTCATCTCTTGAACATTCCATCATGTAGCAGACATCCATATATTTCCAACGAGCCATCAAGATCCTGATTTGGACCTTGGGAATGCCTCCAATGATCAATTCTACCAAACTCATTGCACTTTCTCCTTGCACGTTGCACTTTTGCCTAAAATCGTTGCGCTTTTGCCTGTAATTAATTTTTCTCAGTTTTATCAGCTAGATTCAAGTTTTTATGATGTAATTACTTAACTTGGATGTAATTATGATGTAATAAAGGGTAAATATGTTTGTTAGGTTGTTTTTATGTAAACTTAGGCCTCATTTATGAGGGTAGTTCAGTCAAAGTGTAAATAGAGGATTTGTTTTAACCTCCCTAGACATTAGTGATTTTGTTAAAAACCTCATGTAATCAGTTCCTAAACTGAAGGGTTAGACCCTAAGAGAGGGGAAAATGGTTTTGGTCTATATGTATCTAGTTTTCAGTCATAGAACAGGTTGGATATCAGTGAGTTGAACTCTTGGAGCTTGTACTTCATCACTTTTGTAGAAATTCAAAGGACAATTGCAACTATTATTTAGGAATTCTTGTGTTGTGAGTTTGTGATAATGTTTTCTCTATGTTATAGTCTTATATGAATGATAATTCCATTCTCTTTCCATGCCTATGCTTTCAATGATTTTCCTTTAAGTTTATAAACATAATTCTCAGTTTTTATCTTTGTTTTGTTAGGAAGTTCATGTTTATGTCACTTGTCTTATGATAAATGAATTCATGCTTTCCATTCTTATTTTTATCTCTACTTTTTGACCCTACACTACATCGAAAAAACCCCAAAAGTATCACAAAGGCATAACTACCCTGCTCCTTTATATCTCTTGCAGTTGAACCCTTTGTTCTTTTGACCTAGTTCCTTGATTTTCCCTCCTGATCCAGCAAAAGCCTAAAAAATTTCAAAACCCTACCTGAGCCTAACATATCTAGCCTAACATCTTTTCCTATTTCAATCATCATCGACTATGAATTCATAGAGAGATCCCTCTCTGTTTTAGCAGGTCTAGCTGCTAAATCGTAAGTGGTTTGAGGTTACCTCCTTCGGTCTCCCTTCCCAGCCTTGGGATATTGTGGAGGATAACAGAATGTAAGTCCATGGCCACACCAATGGAGATGAACTTCAATAAGTTATGTGGAGAAGTTGTGGCACCTGATCTAGCAAACCCTACTGAGTACTTACAGCTAATTGGGACACTGATGTTCCTCATAAACAGTCGACTAGATATATGTTTTGTAGTTTACACTTTGGGTCAATTTATGATCGATCCTTTACATGAACATTGGGTGGCTCTTAAGAATTAATTTTGACACTTACATGGGATGATTAATCTTAGACTAAGATATACTTCTAGAAATGGTAGACTTCATGGATAAACAAATGTTGACTGGGCCAGAAATGTTATTAACAAGAAGAGCACATGAGGGTGTTCTTTTAGCCCAGGGTCAACCATGATCTCTTTGATGCAATGGAATCACAAGTCTGTAGCCCTGAATCTCTTTGGAGAGTTGTTTGAGCAGGTTTTGGATACAACAGTGATATATTGCAACAACGAGAGTGGGATTCGACTGGCAGAAAGTCCCATGTTCCATGAAAATTCCATACACATTGAGAATAGATGCCATTACATCTGAGATATGGTGTAGAGATAAGTAGTGAGACTCCATCACATTTTGTCTGACGAGTAGATAGCATATATTATTTAACATGGCTTTGCTGAAAGGAAAGTTCTTAATCTTCATAGAGTAGCTTGGATTGATGGATGTGACTATCCTAGGAAAGGATCATGGCTAATCAAGGACACTGAACTATGCAATTCCCTCCTATTTGAGCTCCCAGGGAGAGGAATTGAGGTAGAGAGCTCCTAGGATTTAGAGAACTATGGAAAATAGGATGTGTGGTCCTTTTCATTTATGGCACGTAGAGGTATCTTGCCTATTGCCACTATAAGGATATTTTTATATTTTTCATTTATGACAAGTAGAGGTATCCTCCCCTTGATAGAGTATACCCCAATAAGGATCTTGTTGAAAAGTGTAACTACGTTTGGTATTCATAATGACATGTAACTATGATCTTCATGTAATTGATGTAATGAAGAAAAATAAAATTATTGTATGCTTGCTTCATGGGTTTCATGAGCAAGAGATTTTATTTTTAGATGGCTCCCATTGTGAGCCTTTAGGATTTGTCCAAAGGGTTAATGTCATGTATGAAGAACGCTTCTTGGGCATGTTAAAAATGTATTTAAGTCTATAGGATTGTCTAATATCCCTCTAAGACAAGCACATGGTTCTCCTCTTCAAGTCAGCCTCAAGATGAAGTAGATGGCACATTTCATCTCACCTAATTAGAGACACATCCCTTCATTTAGGTCATGTCATCTTATATACATGGGCATACCACTACATATATGTGTGAAGGGTATTCACATTTCAAGAGTCAAGTCATTCGAATTACCTCTGAAATTCTGGTGTCAAATCAAAAGGAACTCAAATAGCTAAGGAAGGGATAGCGAAAATATTTAAAGGGACAACGAGGTGTAACTACATAAATCATAGTGCAAACAATGTTCCAGCGTAATCTATCGGTGTAATCTTTGTCTCACAAAATAATTATTCTATGCTACCACAGGAAGAAGGTCACAAGTGTGTGACAGAGTACTAATGCAAGAGAGAAGGTTTCAGCGCTATCAACAGTGACTATGGTTTAGTGATATGACTTCAAAATTTGGTGCTACTGAAGAAGGAGAGGATTGGCATCCTTGATAAACTCAGTGACCATAGTTCAGTGTCATCACATATGGTGCAAAATCTTAAGTAGAAGGAACTAAGAGAGAGTAAACAAGAAGGTGGAAGAGGAATTGTGTCATGGTCTTGGAGTGGCTAATAGGTCAAGGGTCTTGGTTTTTGTATTCGTCAATTGGAATCTCTATAAGAATAATTTGTCAGGTTTTCCAATCAAAGAGTGAGAGGTTTTGGCCCTGGATCATAACCTACATTCTGTGTCTCTTGTCTATTTATGTTCATGCATTGGTAGTTTTTTTGATGAAGAATAACATTAATAACTTAAGTGAATAAGATCCTAATCTAAAGTTGTAAAAATAACTTACAAGCAGTTACTAATTGAAGAGAAACCACCTATCTATTGATGCCCTATATTTCTCAACATGGTAACAAAGCTAAGGTGACAAAGTTAAGAAAAGGGAATATTATCAATGGACACTCAAGGATCGATTTTCAACAAAGGCATCAAAGCAAGTTGAAGGATATCAGAGTGAAATCGATATCTACATCAAAGTATCAAAACCCTAGATCAAAAAAGTAGTCTACACCAGCAAAAGTTTTGGATCCTCTAATTCATCATTAAATAACCAAAAATACCCTCATCAAGTCGAAGATATCTAAAATGAAAGGTAGCCCAAAGTATAGACATCCAAGAGAACAATTTCTAAGACTAATATCACATCATCTTGGAGAAAGCTGAAACCCTATAAGCATTTATGATCTGCACTCATTCACCACCAAAGAAGTCGAAGTATCCATAAGGCTAGAAGGCATTGTCATCATCTTCAAAAGGCTATAAGGGAATATACCCCTCATTGAAGCAAGAATCACCTCCTTATCATTAAATAAGGTCATTTGAGGAAGCATCAAAACTTCCTCGTCAATCACCATCAATAAAGGGAAATAGATCTAAAGGTGTTGTCATCATAAATGGGGAAATCTCATTTTATTGAAGAAGGGATTTCATTTGGAAGAAGGTCATCCAAAACTGGAACTAATACATCTTCGTCAACCACCATCAAAGGGATCAATTTGAATATTTCATCTTCACTTTTCAAGTAAGTATCTTTGTTCTACAATCTAATTTAGTTAGATGAATTCATTTTTCAATGAGATCTATAAGATGGTTAGGTAATTGCACTTCCTTGCATGGAAAAGGAGGATTGAAATAATCCTCAAAGAAAATGAAGTCATTAGAAAAGTATCCAAACCATATGAATGTCAAGTATTAGTTGGCTATATTTAAAATGATTTAAGGACCTAAGAGATTCTTATGGAGTCCAATATTTTCTCATATATTAGGATTGGACACATCCAAAAGACATATATGATAATCTGGTCAAATTATTCTCTGAATATGCGATAAAGAAAGGTCATATCACTTAGATATGATATACACAAATTGAAGTTATCAAAAGATAAAGGGTCATATTCATAAATTCTCAACTGCAATTTATGAGGAAGATGATTTCGGATAAAGAAATGATATCCATTGTTCCAAATGCACTAACTAACAAATGCCCATGAGAATAAGAAAGATATTCAATTATACAACTTGTGGTATCTATGCAAGATAGAAGAAGACAGGTTGTGGGTAAAAGGTGTTCAAACATTTTCTGGAAGGAAAGGGAAGTTTGGAAAATTTGGTCCTCAAAAAGGAAATAAGAACATAGTTAAGATTCAATGCTATGAGCATTACAGGAAATATTGTCCCAAGCTCAAAAAGGGAAATAACAAGGAAGATAGAGAAGAATTCCATTTCACCGAAGAAGTGGAGGAAGCTGGAAGAGGAAAAGCATTAAAGTAAGATCTCGTGACATCATCATAGGAAACATAAAGGATGTATGGAACAAAATATATAACATTCAAATATGAAGAATATATCTCTTGAGAACCTCGTTGGAAACTTAAGGAAAGGAAGAAGTCATCCAAGACAAGGCTCATCATACATAAAAAAGGTAACATCTAATGGATAGGGATATGCAAGATCCTCAAGATTCTCTATTGGAATATTCATTGGAAGTTTCACTAATCTAGAGAGGAAGCAAGTGTTTCGTCAGGAACTCCAACTTGTGGAATTCATGAGAGGATGTTATGATGACATAAGAGATGAAGAAGATCAAAGGGTTAAGCTCTTTTCAATAACGAAAGTTGTTGAAAGAAGCCTATATGACCTAAAGGTAAATGAGGTATGTATGATTATATTCAATATTATAAAGTCATGTTATTTGGTTGCAGGTAACATGGTGGACTGATCTATCTTGAGAAGCATGATCAAAGTAAACGAATCTCCTCCTCTGAAAGGATTTCAAAAGTCATGGATCACACCAAATGAAATCAACATAATTGTCCTCATATGAAGTATGAGGTGGTTGACTACAATTGAGGAACTCTTATTGGAAGGTCTTAAGAATGAAATGTGTGAAGAAAGGAAGGAGGAGATCGTGAGATATGCAACCATGGTAAAGGAAATCAACATCCATAAGAGCAAGAAAATTTGACTAGGATATCTCCATGAAAGATATGAAGACTTTGACGGAGTCTAAAAAAATAAAGAGACCCTTGACAATATATATATTTGGGAGATGTGTCTATATGTATGTAGGACACTGATGAAAATTGATGCATATATTTGATTTTAGCGTTCATTTCTTTATTTTTTAGCAAATATCAGGATGGGTTTATGCAAGACTTCCAAGGGAAGATCTGTGGATGTCTTCCTCAACTGATGCACATGTAGTAGGATGAAAGATACTTAAGCAAACACTGCATGAAGAAAGAAACATGGCGTGAACAAAAGCCAGATATGGACTGATGTATCACTTTCCGATGATGACATGGATAACTAATGGATGGTCAGTGCACTATGTAGAAGTCCCAAACATGAAGAATCCTAGATAATGAAAAGAATTTCATGACATCGTGAGGAGGATTTATTCAAGCATCTAGTTGTCCCATCATCTCCACCTAAGGAGATGCTATAGGACCCTGATTAAGAGGGAGCCTGGAAAAATGTTTCTTACTTAGAGTAAACTTGGAAATTCCTAAGCCAAGAGGGAGCTTAGGTACATTTATTCTATAGGAATGAGTACATTCTTTTATTGAAATAGATATGTCCTCCCTAATTAAGAGGGAGAGATAAACACCTCATTCTGGTCTTCACTTGGCAAGATAGAATGGAGGATTTAGTAATCATATGAAATTTGATGCTCTTTGAGGATGAGATAGGGAATCCAAGATAAGAATAGTCATGATGGAACTCACCCAGAGAAATCAGGTGGGGTATGTTCCAGGAGAGACAATGATGAGAGTGTATATAGATCATTTGTCTTGCCAGCATTGAGCTTAGATATTGTGAAGATATAGAGTTGTTAGTCAAGACCTTGTTGTGTAACAATGTTGGTTGGTGTGATGTTATACAGATGGGTTACCAATCTGATTCTTCTTATTAGAAATTCTTCAGATTAAGAATGACCAAGTAAATTTATGAATACCTTCCTAGTTAAGAGGGAGTGTCGAAAAGTGTAACTAGGTTCGGGCTTCATAATGACATGTAAGTATGAATTTTATGTAATTTATTTAAAGAAGAAAAATAAAATGATTGTATGCTTGCTTCATGGGTTTCAGGAGGAAGATATTTTATTTTTAGATGGTTCCCATTGTGATACTTTAGGATTTAACAATGTAAAGTTTGAAACGGGAACTGATACTGTTACCCGTTTCGTAGAGATAGCAAAAGAGTGACTCGATTTTGAAAAGGGGGGATGCAAAACACACATATTTTTTTTAGAGCATAGTTTTTGGCACTTTAATTTTTTTTATGTACATTACGTTTTAGAATGTTAGTAATATGCATGCTAATTTAAAAAAGTGGTGATTCTACATCAGGCCCTTTTTTTAAAAGACCTATTTTTTTACTTTAAATTTTCTAATGTATGAAATGTAAATAATTATTTTCTAAATTTAACAAATTTTGACACTTTAAATTTTTTATGTCAAATTATATATATATATATATATATATATATATATATATATATATATATATATAAATATAAAGACAAAAAAAAAAAAAAAACATAAAATGTATGTATATATATATATATATATATATATATATATATATATATATATATATATATATATATATATATATATTTCTGTGTCTGTGTAAACCATAAAAAAAAGTTGGCAAAAAAAACAAAAAAATCTATAAAATTAAGTAACTAAAAATATAAATTTTTTAAAAAGAATTAACAAAAAACTAAAAATAAAAAAATAAAAAATAAAAAACAAACTAGATTAAAAAAAAAGAAAAAAAGAAAAAAGAGCCAATAAAAATATAAAAAACTATTAAAATCAAGACTAAAAAAAAAAACCAAAAAACAATTAAAATTTAAAATATATATATATATATATATATAAACCTAAAAACATTTTAAATTTAGAATATATATATATATATATATCTATATATATATATATATATATATATATGATTTAAAAAAAACCATTTAAAAAAAAACATATATTTTCAATATATCTCCACGTAGCTCTGCTACCCAGGGCTATGCCCCCCTGGGCGGCCGAGCTGTGGCTATCCGATTCCGAGAATCGGATAGCCACCCCATGCATGGTCAGGTAGTGGCTATTCGATTCTTGGAATCAGATAACCGCCGCCCGACTTTCCGTGGGGGTGGCTATCTAATTCTCGAATCAGATAGCCACCGCCCAGCCACCTCCCTGGGCAGCCAAGCAGTGGCTATCTGATTCTGAGAATCAGATAGCCACCGCCTGGCCACCCCCATGGGTGGCTGGGTGGTGGTTATCTGATTCCGAGAATTAGATAGCCACCTCCATGGGCAACCGAGCGATGGCTATGTGATTCTGAGAATTGGATAGCCACCCCCATGGACATCCGGGTGATGGCTATTCGATTCCGAGAATTGAATAGCCACCCCCATGGGCTGTCAGGCAATGGCTATTCGATTCCAAGAATCGAATAACCACCCCCACCAACGGTCAAGCAGTGCCTATCCGATTCTCGGAATCAGATAACCACCCCTAACCGCCCTTGAGTTGGATATCTGATTCTCAGAATCAGATAGCCATCGCTCGGCCGCCCCCACGGGCAACCGAGCGGTGGCTATCTGATTCTGAGAATCAGATAACCACCACCCAGCCACCCCCACAAGTAGTTGAGTGGTGGCTATCTAATTCCGAGAATCGGATAGCCACCGCCCGACCACCCGTGGGGGTGGCCAAGAAGTGGTTATTCGATTCTCAGAATCAAATAGCCACTGCACGGCCACTCGTGGGGGCGGTGGCCGGTAAAATTGTTTTTTTAAATAAAAAATAATTTTTATTTTTTTTAAATACAATAAACATATTTAACAAAATTTATTTTTTATTTAAAAAAAACAATTTTATCAGCCACCATGCCCACGAGCGGCCGGGGGTGGCTATTTGATTCTGAGAATCGAATAGCCACTTCTTGGCCACCCCCACGGGCGGTTGGCAGTGGCTATCCAATTCTCAGAATTGGATAGCCACCACTTGGCTGCTTGTGTTTAACAAAATTTATTTTTTATTTAAAAAATAATAATTTTATCAGCCACCGCCCCCACGAGCGGCCGAGCGGTGGCTATTTGATTCCGAGAATCAAATAGCCACTTCCTGGCCACCCCCACGCGTAATTGGGCAGTGGCTATCTGATTCTCAGAATCAGATAGCCACCACTCAGTCGCCTGTGGTGGTTGCGAGGTGGTGGTTATCTGATTCTCAGAATCGGATAGCCACCGCTTGGCCACCCATGGGGGTGGCCGAGCGGCGGCTAAGCGGTGGCTATCTGATTTTGAGAATCAGATAACCACCACCCAATAACCCCCATCGGTGGCTGAGTGGTGGCTATCTGATTCTGAGAATCAGATAGCCACTGCCCAACTGCCCGTGGGGGTGGCCGAGAAGTGGCTATTCGATTCTTGGAATCAAATAGCCACCGCCCGACCACTCGTAGGGGTGGTGGCTGATAAAATTGTGTTTTTTTTAAATAAATTTTGTTAAATATGTTTATTGTATTTAAAATAAAAAATTATTTTTTTTAATTTAAAAAAAAAAACAATTTTATCGGCCACCATCCCCACGAGCGGCCAGGTGATGGCTATTTGATTCTGAGAATTGAATAGCCACTTCCTGGCCACGGTTGTAAGGACCTGCGGTCCAAAGGCATCACCACCGAGACGTGCGATGAGTTTGGAGGCAAACGGGCGTGCGGTTGAGTGAACAAAATAGCAGAGTGGTCACTTGGAGCATGCGTGCAAAAGGTGAAGGAGCGAGTCATATGTTTATAAGGATGGACGAGGGCATTCATCCTTGGCAAGCCGACGTTGGCAAGATTGTTGTTCGGGTGTTGGTCGTTGGGCCGACCAAGCGAATTGGTGATGGAAGGGCATCAGTTGGCATAAAATGAAGGTTAGTCGAGGGATGGCACGACCACACCGTGGAGCGTATATATTGTATACGATGGTGGAGCAAAAGAACAACATTTGAACTCAAGCATTCGATCAAGGAATGAGAAGGAGCCTACGGTGATAAGGAAAAAGTGTGAAGACGTGTTGGGAGGTTGAGCGGAGGTGCAGGTCTATGTGCCCGCTCATAGGCAAAGCCACACGGTGACATCGCACAGGTTTCTATTATTGGGTAAAGGCGTGGGCATGAGCGCCCATCATTCAGAAGAGCACGCGTAAGCCTCGGGTGAGGGCGCTCGCTAGGCAAACGACATCGGTGTAACTTGAGTGAGAGCGCCCAGCATTCGGTTGGTGAATGCGACTGACTCACAAGTGAAGGTGTCGGTTGTTTGGTGAGCGGGTGGAGACTCGGGTGAGGTCGCCCACCTGCCGTGCAGAAGCAAACGAAGGGTGACTTGGGTGAGGTCGCCTGCCCATCGTGCAAGGTGAACGAAGTTTAGCTGAGAAGTGCGATTGGTGGTCTGGTGTGAGGGCGTGCCCGCCCAACTCGGGCAAGAAACTTGGTTGGCACATGAAGGTGTGGCCTTGATGTAAAATTGGCTAAGTATGAAACTTGGTGTTTCCAAGTATACTTGTAAAGCTTTGTAAACATTATAATATATTGTATTTGGGCAGACTCATTGTTCAGGGAGTTGCCCCTCCCTTTATACTGTGCAATTGTGTTCTCTTGTATAATTGCTAATGATAATGAATGTGTATGGGTGTTCATTGGTATAAAGGAACATAATAATTACTTGTTTGCAAAAAACAAACTAAGTAGACTAATGGTTAGGCGTAGTCCATGAACATAAGTATTGGTGAAAAGAAAGTGTTCGGTGCTGCTGCACATTTCCAAGTACGGTTAGAAGACTACCGTAGGCCTGGGGGCGTGACAACGGTGGGCGAGTAGTGGCTATCCGATTCTGAGAATTAGATAACCACCACCCGACCACCCCCACAGGTGGCTGAGTGGTGGCTATCCGATTGCGAGAATCAGATAGCCACCGCCTAACCACCTCCGGGGTGGCTGGGAAGTGGCTATTCAATTCTCAGAATCAAATAGCCACCGCTCGACTGCTCGTGGGGGCGGTGGCCGATAAAATTGTTTTTTTTTTTTTAATAAAAAAAAAATTGTTAAATATGTTGATTGTATGTATATATATATATATATAATGTTTTTTTTAATTATATATATATTTGTAAAATATATATATTTTAAATATTTTAAATGTTATTTTAAAAAATATCAAAAATATATTTAGCTTTTTTTAATTTTAATGTTTTTTTGTTTTTATTCCTTTTTAAATCCAAATTTTAAATCATTGTCTACTCCAAATTTTAAATTTTTTAATATAAAATTTGAAATGCTTTTGTTTTTTAAATCAAAATATATTGTTGTTGGTTTTTGTTTTTGTTTTTTAATTATTTTTTATTTTATTTTTTAATTTGAAAATATGTATTTTTTTTTTAAATTTTAATTTTTCAGGTTTTTATTTTATTTTAAATTTCAACATATTTTTGTTTATTAGGGTTTTTTGAAAAAGTTTTTAATCTTAATTTTTGTAGTTTTTAATTTTTTTTTCCTTTTTTTTTGTTATTTTTATTTATTTTTTAATCTAGTTTGTTTTTTATTTTATTTTATTTTTTTAGTTTTTCTTATGCTTTTTTAAAATTTCTTATTTTTACTTATTTTTATAGTATTTTTTATTTTTTTTTCCAATTTTTGTTTTATGGTTTACCACATTAAAAAAATATTATTTTATTGAAAATATGTTTTTCTTATTATTTATTTCTTTAAATTTTTTTAATTTTTTTAATTCTTATATTTTATAGGTTAATTTTGTTTTATTTATTTATTTATTTATTTTTCAATTTTATGACTGATTCTTTTTTTTAATTTTATGTTTTGTTTTCAATATATATTTTTATTTACGATTTGGTTTTTTTTTTACCTTTTTTTTGTGTCTTTTTCATTGTTTTTATTTTTAATTTTATGTTTTCATTATTTTTTTGAAATTTTAATGTTTTTCGGAGTCATAACAAAATCTTTTACACCATTATTTCACAATGCTGAAAATTTACCCAAAAAAAAAAAGAAAAAAAGTGTTGTTCCAGCATCGACATTTTTCGTTTTGAGGTTGTTTTTTGCACAATTTTTACACATAAAAATTTGGTTTTACTGGCATTTTTTAAAATGTTGTAAATTGACCCTAAAAAAAAAAAATTCATTGTTCCATTATTAACACTTTTCATTTTCAGGTTGTTTTTTGCACAATTTTTGCACAAAAAATTCGTTCTCACTGCCATTTTAGAACATGTTCAAAATTGACCCTAAAAAAAAACCATCATTTTAGTATACACACTTTTCGTTTTTAGCACTGTTTTTCATGTTTTTTCAAGGTTTTTTGGGCAGAGTTCTTATTTTGAGTTTATAGTTCCCGTTTCAAAGTTTACATTGTTATTTGTCGGGAGGGTTAATGTCAATTATGAAGAGCCCTTTTTAGGCATGTTATAAATGTATTTAAGTCTACAGGATTGTCTAATAGCCCTCCAAGACAAGCACATGGTTCTCCTCTTCAAGTTGGACTCAAGATGAAGTAGATGACACATATCAGCTCACCTAATTAGAGATACATTTATTCTTTGACGTCATTTCGACTTATATACATGGGAAAACCACAATATATATTTGTGAAGGGTATTCACATTTCCACAGTCAAGTCATTAGGATTACCTCTGAAATTTAGGTGTCAAATCATAAGGAACTCAGATAGGTAAGGAAGGGACATTGAAGATCTTTCAAGGGACAGCGAGGTGTAACTACAGAAATCATAGTGCGTAAAACATTTTAGTGTAATATCTCAGTGTAATATTTGTCTCACAGAAGAAGTATTCAGTTCCATGACAGGAAGAAGGTCACAACTGTGTGACAAAGTGCTATTTCAAGGGAGAAGATCTCGGTGCTATCAACAATGACTATGGTTCAGCGATATTACTTCAAAATTTGGTGCTACTAAAGAAGGCAAGGTTTGGCATCCTTGATAAACTATTTGACCATAATTCAGTGTCATCACATATGGTGCAAAATTTGAAGTAGAAGGCACCGAGAGATTGTAAATGAGAAGATGGAAGAGGAATTATGTCTTGGGGAGTGACCAATAGGTCACGGGTGTTGGTCTTGGTTTTCATCAATTACAATCTCTATAAGAATAATTTTTGTGGGTTTTCCTCTCAAGGAGTGAGAGGTTTTGGCCCTAGCTCATAACCTGCATTTTTTGTCTCTTGTCTATTTATGTGCATGCATTGTAATTGTTTGATGAAGAAGAAAATTAATAACTTAAGTGAAGAAGATCCTAATCTAAATTTGTAAAAATCACTCACAAGAAGTTACTAATTGAGGATAAATCACCTAACTATTGATGCGTTAGATTTATCAACACATCCTACCCACAAGTTGGCCCTGTTGCGATTTCCACCCATCTCGACAATGGGTGAGGAGAAACTTGGGTGTGTGTGATCCTTACCACTGGTAAGTAGAGGTATCCTCCCCAAGTGAAAGGATGCAAGTGTTCTACCACTTTACTTTTGAGGGTCAAGAGGATAGATCAACAAACAATAGGATAAAATATGATCCTTACCTTTCATGGTAAGTAGTATCCTGCCTATTGTCCTTGGATATATGGTGGAAACGTTATCTCCCCTATGATGATTCTTCTTCTATAGATTCGAGAATGCACATGAAAATGAGAAGAGATGAGATATGGTATGATGATGATGAGACATTTGAGATGAGACTTATGATGCAGTCAGAAATGCCTCCCTAGCTGAGAGGGAGTGTTGAAATTTGGCAACACAGGGAGAAAATCCCTCTGTTCGGGAAGCCCTCCTCACCCTCTGGAGACCCTAATATCCCTTGGAAGAATTTAATTTTCTCAAGGAAAAATATTATTTTGAATATGAAACCCATAACTCCCAAAAATTACAAGTTGGCCTAGGCAAGGAAATTCGACCTCCTCGACCTCATATAAATAAACCTCATGTCACATAACTTGGAGGCATCATCATCACATCACATCATATCATGTTAAGTTCATGTAACTCTAAAATTGTAGGTCGAATTTCACACTTGAAAGTTGGAGAGAGAGAGAAAATTTGTTAACCAAATTTGACTTATGTTTCAGGCCTTTGACCAACATTAACTTTTGAGATTTTGGGCATGGTTTGGCTTGGTTTGACTTGGGATTTTGGATTTATTTTGGAGGCTGAATTCAGGAGCAAGAAGGATGAATTTTTCTATGCACTTTGACCACATTTGACCACAAACCTAAGGCAACCTTTAACCATAGGATTAACTTTAATGGTGACTGGTTTGACGCAAAATTTTGGAATTGTTTTGACCAAGCTTAAGTGAGTTGAGTTGTCATGTTTTCTACTGCTGTGAATAAACCTTTTTGAGCTTGATTTTTCTATTGACAAGGACTAGTTAGGGTTTTTGTTGTTAACTTTGACCAAAATTTTCATATTTGACTTTTTACCAAAGTTGACCTAGAATATAAGCAAAAGGAATGAAATCCTAAGCCTATCTCGATTAGGAATATGTAGATCTAACCCAACCGAGAGAAAAGTAATTAAATGATTGAGATTTAAATATGTCTGACTGATAATGAATATCAAGCTAACAAAGTAGTTCAACTAATTGATATTATGAATACCAAAACACATTTTGTTCAGACATATATTAACATGAATGATTAATCATTAACATTAGGAAGTAGTTCCCCGGATGCGGGTGATTAGGGAGATGGGACGGGAGTCGGGGGCTGGACACATGCCGCCCCTCAGCCATCACGTGGCACCCTAAGCGAGCAGCTGGAAAGGACAGCGCAAGGCTGGATGGTTAAAGACGAGAGGACCTGGGATAGTAAATGCCCGGAGAGTTTATTTGACCGAGCGCAAGGCAGCAGTTATGGCGGATGGGATCCTGAGCAGGGTAGGTGAGGAAGCTGAGCATAAGACAGGGTTTGAGCAGGGAATGTTGGTTGTTATGCAGTCGAGTGGCCTCTCTGGTGCTGTTACGGTCCCTTCTCAGAAGGAAGGGTCCATCGCGGGGTTGGCTCAGGTTGCTGATAGTCTGGCTCATCTGGTAGTCTGCTGGAATTCTCATCTCAAAATGGTGAGACCTCGACAGCGTCTGCTCAGTCGTCGAGGCTCCTCCAGAGGCCGGGGCTCGCGCAGACCTAAAGGGGACAGAGCTGGTCATTGTTGCCACTGCAATCTTGCCAACTCCATTGGAGTCACCCCCCTACACTCCGGTCAATTCATGGATGCAGGGGCTTCAGGCTCGGCCTCCTTGCTAGCTTTTGGTTCCACCATCTTTAATTTCACCAGCTCAATGAACAACCCAAGAATTAGTGCCCATGTTTCTATTCTGTTTATTAAAAATCCTCCATATGATGACGACCCCATGGATGCTCAGGGGCAAAGGATGCAAGATAACTCAGGGGAAGCAGAGCAGGCTCCGACAGCTGAGATGGCGCAGGAAGCAAAGGTCCCGGCTACAGACCCGGAAAAAGCCAAGCATACCCAGAATGCTCCTAAGGCGGAAAAGGGGGAAGAGGCAGCGGCCTTTCCAACTGCAGCTGAGCGGGAACTCTATGGGTGGTGCCCAATTGTGGAAGAGAAACCGGACGAGCTGGACAATTGACGGCGTCAGCGCTCAAGCTTCGCCAGGTCGCTCAAGGTTCAATTATCGTTTTTTGTTTTGTTATGTGTTCAGTTGGTGGGTTCTGGGTTGTTGTATCTGCTATGTTTTGTTATTTTATTGCTGTGGGCAAGAGCTGTCTCCCCTGCGCGGGAGGAATTGGAAAGCATCCTTTTGGTCTAATGCCCCTGCGTGGGCCTACGTCTTTGGTCAGCCTTGGGATTTCAGATTAATGCCCCTGCGCGGGCTTGCAGTGTTGGACTCTGTCTTGGTCTCTGTCAGTTTTAGTCTTGGTCTCTGTCTAGTGCCCCTGCGAGGGCAAGAGCATATTGGTTCCACCTGATGTATTTTTGAACTCTGTACATATTTAATAGATAAGTCTTTTTACCGAGAAAAAAAAAACATTAGGAAGTAGTTCACATAATGCTAATAACCAATAAACTATTAACAATGAATGATGAACCAATCACATTATGAAATAGTTCACATAATGTTACTAGTAATTAAATCAAGATTAAATGGTAGATTTTTGAGTAAATAGTTACTGAGAAATCCAGTTTCAATGCACAAGAGTAAAAGACAAAAAGCTGATAATAGACTCATGAGACAAACATATTAGATATCTAAGCCATAAGAATGGAATTCATATTGACAAAAGTGCATAAATATAAATCCAATAATATAATTCTGCTATCAAAAGAAATCAAATTTGTATTAAAAATAATAGTATTCAAAACATAGATTGATTAAACCTGATCTCTTGCCCAAGTCTTTGAATCTCTTACAATCTCCTCCAAAGAATAAACTCCACTATTAAAACAAGAACTGCAATAGCACAAACTTTGCTCCCCATACATAGTTCAGATTTGCAAAAGATAAATCACAATAATCCCCAGATTTGACATTGATCCTCTATCACTACAACAACGAAACTACTATTACAATAGTGTTTTAAGAATTCAAGAATTGCAGAGAAGAGAATTATCCCCCCATTTATTCATTCTACAAACCAACATTTATAATTACAAAAATGAATTTCAAATAGGATAGTTGTTGAAGAATAATTCTACTCCAATAATTTTTATTGATCCAAATTATTTTTCTCTCTTGTTGGAGTAATACCAATGATTGAAATATTCTCATTCTCATCTCTTTAACTGTTCTCATGCCAAAACCAATCAAAATTGAATTAAAATACAAATTAAAATAAAAAATACAAAATCTGGAAAATAAAAAATCTTACAATCAAAACTTAAATAAATAAATAAATAAAAGGAAATATGACCTTTCATTAATCGTTGTAAAGATCCTATTGGTCAAAAAGAATATATTAGAATGGATCTGCATTTAGCATGGCTTATGAGCAAATGAAAATGCAAAAAATTAAACTCAGAAAATTAATTTTATTTACAAATTTGAAGCTTGATCTTCTGCTAAATTTTAGACTCATTAAATGACTAAATCTGGTGATACAACCACTTACAAAATATCCTCCATGATGTTATCTATCCAACGAGTCATTCTGGGCCTCATTTTGCCAAGTAAAACTCAACTTATGAGCTTCCAAAATTGAAGCGTCAAAACTACCAGAATTCTGGAAAAAATGTTGCGTGGATTAAAAGTAGGAAAAAATAATTAAAATCTAATCCTAAATTAATTTAATCAGTTATTATTTAATTAAGATTAATTTAAAAATATTATATTAATTACAAACTAATTATATATAATTAAAATAAAGTTTAATTAAAAATTAAAGTGAACTCAAAATGAATTAAGATTCTAGTTAAGTTATAATTAAAATATAATATATTATAATTTTAATACAATATATAATTATATTACAAACTAGTATATTACAAAACTCATTCATGTTGTTATTAGATCCATTTGTGGATGTAAATGAATGGAGGAGGAGGAGGAGCGGGAGGTATAAGGAGACCAACTTTCATTAAAACCTAAATAGCCATCGTAGGTTTTCGATATTAGATATCAGAGGCGAGTCGATATCGTAAGTTTTTAAATGTGCACCAAACAAAAAAGTTGATATCCGATATCAGTATTTTAAATATAGGAATTTTTTTTAATAGTGGTTTTTTTTAAATATCAGAATTTTTTTGAAATATTGGAAAAATTTTATCACGAGTTTTATCGGATATTAGGACTTTTAACTGATATCGAGACTTTTCTAATATCAGATATCATAACTTTTTATCGGGACTTTTGTAAAGGAAGGGAGGAGGTGAGGTGAAGTGGGGCCCACTTGGAGTGGAACTCCTCCATTATAAACTACAATAACTTTGGTAATTAAAAATCCTACAAAATGAACTACAACTACTTTGCAATTTTGAAATTTTTGGTCTCATAATTTCTTTTATAATTGGGAATTGGACTAAATTACCGAGACCCCAAAAACAAATAAGTTTAATTTTTCTACAATTTGGCTAGGTGTTTTTGTAGGACCGTTAGTGTAAAATGAAAAAATTAGTAAAAATTAACTAGGAATTAATATTTACAATGAATTACTAATTTATTTACAAAAATTAAAATAATATACATTTTTTACATTTTTATACCCAGGCGGTAATAATTATCGAACTTCGGATGAGCACCATTTGCAAGTCATGTAACCAAATAAGACAAAACAAGTACCGATTGAAAGCTAGAGAAAAGTCGAACTCAGTGAAGAAATCAAAATACAAATTCGATGAAAATGAGAAAATGGAAAAATTGTAGGACATTTAACCAAAATAAAATATCAAAAAGGCTATTTAGCCAAAAATTTATGGAAATGGTCCCCATTATTTGAAATAAATAATTCAAAAATGGGGGTGTTGAGTTTTCACTACAACACTCCCAAATCCATGAAGTGGATTGATAAATTAAACAGTTCAATCTGCAAAGATGATGGTGCTTGTTAGGTCAAATTTCTGTTTCCCTAGTCAATAGGTTATATTAAGAGTAGAAGAGATGATAATTCCATAAGAACTAGACCCACCCAAAAAACAATGAGAAATAGAGTACATTTCTAGTAGTTCCAAGTATGAGTCACTAATAAATTCCCCATGAAGAGAAAGTAATATAAAGGATTCCAACCTAAATGCTCACATTATTTGCTACATATGCATTTCTCTAATGAAGGACTCTTGTCAAGAAGGGTATCACATTTACACTGTTATGAAACCAGCTCACAAAAAGATAGAAAAGAGAGATCCACGCCTTAGAATTCAGCCTCTTCGAGGGGGAAACCTCCTTTACATTACATAAATGAACAATTCTTGGATGATTCAAATGACAAAACCTCCTTTCTATATATAGGAGTGTAAGGAGTCACAATATAACCCAGCCGACCTAACAATAATAATATAAAACCACAAAAATAACAATAGAGGGATTCTATGGGGCACAGTGATAACAATATGGGGATAATAGCGGCACAACAATATTAATAAGGGGTACAACTACAATAGTAATGGGGTAACCACTAGTATTATAGGGACCCAACATACCCCTATCCTTCAAAAAAGTGTTGTCCTCAACGCTTGAGAAGTTTTGGATGCTTCTGTATAAAATTCTCATCCTCCCATGTGGAATCTTCAGCGGATAAGTTCTTCCACTTGATAAGATACTCCGAAATTGATCGATTTTGTAGCTGTCGAGTTCTTGTTTCTGTGACTGCTTTCGGTTCCAATATAATTTTTCCTTCCTCGTCAAGTTCTAGCAAAATTGTTTGAACTGGGAGCTTGTCGCCTATAACCTTCTTTAAACATGAAACATGGAAAACTGGGTGCAATCGAGAAGCTGCAGGAAGCTCCAATTTGTATGCCATAGTACCAATCTTTTGTAACACCTTGTATCGACTGTTAGCCTCCTGTTGCAACAGGTGTTCATATTTCATGATTAACATTTTTACATGCCAAATATGTCATACTTACATCACTAACTCCCCCTTCTTCTTATTCCCCAAGTCACTTACTAACTTTCCCAAAGAGGTCAAGATCTGCTTGATTCCTCTTAGTTTCATCATTTTCCACATTAGTTGCCTTGGTGAAAATCTGCTTCACTCAAGGAATCTCCATCCTTACTCTATGAGTCAATTTTCCCCCAAAATAGCCTAAGGTCCCCTCCATATCAGCTACTAATTCTATTATGTAACTCCCTATCTGTTTCCCCTTCCCCTACTAAAATATATAAAAATCCAAAAAAATAGTAAATATCCCCTCCCTGGCACTATAGCCATATTTTCCTTAAGTCTGGGAAAAGGCAGTCCATCTGGGGCTGTTTTTAGCCCATCCGAGTCCTAACAGGAGTTAGTTTCACACCTGGTCATACTAACAACCTTTTTCCCTAACCCTAACCCTAAAAAACGCATATTTCCCCCCTCATCCTAAAGTTTCACCCATGAAATATTTGCCACACTCATAAACCCACAAAAACCCACATGAACCATAGTTTTTAACCCCCGTGGCGCTATATTAAAATATGAATATTCGCGCGCCCGATCCCTTATCCCTCTGCCGCCTCGTCCATCCCACCAACCGTCCGATGCCCGGTGCCCAAGATCTACGGTGGGCGGTCATTCCTGTGCGCCAACAGCCCGAAGGTTAGCATCCGGGAGATGGGCGGTATTACCTCCGTGCTCCTGCCACGCGTCACTTTCCTGGCTGTGGTGGAGCCCCCCCTGTGAAACCACTTTTGATCCAAGGCGGTGCGCCCAGAAACCGCTTACCACCTTCCGCCCTCCTACGTCAGCGCCAAGTCACCGCCGACGTCACCATCCCGCGTTGGCCTCATACCATCGTGTCCTGCCACGCAGCTGCCACCGTACTACCACATCTTCAGACCTGACGTCATCCTGCCATGTCATCCGTCATACATGGTCCCACCCGCTGACATCATGCAGACGTCATCATCAATTTTTGGCGTGAAAGGCGAAATCGCGACTCTAGAAGCCCGAAATCAGTTTCTGAGGCAATTTTTGATGCGCGATTAGCGCATCGCTAAGGAAAAAGGGTTAAAATGGAAGCCCCCTCACCACTCGGCCTCCAGCAGGCCCGGAAGGCGCAAAGTGACCAGAATTTCTTCGCGCAGCATTCAGAAAAGGAGAAAATACAGTTCTGAAGGAGACAGAGGGCCTAGCAGCGGCCATTAAATGTTGATTCGACAATTTCAGTACCACAACAAAATGAGAAGCGGCCAGATTCATTTGTCAAAGAGTATCAGAGGAAGAAGAAGAGTCAAAGAGTATCAGTGAAGATTTTTAGGGGCTCGAAGCAGCTAAAGTCAAATCAATAGGTGTAAGGCCATCCCTGCTTTCAAATCACAGCTAAAACATTTAAGGCCACCGAACAACAATGGAGTAGACACCCATACACAGTTATTACAGAAGCACTGCACCAAGCCACCAAGGACAACACATTTACTCAGTTTTGATACGGTGGCCCTCAGCGCAGCTCGAGGATATTTTCTTGCATTTATTTCTGATAGGATTAGGTCAAAGTAATCATTTTTTAGACCTGTTTAGGTCAAGTTGTAATAAACAATTTTGGAGAGTTTTTTCCCTATATATACCGCCCTCTGTATTGTTTCAAGGGTTGGTTGGTTGATATTTTTCACTAGAGACTCGCACTGTATACCTGACATATTTTATGTAATCAAAGATTGCCGAAAGTTTGGAGAATGGACTGTTGAATGTGTTATTAATGGTTTCTGGAGATTAAATGATGGAATTCTTGTGCTGCAACATGAAACAATAAGTGCCTCTAACCTCTATTTTCGTTGATATGTGCTCATTTTACACACATATCACCATCTAAATAGCAGAAAGAAAGATTAGTTTAGAATTTGTTTGATTACACTCTAGGCTCAATTTCTGCTGTTTCTTTATGTTTTCATCTGAACTGAATTGGTAATGAATATGAATTCCTTCTGGCTCATATTTACCCTAATTCACCTGTGTTTGACAGTTATCTAGGGATTCTTTACTGCCCCCAGATAGAGCTCATTCTCCTCCCTTCTGTTAAGCTAATTGAGAGATTCTTGATTGCCTCTCTTTCCTTGGCATTCAGTCCATCCTTTTAACCTGAAACATTGCTTCATGTGCAGCTATCTTGCTCTATATTCTTCTCTTGCAACCAAGAAAACGCACCAGCGGTCCTCCTCCTAGACTCCATCCCTTATGGTTTGAAACTTACCAGACTATGCTTTGCCTCTCTACTTGAAAGCATCAATCTTCCCACCAAAATCAATATAAAAAAACCCCTGAACTAAATACCTAGCCTAAAATCATTTTCAACAAAGCTAAATCAGAAAGAGAGAGCCCTCTCTGATTGCAGGTGGGCTAGAACCTGTAGTCCAAAGTTGGTCTGTGGTTACCTCGGTCGTATCCCTTTGCTCCAACCTGAGGGACAACCTGAGTGATAACATAATGGTGACTCAACTGGGGACCATCCTCAGTTAATTTCACATAACAGGTTGGAAAAATCCACTGGAAAAATTGATTTTCTAATTGTTGTATATCCCTTAAAACTTCAGATGAAGCCTGAATGTCAGCCAGGAAGCCTTTGAAACTATTTTTTGCTTTGCATTAACAGAAGTAAATAAAAACTGCTTCAGTCAATCTTCCTGCTAGTTTTAAGCTATACACAACTATTCCAAAATCTAGTCGGTTCCTTGTTGATTATAAAAATATTCCCATAAAAATACCAAAAAAACAAATTCGGAAGCTGACTCCTAAAAAGAATCCATGACATACAAGGTCAAATCCAGACCCAAATCCCCCAGCTGCTTTTGATAATCCGAACTTAATCCCAAAGATTCTTAGGAAGCAAGAAAGACAAGAAGATTTTGCTGGTTTGAGTCCTGAAACAGCTCACCCAAGCTGTGTTCCAACCCCTGTCAAAGTTTTATTTCGTTCAACCCCTGCTTCCCCTGGTTCATCATCCACATCTCATACCACTCCTTCCACACCTCCATTCACTGCACATACTACCACAACTACCACTACTGTTGTTCCAGTTACTCCTGTGATCCCAGCTGTTCCTGTTATCCCAGTTGTTCCACTTATCCCTGCACATATGGCTAATAGATATACACCCCTGCAACTACCTGCTAATCTTGGGGCTTTACCTCAATATTACCAATCTAAAATCATATATTTTGATTCCACTGGTCCTTTCACATCCCTTCAGCATACCAAAAAGATGCAAGACTATTTTGAAAACTACGAAATAGATGATGATAGCGTGAGAATGAGAATTTTTTTTCAAAGTCTAATAGGTGATGTAAGAACTTGGTTCAGATCACTTGCTGCAAATTCCATAACCACTCCTGATGAGCTTTACTAATCCTTTACCAACAGATGGGAGAAAAGGAAAGACCCCTTGCACATACTAGCTAAATATGATACAATTAAAAGAGGCCCTCAAGAGACTGTTTTAGAGTACTGTGCAAGGTTCAATAATGTCTATAATGCAATACCACAGAACTTAAGGCCTCCACCTGACCTTGCCTTGTATAAATTCCCTGATGGATTTGACCCAGATATGGCATACCAGTTGAAAGAAAGAGCTCCTCAGACCCTTGCAGACATGCAAAACGTTTCTGTCAGCTTTGAGGCCAACTTAATTGCCAAAAGAAACAGAGCTAGAATGGAAAGAAGAACCACCTTTAAGGAAGAACTCTTAGCCTTTGATCAAAAGCTTGATGCTATTATCAGTGGCCTACAAAGGCTGGGAGAGAGAGTAGATAATGTTGAGAGGAAAGCATCATGGGAAGGACAACAGTCCAATACCATAAGGAACCCAAATTTCAAGAAAACACAGAACACAAATGCTGGTAGGTCTAGCCAAGACCATGACATAAGACCCCCTTTTCAAGATAACTATGTTGCAGGATCCACATCTAATGAGAAAACAGAGGACACTCACATGAATCTGATGGATCTAAAGGGTGAGCATCAAACTTTCCTGACCCAAGAAGACCAAGATGAGCATGACTGTAATCAGTTTCAGACTAAATCTGGTGAGTCTTTTGATTTTAAACAAGGTTATGATACTGCTGTGTATGAGGTACACAAACAATATAAGTTGAGAACTAGGACCATTGACATTTCTGAACCTAGCAAAACAAAGGATGGCAAACAGCCCAACAAGATTAAAAGCAAGGCTGTCATAACAGAACCAGCTGATATACCCGTCCCAAACCCGCATCAGGTAACTATAGAAGACATAACAGACATGCAACCTTCTAAAGATCAGCCTCTGCCACCATCTTCCTCGAAATAAAATTCGAACAGCATTCCAAAAAGCCCTCCTGAAACTGTACAACCGAAAGCAAAAACTTCCCATAACGCTGAAAAACAAGAGCAAATCACAGATAATTCAGATGAAAAAGAAAAAACTGCCATCATCAACACCAAGACTCCATTGGAAAAGCCATTTAATTTAGAGGCAGAGATTGGAAAACTCAAGATATCTGTCCCTCTCTCAGAACTTTCCAAACATGACGTGTATAGGCAACAGATTCAAAGATCACTTCAGCTCCCAGAAAACAAAGATGATGTAAATGTTTTAGATGATACCCCAGAACTACTGTTTGGTCCTGAAGTTAATGGAAAATCAATACATGGATATGTTCCACCCTTTTATATCAGTTTGCATATACATGACAAGGTTTTGCACAAGACTATGTTTGACTCAGGGGCATCACACAATCTTATGCCCAAAGCAGTTATGGAAAAACTAAATCTTGATATTACCAGACCTTACAAAGATTTATACTCATTTGACTCAAGTCAAGTCAAGTGTTTAGGCCTCATCAAAGACTTGTGTGTCTTCTTGGTTCAATATCCCAACAAGACCATCCTCATGGTTGACATCCCACCAAAGTACGGTATGTTCCTATCAAGATCATGGGGAGCAAAGCTCCAAGGATCCCTTCAATTAGACCTTTCCTATGCCACTATTTCAGTCTTTGGGCAACCAAAGAGACTGTACAGAGAAACATTGATGAAATATGTGGTAAGTAGTGAGAGCAAGCCTGAAAATTTTCCAATTTACTCAATCCATTCTGATATGGATTCCTTTATTTTGTTTAATGATGATACACATCCTCCAACTGATGATGAGCCTTTGGCTCTAGAACAACAAGCACACATCAATGAAGAATCAGTTGCACATGCCCATGAGACTGTCACAACAGTTAATGCAACCAGCATGCTAGAAGAACCTCCCCAAATAGAAATTTCAAATCTGCCCAATCCTAAGATAGCTGAAACTCCTAGTACTAACCACAAGTAAGAAATCACATGGTATTTAGAGTTTGATGGCTCTGTTAACAAGTTAGGAGTAGGGGCAGGTGTCTAGATTCACAATACACATAACAATCATGCAGAAGGTCACGCCTACAGATTGAACTTTAAATGCACAAATAACATGGCAGAGTATGAGGCTCTGCTCTTAGGCCTTAAACTGCTCAAAGTTGTAGGAGCTGCAAAGGTGTCTATCCTAGGTGACTCTGATTTAATCATACAACAGATGAAAGGTAATTTTGTTACCAATGACAATAGAATGAGAGGCTACAGGACTGCTGCGACTAATATACTCAATGCATTCACTGAATTCAAGCTTGCCAAGATTTCAAGAAATCATAACATTCATGCACACAATGTAGCCACGTTTGCTAGTACATGCAAGCTTCCTTTTGACCCAAACCATCACTTCACAGCTGAAATAAATCATAGGCCCACTGTCCCAAATAACGTTAAAGATTGGCAAGTGTTCGAAAGTGATGCCTAGATTAACAATTTCCTTACTTTTGAGCATGAGTTTTCAAACATTAACATTGACATGGATGCTATGAATGATTCCCAATAGCAAACAAGTGAAAATCAGCAATCTGTAACAGCTGTAACAGCTGCAACAGCCAAACAAATCCCGAACCCAACTGTTTTTGACAAAACAAATATAGAACAGCTGAAACAAATGCACTTGGAGGAAATAGCCACACCAGAGGCCGAGATCATTGACTTAAAGGATAACTTTTTGCCTGCTGGCCTAACCCCTTTAGAAGACATGTTTGACGCCAATGATGTTCCCCGAAAACCAAAATTGCAACCATTGAACGCTGATATAGAGGAACACAACATTGGGACAACAGAGAATCCCAAAATGATAAAATTGTCCAAAAATCTGCCACCTGATCAAAAGCCCAAGTACATTGACTTATTCAAAGAATTCCAAGATGTATTCGCTTGGATTTATGAGGACTTGAAATCCTATGACACCTCAGTGATCCAACACACAATTCCCTTGAAACCAAACCAGACACCCTTCAAACAGAAACTTAGAAGAATTAACCCTATGCTTCTTCCCCTGATTGAGAAGGAAGTAAAGAGGATGTTTGAAGTAGGCATAATAGCACCCATCAGATTTTCTGAATGGGTGTCCAATCGTGTTCCTACAAGAAAAAAGACAGGTGAAATCAGACTTTGTGTAGATCTCAGAAATTTAAATCAAGTCTCCCTAAAAGACCGCTATCCTTTGCCCAAAATGGACCACATCCTACAAAGAGTAGTGGGGTCATCTAGAATCTCTTTGCTAGATGGTTTTTCAGGTTTCAACCAAATACTCGTTCACTCAGACGACCAAGACAAGACAACCTTTACCACACCATGGGGAACATTCAAGTATGTAAAGATGCCATTCGGACTTAAAAACGCTGGTGCAACCTTTCAAAGGGCAATGGATATTGCGTTCACCAAGGAAATCCACGATTTCCTAGTTGTTTACCTTGATGACTTAACCCCATTTTCCAAATCTGATGAAGAGCACCTCATGCATCTTAGGGAAATATTCATGACATGTAGGAAATACGGCATTTCGTTGAATCCCAAGAAGTCCCTGTTTGGCCTTGAAGAAGGAAAATTACTTGGTCACATCATATCAAAGGATGGGATTAGAATTGATCCTGAAAGAATCCAAGCCATCCTCCAAATCCCATACCCACGAAACATAAAAGAGCTACAAGCATTCCTTGGGAAAATCAACTTCTTAAGAAGATTTATTCCAAATCTAGCCGAGCTGATACGACTGTTAAGCAACATGCTAAAGAAGGATGCCAAGGTAAAATGGTCTCTTGAAACCAAGCAGGCCTTTGAGAGTATCAAATCTGCATTAACCCAAACCCCTGTCCTCACCAGCCCATAGTTTGACAGAGATTTTATCATATTCTCTTTTGCATCTGATCACACAATAGCTGCTGTCCTGTTGCAAAAGGATGAACAGGGAGCTGAAAAGCCAATCGCTTTTTTCAGCCGAGCCCTAAGAGACGCCCCTTTGAAGTACCCAATCATGGAAAAGCAAGCCTACGCACTTGTTAAGGCCATCAAGGAATTCAGAATTTATATTTTATATTCACATGTGATTGCCTACATCCCACACGTTGTTGTTAAAGACATACTGACCCAAGAGGGATTAGAAGGCAAAAGAGGCAAGTGGATTTCAAGCATCCTTGAGTATGACATTGAAATAAAACCAACCAAGCTGATAAAGGGACAAGGTTTAGCCAAATTTATGTCCGAAACAAACTTTCAAGCCTTAGATATTAACCAGCTGGACAATGAACAGGAGCTGGCGACTCCACAGATCAGTGAAACCTTTATGCAATCCCCATGGTACGCTGATATATGCTTTGTATTGTTAAACCTGTGTTCTCCCCTAGGATTGTCCAGGACCAAGAAAGGATTTTTGAAAATGAAGGCTTTAAAATTTTGTGTAATAGATGGTGCATTATTTTGGAGAAATCATGGAGGTATATTGCTGAACTGTTTAACCATGAATGAAACTAACAATGTCATGAAAGAATTCCATGCAGGTGATTGTGGAGGACATCTCTATTGGAAATCCACAGCTGATAAAAATTTAAGGGCTGGTTTCTATTGGCCCTCTCTTTTTGCAGATGTAAAAAAGTTTGCCATGTCATTTCACAAATGCCAAATCTTTGAGGGCAAAAGAAAGCTGTTACCCCTGCCCCTGAAACCCATCTCAACCGAAAAACCTTTTCAACAATGAGGTCTTGACTTCATTGGAGAAATCCATCCCTCTTCCTCAGGCCAGCACAAGTGGATCCTAATAGCCACCGACTATTTCACTAAGTGGGTTGAATCCATTCCCTGTAGGCAAGCCAACGACACCATCATTATCCAATTCCTTGAGTGCAATATCCTTTCTAGATTTGGCTTCCCTGAGAAAATCATCACTGACAACGCCGCTGCCTTCAAGTCCAAAGAGATGATTAGTTTCTGTCATAAATTTCACATCACTTTGGGCCACTCTACAGCCTATTACCCTCAAGGTAATGGCTTAGCCGAATCATCTAACAAAAGCCTCATCAACATCATAAAGAAGGTGCTAGAAGAAAACAAGAAGAACTGGCACAAAAAACTGGTAAATGCCCTATGGGTAGACAGAATTTCAAGCAAAATATCCATTGGGATGAGCTCTTATGAGCTAGTATATGGCATGGAGGCCAGATTTCCTTCATCCCTGGGCATTCCTACTATCAAACTGTTACAGGAAATTCAGGCTGAACCAAATGACATTCAAATAAGAATTAATCAGACCATTCATCTTTAGCAAACCAGAGAACAAGTTTATGACAGAGCTCAAATCCTGCAAGAAAAGCTCAAAAAGATGTTTGATAAGAGAGCTAAGGCTGAGGATTTCAATATTGGTGACAAAGTTCTCAGATGGGACTCAAGAAGAGAAGACAAGGGAAAACATGCAAAGTTTGATTTCTTATGGAAAGGGTCGTTTGTTATTTCTGTTGTTCAGGGAAATAACACATATTTTCTCAAATCTATAGAGGACAGCATTGCTGAAGATGGCCCTGTTAATGGACATATTCTTAAACATTACCATGAACCCTTTAAAAGGGGAAACAATGCAACTTTGTATATATCTTTTTGTACAATAATATTTGTATATATCAGCACATTGTTTTCATTTTGGTTTAACCAGTCCGATTGTTAAAGGAGCGGTAGTAAATTTTGTGAAGACACAGCCAATGCAAGTATTCCAGTTTTAAAAGATATGTCCCTGCACTAATTTCAACAAAACAGCAAGAGTAACACTGTCACATCGCAAGCAATTCATGGTAAATAGAAACTGTTTGCAGTCTTCAGCCAAGAGGTATCAAAACAGAGCAGTATTTTCTGTTCATATCAGCACCCTTGCTCAAAGAAAAAATAAGGCAAACACATTAGTTTTGATCCATGTTCTGAGATTGTTTTTTAAGGGCAACGTTCTAGCATCATTGTACGTAATTATCAAGCACGCAGAAGAAAGCAGGCGATGCTGTACAGTTCGCAGTAATCTAGTTGAGGAGAGAGTTGTTCATATTTCAAAGTTTCACACTCTTAGCAGCGAGAACAAAGAAGTTTTTTAGTCTACAACAACAACAGAAAATCAAGGCAGTCTGACCTACTGTTCTTGGCTTTTCACAAGGAAAAGCCATCCCCAAGTGGAGCCACTGTTAGCCTCCTATTGCAACAGGTGTTCATCTTTCATGATTGACATTTTTACATGCCAAATTGTCATACTTTGCATGCTGTAGTGTTCCATATTTCCAGAAGATGCCATGACATTATGCTAGCCCAAATGCCACTGCTGTACTCCAATTTTGATGAGTTTTTCAGTTAAGGGAAGGCCAAAAAGTCTAATCTTGGCCTCCCTAGGTTTCAATTTCCTATTTTAGAATATAGAGAATAATATCTGTCCAAACAGTTTAATCTTGGCAGATTTGTAGATAGGTAGAGAATCAAAGGAGCCCAACTGCTTAATCTGGGCCCTTGGCAGAAATAAGTGTAGATTTAGATAGGAGGACACTCAAAAGAAAAATTGTAAAGGTGAGTTTGCAAGTCTAAGTGCACCCAAACCAAAAAGAAGAAAAAATGTTAGGATAGGCTGGGTAAGTAGTTTTTGAGGTTGCAGAATGATGATTCATGATCAATTTTGTGTTTCAAAGTGTTATATATTTTCAGATCACAGTTATCAGGCAGTTTTCATTTGGAGGAGCTCAGGCTGGACATCACTAACTCCCCCTTCTTCTTATTCCCCAAGTCACTTACTAACTTCCCCAAAGAGGTCAAGATCTACTTGATTCCTCTTAGTTTCATCATTTTCCACATCAGTTGCCTTGGTGAAAATCTGCTTCACTCAAGGAATCTCCATCCTTACTCTATGAGTCACTTTTCCCCCAAAATAGCCTAAGGTCCCATACTTAGCACTTTCTGGTCACCTCCATATTAACTACTAATTCTATTATGTAACTCCATATTTGTTTCCCCTTCCCCTACTAAAATATATAAAAATCCCAAAAAATAGTAAATATCCCCTCCCTGGCACTATAGCCATATTTTCCTTAAGTCCAGGAAAAGGCAGTCCATCTGGGGCTGTTTTTAGCCCATCCAAGTCCTAACAGGAGTTAGTTTGACACCTGGTCATACTAACAACTTTTTTCCCTAACCCTAACCCTGAAAACCCCATATTTCCCCCCTCATCCTAAAGTTTCACCCATGAAATATTTGCCGCACTCATAAACCCACAAAAACCCACATGAACCATAGTTTTTAACCCCCGCGGCGCTATATTAAAATACGAATATTCGCATGCCCGATCCCTTATCCCTCCGCCGCCTCGTCCATCCCACCAATCGTTGGATTCTTGGTGCCCAAGATCTACGGTGGGCGGTCATTCCTATGCGCCAATAGCCCGAAGGTTAGCATCTGGGAGATGGGCAGTATTCCCGCCGTACTCCTGCCATACGTCACTTTCCCGGCTGTGGCGGAGCCCCCCCCCTCTGAAACCACTTTTGATCCAAGGCGGTGTGCCCAAAAACTGCTTACCACCTTCCACCCTCCTACATCAGCGACAAGTCACCGCTGACGTCACCATCCCGCGTTGGCCTCCTGCCACCGTGTCATGCGACGTAGCTGCCACCGTACTGCCACATCTTTAAACCTGACGTCATCCTGCCACATCACCTCCATACATGCTAACGTCACCTGCTGACGTCATCCTGCCACGTCATCTGTCGTACATGGTCCCACCCACTGACGTCATCATCAATTTTTGGCGCGAAAGGCAAAATCGCGACTCTAGAAGCCCAAAATCAGTTTCTGAGGCAGTTTTTGATGCGCGATTAGCGCATCGCTAAGGAAAAAGGATTAAATTGGAAGCCCCCTCACTGCTCGGCCTCCAGCAGGCCCAAAAGGCACAAAATGACCAGAATTTCTTCGCGCAACATTCAGAAAAGGAGCAAATACAGTTCTGAAGGAGACAGAGGGCCTAATAGCGGCCATTAAATGTTGATTCGACAATTTCAGTACCACAGCAAAATGAGAAGCAGCCAGATTCATTTGTCAAAGAGTATCAGAGGAAGAAGAAGAGTCAAAGAGTATCGGTGAAGATTTTTAGGGGCTCGAAGCAGCCAAACATTGATGAGCCCCCAGCAAAGTCAAATCAATAGATGTAAGCCCATCCCTGCTTTCAAATCACAGTTAAAACATTTAAGGCCACCGAACAACAATGGAGCAAACACCCATGAACAGTTATTACAGAAGCACTGCACCAAGCCACCAAGGACAGCACATTTACTCAGTTTTGATACGGCAGCCCTCAACGCAGCCCGAGGATATCTTCTTGCGTTTATTTCTGATAGGATTAGGTTAAAGTAATCATTTTTCAGACCTGTTTAGGTCAAGATGTAATAAACAATTTTGGAGAGTTTTTTTACTATATATACCACCCTCTGTATTTTTTCAAGGGTTGGTTGGTTGATATTTTTCACTAGAGACTCGCACTGTATACTTGACATATTTTCTGTAATCAAAGACTGCCGAAAGTTTGGAGAATGGACTGTTGAATGTGTTGTTAATGTTTTCTAGAGACTGAATGATGGAATTCTTGTGCTGCAACATGAAACAATAAGTGCCTCTAACCTATGTTCTCGTTGTTATGTGCTCATTTTACACACATATCGCCATCTAAATAGCAGAAAGAAAGATTAGTTTAGAATTTGTTTGATTACACTCTAGGCTCAATTTCTGTTGTTTCTTTATGTTTTCATCTGAACTGAATTGGTAATGAATATGAATTCCTTCTGGCTCATATTTACCCTAACTCACCTGTGTTTGACAGTTATCTAGGGATTCTTTACTGCCCCCAGATAGAGCTCATTCTCCTCCCTTTTGTTAAGCTGATTGAGAGATTCTTGATTGCCTCTCTTTCCTTAGAATTCGGTCCATCCTTTTAACTTGAAACATTGCTTCATGTGCAGCTATCTTCCTCCATATTCTTCTCTTGCAACCAAGAAAACGCACCAACAGTCCTCCTCCTCGACTCCGTGCCCAATGGTTTGAAACTTACCAGACTATGCTTTGCCTCTCTACTTGAAAGCATCAATCTTCCCACCAAAATCAATACAAAAAACCCCCTGAACTAAATACCTAGCCTAAAATCATTTTCAACAAAGCTAAATCAGAAAGAGAGAGCGCTCTCTGATTGCAGGTGGGCTAGAACCTGCAGTCCAAAGTTGGTCTGTGGTTACCTCGGCCGTATCCCTTTGCTCCAACCTGAGGGACAACCTGAGTGATAACATGGACCATAATACTTTGGTGATAATTTATTATCCTTCTTAGCTTGCTTGAGGGACATTTTCTTATATGGTTGTAGCCGTAGGAACACACAATCACCTACATCAAAACTTCTTTCGCCACGATGTTGATCTACCTGTTGTTTCATTCTATTCTGTGCCAACACGAGGTTATCCTTTAAGAGTTGGAGGACTTGTTGTTGATGTTCAATGTGATGTTCCACTGCTTGAACCTTAGAATTTTCTCTTAAATATGATGTGATGGATGGTGGATGATACCCATAAAGTGCCATAAATGGGGTCATTTTTGTTGTTGTATGGAAGGAAGTGTTATACCACCATTCAGCCAGAGGCAACCATTTGACCTATTGTGTCTATTTATCAGATACAAAGCAACGGAGATATCCTTCCAAACATTTGTTTACTATCTCAGTTTGCCCATCAGATTGAGGATGATAAGATGAGCTATGAGCTAACTGACTACCAAGACAAGAAGATAATTCTGTCCAAAAATTTCCAATGAAAATGGGATCTCTGTCACTTACAATACTCTTTGGGTTTCCATGTAGCTTTTGAATTGTTTCCATAAATGCAGTAGAAACTGTATTGGCTTTAAATGGATGTGATAATGCAAAAATGTGGGCATACTTGGTAAGTCTGTCAACTACCACCATGATGACACTCTTTCCCTCAGACTTGGGTAAACCTATGATAAAATCCATTGAATCCTCCTCCCAACGTTGGCTTGGAATGGATAAAGGTTGTAATAGACCCGGTGTCTTAATTGTTTCAACTTTATTTTGTTGGCAAACCAAACATTCCGCCACAAACTTTTGAATATTTGATTTAAAGCCATCCCAAAAAAATTCCTTCTTAACCCTGTGGTAAGTTTTTAAAAATCCTGAGTGCCCTCCTAAGGGAGAAGTGTGCAATTCCATAAGAATATTTTGTTTTAGCTGGGAATTCTTACAGTGGTATAAGCAATCTTTGTACCATAACGAATCATTTTTCCAACTAAATGTATCAGACATACTGGAATCTTGTTGTAACTTTCGAATAAGTGCCCACACTTCTTCGTCATTCTTCCATTCCTCCCTTGCTTCATTTATCCAATCTGGTTGGATAATAGAAATGGCACACAACAATGCTTCCACATCCTCATCCTTTCTTGAGAGTGCATCTGCCACCACATTTTGCTTCCCTTTTTATAGATGATTTCAAAGTCATAACCCAACATCTTTGTGACCCACTTTTGTTGCTCTTCAGAGGATAATCTTTGTTCTAAAAAGTATTTAAGGCTATCATGATCCGTTTTTACCTTGAAGTGTCTTCCCATTAGGTAGGGTCGCCATTTCTTAAGTGCATGGAGTATTGCCAACATTTCCTTCTCATAAATAGCTTTTTGTAAAAACTTTCCCTTGATTGGATGAATTTCAAAAGCAATGGGTCTTTCATCTTGCATTAAAATAGCACCCATTCCATTTCCTGAAGCATCACATTCCACAATAAAGGTTTTTGTGAAGTTCGGTGTAGCTAAGACCGGTGCTTGGCACATTGCCTCTTTAAGATGTTCGAATGCCTTTGTTGCTTCCGGAGTCCATGAAAATGCATCTTTCTTCAATAATGTTGTTAGAGGTGCTGCTATTCTCCCATAATTCTTAACAAACTTGCGATAATACCCTGTCAACCCGAGAAATCCTTGCAGATGCTTTATGGATGTGGGAATTTTCCATTCCTTAATGGCTTTAATTTTGCTAGGGTCTACCTTAACTCCTTCATGAGATACAATATGACCCAGATATTCCACCTCTTGTACTCCAAAGAAACATTTGGATCTTTTTGCATATAATTGTTTCTCCTCCAATAGTTGTAGCACCCTGTCAACATGTTCAACATGATCCTTCCAAGACTTGCTGTAGATTAGTATATCATCAAAAAATACTAACACAAATTTTCTAAGGAATGGTTTGAAAATTGAATTCATCAAACCTTGAAATGTTGAAGGTGCATTGGTAAGGCCAAAAGGCATGACCAAAAATTCATAATGACCCTCATGAGTTCTAAATGTTGTTTTCGGAATGTCTTCAATCTTCATTCTGATTTGATGATATCCTGAATGAAGATCCAACTTGGTGAAGTAAATTGATCCATGCAATTCATCTAGTAATTCATCAATGACAGGAATGGGAAACTTATCTTTAATAGTGAGCTTGTTGAGCTCCCTATAATCTGGACACATGCGCCATGATCCATCCTTCTTGTGCACCAATACTACTAGAGCAGAGAAAGAACTTTGACTTGGTTGAATTATACCAGCCTCTAGCATTTCTGCAACCATAAGTTCAATTTCACTCTTTTGGGCATAGGGATATCTATATGGCCTGATGTTTGGAGGAACACTTCCTGGAATCAGATGAATAGCATGATCATGATCATGAATAGGTGGGAGACCTTTGGGAGTCTCAAATACCTTGGAATGATTTCCAAGACTTTTTGGAGATTTGGAGAAATAGATGATTCCAATGTGGAAACATCTAGCGAACATAATTGTGCAATTAAATCTCTTTGTTCCTTTTTTAGAAGCTTTGTCATACCGTTAGAGCTGATTATCTTTCCTGGTTTCCCTACAATACCCCTTAATTCAACTTCCTTTCCTTCCACAGAAATTTTCATGAAAAGTTCTTGAAAATTAAAAGCTATTGTACCCAAGGATTGTAGCCATTGGACTCCTAGTACAACATCAACACCTCCCATTGGAATGGAAAGCATTGGGCTAGTCAATACATATTCTCCCATGGATAGCTTGATATTATGGCACTTTCCAGAGCAATTTATTGTTCCTCCATTTGCAACCATCACTTGACACTCTGGTGCTGGATATAAGAAGCAATTCAATTCTTTTGCTAACTTACAATGAATAAAATTGTGGGTACTTCCTGAATCAATCAACACTATTACCTTTTTCTTCTTGATTTGTCCTTCTATTTTGATGGTTTGAGGAGTGGTAATTCCCGCCAATGCATTACAAGATATGGTTGGATTCATTTCTTCTTTATCTAGGCTTTGTTCCTGGAGTATATCCTCTTCTTTTGACCTTTCTTGCTCCTTTTCTTCTTCCTCTTCACAATCTATGTAGAATAATTTCTTCTCAGCACACTTATGACCTTTAGTGTATTTGCTATCACAACTGTAACAAAGCCCTTTTGCTCTTTTTTCTTCCAATTGTTGTGGTGTCAACCTTATAGGTTGTGGAAGACTAGCAGCAACAACACTTCCGTCTTTATAGTTGTGAGTGGTATGCTTCCTGGTTGCCATAATTTTGCTTTCCAATTTTCTTGCTAACCTGAATGCCTTCTCTAATGAATCAGGTTCCCAAAGGCGAACATCATGTTGGATATTATCCTTTAAAGACCCTATGAACACATCAATCCTATGCTCCTCTGGAATATCTTTTACCCTTATGTTCAATTTTTGGAACTCCTCAATGTGCTCCATTATTGAACCCTTTTGTTTGAGACTTATCAATTGGCTAAAAAAAGTGTTGCTTTTTGTATCCTCATAATGTGCTATCAATTCTTCCATAAAAATTGCCCAAGTGATAAATTGTTTACGAGAGAAAAGCCATTGATACCATACAAACTGATTTGGTTCCAAATATAAAGTTGCAATACGTACCTTTTGTGTGTTTTGCACATTATTGAGATCGAAAAATTGCTCCATCTGTAATATCCATGTTGCGGGATCCTTGCCATCAAACTTCCTCATATCGATTTTTGGAATATGGTGGGTCTTTGATCCAACATTAGAGTCTATGGAATCATGATTAACAATTCTTTTGTTCTCATCATGAGTTTCCTTTACTACCCTTTCACCATTAGTGACACTTTCTTGTAGCAACTTATTCATATTTATCTTCAATTCTTCCATGTCTGTCTTCAAATCTATCTTCAAATCACCCATCTTAGCTTCCACGTCATTCATCTTAGCTTCTACACCTTTCTTTAAACAATCCATCTTAGCTTCTACGCCTTTCTTTAAACCATCCATCTTAGATTCTATTCCTTTTTGTGCAAGGGACAGTTGTTGCACTTGATCTTGTAATTTTGATATATCATGTTGCATTTCTTCCTTTTCTTCATGAGTCATGCTAGAGCTTTTAGGTTCCTTACTAGGTGTTTGCATTTTCTTTCCTCAGGGCATCAGTTATCGATACTAATGCTCTACTACGCCCTTTGAATTCCTTCAAAATAAATTTTTAAACCAAGCTTAATAAAAAATTTAAGAAAATCTACACACCTTTTTTCACTTTGTAGGAGCTCGATATTGCCTCTGATGTATCTCTGTACTTTCCAATCATCTAGATCTCAGTTTGTGATCTGCAGTAGCCCTCTGTGTCCTCTTTCCAATGCCACAAGTCTGACCCAAATTGGATTCTCCAAGGAAGAGTTATGCGAAATATCCAACAGTGACTTGATTATAGACTAGTTCAGTAGAGCAAACTTGTATGACATGCCACGAGTCACTGTTTCGACCTTTGGATCTAAAAAATTCATACAAGAAACTACAGTCCGTCCTCTTTCTATACCTTTTTACGAAATTTCAATCTGATCCCGAGAGAGAAAGTTATGATGCTTTTCCCCAGGTCACCTGTTTGGAATGTAATTCAGGAGTCTGCAAAATTACCAACTTCCTCAGATCATATCTCTGTAAATATAGCGCGAAAAACTTTGAAATTCCAACCCGAGGTTCAATGCGATTTCTTCTCAAATGGGTTTTTTTTGCCACTTCTGAAACGTCACAAAACAAACGTTATAGCGAAAATTCCACGATGACCTGTTTGGAGCAGCTAAACCCTAGAATCCAAACCTCTGATACCAAATGTTATGAAACCAGCTCACAAAAAGATAGAAAAGAGAGATCCACGCCTTAGAATTTAGCCTCTTCGAGGGGGAAACCTCCTTTACAGGGAAACCTCCTTTACATTAAATAAATGAACAATTCTTGGATGATTCAAATGACAAAACCTCCTTTCTATATATAGGAGTGTAAGGAGTCACAATATAACCCAGCTGACCTAACAATAATAATACAAAACCACAAAAATAACAATAGAGGGATTCTATGGGGCACAATAATAACAATATGGGGATAATAGGGGCACAACAATATTAATAAGGGGTACAACTACAATAGTAATGGGGTAATCACTAGTATTATAGGGACCCAACATACACCCACTCCAAATAATGTAAGAGTCTCTAGCCATTAGTTTATTAATATTAATATTCCATACATCCAGCCACCAGTCTAGGCTTTTACAGTTGGCTTGCCAAATCTATCAATAGTATTGTCTTGAGTATACTCAACATCATTTTGTTTCGCTTATGGAGCACTCAAATCATTCTTGTTGTGCTTCTTTGTACTTAGATTGAGATGATTACTAAGGAGATGAGAATATGCAAATAAAGTACTAAGAAGATTAGAATACCCAAATAAAGAGAAAGAAGAGAAAGAAGTTGGTATATTTTTGAGAAAATATAAAGAAGTAAAAAAAACCTTTTGACTAGGTAATTTTGTGCTACAACAAGGGGTGGTTCCTATCATGTTTTAGCTTTACTAACCACGTGGCATTCCTAATGATTATGGAATTCCTTGATTAAACCAATGCGGATGGGGAGCATTTAATCTAACACTAGCTCACATTCCATTATAGTTCAGTTGATGACCTTAAGTTCCTTTCTAACAAATCTCTTGTTGAAGGTTAGATGGAAGATCGCTTTAGAAGGAAACCAAAAAAATTGTGTGAGTGATTCCTTATTAAGGCCTCTTTATTGTTGGACATTTTTGGCCCTTTCATCAAGTCTTTAGTTATATTCTTCAAATTCCATTTATATTGGGCTAAATCCAACATACTTGTGTTGACCACGTTGGTTCCAATGATGAACCATTGAATCCCCTCCCACAAATTGGCACATTTATTACTAAGTGAATTTAAGTTTAAGTATGTACTAGGTGTAGCTTCTCTCCATACACTAACCAAGGCTTGTCACTTCATCATATCTCATTGGTAAAGCTTAGAAATTTCTAGTGGTTTATCATCATAACCTACTTGATATTCTTGAATATTTCTTAGGCTTTCCTTTACCTCCCGCTATTAACCCTTTCCAATGTCTATTTTCATTGAAGTTCTTGCACCTCTTTGTGACCAAGATAAACATGATTAAAGTGGTTATAAAGTATTCCTAGGGCTCACTTTAGGCTCTCAAATGTTATAAGAGAATGTGTGTGGAATTCCTTCAGTCTGGTGGTTTCTTATCAAAACCTACTTGATATTCTTTAATATTTCTTAGGCTTTCTTGTACCTCATGATATTGACCCTTTGTGATGTTATTTTCACTTAATTTATTTCACCTCTTTGTGACCAAGATGAACATGATGCAAGTGCTTATAAAGTATTCCTAAGGCTCACTTCATGCTCTCAAATGTTACAAGAGATAATGGTGGAATTCCTTTAGTCTTGCTCCATAATCCTCCTACAAATTCAATTGTTCTATAATTGTGGATAGATCTTGCCGGCGTTGATCAATTACCTCTTGTAGCCTCTTTTTCTATGCTTCTTCTAGTTCCTTTTACCACTACATTGTTTTCTCTTTGAGGGAAATGAGTTGTTGGCCATGGGTGTCCTGAATTATTTGTAATCTACCTTTTGTGCTCTTGGTTCAAAACAATAACTTTTCCTTTGAGTTCCTCAGCTTCTGAAGTCTTTAATTAATTTATTCATTCTTCCAAGAATGGCCCCTAGATGTGCTATTGTTTTATCTCAACAATTATTTCTTCAACCAAAGAGGAATTTTCCTGGGTGAATGGTCCTAAAGGTAAAGCCATAATGATGTACATTTCTTTGGGAGAAAGGACCACAAAGGGAACATGGATGCTTTGTTTCCCTTCCCGAATTTTGTGGGGGCATAATTTCTCCTCGACGTGTTTGACCTCCTAACAATACTCTCCTACTACTTTGAGTAAATTTAATCTTCAAGGGATTCAACTCATCTATATCCATCATCCACAATTTCAATTAAAAACTAATTGGTGTGTACACCCATCATTATTATTGGTGTGATTGGAATAAGGGTACTAATATCACCATTGAAATTGTTTCATTTTTTCTGTTCACTCTGGTATAATTTCTCAAGAGCTTCATCTTTTTCTCACCAATGTACTCCTTTTTATTTTGCTTTCTTCCTTTTTTCTTTTGTATTTTACTGAGCTATTTCTTCTAGTTTTGGGGGACTTCAATTTTCCTCCACTTATTTGACCTTCTAACAATGATTTTCTTCCACTTAGATTAAAAGTACTCTTTAATGGATGCCACTCCTCTACTTCCATCATCAATAATTTTAATTTTGAAAATTAATTGGTGTATGTACCCCAACGTGTTGAAATTGGATAGTTGAGGTAGAAATTCCCTCCTCTTGGGAATCCCTCCTCATCCTCTAGAGACCCTACTAGCCCTTGGAAGAATTTAATTTACTCAAGGAAAAATATTATTTGAATATGAAACCCACAACTACAAAAATGTACAAGTCGGCATGGGCAAGGAAATTCGACCTCCTTAGCCTTATATAAATAGACTTCATGTCACATCACTTGGAGGCATCATTATCACATAACATCTTCTCATGTTTGGCTCATGCAACTCTAAAATTATGGGTCTGATTTCGCATGTCCAAGTAGGGGAGAGAGAATCCATTGATCAAATTTGACTTATGTTTGAAGCCTTTGACCAGCATTGACTTTTGGGATTTTGGGCATGGTTTGACTTTGTTTGACTTGGGATTTTGGATTTGTTTTGAAGGTTGACTTCAGGAGCAAGGAGGAAAAACATTTATGGGCACTTTCACCATAGTTGATCGCAGACTTGAGGCAACCTTTGACTGCAAGGTTGACTTTGACGTTTATTGATTTTGAGGCACAATTTTGGGATTGTTTTAATCGATTTTGACTGAGCTAAGGGGACCAAGTTTTCTGATATCTTGACCGAAGCTTTTGGAGGTTGATTTTACCATTGACCAAGACTGGTTATGGCTATTGTTGTTGCTGTTAACTTTGACTAGAATTTGCAGATATGATTTTTGACCAAAGTTTAATTTTTGGGCTCATCTTTGATTGGATAGTGGATGGTGAATTTGTCTATTCAAGGCTTTGAACTTTGATTTATTATTGATGTACTTGAACATTGTATATTTCTACTTAAAATTTGATGACAATCTAATAGAATAAAATGGAAAGGGTTTTCCGCCTTGTGGGGTTTTTCCCTTGTGTTTAACCAAATTACAGTGTCTTTATTGTTCTTGGTTGCCTTATATTGTGCATTTGAGTTATTTTTATATCTACAATGGGTTATTGTTACTAGAAGATTGAAATTTTATTGGAAATTTATTGCTAATTGAAGAATAATGGGTATAAGTGATTGTTCTAAGAATAGAACACTAGAAAATTAACATGGTATCAAATTTGAGGTGAAGACAAGCCCAAGGAGACAAGAACAATCACCCTTGAAAGAATCTGATTTGAAGGAGCTTATTTTACTTGGTCAATATGTCTACCTCATACTTCAAGATTGAAGAGAAGTTGAAGGACTCATCTAACCATGAAATGTGGAGAACTAGGTTGGATGTGACTTTGGATGAAAATGATGTCTTGGAATATGTTGAAGGAAAGGTACCCGAGCCTCCAAATAATGCTTCTCCTGCTATCAATGCCAAGTACAAGAAAGGTGAGATCAAATATAAGAAGATTATTATTGATTCATTGAGAAATCATTTGACTATTTATATTTCAAATTTAAAGAAGTCCAAGGAAATGTATGATAAATTGGTTGGGATGTACAAAGTAAACAACTTGAGCCACATTCTTTCTTTGAAGAATCAACTCAGGGAAATCAAGATGAATAAGGGAGAGACTATGCATTTCTACTCCATGATGAAATCCCAACTCAAAGATCAATTGTTGTCTATTGGAGAAGTTACTTTTGATAGAGAGATAATACTAATTGTACTCGGAGGTATTCCACCTATTTGGGAGACATTTATTACAACTAAAAGAAACAATGATAGGTTCTCGACATTTTATGAGCTCATTGACAAGTGCACTCAAGATGATACTAGGATGATTTCAAGAGGGAGGATTCAAAAGAACGAAGAAGGACAACCCTCTACATTTGTTTCTAAAGCTAAGAAAAAGGAAGGAAGATGAGGACCATCTAACTCAAGAAAGCCTGCTCTAGAGTCCAAGGATTCGAATAGAATATTTAAAAGGGGTAAAATTGAATGCTTCAATTTCCACAGGCATGGTCACTATGCCCTAGAGTGTCTGGAAAAGAGAAGAGATCCAAGGTCCAACTAAAACAACAATCAAGGCTTCAAAAAATATGGGTCAAATGATAGAAGGTGGAGAGGTTCCCTTGATGATCATGAAGAAGGCCACTTTCCTCAAAAGAGATCAAGGAATTCAAGGTATGAAAATAATGCAGCTGCTACTCAATCTAAATATTTTATTATTTCTACTCTTTCTAGTTCCTCTTGTCTAGATTTGTTTGATATTTGGTTGGTTGATAGTGGGGCCTCTAGACACTTCACTTGGTATCATGAACTCCTATCAAGATTGATTGAGAGGGAGAAAAATTTCAAGATCATTATTGGGGACAATTCTACTTATCCTCTGAAGGGCTTTGGTTTTGTTTCACTTCATTTAGACTATGGGGAAACTATACATCTACATGATGCTCTATATGTTCTCAGGTTGAATAAGAATATGGTATTTATATCTGCCTTGGAAGAAAAAGGAATGAGTGTTACCTTCATAAGAGGAAAGGTTATCACTTGGCCTATAGAATCTCGCATGAGAGATTCATCCACTTTGGGATGAAGAGGGAGACATATTTGAAGATCATTCTTGGGGATAATTCTACTTATCATGTGAAGGGATTTGGTTCTATTTCACTTCATTTGGACTATGGTCAAACTATACATATACATGATGTTCTGTATGTTATGGGGTTGGAGAAGAATCTGGTGTCTATATTTGACTTCGAGGAAAAATGAATGAGGGATTCCTTCATAAGAGGAAAGGTCATCACTTAACCTATAGAATCTCTCATGATAGTTGCGTTCACTTTGGGATCAAGAATTGAAGGGCTCTATAAGGTCCATGAAAGACCGATCGAAGCATTGGTTCATGATAGTAATCATCAATTTTAGCTATGGCACCGAAGATTCACTCACCTTCACTATGATGCCATACCTAAGGTGAGGAGGATAGTTTCTGGAATGCCTAAGGTATTTTTCCAAGTTGTGATAGTCAAAAGAAGACAAAGGGACTATTGTCTTCTAACAAGAGCAGGACTAGTGGAATTCTTCAACTCATTCATTTTGATCCCATGCCAATGATTTCTATTGGTGAATACTTGTACTATATAATATATATGGATGAGTTCTCCTATAAAACTTGGATATTCTTCTTGAAGAACAAAGATGAGGCATTATTTATGTCCAAATAATTCAAGGTACAGACAGAAAATTAAATAGGGAAAATAATCAAAGTATTTGGGTTTGATAATGGGGGGAATTCATTTCAAATGAGTTCATTGACTTTTGTAAGAAAGTTGGAATTGAGGAGACTATTGTGCCTTATAATCCTCAAAAAAATGGAGTTGCTGAAAGAAAGAATAGGATTATCATGGAAGTTGCTTGAGCCATGTTGCATGATCAAAAGTTGTTAAAGTTTCTATGGGGTGAAGCTGCAAATACCAATGTCTATGTTCAAAACAAGACTCCACATTGTGTTAATCTTGATGTTGGTATTTTGAGAATATTTGGTTGCCCCATCTACTTTCATGTGCCAAAGGAAAAAAGGAACAAGTTGGAAGCTACGAGAAAGAAAGTTACGTTTGTTGGATATTGTGAAAATTCTAAATTTTATAGCATATATGTACTTGGTCAAAGAAATATAGAGTTTAGTAGGGATGTGACATTTAATTAGATCCTTCCCTTGGAAAAGAAAGGGATACTCCTCCCCCTACCAGTGTTGAAAAAAAGGATGGTTCCATGGATATTCTAGAAGGCCCTAGACCTAAGTCTGATATTGTTGATGCTCCCATAGGATCCATGGACCCCTTGGATCCACATCTATGTGATCCTCCTACTAGGAAAATACCACTTTGGCTCCAAGAAACGTTAGAGGATGATGAGATACATACTACTGCCAAAGGAACCTTCAGGGAAAGACAGAATCCATGTCGATATTAGGGATATGTAGTGGCTATGAACAACATGATAGAGGTTGAACCTCATGAATAATATAAATCTATAATGAAGAATGATGTATGGGAATTAGTTTTGAGACCCAAAGAATGTTGGAATTATGAGACAAGTGTTGGCCTTGATGGCAAATCACACTGATGACAAATCATAGTGCAGAAGGATAGCAGCAAGGAATTGATGATCAGACTACCAGTATGAAGAGAAAATATATAAACGCTGGTTCACTATATACCAAGTCGCGTATACAAGCAGGTTCACTATATACCAAGTCGCGTATACGCAGGTTCACTATATACCAAGTCGCGTGTACATGCAGGTTGGCTTCAGTAAAAAAGCGTGTATGTGGAAAACTTATCTTTGGTCCGTGGCGGTTATTCCTTGGAAGTTGTGCCTATGGTTTTGGACCATGGTGTCTCGACGGACGTGTTGATCCCTAGTTTTGAAGCTGATGGTATTAGATTTCTATGGTTTTGGCCCTTGGTATTGAGCAAGGCCTAAGGCTATATAAGGAGAAGAAGATCATTAGGCATATACAATTGAAAAGTCTTGAATATCTGAAAAAGAAAGAGATCTGGTATGCAGGTTCTGGGTTGCTTAATCTAAGCTAAGGAGAGATCACACCGGTTGATGGAAGACTAGATCTAAGGATAGATCGGGATCTAATGGTTTGAAATGCACTATTATGATATGGTTGATTATGCCTATTTCTAGATCTGCATACTGACGCAATGTTATGTTCTGGGTCTAACTGATGTCTGGTACAGCTGCAAGTTAAGAGAATTTATTTTTAGATCTGTACGCAGGTTGTCTTTGGTAAAAGCGCGTGTATACACGGGTTTCTCTCCTTGAAGTAGTGTATATCTTTTGAAGTTTAATTTTTGGGGTTGCAGTTGGGTCTGACTGCTATTGCAGAGTTCTGTAGTCTGCTCTGTGTTCTGGTGACTGGTGTTGACAGGGTTTCAGTGGTTCAGTGATTCAAAGATTGATGATGCTAGTATTGGTTGTTTTGTGCTTCAATGATCTGTTATGAAAGTTGAATGAATTTTGGTCTTCAAATTGTAATGTTGTGCTTCAGGAATATCCAGTTTGAAAATGTATGAAAAGTGGTACCTGAAGGAAAGAAGATTGTAGGCCAGCACCTACGTACTAGTATATTAGCTAGTACAAAAGCAAAGGGGGTTGGAGCTCCCTTCCAAGGAAGTTTGGAGAATGAGAGAAGGTTGAAGCCTTCAGCAGGTTGTAGCCTGCGTACTGGTATAAAGCTACACCCGTACAAAAGATTGTAAACTGAAGTTTCATATTAAAGAAAGATAGAGACGACTTGCAGCAGGTGGTTTTCACCCACATTAGGTTTCCACCTTATATCATGGTGTTCATGTGTGTGTTTTCTGTGTGATGATCTGTTTTGTTATTCTGCACCTGTTTTACTATCATGGTTAATAATGTCCTGATGCATTCAATGAAGATAAGCTACTGAATCATAAGTTTTCTTGTTATACGCTGGTTTCTTTAGACACAGTAGCGTGTACACGCTTTTTCACTTAACTGAAGTAGCGTATATGTTTCTGAGCATAAAATGAAAAAGTTTTTCTGATAATACTGATTCACCCCCTCTCTCAGTATTATTTCCAACAATTGGTATCAGAGCAGGTCCTTCAGAGAAGCTTGATCGCTTGAAGGTAGATCATTCATCATGAGCAACTATGAGAGAGAAGCATCAATCAGGCGACCGGTTTTTGATGGGACAAACTTCAATTATTGGAAGGTAAGAGTTACTGCCTATCTTCAATCACTTGGTATAGAAGTTTGGGACATCGTAGAGACAGGCTACACTTTTCCTTCAGCTACTCCTACAGATGCAGACGAGAAAAAGAAATATGAAACAAATGCGAAAGCAGTCAGTACTCTATTGGGATGTATATCCCAATCGGAATTCATGAAGGTAATGCACTATAAATCTGCAAAAGAAATATGGGACAAGATTGTCACGAGCTATGAAGGAGACGAATAGGTAAAGCGTGCTAAACTTCAAACTCTCATGATTAAGTATGAGACTCTCAAAATGTATAATGTTGAAAGTGTGGCTAACTATTTCCTTAGAGTTGATGAGATTGTTAATTGCATGAAAAACTTGGGTGAAGAAATAAAAGAGGCTATTGTGGTTGAAAAGGTTCTAAGGTCATTGTCCCCCAAATTTGAACCTAAAGTGTCTGCAATAGAAGAAAAGGAAAATCTACGAATTCTTACTATGTCTCAGCTTCATGGAATTCTAACTGCTTATGAAATGAGAAAGGGAGGTCCATCAGACAGAAGAGAAGTTGCTTTCAAGGCTTCAGGCAAAGGATATTATTATGAAGCAAGTCACATGCCAGAAGATGAAGAAGAAGAATCAAATTTTGTCAGAAATCTTCAAAGGGGTTCTGGAAGGTTCAGAGGTAAGTTACCTTTTAAATGCTTTGCTTGTGGAAGAGTAGGTCATTATGCTGCCAGATGTCCTCACAAAGATAAGAATGACAAGGGAAAGGAACCTATTAAATGGAACAAGAAACAAAATGAAAAGAAGAAAAGCTATTACACTCCTGAAGATAGTGATGGTCTTTCAAATAGTGATGAAGATGAACAAGGTAATAGATATAAACTTTTAATGGCTTTTGAAGATGATGACTACGTGGATGCTATAGATGTAGAAGGCTTTTGTGAAGAAATGAAAGATCTCAAAGTTTGCTTAGAAGAGAAGAGTGCTATTATTGATTCTCTACAATGTCAACTAGCTGAAAAGGAAAAACATCTTGAAAAATTGGAATGTGATATTGTTTGTCTTAGAAAGGAGATTGAGAAAACAAAAGCGATTAATCTTAAATTTGTTAAAGGATCTGAAACCTTAGATGAGATTATCAATGTGCACCGATCTCCTCTGATCAAGACAGGTCTTGGATATAATGGAGAAACATCTCAAGCCTCTACCTCTAAAAGTTATCTTGATGCAGCAAGGAGAAGCTAGCAAAAGCCAAATAAAAGTCATCAGGTGAATCAAGGAAAGTTTACCTCAAGAACAAATAAAGACCATCAAGAAATTCGGGGACAAACTGCCTTAAGGACAAACAGAAGCTACAATCAGCCACAGGTAAAATCTTCCCAATTTGCTCCAAGAATGAATGTGAATAGAAGCTACAATCGGTTGGATGATAGATCTGATTATCGCAGAAGTTTCTTTAATGGCCAATGCTTTTCTTGCCATAACTTCGGTCACAAAGCAGCTCAATGTGTTGCCTACAAGACAATCATGACTAGAGAAGCTCAAAAGCAAGGGAGAATGACTGGAACCATGAAAAGAACTTATAACAACTTTTCGGTTCTTGAAAATGAAATTGAATGCTCTATTTGTAATAACTTTGGTCATGAAGACTCTGAATGCAGGAGCAGGTTCCGGAAGACAACTCAGAAGGAACAAACCTCAAATGTCAGAACATGGAGAATAAAGGAACCACAACCAGAAAGATGTGGGATAGCCTTTTATGTAGAAGGTTAAGAAAGTCTATGGTACATTGACAGCGGATGTTCGAAGCATATGACAGGAGACAAAGAAAAGCTTGAGTCAGATACCGCATTAGAAAAGGGGAAGAAAGTTTCTTTTGGAAACGATATCTCTGCAGCCATAAAAGGAAAAGGTGTTGCTCCATTGAAAGAGAAGGTCAAAGCTGGAAATGTTTTGTATGTTGATGTATTGAAGCATAATCTTCTGAGTGTCAGTCAGATGTGCGATCAAGGAACAGAGGTAATATTTAGATCAAATGGATGTTGTGTTCGTGATCTTGATACAGGTAAAATAGTGATCAAAGGAAGAAGGACTCCAAATAATCTATACATATTTGAAGAAGGACCACAACAATGCTATTTGAGCAAGGATGATGAACACTGGCTATGGCATCGGAGGTTGGGGCATCTAAGATTTTCACAAATAAGGAAAGCATGCAAATATCAGGCAGTTCGTGGTCTTCCAGATATCGAAATTCCAGACAACACTATATGCAAATCTTGTCAGTTTGGGAAGCAAACCAGAACTAACTTTCCAGAGAAGGAAGGATCAACCAGCATACCTCTTGAGCTAGTCCATACAGATGTATGCGGTCCATTTAGGAAAAAGACACCTCGAGGAGAAGAATATTTGATATTATTCATTGACGATTTCTCCAGGTTTGTCTGGTTAGGGCTTATGAAGCACAAAGATGAAGCATTCGAAAAATTCAAATCCTTCAAAGCCTTGGTTGAAAATGAATCAGGACTCAAAATTAAGTGCCTCAGATCTGACAGAGGTGGGGAGTTTACCTCAAACGAATTTTTCGATTTCTGTGAAGAACATGGGATAAGAAGAGAATTCTCTATAGATAGAACTCCTCAGCAAAATGGGGTGGTGGAAAGAATGAACAGAACAATCCAACAAATGGCTCGTGCTATGCTTGATGAATCAGGTACTCCCGCAAATTTCTGGGGTGAAGCTGCACATGCTGTGGTTATTATTCTTAACAAAACAAATGTCTGAGTAAACAGCACTCAAACACCTCATGAGCTCTGGAGTGGTGAGACTCCTTCGGTGAAGCACTTCAAAATATTTGGGAGCAAATGTTATATTAAGAATACTGATGAGCAACTTGGCAAACTTGAACCAAGAGCAGATGAAGGCATTCTTCTTGGTTATTCTCCACATAGCAAAGCATACAAGTGCTACAATAAAAGACTTGGCAGAATTGTTGACAGCATTGATGTAGTGGTTGATGAGAAGGGATATATTCCTAGGCAAGTTCATCATGAAGACATTGAAGAAGATGAAGGCTACCCTCAAAGGAAGAATGATGAAGAAGAAGAACCTCAAGAAGAAGAAGAACCTCAAGAAGAACCAGAGGAGCAGGCAAGAATAGAAGAGAAGACTCCATCCAGATATGTTCAAAAGAATCATCCAGAATCTCAGATTGTGGGGCAGAAAGAAGGAGGAGTACAAACAAGAAGAAGAATTGCAGAAGCTTCAAGCTATTTGGCATTACTCTCTTCCACTGAACCACAAAGTGTGAAAGAGGCATGCAAAGATGAATGCTGGGTCAAAGCAATGGATGAAGAACTTGAGCAGATCGAAAAGAACAACACTTGGGAATTGGTTCCTAGACCAAAAGATAAAAATGTCATAGGGACAAAATGGGTCTTCAAAAATAAATTGAATGAAAATGGAGAAGTAATTAGAAACAAGGCCAGACTTGTTTGTAAAGGGTATGCGCAACAAGAAGGAATAGATTTTGAAGAGACCTTTGCTCCTGTTGCAAGACTTGAGGCCATCCGAATGTTCCTTGCTCTCTCAAGCTTTCAAAACTTCAAGGTATTTCAAATGGACGTGAAAACAACCTTTCTTAATGGAGACTTAGAAGAAGAAGTATATATTGAGCAGCCAGATGGTTTCATTCTTGGGAATGACCCAAACCTTGTATGAAAATTGGAAAAGGCTCTCTATGGTCTCAAACAGGCTCCAAGGGCTTGGTACTATCGATTGGACAAATATCTTCACCAGCAAGGCTTTTCAAAAGGATCAACAGATAGCAATCTCTATATAAAAGTTGAAAATAACAAATTTCTAATACTTGTTGTTTATGTAGATGATATTATCTTTGGTAGCAATGAAGAGACTATGAGTCAAAAATTTGCCTTGGTTATGCAGAAAGAATTCGAAATGTCACTACTTGGAGAATTGACATACTTTCTTGGATTGCAAATCCAACAAAATGAAGGAGGCATCTTCTTGTCTCCAACCAAGTACCTCAAGCAGATCTTGAAGAAGTATGGCATGGAATATTTAAAGCCAGTATGTACACCCATGGTTACAGGATGCAGCCTCAGTGCAAATGATGAATCAACAGCAGTTCATCAACCAACTTATAGATCCATGATTGGGAGTTTGCTTTATTTGACAGGTACCCGACCAGACATCATGCATGCAGTCGGAATAGTTGGGAGATTTCAGGCAAATCCAAAGGAGACTCATCTTCAGGCAGTGAAGAGAATTTTCAAATATCTTCAAGGGACACAAAATTATGGATTATGGTATCCTAGAGATACAGATCTCACACTTCATGCTTATACAGATGCATATTGGGCCGGAAGCGTGGATGACAGGAAGAGCACAAGTGGTGGTGCATTCTTTATGGGCTCCAGATTAGTGTTATAGACATTTTTGTGCCTCGCGTCAAGGAGCAGGGAATGTCGATAATTACAGGGATCCTCAGCCCTAAACATGTTGTTCTTACCCCTAAAAGAACAAGGTCATCAATCAACAGCACTTCCAATCAGTTCTCCACCTGAAAACACTTCAGAACAGGCTTATTTTGGATCATGTCAGCTGCTTAACTGAGCTTCTGCGCTGTATTGCACCTGTCCCACTCTGTACCTGCGCTGGAAGTCAAAAACAATGAAGGCTACCTGCGCTGGGCGAGATTGGCCAAGTGGCACAGTCATCCTGCAAGGTGTCAATTGCCCAGGAAGCTTCCAAACTGACACTTGGGTCATGAGATTCGCCCTGTGATGAGTAAGAGGTACTTGATCACCATGTGTAAGCAAGGATCTCCAAGTGGACACAGGAACTGAAGATTAACTGAAGATGGAGAGGACACTAGTCAGCTATATGCCAGCCTCCAGCTGACTCATCCTTTCCTCTTCCCTCCTGTATATAGAGCTCTTCTATGAGGTCTAGGGAGGCTGGAATTTTGTATAAGCAAGGAGGTGCTGTTGGTATACTGCCAGGATTATTGGGTGATTGTTTTACTAGAGGTGAAGAAGAGAGTTCTTGCTGCCAAGGAGGTGCTGCTGGATTGGGGCCAACATCATTGGTTGTAACTTCCTCTGGAACCCTGTTACTTTCTATCAATAAAGTTTGCATGTTCTTCTATATACTTGTTTTACATAGATGCTTTTGTGTTTACATGTATATTTGATGCAACCTAATCCATGCTTCAATTATGATTGCTTGTATCTCGTAGTTTGCTCCCTTTTGTTGTGCCGATTCTGTGTGTAGCTGGATCGGCTTGGAGAGTAAAGAGCTGGGAACGGGATACAAAGCGAGAAGGACAAGGATCGACTAAGCGCAAGACACCAGGTTGGTTGATCCTCTTTCTATTCTCTCTGTGCTTTCATAAAGATGAACATGAAAACTTTGTCATTCAGTTGTTGCTAAAGTCTGTCACCTTTAGAAAGGGTTAGTGTCATCCGCATCGGATACTTTTCCCCACAACAAACTGGCGACTCCACTGGGGAGATCCTAGTATCTTGTTGTTGTAGTATTTTGCTATTCATTTCTTGAAGAAAGGAGTACCGAATCGAAAAGCTTTTGACTCTATCAAAAGCGAAGTAGAGGGTTTTGCTACTCTTGCTCCTTTGCTGAGCAAATTCAAGATTTAAAGAGCTAATCTACAGATGAATCCTTACTCTTTGTGATAGATCTTTATCCTCTTGATCATCCCTTAGCCTGTACTTAACCCATAGCATTTTATTTCAGTCAAAACAGTACATTTTTGAGCTTTTTATGACCCGGAATTCTTAGCAGACGTAACTCTCGTAAATCAGTACAGGCTGTCCACAGGCAGTCTGCATTACAGCGCAGGTGCTCCCTTCGGGAACTGCGCTGAGAGTGAGATTGGCAGACCAGTGCCTGCGCTGGTCCAGTTGGCCTTAGTCTAGCTCAGCTCTTCCTTTGTGTCTTGGCCCTGTTTGCACTTGTTTTTGGCTGATTGCTTGCTGGTTATTGTATTTGCTGTAGACCTTATCTCCTTGACATTATTCCGCCTCAGTTGTGTGATGAAATTGTAAACGTTCTTTCAGTATTTCTTGTTTCAGTTACAATTTCCCATTGTGAAAAGTGAACCTAGTAGCTGTGGCCTCTTAGATTGCGATCTTATGAGTTAGTGTTATTGCTGTTCATAGCTGTTTTGGATTGGTTTGCTTCTCACTTTATGGTTTGAATCTATACTTTTCCTGTATTTAAAACAAGTCTTTCATAAGGTGTTCTTTTGATTGTGGACAAGCTTGTTTATTTCTACTTGAAAGTTGATTCAAAAATCATACAACAGTTTCCTTTTGTTAGCATCAACATTAAAGGAAAAGAAAAGAAATACATGCATCTTGCATTTGCATTTTTGATAAGTTTGGGTGTCTGATCTAGGAGAAAGTGCATTAGTTTGTGCTTTGTGCTCTGTGTGGAAAGATATTGTTTTTCTCTCCCCTCAGTAGTTAGGATTTTCAAAGCTAAAAGGATTGTGAAAGCTTGCTTATCATTTTAGCTGCATTTAGGAATTTGTACCAATACATCTCGTGGTGATCCTGAAAGACAAACTGTTAAGAAAGATCAACATTAAAATAAACTCAATTTACATAACAACGCTTTGGAATTTAACGCAAACATCTAGAGGTCTAGGTAGAGACGTGTTCCGGCGTCGTTAAACATAGTGACTGTCGATCTCTACGAAGGTGGGTGATTCCTCCTGAGAGTCGGTGGCACTAACACGGACTTGTGCTCCCGCGTACCGTCGCGTATATTGGGAGACCCCTATAGGCTTTTATCCTTTATCCTTAGGAAACCGTGTCGGCCGCCCTACTGATTGCGATGCAGTGAACACAGCATTCACGAAGATCGACCACCCGTACCGTAAAACGTATTCTGTGGTTTCGCGAAAAGTTTGGCACACCCTCTGCCTAGATCTCCAGAGCAGTTTCTTTTGGCCTTTTTCAAACTCTATAACTGAAAAAGTCCAACCGAGCATTTGTCACTTCGGGCTCGTTAATATATCGAAGGCGACTAGAGTCATCTTTAGCTTTTTCTCGACTCTTAAAACATGAAAAAGCAAGTTTGTGTCTAAAAGCGTCGTTAATAAAATTTATTTTAAGCGGAATAATCATCACCCTTCCCTCGTTGATCTTCGAAGTTAGTCCACCACAAGTGGAAGTTCCTGTAAAATCGCTAAGAAATCTATTGGATAGACTAGATATGTCTGAACAACCGTCGACATCTAGGACTGTGTCATCCGACACAGCAGCAGCAGAGGCTCCTACTACTACTCCAACGATGTTCGCTGGTATACCATCTGTCTCGGCAAGTTGTCAACAACAAGCCAGAGTCCCATCAGGGACGATGACATGGTTAGTTCCTATTTCTTCGTCCGGATTATCATCTGGTATTTCTTATGTTGAAACTCGCCAAATTGATCCATTTAGAGGTCAACCTGGGCAATCGATCCCCTTGAGTTCCGGATTGATACCATATGGGGGGCAGTATGCCTTTTCATTACCTCCTCCGGGAGGATGCCCATCCGTGAGTTCACAACAAAGTTCAGGTCAAACTGGAATTACATCCAACAGTTGGGTACCAATACTGCCTCAACAACCAGGAGTTGTATATTCTATGCAACCAGTCCGCCCTGTGTCGAATGTTGCCACTACACCTGCTATGGCGAATATGTCGCAAGTACAAACGCCACCTGTTGTAATACAACAACCTCTTGGCTCAGCGACTCAATCACAATCTCAGGGTAGTGCCTCCTTATCTGGAGCGACTCAGACTCAAACAAGTACTGTGACTCCTCATCCTGGTCAATCATCCAGTATTGGTCAACAGCAAATGGTCCAACAACCAGAGCTGCTTCAATCTCAACAACCGCATTTCCAGCAATCATATCAAGGACCTGAGCAACAAGTCTTTGTAAGTAATGGGCAACCATACTATAATGGTTACGCCCATCAACCTTGTCAAAGTTGTCAGCATAATGCTGGTCTGCAAAGACCCATTGCTCAGGCGATACCATCTTATCCTGGATATGCTTCGCCTAACCTGAATCAACAGTTGCCCTTTGTAGCAACTCTAGAATTACCAGATCTAAACCGGCTGACGAATGATCCAATTGCTTATGCCCCTTGGTGGCCAGCGATTCCACATAAACTTCCGTCAGATATTCCTAAATTTAATGGAAATCCGGGTGAAGACCCGTCGAATCATGTGATGACATTCCATCTATGGTGTTCATCAAACACCCTGAATGATGATTCGATAAGACTTCGCCTCTTCCAGAGGACATTGACAGGTCTAGCGGCTAAATGGTACATTGAATTGCCAAGAGCCTCTTTCGACAATTTCAGCTCCTTAGCCACGACTTTCTTAACCCATTTTCAATTACCGATAAGGTATGAAACAGGGACAGAACTCCTCACCAACTTCAAACAGACAACGGCCACTCACATATCTGATCATATACATGAGTGGCGACGTCGTCGTAGGATGGTGAAAACTCGTTCCCGATCAGCTGTTAGCTGAATGGTTTATAAAGTCGTTACTTCCAGCTATAACAGAAGATGTGGCCAAGGGAGGCGTCGTAACAGAGGAGCAAGTTATTGCTCGTGCCCAGTATTTAGACTTAGTATATACTCAGTCGGGCACGCTCTACGACAAAATACCTGACGCCCCTAGACCTGAATTTTCAATTCCTCCCCCTCCTGGATCGAATACTAACTCTCACGCCAGTAATGGCGTGACTGGAAAACGCAAAATTTCTAATCAAAATGCAAATGAAGAACTTCTTACCTCAGAAGTAAATGCCATGTCTACCGACAAAAGCAAACGACTGAAGCAACCAGGGGGCAAGAAGAAAAAGACAGGAAGAAAAAGGAAACCCCCGACAGGGTGTCATATATGCGATGAGGATCATTGGACGAAAGATTGTCCACATATAGCTGAAGTTAAGAAACTCTTCAAGAGTTCAAAAACCCCAGCAGTATTGACTGATCCGTTTCCTAATCCAGGTCAAAATATGGTTGCTAATCAAAATGCTTCCACATCCCAAGTGCTTATGTTGTCTACCTCGAAGCAACAGAATAATGCTTTGACAAGGAGTAAAGATTACAAGAATCCAAAGCTGTCGAACAACAAGGTTACTGAACGACCTAGTAGTTCGACAACAACTTTGAACGAAGTTGTGCCGCCCATCGTTCCTAAGCCAATAATAAACTCGCCAAAGGGAGTAGTACACAAATCGACATTTAATCCTCGTGCAAAAGTAACACAGGATTATAATATAATAGAGGACATGGCTCAATCATCGTCCGCTATGTCGACACCTGAGGTAGTGCAAAATTACCCCTCCCAAGAGCAAGCTTTATTATCAGCTATAGGTGAGATTGGCCCAATGGATTCCAATTTTGTGACCTTTGATCATAAAGGATATGACCCTCAATTACCAGCTCAACTAGCTTTCCTTATTCAAGTGAAAGCCCTCAACAAAACTGTTCATCGAACAATCATTGATGAGGGGGCATCTACATGTCTTATGTCGATGAGTTGCTGGAAAGAATTAGGCTCACCACCCTTGTCGAAATCGTCAACGACGTTAAAAGCATTCGATGGACGATCATACACTCCATACGGGATTTTAAGTAACTTGCAAGTTGAACTGGGGGGCAAAACAGTAGGAATTGATGTTGAAGTAATTGATGGAAACCTCGATTACAACATCCTACTAGGAAGGCCCTGGATCTATGCCATGGCCGCGGTTGTGTCGACCTATTTCAGGAGGATTGCATTTCCCTCCCAAGAAGGAATTACAATCGTCGACCAACAAACTTTTCTCCCCAACAGTTCACAAGTTACAGGAAGCATTCCAATGATCCATGCAAGGAATCATTTTTTCCAAAATATCGGAGTAGGTTTCCTAAAAGACCCTGCCTTAATGGGTACTTTCGCCCTACCGCCTACAAGCAATCTGGCGGAAGTGACCACAGTGGAAACCTACAAAATGAAATCTAATCCAATCTTCTGGTTGGATTCGGAAGATTCCTAGATATTTTGTCGGCTCCGAGGATAGTTCCTATCTCAGGTCAACCTCGTTAAAAAATGAAGATCCGAGGACAGTTCTTATCTCGTGTCAACCTCGTTAAAAAATGAAACAAGGAGTCGTGAGGATAGTTATTCTATTATGTCAACCTCATTAAAAAAAAAAATGAAACAAATCCCCTTTTCAAAATTCAAAGGTAAACCTTCATTCCAATCACCAAGTTGAATGCAATGAAGCTTGGGGGGCACCCTCCTTTGACATGCGTTATTATGATGCTGGGGGCATGCAGAACCGAGCAGTTTTAGCACATAGTTCATGCTCGTTAAAAAATAAACATAAGGTGGAGCAGTGTTTTGGCGCATTCAAGCTCATTAAAAAATGAACCCATCCCGGTAAATAACCCTTGTGTATGTAACCTCATCAGCCATAAAAGCCTTGGTCGTGTTTGTACACCGTCACCTCCACTTTTCACTTAGCCGATCATTCACTTCCATTTGTGTGTTTACCTATTTTGAGGAACAGCAGCGAAGAGTGATTCCACCTAGCCATCCTTGTGACACTGCCGTGATTGGAAAATTCCAACCTGTACCTGGAATCTGCTGCTATCCCTGTTTATCACTCGTTCCTCAAAAGACGAGTCTTCTTTGAGCTCTTTTCACTGACTCGTAAAATATGAAAAGTTTGCCGAGTTTTGGCCTTCCAACTCGTTAAATGACTGGAACGCTATCCCTCCTCTGAATTTTAATCTTTTTTGACCTGAGGGATTATTGCATAAAAGGATCGAGCGCTTGTCTTGTTCGGCTCGTTCAAAGTACCGAACAGCCATCCCTTCTGTATTGTTTTATACTTTTTCGGACTTAAGGGATTAGCTGACGAAAAAGGAATCATGGAGTTGACTTTCTGTACCTTTTTAGACTCTCTAAAAATGAAAAGGACTGAGTTTTCCTTGTCGTTAGACTCGTTAAAATGATTAAATAGCGACAAACTTGTCTTTAGACGAGAACGAGTTTCCCTATCGCTAGGCTCGTTAAATCTTAGCGATGGGCTTGCCCGAAGGGCAGGTTATAGAACAAGCATATGTTATCCTCCTCAAGCTTGACAAAAATAAAGAGGTACTGGTCAGAAATGACTGGGGAAAAATTGGGAGAACATCAAAGTTTAGAGGTAGCAAGTCACTCTTGAACATGACACTTTTCCTCCGTATCACATCGGGTTGGGTTGTCTCATTCACCGGTCTCGTCACCATGGTCCTCACCACACCATCCATTTGGGGTAATGCTACCGATCCATCGCATCAGTGTCGTTATATGTTCAAGAGGGGTCATTCAGAAAGTGTCAACCGTGTCCCATCCACTACCATACATTTTCCTTCATCCATTTCATGATCGCCACCCTGAATCATATGTCACAGTTTGTTTCCACCTCCACTAAATCATTAGCTCCGTTCCGTGTCATTGATGTGGGATTCATTAAGGCCCTCCTTTGACGGATCGCTTCTCGTCGACATCAGCTCATTATCCGAGAAGTCGATCTAGGAACACCCCCATCAGTACTTTGAAGCTTGCATGCATCAATGGCAAGTTTCTCACTTCTGGCGACAGGTATACATCAATGACCTTCGACCAGAAGATTTTGCGTGGCGTTCGACGCCAAGTCCTTTATTCACGCCACGTGAATTGTACTGCCGTACCTTGAGGGTCATCGTCATTATTGGTGATTCCTCTCGCGCTTGTTAACGGTTTTCATTATTGACCGGTAATCAAGCGATGTCTTTCCATGTTCGACTTCAGCGTAATTCTCACATGGATCGACTTGTACTTAGAGTGAAGATCGAACGAGTTTGAAGACCCCGGATCTAGTTTCATCCATCCGGGCTGCGATATATATTCAGGAAATATAAAAGCATTTGCCATGTACATCATTGCAGCAGATGATCATCCTCCTCAAAGGATGATAATTTTAGCGGAAGATTATCAGTCTGTCTTCAGACGATCGTCTGTCATATGTACCAAAATGTATTTATAAAAGCTGAGCATGGGAATGCCCGCCTCAGCTAGATCATGAAAATAATGATGAATGAAAGATAATGTATTGTATTGTATTGTATTACAGGGCACTCTCCTCAGCACTGGAACGAACTTCGGACCCTCTAGCTAAAGCATTTCACCCGATTAACGGCCTCATACTTTAGGGGGCAACTGTTATAGACATTTTTGTGCCTCGCGTCAAGGAGCAGGGAATGTCGATAATTACAGGGATCCTCAGCCCCTAAACATGTTGTTCTTACCCCTAAAAGAACAAGGTCATCAATCAACAGCACTTCCAATCAGTTCTCCACCTGAAAACACTTCAGAACAGGCTTATTTTGGATCATGTCAGCTGCTTAACTGAGCTTCTGCGCTGTATTGCACCTGTCCCACTCTGTACCTGCGCTGGAAGTCAAAAACAATGAAGGCTACCTGCGCTGGGCGAGATTGGCCAAGTGGCACAGTCATCCTGCAAGGTGTCAATTGCCCAGGAAGCTTCCAAACTGACACTTGGGTCATGAGATTCGCCCTGTGATGAGTAAGAGGTACTTGATCACCATGTGTAAGCAAGGATCTCCAAGTGGACACAGGAACTGAAGATTAACTGAAGATGGAGAGGACACTAGTCAGCTATATGCCAGCCTCCAGCTGACTCATCCTTTCCTCTTCCCTCCTATATATAGAGCTCTTCTATGAGGTCTAGGGAGGTTGGAATTTTGTATAAGCAAGGAGGTGCTGTTGGTATACTGCCAGGATTATTGGGTGATTGTTTTACTAGAGGTGAAGAAGAGAGTTCTTGCTGCCAAGGAGGTGCTGCTGGATTGGGGCCAACATCATTGGTTGTAACTTCCTCTGGAACCCTGTTACTTTCTATCAATAAAGTTTGCATGTTCTTCTATATACTTGTTTTACATAGATGCTTTTGTGTTTACATGTATATTTGATGCAACCTAATCCATGCTTCAATTATGATTGCTTGTATCTCGTAGTTTGCTCCCTTTTGTTGTGCAGATTCTGTGTGTAGCTGGATCGGCTTGGAGAGTAAAGAGCTGGGAACGGGATACAAAGCGAGAAGGACAAGGATCGACTAAGCGCAAGACACCAGGTTGGTTGATCCTCTTTCTATTCTCTCTGTGCTTTCATAAAGATGAACATGAAAACTTTGTCATTCAGTTGTTGCTAAAGTCTGTCACCTTTAGAAAGGGTTAGTGTCATCCGCATCGGATACTTTTCCCCACAACAATTAGTATCTTGGTTCAGCAAGAAACAGAGTTCGATTGCCTTATCTATAGCTGAAGCAGAATATGTGGCTGTGGCATCTTGTTGCACACAACTTCTTTGGATGATGCAGACCTTGCAGGATTTTCAAATCACTTGCACTTCACCAGTCTCTATCTTATGTGATAATACAAGTGCAATCAGCATTTCAAAGAATCCAGTCATGCATTCAAAGACCAAGCACATACCAATCAAGTACCATTTTCTTCGGGAACAAGTGCTTGAGCAGAAGGTCAAGTTGGAGTATGTTCCTTCTAAGGAACAAGTTGCTGATATTCTCACAAAACCACTGCCCAGGGAAACTTTTGAATATCTTAGACAAAAGCTGGGAGTAGTTGATGCTTCATCCTGCTGTTGAAGCTTGTCTGTTCTACAGAAAAGTTGGTATACGCAAGTTACGTAAGGGATATCCGCGTATATGCGCAGATTTATGCTGGGAAAGTCGCGTGTATGACGTGCACTTGTTGTAGAAAGCATATCCGCGTACATACATTGTTTTATGGAGGAGAAGTCGCGTATATGGAGTTCTGAATAGCAAGGGCAGACTCTGGTTGGAGAAGGTCTGAGATGGGTATGCCAGAATTCTTCAGGCATAGTTTCAGGGGGAGCAGCAAGCACAGGTTAAGGGGGAACAGCTTAAAGTCTCATAAAGCATTGTTGGCATTTAGATGCTTTTGGTTCTAGTACACAACTGTTGTTGATTTTAGGAGAAGGAGCTCAGAAGGAAATCTTGGTCACTGATCTAAAAGATGTTTATCAAATGCTGCTTGTGACTTTCATATGTCTTGGTCTAGATTTGTTGTCTCTATGTCATGTATCTCTTTTATCTCTTTTATGGTGTCAAGGTCATGTAACAGCCTATGTTGGTTTCCCCACTATGCCTGGGATGAATGATGTAATATAATTGGTTGTTATATGTAACTTTTTGATGTATCCCCTCTTGGAGTATGGATGTATGTATTGAGTCTTTTTGTGATAGGGAGGTCTTGGTTCTTTTGAAGAACATCTTTTGCAGATATTGCCTACAGTCAGGGGGAGCATGTTTCAGCACAGCCAAGCAGAGATATAAGCATGTACTCAGGGGGAGCACAGCCCTTTGCCCTTGATGACAAAGGGGGAGAATGGTTCTAAGGATCTATGGGTTGCCATCAAGTCCAAAGGGGGAGATTGTTGGCATTATGAGACAAGTGTTGGCCTTGATGGCAAATCACACTGATGACAAATCATAGTGCAGAAATATAGCAGCAAGGAATTGATGATCAGACTACAAGTATGAAGAGAAAATATATACACGTTGGTTCACTATATACCAAGTCGCGTATACAAGAAGGTTCACTATATACCAAGTCGCGTATACGCAGGTTCGCTATATACCAAGTCGCGTGTACAATGGTTCTAAGGATCTGTGGGTTGCCATCAAGTCCAAAGGGGGAGATTGTTGGCATTATGAGACAAGTGTTGGCCTTGATGGCAAATAACACTGATGACAAATCATAGTGCAGAAGGATAGCAGCAAGGAATTGATGATCAGACTACAAGTATGAAGAGAAAATATATACATGCTGGTTCACTATATACCAAGTCGCGTATACAAGCAGGTTCACTATATACCAAGTCGCGTATACGCATGTTCGCTATATACCAAGTCGCGTGTACATGCAGGTTGGCTTCAGTAAAAAAGCGTGTATGTGGAAAACTTATCTTTGGTCCATGGCGGTTATTCCTTGGAAGTTGTGCCTATGGTTTTGGACCATGGTGTCTCGATGGACGTGTTGATCCCTAGTTTTGAAGCTGATGGTATTAGATTTCTATGGTTTTGGCCCTTGGTATTGAGCAAGGCCTAAGGCTATATAAGGAGAAGAAGATCATTAGGCATATACAATTGAAAGGTCTTGAATATCTGAAAAAGAAAGAGATCTGGTATGCAGGTTCTGGGTTGCTTGATCTAAGCTAAGGAGAGATCACACCGGTTGATGGAAGACTAGATCTAAGGACAGATCGGGATCTAATGGTTTGAAATGCACTATTCTAATATGGTTGATTATGCCTATTTCTAGATCTGCATACTGACGCAATGTTATGTTCTGGGTCTAACCGATGTTTGGTACAGCTGCAAGTTAAGAGAATTTATTTTTAGATCTGTACGTAGGTTGTCTTTGGTAAAAGCGCATGTATACGCGGGTTTCTCTCCTTGAAGTAGCGTATATCTTTTGAAGTTTGATTTTTGGGGTTGCAGTTGGGTCTGACTGCTATTGCAGAGTTCTGTAGTCTGCTCTGTGTTCTGGTGACTGGTGTTGACAGGGTTTCAGTGGTTCAGTGATTCAAAGATTGATGATGCTAGTATTGGTTGTTTTGTGCTTCAATGATCTGTTATGAAAGTTGAATGAATTGTGGTCTTCAGATTGTAATGTTGTGTTTCAGGAATATCCAGTCTGAAAATGTATGAAAAGTGGTACCTGAAGGAAAGAAGATTGTAGGCCAGCACCTACGTACTAGTATCTTAGATAGTACAAAAGCAAAGGGGGTTGGAGCTCCCTTCCAAGGAAGTTTGGAGAACGAGAGAAGGTTGAAGCCTTCAGCAGGTTGTAGCCTGCGTACTGGTATAAGGTTGCACCAGTACAAAAGATTGTAAACTGAAGTTTCATATTAAAGAAAGATAGAGACGACTTGCAGCAGGTGGTTTTCACCCACATTGGGTTTCCACCTTATATCATGGTGTTCATGTGTGTGTTTTCTATGTGATGATCTGTTTTTTTATTCTGCACCTGTTTTACTATCATGGTTAATAATGTCCTGATGCATTCACTGAAGATAAGCTACTGAATCATAAGTTTTCTTGTTATACGCTGTTTTCTTTAGACACAGTAGCGTGTACACGCTGTTTCACTTAACTGAAGTAGCGTATATGTTTCTGAGCATAAAATGAAAATTTTTTTCTGATAATACTGATTCACCCCCCCCTCTCAGTATTATTTCCAACAAAGAAAAGTCTATTGAGACTTCAGAATGTGTATACAAAATCAAGAGTGGAGAAGATGTACGTATCAACAAATATAAGGAAAGGTTCATGGCTAGAGGTTTCTCCCGGAAAGAGGGAGAATACTATGATAACATATTTACACCAATTTCTCACTATATTACTATTTGATATATTATTTTCCTTGCTTCTAGCGAGAGATGGACTCTTCATCAAATGGATGTGAAGGTTTCATTTTTACATGGAATTCTCCAGGAGCAATTATATGTTGATCAACCTTAGGGATTTGAGGTACAAGACAATAAGATTAATGTGTGCAGGTTGAAGAAGGCACACATGACTATGGATTGAAGAAATCTCCCAGGGCTTGGTATGCTTTCATATATAGCTACTTTATGAAGCTTGGCTTTACAAGAAGCAATGCAGACCTGAACCTTTACTTCAAAGTAGTCCAAGGTATGCCCTTGATTTTGATTTTATATGTTGATGGCTTATTCTTGAGAGGTGGAGAGCCTTTGATTCTCAAGAGTAAGAGGAATTTGGCCTCTTATTTTGAGGTGAAATACCTTGGATTGATGCACAACTTCTTCGACTTAGAGGTGTGCTAAAGGCTTGGTGAGGTTTTCCTTTCAGAAGAGAAACATGTTGTGAAACTACTGAAAATATTTGGTATGGTAGAATGTAAGTCCATGGCCACACCAATGGAGATGAACTTCAATACATTATGTTCAGATGTTGTGGGGCCCAATCTAGCGAACCCTACTGAGTACTAACTTCTAATTGGGACATTAATGTTCCTTGTAAACACTCGACTAGACATATGTTTTGCAGTTAACACTCTGGGTCAATTTATGATCGAGCCTCTACATGCACACTGTGTGGATGTTAAGAATTTGTTGAGATACTTACATGGTACGATTAATCTCGGAGTGAGATATACTTCTAGAAATGTTAGACTTCATCAATAAATTGATGTTGACTTGGCCAGAAATGTTATTGACAAGAAGAGCACATGAGGGTGTTGTTTTAGCCTAGGGTCAACCATGATTTCTTGGATGAGAAGGAAGCACAAGTCTCTATCCTTGATCATGGTTGAGGTTGAGTATATTGCTGATAGCATAACTACTTACGATGTAGTATGGTTGAGGAATCTCTTTGGAGAGTTGTTTGAGTAGGTTTTGGATACAACAGTGATATATTGCAACAACGAGAGTGAGATCTCACTGACAGAAAATCTCGTGTTCCATGAAAAGTCCAAACAGATTGAGAATAGATACCATTACATCTGAGATATGGTGCAGAGAGGAGCAGTGAGACACCATCACATTTCATTCAACGAGTAGATAACAGATATTATTTATCAAGGATTTTCTGAAAGGAAAGTTCTTAGTCTTCAGAGAGTAGCTTGGACTGATGGATGTGACCCTTTGAGGAAAGGCTCATGACTAATAGAGTAAAATGAGTTATACTTTTCCCTCCTATTTGAGTTTCCAGGGAGAGGAATTGAGCTAGAGAGCTCCTCGGGTTGAGGGAACTATGGAAAATAGGATGTGTGGTCCTTTTCATTTATGGCACGTAGAGGCATCTTGCCTATTGTCACTATAATGCATTTTTTATCCTTGTCATTTATGACAAGTAGAGGTATCCTCCCCTTGATAGAGTATACCCCAATATGCATCTTTTGGAAAAGTGTAACTAGGTTTGGTATTCATAATGACATGTAACTATGATTTTTATGTAATTGATGTAACGAAGAAAAAAAAAATTATTGTATGCTTGCTTCATGGGCTTCATGAGCAAGAGATTTTATTTTTAGATGGCTCTCATTGTGAGCCTTTAGAATTTGTCCAAAGGGTTAATGTCATGTATGAAGAACCCTTATTGGGCATGTTACAAATGTATTTAAGTCTATAGGATTGTCAAATATTCATCCGAGACAAGCACATGGTTCTCCTCTTCAAGTTGGCCTCAAGATGAAGTAGATGGCACAAGTCGGCTCACCTAATTAGAGACACATCACTTTATTGAGGTCATATCAGCTTCTATACATGGGCGGACCACTATATATATGCCTAAAGGGTAAACACATTTCTAGAGTCAAGTCATTTGGATTACCTCTGAAATTCAGGTGTCAAATATGAAGGAACTTGGATAGGTAGGGAAGGGATATCGAAGATATTTCAAGGCACAATGAGGTGTAACTACATAAATCATAGTGCAGACAAATTTTTGGTGTAATCTATGTCTCAGAGAAGAATTATTTAGTGCCACCCTAGGAAGAAGGTCACAAGTGTGTGACAAAGTACTATTGCAAGGGAGAAGGTCTCGGTGCCATCAATAGTGACTATGGTTTAGTGATATGACTTCAGAATTTGGTGCTACTGAAGAAGGAGAGGTTTGGCATCCTTGATAAACTCAGTGACCACAATTCGGTGTCATCACATATGGTGCAAAATATGAAGTAGAAGGAATCGAGAGAGAGTAAACAAGAAGGTGTAAGAGGACTTGTGTCTTGGTCTTGGAGTGGCTAATAGGTCAAGGGTCTTGGTTTTGGTATTCATCATTTGAAATCTCTATAGGAATAAGTTTGTGCATATTTTCTTCTCAAAGAGTGAGAGGTTTTGGCCCTGGATCATAACCTACATTATGTGTCTCTTGTCTATTTATGTTCATGCATTGGTAATTTGTTTGATGAAGAAGAATACTAATAGATTGAGTGAATAAGATCCTAATCTAAAGTTGTAAAAATAACTCACAAGCAGTTATTAATTGAAGATAAATCACCTAACTATTGATGCCCTATATTTCTCAACATGGTATTGGAGATAAGGTGAAAAAGTCAAGAAAATGGCACATTATCAAGGGATACTCAAGGATCGATTTTCAAGAAAGGCATCAAAGCAAGTTGAAGGATATCAAAGTGAAATCGAGATCTACATTAAAGTATCAAACCCTAGATAAAAAATGCAGTCTACACCAGCAAAAGTTTTGAATCCTCTAAGTCATCATTAAATGACCATAAATTCCCTCATCAAGTCAAAGAGATCTAAAATGCAAGGTATCCCAAAGTATATAAATCCAAGAGAAGAATTTCTAATACTAAGACAACATCATCTTAGAGAAAGTCAAAACCCTAGAAGCATTTCTGATCTGCACTCATTCACCACTGAAGAATTCGAAGTATATTGAAGGCTAGAAGGAATTTTCATCATCTTCATAAGGCTATAAGGAAATCTACCTCCCATTGAAGCAAGGATCCCCTCCTTTTCCTTAAAGAAGATCATCCGAGGAAGCATCAATACATCCTCACCAATCACCATCAAGAAAGGGATCTAGATCTAAAGGCGTTGTCATCATAAAAGGGGAAATCTCCTTTTATTGAAGAAGGGATTTCATTTGGAAGAAGAAAATCCAAAAGGGGAACTAATACATCTTCATCAACCACCATCAAAGGGATCAAGTTGAATATTTCATCTTCACTTGTTAGGTAAGTATCTTTATTCTATAATCTAATCTAGTAAAATGACTTTGTTTTGCAATGAGATCTATAAGCTGGTTAGGTAATTGAACTTCCTTGCATAGAAAAGGAGGATAGAAATAATCCTCAAAGAAAATGAATTCATTAGAAAAGTATCCAAACCATCTAAAGGTCAAGTATTATCTAAATGCATAGAAAAGGATTTAAGGGCTCAAGAGATTCTTATGGAGTCCAAGATTATCTCATATAGAAGGATTGGAGACATCCAAAAGACATATATGATAAGCTGGTAAAATTATTCTCTGAAGATGCGATAAAGAAAGGTCATATCACTTAGATACGATATACACAAATTGAAGGAATCAAAAGATAAAGGGTCATCTTCATAAATTCTCAACTGCAAGTTCTGAAGAAGATGATTTCAGATAAAGAAATGATATCCATTGTTCCAAATGCACTATGTAACAAATTCCTATAAGGATAAGAAATATATTCAATTCTACAACTTGTGGTATCTATGCAAGATCGAAGGAGATAGGTTGTGGGTAAAAGGGGTTCAAACATTTGTCGGAAGGAAGGGGAAGTTTGGAAAATTTGGTCCTCAGAAAGGAAGGAAGAGCATAGCTAAGATTCAATGCTATGAGAATTATAGGAAAGATTATCCTAAGCTCAAAAACAAAAATAACGAGGAATATAGAGAAGAATTCCATTTCACTAAAGAAATGGAAGAAGATAGAAGAGGAAAAGCATTAAAAGTGAGAGCTCGTGAGATATTCATAGGAAACATGAAGGATGTCTGGAACAAAATCTATGGAATTCAAATATGAAGGATATATCTCTTGAGAACCTCATTGGAAACTTAAGGAAAGGAAGAAGTAATCCAAGACAAGGCTCATCATACATCAAAAAGGTAACATCTAATGGACAGGGATATGAAAGATCCTCAAGATTCTCTGATGGAATATTCATCAAAATGCTCACCAATCTAAAGAGGAAGCATGTGTTTCGTCAGGAACTCAAACTTGTGGAATTCATGGGATGATTTTATGATGAAATAAAATATGAATAAGATTAAGGGGTTGAATCTATTTTCAATAAAAGAAGTTGTTGAAAGAAGCCTAGATGACCTAAATGTAAATGAGGTATGTATGCTTACATTCAATATTATAAATTCATGTTGTTTGGTTGCAGGAAACATGGATCACTACTCTATATTGAGAAGCATGATCAAAGGAAAGGAATCTCCTCCTATGAAAGGATTTTGGAAAGCATGGGTCACACTAGATGAAATCAACATAATATGTCTTGATATGAAGTATGAGGTGGTTGACTACAATTGAGGAAATCATATTGGAAGCAACAAGGAATGAAATGTGTGAGGAAAGGAAAGAAGAGATCGTGAGATATGCAACCATGGTAAAGGACATCAACATCCATAAGACCACGAAAATTTGGCTAGGATATCTCCATGAGATATATGTAGACTCTCATGGAGTATGAAAAATAAAGAGAACCTTGACAATATATATATTTGGGAGATGTGTCGATATGTAAGCAATATGATGATGAAAACTTATAGATTTCATGGTGAAATACCATCACAAAGGTAATGTTGATTTTAGTGTTCATTCCCTTATTTTTTAGCAAATATATGGATGGGTTTATGCAGGGCTGCCAATGGAAGATATATGGATGTCTCCCACAACTGGTGCACATGTAGTAAGATGAAATATACTTAAGTAAACATGGTATGAAGAAAGCAGCATGGCATGAAGGAAGGTTGCATATGGACTGATGGATCACTTTTTGATGATGACATGGCCAACTCATGGATAAAAGTGATGGATGGTCAATGCCCTATGTAGAAGTTCCAAACATAAATACTCCTAGATAATGAAAATAAGTCCATGACGTCGTGAGGAGGAGTTATTCAATAAGTTGGTTGTCCCATCATCTCCACCTAAGGAGATGCTATAGGTCCCTGATTAAGAGAGAGCCTAGAAAAAAGTTTCTTACTTAGAATAAATTTGGAATTCCTAAGCCAAGAGGGAGCTTAGGTACATTCATTATGTAGGAATGAGTACATTCTTTTATTGGAATAGATATGTCCTCCCTAATTAAGATGGAGAGATAAACACCTCATTCTGGTATTCACTTGGGAAGACAAAATGGAGAATTTGGTAATGATATGACATCTGATGCTCTTTGAGGATGAGATAGGGAATCCAAGATAAGAGTAGTCATAGAAGACCAGTATTCTTTGAGGACTGGGAATCCAAGATAAAAATAGTCATGATGGAACACACCTTGAGAACTCGGGTGGGGTATGTTCTAGGAGAGACAATTATGAGAGTGTCTATAAATCATTGGTCTCACTAACATTGAGCTCAAATATTGTGGAGAGATAGAGTTCTTATTCAAGGCCTTGCTATGTAACAATGTTGGTTGATATGATGCTATAAAAATGGGTTACCAATCTAATTATTCTTATGAGAATTCTTCAAATTGAGAATGACCAAGTACCATTATGAATACCTCCCTAGTTAAGAGGGAGTGTTGAAAAGTGAAACTAGGTTCGGTCTTCATAATGACATGTAAGTATGATTTTTATGTAATTGATGTAAAGAAGAAAATCAAAATGATTGTATGCTTGCTTCATGGGTTTTATGAGAAAGAGTTTTTATTTTTAGATGGCTCCCATTGTGAGACTTTAGGATTTGTCCAAAGGGTTAATGTCATGTATGAACAACCCTTCTTTGGCATGTTACAAATGTATTTAAGTCTATAGGATTATCTAATAGACCTCCAAGAAAAGCACGTGGTTATCCTCTTTGGCTCATCTAATTAGTGAAAGATCGCTTCTTTGAGGTCATGTCTGCTTATATACATGGGGAAACAATTATATATATGCATGAAGGGTATTCACATTTCCATAGTCAAGTCATTCGGATTACCTCTGAAATTCAGGTGTCAAATAAGAAGGAACTGGGATAGGTAAGGAAGGGACATCGAAGATATTTCAAGGGGCAACGAGGTGTAACTACATAACTCATAGTGCATAAAATGTTTCGGTGTAATCTCTATCTAACAAAAGAAGTATTTAGTCCCACCATAGGAAGAATGTCACAAGTTTGTGACAAATTACTATTTCAAGGGACAAGGTCTCAGTGCTATCAACAGTGACTATGGTTCAATGATATTAATTCAAAATTTGGTGCTACTGAAGAAGGAGAGTTTTGGCATCCTTGATAAACTCAGTGACCACAATTCGGTGTCATCACATATGGTGCAAAATCTAAAGTAGAACGAACTGAGAGAGAGTAAACGAGAAGATGGAAGAGGAATTGTGTCTTGGTCTTGGAGTGGCTAATAGGTCAAGGGTGTTGGTCTTCGTATTCGTCCATTGGAATCTATATAAGAATAATTTGTGTGGGTTTTCCTCTCAAAGAGTGAAATGTTTTAGCCCTGGCTCATAGCCTACATTCTGTGTCTCTTGTCTATTTATGTTCATGGATTGGTAGATGTTTGATGAAGAAGAACATTAATAACTTAAGTGAAGAAGATCCTAATCTAAAGTTGTAAAAATCACTCACAAGAAGTTACTAATTGAAGAGAAATCACCTAATTATTGATGCCATAGATTTCTCAACACATCCTACCCACAAGTTTGGCCTGTTTGGATTTCCACCCATCTCAACAATGGATGAGGAGAAACTTGGGTTTGTTTCATCCTTGCCACTGGTAAGTAGAGGTATCCTCCCCAAGTGAAAGGATGCAGGTGTTCTACCACTTGAATTTTGAGGGCCAAGAGGATAGATCAAAAAACAATAGGATAGAATATGATCCTTACCTTTCATGGTAAGTAGTATCCTGCCTATTGTCCTTGGATATAGGGTGGTAGATTTATCTCCCCTATGATGATTCTTCTTCTTTAGATTCATGAATGCGCATGAAAATGATCAGATATGAGATATGGGAGGATGATGACGAGACATTTGAGACTTATGATGCAGTCAGAAATTCCTCCCTAGCTGAGAGGGAGTGTTGAAATTTGGAAACTCAGGGAGAAATTCCCTCCATTTGGGAAGCCATCCTCACCCTCTGGAGACCCTACTAGGCCTTGGAAGAATTTAATTTTCTCAAGGAAACATATTATTTTGAATATGAATCCCATAACTACAAAAAATTCCAAGTCGACCTAGGCAAGGAAATTGGACCTCAACATCATATAAATAGACCTCATATCACATAACTTGGAGGCATCATCATCACATCACATCATCCCATGTTTGGTTCGTGCAACTGTAAAATTGTAGGTTCAAAATCACACGTGAAAGTTGGACAAAGAGAGAGAATTTGTTAACCAAATTTGACTTATGTTTTAGGCCTTTGACAAACATTAACCTTTGGGATTTTGGATTTTTTTGGACGCCAAATTCAGGAGAAAGAAGGATTAATTTTTCGAAGCACTTTGACAACATTTGACCACAAACCTAAGGCAAACTTTAACCATAGGGTTAAATTTAATGTCGACTAACTTGAGGCAAAATTTTGGGACCGTTTTAACCAAGTTTGACTGAGTTGAGGAGGCCAAGTTTTATGCTGCCTGGAACAAAACTTTTGGAGCCTGATTTTCCCATTGACAAGGACTAGTTAGGGGTTTTTTTTATTGTTGTTGTTAGCTTTGACCAAAGCTTTCATATTTGACTTTTGACCAAAGTTGAATTTTTGGGATCATCTTTGATCGGATAGTGGATGTTGAGTTTGTCTTGTCACAACTTTGACCGTTGACCTTTGATTGGTGTACTTGAACATGATATCTCTCTACTAAAAATTTGATGAAAATCTAATAAAAGAAGAATATGGAAAGGGTTTTCCCACTTGTGCGGTTTTCCCTTGGTCTTTGACCAAATTATCGTGTCTCTATTGTTCTTGGTTGTCTTCTATTATGAATTTGAGTTATTGTTCTATCTATAATTTCTTATTGTTACTGGAAGATTGAAATGATATTGGAAATTTATTGCTAATTGAAGAAGAATTGTTATAAGTGATTTTTCTTAGCATAAAACACTAGAAAATTAACACAACAATCATTGTTATTGGTGTTATTAGAATAAGGGTACTAACATCACCATTGAAATTATTCCTTCTTGCATTTCACTCTAGTATAATCTATGGGGAACTTCAAATTTCTCTCGCTTAACGTGATCTCCTCTTTTTATTTCCCTTTCTTCCTTTTTTCTTCTGCTTTTTACTGAGCTATTTCTTCATCCCTCTCCTTTCCTTTCTCTTCAATGACTTGTTTCTCCAATTATTTATTATTCTTTTCCTCTATGGTTACTTTGGCCTAAACAAAAATGGTAGCCTTTTATCCCTTCTTCCTCTCAATTTTTGTCTCAGTCAATTGGAGATTAGATTTCACTAAGGCCTTCTATATTTTCCGAAGCCTTATATATTCAACAGCCCATATTATCTATTGTTTGTTTCTCATCTTCTATTGCATGCTAAGTCAACCTTCCAAAGTGTGGTGTATTTTCTGTTAGATCTCTTTGAAGGTATAGGCTTCTTTGCAAAAATCCTCCAATGATTTTTTGTTTGCATAATGATTCCTAAATTTGAATTCATTATAGTAATCCTTGGATACATCATCAAGGTTGTGACTTTGAAACTTATCTTCAAATAGGTGCAAACATTCAATGTGATTGATTCCATCTTTGCATATTATTGAATTTTCAACTTATAGATGCCAATATCGATTGTATATGATGACCAAACTTGCTTTCCAATGCCACTATGCCAATGGAAAACACTACCACCAACCACAGTAGTTTCAAAAGTGATTTCCTTGAGTGAAACTCTATCTAGGATGAAATTTAGTGGTAGATGAGGAGGTTTACAAATCATATGAATAAAAATCAATGTGTAATCATCCTCTATAAATTAGTTTTCAATGGGTTTTCCTTCTTTCCAAGCCTCGAGTGAAATATAAGGAGTGGGTTTATTAAATAGAAACTAGTATAGCGGGGCCATAAATCCATCACATATCTCAACAATGGAGTTAGAATTTATTTTCCCATAGGTTGCTACAATTAATGTATTCTGAGAGCTCGAATGATGTCCATTTACATCCCATGAGTGGAAACATGCATCTGATGCATATGACATTAACCATATAAGATGAGATGTAAAAGACATTATTTTACATGAGAACTCCTTTGATATATCAAATAATAGATTTGTTGAGGTTAAAGAACAATATAGATGCCTAATTCAACACCATGTCTATAACACACCCCCTTACAATCCTAAACCTGAAGATGTGGTTAATAGGTAGACCCGACTCCTAAGGTGAAATTAAGAGAATGGGGTCTAGAAATTTATTTTCATTTGATTTTATTTTTATTTTTTTATCTTTTTTTTTTTGTAAAATGTTTACATAATAAGATTATAAGTTTTCCCACTGGTTTTTGATCGGTACATTACAATATCTCTTCCATACTGGGTTGGAGAGCGCCTTTTTGGCCAATTAATTCCCATCTTCAGCTTGATCATAAGCTTTGCCTCAAAATTTTAAAAGGAAGTGAAACCTATGGTAATGACAACCATTGGGAAACTAAAAATTATGATGTTCTATAGGCATTTAGATCATGAATAGTGATGATAGAAGAGGCTAAATCATGTCTAAGTTAGTGGCAAACCTCTAGACTACGAGCAGTGATGGAGATTTTATTTTTATTTGTTTTATCTTTTTTTTTTTTGTAAAATTTTTACATAATAAGATTATAAGTTTTCCCACTGGTTTTGGATCGGTACATTACAATATCTCTTCCATACTGAGTTGGAGAGCGCCTTTTTGGCCAATTAATTCCCATCTTCGGCTTGATCATAAGCCTTGCCTCAAAATTTTAAAAGGATGTGAAACCTGTGGTAATGACAACCATTGGGAAACTAAAAATTGTGATGTTCTATAGCCATTTAGATCATGAATAGTGGTGATAGAAGAGGCTAAATCATGTCTAAGTTAGTGGCAAACCTATAGACTACGAGCAGTGATGGAGATTTGGAGGGCGAGGCACAAAGTTTGATTGTCATCATTCGTAGTTCCCAATGTTGCTTGACAACAAGGTCCTCTGCATTACATTCTTGTTTTTGAGTTTGTTAAAATCATACACCATCCTTGATGTAAGATAAATTTACTTAAGCATTTCCTTTCACAAATCTGGAATACCATCCCATCTCTTCAACTCATCAGAATCAAATGTCAAATGTTCTTTGCATGAAAATGCTCTTAGCATTTAAGTTCTATAAGGGATCAGTATTCTCCAACTCTATTCTTGTTTCTTTGGTTATCTCATTTCTAGTGGCGTAGTGTACCATTATTTGCTCCATATACATCATCACTTGGTGTAAAAATCAAATATACCTTACATTACTAGTTGTATCCTGTAGAAGATGGTGGCTATAAGTGTAGCATGTAGAGACTGTTTGTGGAATATTAGCATTATGGATAGTTTTAGTTCCATTTTAAGAAGGCTACTGACCATGAAATAAATTAATATGGATACCATTTCAAGAAGAAATACTTGAAAGAAACCCATTAAACCATCGATGAAAATTTAGGGTACCAAAAGTTTCAATTAATGTACTTATCAAGTTAATTTCTATCTAAGGAAGCTTCCCTTGGAGATGCTAATAGTGATATTGTAGGATTCTTACCCAGAATTTTGGTGCTTTCCTATTCCTTGAAATTGAAGAGAAGTTCAACACAACTTGCTATATTTTGTTTAGGAACCTTAAGGTGCAACCAACATCTTTAATGAATGATATGTCATGTACAACCAATTTACAATAGAAGTATTTTCCATGGTGACACAATCATCATTTGCAGTGTTTGAAAGTGATCACTTCATTAACACCCTGACAATTTCCAAAGAAGTTCTACCTTACAGTACAAATGAAGGAAACTCAACAATTATTGCTCTTGCAACTATTCATATGTAATAATATATCATGTTTAGATTTTAGGAGCACGTAAACCCATGCAATGATATTCTAACCAAGCAACCAATACGAATAAAAGGGTAGCACATTAATATGAAAGGTAACAACCTGATTGTCATACAAAAGTTTGTATGCTTCCAACAAAATGCATACACTATGCGAATTTATCTTTACGACATATATAAGAAATAAAAAATAGTTAGTTGTGTACAGGAAAAAAATGAAACAACCATATTTCCATATGGAATACTTGTATGCTTCTAATAGTGTCTACATAATATATGTGAAATCCTCTTTACTAGATATATATAAGAAAATAATGAGGTGCATATAAAATACAATTGAAACAACCAATTTTCCATATGGAAGACTTGTATGTTGCCAATAATATCTACATAATGCACACACTATGTGAAAATATCTTCATATATATAAGAAATCAAGAATGATGAGGTGAATTCATCAACCAAACTCATGCATGGAAAAGTAATAGTAACAGAGGAGTAATAGGCCAGAAATCACTATATCAGGTGACAAGAGCTAGGATTTTTTGTATAGGACAATTAATGACAATCAAAGGGTTGCTAGATACTATCCAAAAACATTAGTGATCATTTTTATAATATGAACATTTAAACTCCTCTCACCGTGGCTAGCACTTAATGCATCAAGGGAAAATTCCACCCTGATATAAGCTTGAAGCAATAACCCAAGAATTGTGTGAATTCCATGCAAATGCTATGCAGGGTCCTTAAAGTGCTAGATCATTATTGTAATATCTAGAAGCCCAAATTTAAAGAAACCTAATACCAACTTCAAGGGTAGGATATGACATGAAAAATTCCAACTGTTGAATTTCCATGACCTTGGGTCTAGGTTAGAGTCGTAAAATCACTGACGAGGCCAAACCAATAATCTCAACCATAAACTACTTTGCACTGTGGAAATATAAAGGAGTAAATCAAATGCACAAAAGATAGAAATTGTTTTAAATTTTAAACCCAACTTCGTTATATTAAAAACATATAACACAACAGTCTAGGGCTCCCTACCAAGGATAATGGCCCTCATACATCCACTAGTACAAGATACAAACTGGGACTTGGTTTCAGTCCATCGACAAGCTATTTTTCCTGAACAAGATACTCTGACCATCTGGTTGTTGCATGCTCTGTTAGCTCTTCTCAGTCATACCTTGTACCCACCCAACCCTTCAACTCCTAATATGTAGCTCCTGCCTCTATCAATGCTCCAAGTCCATCTAGCCGTTGAACCTCGATTGTCAATCTGCTCACTAATTATGCCTTATTCCATCAAGGCCACAACATATTGAGACTCCTTTCGAGTTGTTCACAACTCCACTTGTGAACAACTTTCAACTTCGCACTGCTGCTCCTCAACTACTCAATGATTTCAACTCAATATTTTCTTCCCGCGTTGCACCGATGAAGACCAACAGAGGGCTCAAAGGGCTACCACTTATGACTGAAAGATGCCCATCTCCCATAATGAACATGGGCTAGGAGGACTCCTCATCATCTATTGTAGAAGTCCTTCTCCACACACAAGTCTCGGGCTCCACAAACTACTCCTAGTTGATCATACCCTTGAACTCATCAACTGCCACTCTCACAACCACCTTTTTCCATCAAGGTGTTGCTCACCGAGGTCCAACTTGGACACTATCACATTTTCCTCTAGCAAACCATAAGTGCCCAATCTCATCCACACTTGGTCTTCTCTCACATTGCCCTCCAACAGTCCATGAGAGACAAAGTCCATGTTGTAGCATCTATACCTAGTTAGGGCATCCCCACACTTGGGAGACCCTTACACATGGTTGCACATAGACTTCTCCAATCTATCCTTTTCTCTTCAATAGAGGAACTATTCCGCAAATCTAGGAACCTCAATGTGTCCTCACCTAGGACATGATCAATCCATCATACATGGGTCCATCTGCAACATACCTTGTTGTTTTCCTCTTCCCTCTCGATCTAATGTGTCTGATGTCACCTTCGCTGCTTGGTAGAGCTCCCAAAAGTCCATGTGGGATCCTCCAAACAACTCCTAAGGCCTCCTACAAGCAGCCCACAAGCTGACCCAAGCAATGGTCAACACTTTGATCCAATGCACAACAATCTTTTGCTTCAAGTTTATTGCTCAATCATTGTGGAATCTGTCACTAGTGTAGGGAATCTAATCACTAGATCTGGCCTTCCTCCTTGATTTCCACAAGCTTCCCTTAAATGATCCAAATATGATCCTAAACTAGGATCCAACACCCCTGTTTAGGGCCTGTGTTGTAGCCCTAAACCCTTATGACAGTCCACAAACCAACCCTTAAAGGGTTGCAGAATTACTTGGGAAGCCTCCTCCTTGTCCATGCTACCTTCTTGAGGGGCTAGTCCACCTTGAAAACACTCTATGCATCTCTACTATGTCCTAAGGATTGAAGCCTAGCACTATAACAACAAATCATGAGACAATCCCTACGCATGCCCAAACACACCTATTTCTTCAGTGTTTTGTACCTCTAGCTATTCGGCCTTCAATACCTAGCAACTCGGCCCTTGAAAAACAAATTGGACTTGTCTTGATAATCCTCAAACAACCATAGGATGATATAAAAATCAAACTTGCAAACAGTCTTTTGCTACACTGGTTCTTGGCCTCCAAACAGAGTTGTCTCCATGTTGTCTTGACCCTCTCTTGCTACAGCTAAGGCATCCAAATTTCAGAGCTCTTCCTTGGAGGAATGTCACACCAATGGATGCTCTAAAACACTCTAATACACCTTGTATTTATACACATACAAGGGTTCAACGAATTGATGAAGAGACCCTTCTATTGGACTATGTTTACACTAATCCTATATGACTTGGTAACCAATAATTAATTACCCAAATTCAAAAATTCATTTCTCTCTAATAAAAACTCAAATTTAGATGATTCTCGATGCATTGGAATTGTAACACTGAGCACTATCTTCATCATCCATCACATGTCGTATATTCATCATGGTTGTTGACCAAATCATGCTAGGTACAAAATCCCCAAACTTGAACCTGAAGCCCATAAGACCATTTGTGTCACTTTGATCTCCAACCCTCAAACACCATGGCTTTGAGTACCTCCCACGCTACACAAAAATCATCACTCCCTCTTAGTGAGGGAGGTACTTACAAGACCTGGAAGTAACCATCATCATCTAGCAATGACACTAGCCCATCTAGCATCCATCACTACAACGTACCCTACAAAATGAATCTTCCAATCTTGGTAGTTCCTCTACCTCATCATTTCTAAACCTAAATATTGAAAACCTACATAGGGATGCTCCCTCTAAGGCTAGAATCCCTCTGAGCCTAGCAATCTCCACTAGCTCAGTCTTGTAAGAATTCATCCTCTTGGATCAAATACCACTCATGCAAATCCCACCAATCTTGGATATGAAACATCACGATCTGATGAAGATTCTAGCCTACCAACCTGTAGTCCATCACATGAAGGCATCATGATCAACCTCATCTCGTCCACACCAAAGAAAACCTCAAGTTGTCACACCCATCCATGAAAATATGTAGGAAGTCCATGATCTACAAACTGCCACACAACATACTAAAGTGCACAAGGTTCACCACCGATCCACCAGAACTCCCATCCCATCTCGTCATGTAGTCTATTAAGACCACATCTCCATGTCTCTAGTTAAACCCTCTCCTCCATGATCTAGATACTAACAACTTCCTCTGAGTTGCATCGTTGTGCACACTCTGATATACTATCCCTCAAGGTAGCTCAGATACGCTCTAATACCATGTTCAATTTCCACGACCTTGGGTTTAGGTTAGAGTCTTAAAATCACTGGTGCTACCAAACCAAGAATCTCAACCATAAACTACTTCGCACAGTGGAAATGTAAAGTAGTAAATCACACATGTACAGAACATAGACAACTTTTATTTTTTCAACCCAACTTTGTTATATTAACAACATATAATACAACAGTCTAGGGCTCCCATACCAGCGATAATGGCCCTCATACATCCAATAGTACAAGATACAAACTGGGACTTGGTGTCAATCCATCAGCAACCAATCTGTCCTCAACAAGATACTTTGACCATCTGGTTGTCGGATGCTCTCTTAGCTCCTCTCGATCGTACCCTGTACCTGCCCGGTCCAGTCCTTTGGCTCCCAATCTGCAGCACCCCCATCTATCAATGTTCCAAGTCAATATAGCCACTGAGCCTCGACTATCAATCTTCTCACTAGTTGTGCCTTAGTCCATCAAGCCCACAACACATTGAGACTCCTTTTGAGTTGTTCACAGCTCCACTTGTGAGCAACTTTCAACTACCCACTATTTCTCCTCATCTACTCAGGGACTTCAACCCACTATGTTATTCCTGTGCTACACTGATGAAGACCAACATATGGCTTAGAGGGCTGCCACCTATCACTACAAGATGTCCATCTCCCACAATGAGCATGGGTTAGGAGGACTGCACATCATCTGTTGTAGAAGTCCTTCTCCACACACAAGTCTCGGGCGTCCCAAACTTCTCCTCATTGATCAGAACCTTGAGCTCATCAACTGTCATTCTCGCAACCACCTTTTTCCATCAAGGTGTTTCTCACCGAGCTCCAACTATGACATTATCACTCTATCCTCCAGCAAACCATAAGTGTCGAATCTTGTCCATACTTGGTCTTGTGTCACGCTGCCCTCTAATAGTCCACGAGAGACCAAGTCCATGATGTAGCATCTACACCTAGTTAGGGAATCCCCTCACATGGGAGACCCTACACATGGATTCCCACAAACTTCTCCAATCTACCTTTTTCTCTGCAATAGAGGAGCTATTGAACAAATCTAGGCACCTCAATGTGTCATCTCCTAGGACACCATCAATCCATCATACATCGGTCCATTTACAACATACCTTGTTATTGTCCTCTTGCCTCTTGATCTAATGCGTCTGTTGTGACCTTCGCTACTTGGTAGACCTCCCAAAATTCCATGTGGGATCCTCCAAATAGCCTCTAAGGCATCCTACAAGTAGCCCAAGAACTGACCCAAGCAATGGTCAACAATTTGATCCAATGCACAACAATCTTCTGCTGCAAGTCTACTGCTCAATCACTATGGAATATGTTAGTAGTGTAGGATATCTAATCACTATATCTTCCCTTCCTCCTTGACTTCCATAGGCTACCCTTAACTGATCAAAATTTGATCCTAAACTAGGATCCAACACCCCTCCAAAACACTATAGAATTGATGTTTTCTTTTGCGTTTGTGACAACCTTGGTTAGGGCACGTGTTGTAGCCCTAAACCCTTATGATAGTCCACAAACCAACCCTCAAAGGGTTGTATAATTCCTTAGGAAGCCTCCTCCCTACCGAGACCGCCTTCTTGAGGGGATAATCCACCTTGACAACCCTCACATACCTCTAGCTGTGTGCTAAGGCCTGCAGCCTAGCACTTCAACACTAAATCATGAGATAGTCCCTACACATGCCCAAGCACATCTATTTCTTTAGTGTTTTGTCCCTCTAGCTCTTTGGCCTTCACTGCCCAACAACTCGTCTCTTGAACAACAACTCAGACATGTCTTGATAACCCTCAAACAACCATGAGAAAATCTATAAATCAACCCTACAAATAGTCTTCTTCTACGCTACTTCTTGACCTCCAAACATACTTGTCTCCACGTTGTCTTGACCCTCTCTTGCTGTAGCTAAGGCATCCAAATTTTAAATCTTTTCCTTGGAGGAATTTCACACCAATGGATGCTCTAAAACACTTCAATACACCTTGATTTATACACATATAAAGGCTCAACGAATTGATGAAGAGACCCCTCTATTGGACTATGTTTACACCAAGCCTACATGACTTGGTAACCAATAATTAATTATACAACTTCAAAAATTCATTTCTCTCTAACGACAACTCAAATTTGGATGATTCTCGATGCATTAGAATCGTATCATCGAGCACTATCATCCTCATCCATCACATGTCATATCTTCATCATGGTTTTGGCCCAAATTATGATGGGTGCAAAACCCCCAAGCTTGGACCTTAAGCCCACAAGCCCATTTGTGGCACTTTGACCTCCAACCCTTGAACACCAGGGCTTGGAGTACCTCCCAAGCTACACAAAAATCAACACCAATCACATATCAATGTTTTCTTAACACTACATAGGATATTTGTATATTTTCTTACCATATCATGTATGGTGATTCATATTGTGAGAGTATATTGTTGGGTGTGTGTTATTATCTTTCCATGACCCTATATTAGTGGGTAGACCTACCAATGTTTTTTTGCATGGGTTTCACACATGGTTTTGGGAATGATGGTTTCCTACCCATGGTATCTTGTAGATCTGGTCAAGGGAACTACAATTATGTTATAATCCAGGGTTAATGGATTGGGGTTTATGGATGCTTCAGCATGTATATATATATATATATATATATATATATGTGTGTGTGTATTGTAACAATGAAAGGAATATAATTAAAAGTCAATCTGGTAGTCCCGGTTTTGGGATCTAGGGGAAAATATATGTTTATAATTGTTTTATGTTTTATGCTCTTTCCATTGTTTATTTTTTGTTTTTAAAATTAGTTTGCAATTAATTTTTGTACAGGGTTAAAACCTAGATTTAGTATTAGAGTGGTTTCAGCTTCAAGGGGACGCATTTACTGCTGAGGGGTTTTGCGCGAGCCTGTGATAGACCCTATTCAGTGGGAGATCGACAAGATCAATTCTTTAAATGAAAGAAGATGTAAAGTAGTGTAAATATAGAGATCGAGAAATTTAATGGTGAGATTATTGAGTTGTGGAAAATCAGGATGGAGAATATGCTGGTGGATAAAGATCATTAGATCATGGTACATCTGGGTACTAAACCAACGACAACGTCATATGAAGACTGGATGAATTTGGATTGAAAAGAAACAAGCACAATATGGTTGTGTATATCATATTTAGTAATGTTGAATGTATCAGGGGAAGCTATGGTGAAGGCTTTGTGGGACAAGTTAGGGATTTTGTACCAATCTAAGTCTCTAGTGAACAAATTGTTCCTACAGAAAAAGTTGAATAACCTAAGGATGAAGGATGGAGATTCAGTGATAGAGCATTTGAATGCCTTTAATATTGTGGTAACCCAGTTGTTATCTGTTCATATTAAAATTTTAGATGAAGATAAGTGTATGAGTTTATTGTTTTCTCTACCACATTCGTGGAATAATTTGGTTGTTGCAATAGGTAGCAATACAACTACCTTGAAGTTTGATGAAATAGTCTCATCCTTTTTGTTGGAGGAAATGAGATTGAAAAATATGGAGGGATAGACTGGAGATGCATTTTCTGTACGAGGAATGACCCAGAACAGAAAAAAATAAGTCCTCGAGTGGGAAATCTAAATCTACATGGAGATATAAATATCTAAGAAAACCTATAAAGGTGTTTTGGAATTATGAAAATGAAGGACAGTTTGAAAAGGATTATAGATCTAAAGCTCCTAAGAAGGGAAATGAAGCTGATGATGCTCCTTTTGTAGAGGTGAAAACAACCTCAGATGAAGGTGGGGATGTGTACTTGGCTTCTTCTTCAAGTACACATGTAGATCATGAGGCATGGTTTATTGACTCAAGTGCATCCTTTCACTTCACTCCCCATAGAGAGTGGTTCTGTGAATATGAGAAATGTGATTGTGGTGATGTCTTCTTAAGGGATGATAGGAAGGGTATAATCATCGGACCTAGAAAATTCAAGCTGAAGTTGCAAGGTGGAAGAATTAGATGACTTCCAGGTGTTCTGAATATTCTTCCATTGTCCATAAATCTTATTTCTATAAGCAATATGGATGATGCAGGTGTGAAAACAGTGTTCAAGAAAGATGCATGCAAAATGGATTGGGGAGCACTGATATTGATGCGGGGAGTTCATATTGGAACTTTGTACAAGCTTATGGGTAGTATTTTTATTGATGGGTGGAACAATTTTGTGGTTTTTGAAAGTGGAGTAGAAAACCTTGTGGTCTTTGGAGAAAAGACCATGCTATGGCATCAAAGGCTTGGACATATTGGAGAGAAGGGCCTTCGATTACTTCTTGGTAATGGTATGGTAGAAGGTATGCCCAATTTATCTCTAGATTTCAATTTTTTTTAACATTGTGTATATGGGAAGAATAACTGCAGGTGACACGCCCCTCTGGTGCTAAGAGGGTGAAAAGGATATTAGAGCTTGTGCATAACGATGTGTTTGGACCTGTATTGGTTCCATCATTGGTAAGTCTGTGTACATTTTATAATTCATAGATGACTTCTCAAGGAATACATGGATATAATTCCTCAAGAAGAAATATGAAGTCTTTGATAGGTTTAAAAAATTTAAGGCTCTGGTGGAAAACTAGATAGAGAAGAAGATAAAGGTTCTAAGGACAGATAATGGTGGAGAGTTCTCCAAGAAGGAATTTGAAGAGTTCTGTAAGAAGTGTGGTATAACACAGAAAAATTCTACTCCATACACATCTCAACAAAATGGAGTTGTAGAAATAATGAACGAGACATTGATGGAAAAGGAAATAAGCATGCTCAGTGGTGTCGAGTTAGGACAAGAATTATGGGCAAAGGAGATGGAGACTGCATGTTACCTAGTTAATAGATCATCGTCATCAGCATTGGAGCATAAGTCTCCACATGAGGTATGGAATGGTAAGAAACCCTCTCTTTCACATATGATGGTATTTGGTTGTGATGCATATGTACATGTTCCAAAGGAGAAAAGATACAAGTTGGATAGTAAATATGAAATGTGCATCTGTATTGGGTATAAGAATGGTTTAGAAGTTATAAGATTTGGAACCCCGAAACAAGGAAGGTTGTGTGCATCTATGATGTGGTGTTTAGAGAGGTGAAATATGTTATTAAACATGAAGTCCTATCAAAGGAACCTAAGAATATAGAGTTTGAGCGAAAGGAGGAAGAATCAGACTCTACAATAGAAAAAAAATCAGAATATGAAGAGCCACAAACTCCAACTATGAGAAGATAAGTTCGAAAAATTAGGTAGACAGAAAGGTATCTTCCAGCTACTTTCTGTTAAAATTTTTCTTTATATATTATTGATGATGATCCCAGAACTATCAGGGAGGCAGTAGATTAATAGGATGGAAAACTGTAGAAAGAGGTCATGGTTGATGAAATGGAATCTTTGGACAAAAATGAGGCTTGGGATCTGGTGGATTTGTCAACTGGAAGGAAAGCCATTGGAAGAAAATGGGTTTTTAAGAAGAATATGAATGCAGAACGCAAGTTGGAGAAAGATAAATCTCGTTTGGTAGCAAAATGTTATTCCCAAGTGTCAGGAATTATATTTGGTGATATTTTTTCTCATGTTACTAATGTAGCTTCTATTAGATTACTTTTATCTGTTGCTGTTACCATTGATTTTGAGGTAGAACAGATGGATGTGAAGACAACATTTCTTCATGGGGATTTGGAAGAAGAGATCTACATGAAGAAATATGAAGGCTTTGAGGTGAAGGGAAAGAAAGAACTAGTATGTAGGTTAAAAAAGTCTTTGTATGGGTTAAACAAGTCACCACGGATGTGGTATCAGAAATTTGATACATTTATACAGGGACTTTGCTTCACCAGAAGTGCAGCGGATCACTGTGTGTACTTTAAATTAATTGGTGGCCATGTTATTTATCTGGTCTTGTATGTGGATGATATGTTGTTGATTGGAAATGAAAAATAAATTATCTGAGATTTGAAGACCCAATTATCCTCCAAATTCTACATGAAGGATCTTGGTGCTGCAAACTATATTTTGGGCATGGAAATTAAACAAGATCAGGAAAAAAAGAAGCTCTAGTTAAACCAAAGGAATTATGTCAAGATAATACTGCAGAGGTTTAATATTCATGATAGTAAACCGCTGAAGGTTGCTATTCATGTGGGTGTAAATTTATCTGATGAACAGTATCTCAAGACATAAGAAGAGGGAGAGGACATGTCTAGTGTTCCATACGCACTATAATAGACATTACACATGCAGTGGGAGTATTGAGTAGGTTTATATCAAAACCAGGGAAGGAGCATTAGACAATAGAGAAGAGGGTTTTCAGCTATTTTTGTGCCACAAACGATGAAGGTTTGTTCTACCAAGGTAGACCAGGATTGGATAGATTTTTGAACATCTCTGGCTTTGTTGATGCAAACTGGGTTGGAGATATGGATTAGAGAATATCTACAAGTGGGTATGTGTTTAACATATTTGGAAGTACAGTTAGTTAGATGGGCAAGAGACAGTCCATAGTGGCAATTTCAACTATGGAGGTAGAATACATGGCAACCACTCATGTAGGGAAGGAATCAGTTTGGTTGAAGAGATTATGTTCAAGTATGGGGTTAGTACAACAAGATATAAGGATATACTATTACAACCAAAGTGAAATTGTTTGGTAAAGAACCCTTCTTATCCTTCAAATACAGAGCACATTGATTTTTAGTATCACTTTGTGAGGGATATGGTTCAAGATAAAAAGGTGTTGTTGGTAAAGGTGGATAGTTTGAAGAATAATGTAGATGCATTGATGAAGTCTATGAGAACTGAGAAGTTTTCTCGGTTTAGAGAAGTAATGGGTGTTGTATGGCTGGACCAATGACTAAGCTCTCTTGTGACCCCCTGTGTGGAAAGAAAACAACAAGTGGGAGAATGTTGGATGTGTGTTATATTCTTTCCATGACCCTATATTAGGTAGGCAGACCTACCTATGGTTTTTTGCATGGGTTTTACACATGGTTTTGGGCATGATGGTTTTCTGCCCATGGTATCTTATAGATCTGGTCAAGAGAGCTACAATTATGTTTTAATCCAGGGTTAATGGATTGGGGTTTATGGATGTTTCAACATGTATATATATGTATTGTAACATTGAAAGGAATATAATGAAAAATCAATCTAGCGGTCCCAATTTTGGGATCAATGGGAAAATCTCTCTGTATATCTGTTTTATGTTTTATGCTCTTGCCATTATTTATTTTCTATTTTTAAGAATTCATTTGCAAGTAATTTTTGTACAGGGTTAAAACCTACATATATTGGCCTATGAAATGGAAGACAATGCCTAAACACACGTTGTTCTATTTTGCAAACCACACACAGTATTACAATTGTAACCATCAGTGCACGTCATTCTACCATGCATATTAGAAATCACCCATAGTACAAAAATTTAGTACCCATACAAACAATCCATGCATATTTGGGTATCATAGTTAATAAGCCACTCAACACTGTGGAAATTAGGATGGGCACTGGGACATAGTCAATGATTCTCCTCCCAAACATAGATAGACTAACAACATATTCTTCATGTACCTCTCACCCCCTTTCTTGTAAAAATTATCCCAAAGGCCAAACTTCTAGTTTTTCTAGGGATTCCAGAGGTCTAACCTACCTCCACCCTTCTGACATAAAATTATTTATTTGTAGGCTAGTACAAGGATTCCAAAGGTAAGCCTCGTCCATCATTTAGATAATGATGAAATATAGAGGTGAGAACCTCCACCCTTATGTTGTTGTAATAGTAACACCACCCAAAGAAGGGAATCCTCAGTATACTAAAATATGAGTACTCATCAAGTGAGGGACTCCAAAGGTAAGAGAATATAACCTCACTCAATTTAAGGTCCCCAGATAATTAAACCACCTCAATTAGTGGCATGGTATCCCTAGTTAATAAAAAAGAAAAAGGGATCCACATTCTTTTTTTTGCTAAGGCAAGAGTGGATCCTTCTATTCAATTAGAAAAGAGAAATAGTGTACAAGAGGCGACCGCGGTGGTGAGGCCCACCAGTATGATAGGCCTACCCCAATTCATGGTCACAAGAATACAAAGCAAACCCAGGGATGCAGGCCCACTGAGTCAAAAAAGTAGTCCAACTCTGATCGTTGGATCATGATATGAAGATCCAGTGGATGAAAAACATATCAGGTCGCCAACAAGCACACCTTTTAACAAACCAATAAGACCCGATGACCCAATAGAGAATAATCTATAATCCTATTGGGTCCATTTTTGACTTATCCTTCAATCACTTTAACCACCTGAAATCCACCATTTGTGCACGATCTCGGAGAGGTCGTTTGAACAGCTTGAAACATAACCACTGTTTTGGGCCCACCAACATGCACGCAAAATCCTGGTCGTGGATTAGCCTCACTAGATGTAATGGTTAAGGACGGTTGCACAAAAAAATTGTCACCATGACTTTTTGCAATCTGTGTGAGTCTATCACCACTCATACTTACCTCCTTTGCAAGTCTTAAGCCTCAGTTCTTCATGTCAAGCCTTGAAAATGAGAGAAAGCCCTTAAAAATCTCTAAAACTTTGGGCCCGCACTTTCTCTTAGCCTTTCCTGCAGTCCCGCACCCACTGGTCATGTCCCGTGTGGACCTGCGCTTTGTCTCTAAAGGAATGGGTGCAGACCCTTGTAAAAGTCAAAAAGGCGGAAGTTTATTCTTAAAAACTCACTTTGAGTAATTTCTGGAAGCTTCCAGAGGGAATATTGAGGTGGCAAGTTCGCTGCTTGGTGGTTCATGCATCCCATTATGAAAGGAGCTAACCCCTTGATGTGAGGAGATTATCCCTTTGAAGGAGGACTCTATCCCTTCATTGGTGGCCCTTGTAACTTCCTTCCTCTGCACTATAAAATGAGGCATTGGGCTGGTTACTTGAGAGGTTGAAAGCTGAATATTTTTTAGGGTAAATGTTGTTGGAATTTAGACTTCCTAATTGAGCTTGAGAGGAGAGATCACATACCTTTTGATCTCATTGGGAAGAGTGTGAAGCTTGTCAAAGTAGAGGAGATTCTTGCTTGGACCCTGGGAGGAGCTTATACAACATCAAGGCACCAAGGATGTAAAGTTCTTCTTTGTTTAAAGTTAATAGAATCAAGTTTATTTTTCTCAATAAGCTATCTTCTATGGTTTATTTCATGGATTATTTGATCACTATGATGAATATGATTTATTATATTGGCTATGCAGGTGTTATTTGATGTGTGCTTGTTTTTGTTTGTAGGTTCTTAAAAGGAAACTCATTTGGACGGTCGAAGCATGGCTGCCACAAACTAGCGTTGGACTTAAGGTAGGGTCTAAAACACCTCTTGGTTTTTATTTATAAATCGTAATATATTTAGAGAAATGTAAATTTGCTTGTTTTGCTTGTCGCTAGATATCAGTTGATACTAGGGAGATAGGTCTTGTCTGCAAGAATGATTTATACAGCCGAAAAAATGGTGACTCCGCTGGGGACTTGAATTTTGGTTTTTTGCCTTTACTTTTACTTTGACTTGAGAAACTTTTTCTCTGTTTCTGGTTTTTTCTTGATGTGTGTGGGATTGGGTAGGTTTTTAGATTTTGAATTGTTTTTTGTTTTTTCACGTTTTTGAGAGAGGACCGCACGTGTTGTTTGTAACACAGTGCGGACATCCCCGCACTGTTTCTTTACTACATAATGCGGTACCGCACCTGGTTATACTGGGGGCCTGCGGACCCTGTCAAATTTTTGAAAAACCTAAAATATTTTCATCCAGTTAAGCTTAGGATTTGTTTATGTTTTTTAGCCTTTGCCTAGATCTGCATGTGTCTTGTCAGAAACTTCTTGTGAGTGAATTCCATTGGCATTTTGGTATTAGGTGATTTTCTAGAAGTTTTGCGTGCCTGGCTTGATTTTCGTTTGGTCCTTGTAGTAACTCGGAGATTAGAAACCTATGAAACCTCAGATTACCCTGGTTTTTGCTGGTCTTCTTAATGAGTTTGATTGATTTGTGGAATCTACCTTTGGTGAGAAATAGATCCCATTTTCTCTTTGCAAAGCTTTGAATGAACTTGTTGGAAAGTTTTGTATTTCATTTAAAAAAAAAGGAAAACATAGCTAGGTGTTTCTTGATTAATTTGTTATTCTGAACGAATTACTCCTTAGTTTGCTGAATAACTAAGTAAAACATCCTCAAAAAGAATTTTTTCAAGATTTTGCTTCAAGTAGATTTTTAAAAGTTGTAGATCTCAAGATTAGATTTTTCATAGTTTTGAGTGTTTTCTAGGAATTTTAGAATCTCTTTTGGAAGAATTTGTTTTTGTAGTTTTTGATTGTTGAAAGGAAAAGGGATTTTTTTTCGTGAGCATAATTAGAAGTCTCGTTTTTGAGTTTGTTGGAAAATACAAAAGATTTTCTTTTCATTTATATGTTGAAGAAAGATTTGTTTTCAAAGAATTGCATTCTCAACTCTTTCTTTAGCTAGAAATTCATTGAAGAAAAAGAATTGTTTATCATCTTAGGTGCATTTTTAGTGTTTTGGAGTCGAGTCTTCACACCATAAAGTTTCATCTCCATACCTTTTGACTTAAGAAACAACCATAAAAATAACGCTTAAAGTAAAATTTGATCTAGTAATCATTTTATTTCTAGGGCTCTTTATCACCAACATAGCTTAGGCTAGTATCTTGGAGTAGGGAGTAATTAACTCTCCAAGATAGTTAAAACAAACAAGTAGCTATATCTTGCGGTAGGAGATAAATTCCAATTGTTACATCTATGCTATGGGAAGCTCCTCTTAAAGGAGTCAAGCACGAGATCATATCTGAACCAGTGGGGTAATCAATCCTTCCTCATTGGGAACGATAAAAGATATACACGTATTAAAAATGGTAAACCTCAGATTGACCATTGTCGAGGAGCCTGGGGTCACTTATTGGTAAACTTTAGATTATGTTAAGGAGCCTTCAAGGGGATTGAGCTTTGTTACTCTACCCTTGCGTGTGTATCGGATCGTAGACTGTTCCCCCAGGTATATTTCTCTCTATTGATAACCATAGTGACCATAATCTATAGGATTCTTTCCTAAGGTGACGGTGGAGGGAAGATCCCACTGTACCTGGAGCAGATGTCGACTAGACTCACTTGGACTCTCTGGGGGGTTCTCTTCACTCGAGACGGTTTAGTGGAGAAACTTGTGCTAGTATGTTTCATTAAGCAGGTTTTTGGGTAATTGTTCCAACCGCCATTTCTGTATTGAATTCTGCAACATTGGATTTCATCACCAACTAGTGTTTTCGGTACGGAAAGTTACTGTTTGTGTGTGGTTTGAACTCCTAGATTTTTTAGGCGTGTGATTCAAATTGTTTGGTTCTTTAGAGACTTTAGGTGGTTTTATTGAGATTTTCTTTGTTTACGTGTGAAGTAATTAAAAATATTTAATCGTGGTTGAATTACCAAGACAATCTCGTAGACTTCGGGGGCAACCTCTCGGGTATTCACCAAGTCAGCTTGAAGGGCTACGAGATCTTGTAACTCCTAGTGAAAGTAGAGTTGGGTCACCGGAAGAAAGAGAATCTTCTTTAGTTGTTCATCTTGATTATCAAGTTCAAGCAACAGAGTATATTTCTGAGCCAATTTCATTTTCCGAAGTTACTGGTAGTATTTCTTCTACTAGTGAATTAGTTGACGAATCTGAAATTTCTAATCCTGAAACTGAACCTGCTGCTACTCCATCCTCAGGATTTGATTCTCCAACTTCCTGTGGTCTTGGTTCACCTAGGGTAGGAAGAATCATTACCCAAAATCTTCCTTCGGGACTTATTTCCATTGAAGAACTTGTTAGTCCAGAAGAAGATATAAGTCTCCCTGAAAATCAACAAACTTTAGAACTTAGGGAGCGTGAATCAATTTTCTACAGTCCACCTAGAGGTAGCGCTTGGTACATATCATTGACGAACTTTTTAGAAAATCCGGGTCTTGCTTCTTCACCACCTCGAATTCCATTTCATCCAACACCTAGAGGTTTTTATCCTCCTTTGAATATGTCGAACCGGTCATCCATGTTTTCCCAAACACCGGAAACAGTTTTATTTGGCGGTCCTTCTGTTCCTTCTGGGTATCAGTCACTTTCTGGTACTTTTTCGGGAGCATCTCCTCAACCCATTGGACATGGGATATCAACTGGTAATAACGTAACTCAATCGTTGAGCATAGAAGAAATTCTTATGATGTCTGGTACTATTCCGAATCCGCAACCTCAAGGTAGTCAGTTACCGCCTGGGGGGCAGCCGCAAGGTACTCAATTTTCACCTGGGGGGCAACCTCAGGGTACTCAATTTTCATCTGGGGGAAACCTCAAGGTACTCAATTATCATCTGGGGGGCAACCTCAAGGACAGTACATACCTTCGGGATAGTACATACCTCAGGGTCAACCCCAGACTCAATATATACCTCAAGGTCAACCCCAGTATCAATATGTACCTCAAAGTCAACCCCAGTTTTAGTACATCCCTCAAGGATATCAACCTCAAGGCCAGTACCCAACCCAAGGTTTCCAACCACCTTCAGGTCAATCATTTGTTCAAGGAGCTGGAAATGTACCTTTGAATTATCAACCCTATGCTCAACCCAATTATGGTCCTCAATACGCTCAACCTGTTATGGGTCCATACCCTGGAATGAATGTGTGGGATCCATCACAAACTCAACAGATTTTGCAACCTAATGTGCAGTTGTCATCTCAACCTAGACAACCTTTGATTTCTAGTTCACCCCAGCAACCTGTCTAGTCTACTGTTCAAACTTCTGCACCTGGTGTAGTTTCTCAGCCAGGGCCTAGTACACCTCGTACTCCGCCTCAAACGACTGCTGCAACTACTGCAGCATCTATTCAATCTTCCAGACCTACTTCTGGAGTATCGACAGCTCCTGTTTCCAATTATAATTTTAGGGGCGAATGTTCGCCCTTGGCGAAATTAAGGGGTTTTAAATTTTTAGTGGGCGAATATTTTGTATCATAGTACATTTTTACAAATCACCTCAAATAGCCCACCTTATTTTAAGGGAGAGGGTAAAAAAGGTAAATTTAGCCCTTGAAATTAGGACTTACAACCTTCCATTCGCCCATTTTGAAGAATAGGTTTTATTTAAGTGAATCCATTCGCCCATTTTCAAGAATAGGTTTTATTTAAGTGAATCCTATGGGCCAAATACCATATTTATTAAAGAGGTATGGTAAATTAATAAAAATATAAATAAATGAGAGGTATTGTAAATAAATAAAACATTTTTTATATTTACTCCATAAGTCACCTTATATACATGTAAGGGTGTAAACAAATAAAAATATAAGTAAAGTGGAGGTATGGTAAATAAATAAAACGTCTTTTTATACTTACTCAAAAGGTATGGTAAATAAATAAAAATATAAATAAACTAGACCTATCGTAAATAAATAAAACCTCTTTTTATATTTAGTCCATAACCCTCGTTCTATTTATGAAGGCTCAAGAAAGAGGTTTTATTTAAGTGAATCCTATGCGCCAAATACCATATTTGTAAACGAGGTATGGTAAATTAATAAAAATATAAATAAACGAGAGGTATGGTAAACAAATAAAACATTTTTTTATATTTACTCCATAAGTCACCTTATATTTACGAACACTCAAAAAATGGGTTATATTTAGGTGAAACCTATGGCCAAAATACTATGGGACAAATACCATGGACTAGATTGTTATTAATACCATGTAAAAAACCATTATTAACCTAATATTAGAATTAATAAAAATAAAAATGGCACATGGTATTGACCCATGGTATTCACCAAAATGGCACATGGTATTGACCCATGGTATTCACCTGGAATGTAGCCTATTTAAATGGGGAATTAAACCAGCATGTAGCCTATGCTAAGATTCACTAGGACTTTACAAAGTTTTATTATTTAGTGAAAGACTCGCCAAGATCTTACAAGATTTTATAATTGAGTAAAATATTCGTCATGCCTGGTGAGAGATTCGCCAAAAAATTATATATACATATTATATTATTGATAAAATCGCCTTCCATTTTTCCTATATACCATGGAGATTCGCCCATTTATTATATTTATAAATTTAGGGGGGGTTCTTAAAATTTTCCCTGCCGGTTTCTATTGTTCCTACATCAACTCCTCAAGCATATTTACCTCAGTCTGGACCTACAATTCAGACTTCGGTTCATATGCTTGCAGGACAACTTGGTCCAAGTACGGTTGTCACAAGTCAACCTCAATTTACTTATCAACCGTACTAGGGACAGTACCAATTCGGTCTTGCTGTGTAGAACCCAGTCTATCAGTATAAACCATACCCTGGGTATACTTATCAGCAACCTCAACAACCCCAGTATGGTTCGGTTAATCCTGGTTTTCCGGGAGGATATAATATCCCAAATGCGATTCCAATTCCAAGTTATCCTAGATATCCTCCTCCTGGGGCTGGTCTAATGACCCAGAGTTTCCGTGACCCTAACCGTCAGTTACCATTCATAGCAACTTTAGACTTGCCTGATTTGGCGCGCCTTACGAATGATCCAATTAATTACCTTCCGTTTTGGCCGCCAATGCCGAATAAGTTGCCCAGTGATATCCAAAAGTTTGAAGGTAAATCAGGAGAGGATCTATCAAACCATGTAATGACTTATCACCTCTGGTGTGCATCTAACTCCATCATAGATGATTCAATTCGCTTATGTCTTTTTCAACACACTCTGATTGGTCTTGTGGCCAAGTGGTACATTGAGCTACCACGAGGCTCTTTTTACAATTTTAGTCAGTTAGCCACTTCATTCTTAACTCATTTTCAGTTGCCTGTCAGATACGACAATGGCACGGCGTTATTAACTTCATTAAAATAGTCAACATCCACTTATATTTCAGATCATATCCATGAATGGCGACGTCGACGACGTTAAGTGAAAGTTTTTATTCCGGATCAAATTTTAGCAGAATGGTTTGTTAAATCATTATTACCTAAAATTACTGAGGATGTATCTAAGGCAGGAGTTGTTACTAAAGAGAAAGTAATTGCTCAAGCTCAGTACCTTGACCTCGTTTATACGCAGTCGGGTACTTTACACGAGAAAATCCCTGACCTTCCGAAAAACAATCAAATAACTGCAGCTCCTTCAAGATCTCATGCCACTGATGGTATGATTGGTTCAGTTAATACCAAAAGTAAGAAGAATCTTCAAAGAATTCTTCTCCTATCATAAATTTACTAGATTCCCTGATAGGAGACTCTTCCGTGGAAATTCCTGCCAATATTCATGTCGTAAAATCATTTACGGCCAAATCAAAATCTGGCGGTAAAAAGAAAGGGAAGAACAAAAATAAGAAAAATTCGAAAGAGAAATCAGATAAAACGAAATCTAATGACGAGAAACGTAAACCTCGCTACCCTTGTCTCATTTGTGAGGAAGAGCACTTTACAAGAGACTGCCCTCATCAGGCTGAGGTTGCAAAAATCGTCAAAGGTTCTCAAACGCTTGCTGTCTTGAAGGATCCTTTTCCTAGTCAAGATAGTAAGATGATCGGTTCTTCCTCAAATGCTGCAGAAGAACCCATAATGATGATGTCCCATGTTAGGATTGCGACACGATTGCAAGATTATGGAAGTAAACGTCCTGTTGGTGGTAAGGAAGCAAAATCTTCTAATTCAAACCCATCAACTTCAACTCCTGGTTCTGATCTGCTACAGATCAAGAAACCTAACCCAGACTTAGTGATCAAACTGCCTGCAAAAGGTATACTTCGAAAGTCAGCTTTCAATCCGCATGCAAGATCTGCTCAGAACTATAACATTTTTGAAGACTTAGCTGTTTCCCCTTCAGCAATGTCGGCTTTGGAGGTGCTGCAATCATGTCCAGCACAGCATAAATTGCTATTGTCGGCTATAAGAGTTGTTGATATTCAGGACTCGAACCTTATAATATTCGATTTAGAAAATAGTACACCTCGCTTACCTCATCAAATGGCTTTCCAGATTCCAGTGTTAGTAAAAAACAGACCTTGCTTTAGGACTGTGATTGATGAGGGAGCTTCAACGTGTATTATGTCGATCCAGTGTTGGAGATCGCTTGGTTCTCCTACACTCAATCAATCCCCGACGATTCTAAAGGCTTTTGATGGCCATGGGTTCCATCCTTTTGGCATTCTACAGGATTTACCTATAGGGGTTGAAGGCAAAACTGTTAATCTAGATGTGGAAGTGGTTGATGCCCCTCTAGATTACAACCTTCTCTTGGGTCGTAGTTGGTCTTATGCTATGACTGTTGTTATTTCATCGGTCTTTCGGCTTATAAATTTCCCTCATAATGGAAAGATCGTAACCATAGACCAGCTTACATACTTTTCATCCGACCCAGCCTCTTCTGAAAGTATCCAGCATGTCGGCAAAACAACTATCCCTTATAAGGATGTTGGGGTAGGATTAGTTAAAGATTCTAGTTTACTAGGAACTTTTTCCTTTCCTCCTCCTAATGTATCACCTTCTTATGCAACTATCAATATGATTTCATCGAACACCATCGCTTTCGATGATCCTTGGGTCGTACCTTCCGATTCCGAGGTGGACTCATTTGGTGATGCCATGCCCTTGAGTCCATTTGAAATTGCATACCAGGTTGTACAGTCGTTTTCCGACCCTTCTTCAACCGAAATCGATCTAATGAATGTGGTCCATGGAGAATCACTTTCAATATCAAACTCAGATTCAACAACTTTTTCCGAGCTTGTTCATACTGATGAGCAGATTCGTGAAATTTTGTCAGTTGATGATTTACCATGGGAAGATCTTCATCATCGATCTTCATTCTTACCTGAGATTGATCATTTTGAGAATGATTTTTCATCTATTTTTACTACTGATTATGTCAAAGAACCACAGAATCCACTGCAACATCCTGATTCTGAAATGAATTTGGGAAATATATCTCGAACTCTTCCTATTGATATTTCAGTGAAACCTAGAATTGTTGAAAACATTCATATAGGTGCTTCCTGTACAGACGATGAATTCTGAACTTATAAAACCCTATTTCAAGAATTCTATGACGTGTTTTCCTGGTCATACGAAGAAATGCCAGGAATCGATCCAGCAACTGTTGTTCATGAAATCAAAACTTACCCAGATGCTAAACCCGTCCGGCAACGTTTGCGCCAGATCCACCCGTGAAAAGCTGCTGCTATTAAAGCAGAAGTTGAGAAATTACTTAAAGCAGGTTTCATTTATCCAATTCCCTTAATGGATTGGGTATCGAATATTGTTCCTGTTAACAAAAAGTAAGGAACGATTCGAATATGTATTGATTATAGGGATATTAATCAAGCTTGTCCCAAAGACAATTACCCAACTCCCTATATCGATCAAATCATTGATGATTGTGCCGACAGTGAAATTTTCTCCTTTATGGATGGTTTTTCCGGTTACAATCAAATTAACATACTCCCTGCTGATCAACCAAAAACGGCTTTCATTTGCCCATGGGGGACTTTTGCTTATTTCAAATTACCTTTTGGATTAAAGAACGTCGGAGCAACTTTTCAAAGAGCTATGTCTTACGCGTTTCATGACATCAAGCACATTGTGCAACCTTATCTCGATGATTTACCTGCCCATTCATTACGTAGAGCCGATCATCTCACTCATTTACGAGCAATCTTCATGAGATGTAGGCATTATCGAATTAGGTTGAATCCACACAAATGTGTTTTCTGTATAGAAACGGGTCGTTTACTGGGATTCGTTGTTTCAAAAGTCGGCATTCGTTTCGATCCCTCAAAGGTTGAAGCTATTGTCAAATTGCCTCCTCCTTCAACTCTTCGCCAACTCCAAAGTTTGCAAGGGAAATAAAACTTTTTACGTCGATTCATTCCTAACTACACCGAGATAACAAATGGTTTTACCAGGTTGTTGAAACAGAATACTCCATTCTTTTGGGATGAGATAGATGACAAATCTTTTGATGCACTTAAACACGCGTTGACCCATGCACCGTTATTGCATCCTCCCAACTACAACTAGGATTACTTCTTGTACCTCGCCACTTCTCATTCCACCATTGGAATGGTGTTAGTTCAGGAAGATGAATTCCATAGTGAACATGTGATTTACTATCTTAGTCGAACTTTAAATCCGACTGAGTTAAAATATTCACATGTGGAGAAATTGGCCTTGGCAGCTCTTCAAGTTATCCAAATATTTCGTCATTACATCTTACTATGCAAAACTACAGTAATTTCTGACTGTAACCCTATGATCTATATTTTGACAAAACAATTTCTAGGGGGAAAGTATTCCAAATGGATTGTTATCCTGCAGGAATTTGACTTGGAATTTGAAAAATCTAAGTCAAAGAAATCTTTAGTTTTTGCGGAGTTGATGTGTGACTTCCCACATGCTGATATTGAAACTGTGGCAGAAGAGCCTATTGCAGATGAATCCTTGTTTCTTATCAGTACTCTTGATCCTTGGTATGGAGATGTCATTGTTTATCTCCAAACCCAATATTTTCGGCCTGAAATTTCATGATCTCAGCGACGGAAAATACGTTTCCAATCCCAACAATACAAAATTATTAAAGATACACTCCATCATCGTGGGCCGGATTCTGTTTCCGACGTTGTTTAACTCATGAAGAAGCTGAAAAGGTTCTAAATGAATGTCACTCTGGAGCATGTGGCAGTCATATGTCTGGGTATGCCACAACCAAAAAGATATTGCGCGCTGGCTATTTTTGGCCGTCTTTGTTTGAAGATTGTATTTACGCGGTCCGAAAATGCCACAATTGTCAAATTTTTGATCGAAAGATGCGTGCTCCACCTGCTCCTCTCCACTCTATAATTGTCGTTGGTCCTTTCGCAAAATGGGGTATTGATTTTATTACATGTAACCCTCACTCGGCCGAGGGGCATGCATATATCATCCTTGCGGTAGATTATTTTACTAAGTGGGCCGAGGCGATGCCTACATTTGCGGCAGATTCGGTGTTCCTCAAGTGATTATTACTAATCATGGGCGTCATTTTCGAAACATCATGATGACTGAACTGACAGATCAGATTGGCCTACGTCACGATAGTTCTACTCCTTATTACCCACGGGCTAATGGTTTGGTTGAAGCCATCAATAAAGTTCTAGTCACCATAATCCGAAGGATCATTGGTATTCATCGGTCAAATTGGCATATCGAACCTCAATAAAAACATCAACTGGTTTCACTCCCTTCCAACTGGCTTACGGTTTGGAAGCTATGTTACCCATTGAATGCGAAATCTCGTCATTGCAAATAGCCATAGAATTACTTCCAGCCACTTCCGAAGAGGAGAAACGTTTGTTGTACTTGGCTCAGCTAGATGAGAATCGACGTGATGCTGCACTAGCAATCGAAACTCATGCCAAACAAATTAAAGCTCAGTACGATCGAAATGTTACACCTCGTAATTTTTTGGAAGGAGACCTAGTCTTACTATACGATCAAGAAAATGATAAGCTAGGGGCTGGAAAATTCGTACCTATGTGGCATGGTCCTTATGTTGTTAAGCGAAAGCTGGCAAAAGGGGCCTATGAATTGGTAGATTTTGATGGTGTCTCTTTAGGTAAGCCCAGAAATGGTCTTTATCTGAAGAGATATTATGCTTAAATCTGGGTGTGGAGATTTTAGTTAGATTAGTTTTCTTTCTAGCTGGTGTGTTTTAGAATAGAAAAGCGTGCTTAGTTTAGAGATTGTTTTTGTCATGATTCCTACTTATCTTGATTTTACTCTTGATATTTCAGATGTCGACGTCTCTTTAAACATACATTGGCTTTGCTGATGGTGCTTGTCGTAATACACGAAACATTTATTCCGTAGCTTGGGTTATCTATTCACCCTCTGATGAGTTAGTATCTATGCATGGGGTAAGCCTTGGTCAAACAACGAACAACATTGCAGAGTATAGTGCAGTGATTGAGTTATTATCTGAATCCATCTCATTTGGGATTTAGAGTTTGATGGTGAGGTTAGATTCTGAACTCGTTGTATTACAGCTTAATAGAGTTTATGCCATTAGAAATCCAGTGTTATTAAGATTATTTTTGAGAGTTCGTCTCTTGGAACGTGAATTTGACTATATTGAATATCAGCATATTCCAAGATATTTAAATACATTAGCAGATGCAATTGCTTCCCAAATGTTAAGTAGACATTTGCAATAATAAAATAGTAAATTTAAAAACATTCCATAACATGTTTTACAAGATAGCCAGTAATAGTGATATAGCATAGCATAGCATAGAAGTGTGTCAAATATACATTGTCTTCGATCATAGGTTGAAAAACACCTTATGATCGGCAAATTGATAGTAAAAAAAGAAAAAATGTCATATGAGTCTACAAAAGGCGATCATCCTATCACTGGTGATGATCATGACAAGAAACCACTGCTCGGGCCACCCTACAAAGGAACCTCCTGAAAGGTCCTGGGACCCCAATCACATAGTGTCGTAACCTGAGAGGAATATCATCTATGCTAGTCTCTGGAATATCTACTGTCAAACACTCTAGATGGTTTTCCAATTCGGTCAGGGTCTCTGTAGATTCGTCCCGTGGGGCCGGTACTGCTGCAGTTGGGTGTCTCCTCTCATAGGGCTGGAGAGTGGCTGGTCGCCGTGGACCCACATATGCATTTGAAACCTTTTACTATCAGTTTTGGATGATTTAAAAACAATTTTTTTTATATTAAAACTTAGAAAATGTTGAGAATGATTTTACCTGAGTCATCCCACTGCTCTCCTGGTGGAAGAGCCATGTCTGGGTCACCACGATAATCTATCCCAGCATAAGGAAAATCCTGAATCACGAAAAGTTGGTTCTCCAACCAACGAAAATACTCAGGAGGAAATCGAACAACCTCTGAACCCTCCTCAGGATGACGGGCCATAACTGCAACCCAACGCATCAGCTTGGGCTCTTGGGGAAGTCCAGCTTCAATGGAAAGATGCCGTTGGACCAAAATCGAGACCCTCTCTAGACCAAAGCTCACAACTATGAAACCATATCCAAATTTTTATAGTTGTCTGTTCTTTTCTCTAATCAGTTGGCCTTTTACATTAGCCAACACAGCTTCGCACTAGTTGAATATGGTGCCTCAATAACAGTCTACTACCATTTGCATTTGGAATCCGGTAGCTACATGCAGTGTTGCGCTTCCGCAGAGCCTGGTGACAGTAAATGCAATCACTTTGAGTTCAATATGGGAGATGGTTTTGATATCAATCCCTTTGTCCTTTGTTTGGTCATTACAAAACTCTAGTCGGAGACTATCGATAGACTGGCCACCTGGCCTAGTCCCGAATAGAGACAATCGTTCACCTCTCTTGGGAAAAACAGTTAAGAAGTAAATGTCCTCTAGCTCCATTTCAAGTTGGTGGCCACCAATAATGAAAAACTGGTCCTGTATATTCCATCTGTCCACCAGCCACTGCAGAAAGTCTACTTGGGCCCTCATGCCAGGTATGGCCCAGAATTTAAATAGCCCGCATGCCCTCAATGCATCTATTGAGGGTTGATGATTTATTGCAGCTTCATCCACATCTTCGTGCTCCCGTTCCCGCCAAATGAGCATTGTGTATATCCTACATTGAAAGAAAAAGCGGATTAGAACATCTTAGTTCAAAGTTTTTGGGCGGAAATTGAAAAATTCAAGTTGTAAAACCTATGTTGCGGGGTCCGCACTCTCTAAGTTAGAGACAGTGCATAGGTCTGCACTCTGCCTAAACAGTAGGTGCGGGTCCCTGTCTCTTTCCTTTGTGGGAAAAGGTCGGGGTCCGTAGGTTTCGCATGTTGCGCCTGCGGACCCCCGCGAGCAATATTTTAAACTAATTTTTCTCCAAAAAATCAAAATAGAAGCCTAAAAACAAAAGTCAAATGGTTGAAATGAAAGATTAAAGTGATGTGGATTACCTAGAGGTGACGGTTTTTTATTCCAATGGACGGAATTTCTACAATCTTCACAGGAAGCTTCTTACCCAAAAGCTCTTTTTTCTCACTCTAAAGTCAAACGGTAAAAATGAATTTACAAAAGCCATTTTTATAAGCTTTTTTGAATAAATGAATTTTTAATTTATTTATTTTCCACTTTGAAAAGGTAACTTTTTGATGCATTCTTATTTATTTTAAACAGGTATGACTAATGTTTGAGTTTTTGTGCAGAATTTCAGATTTTTAAGGAAAAATTGATCATTTTCAACAAAAACATTAGAGTCATCTTTAAGCTCTTTTTTGACTCCTAAAATATGAAAAGATTGCCGAGTTTTCACTTTTTAAACTCATTAAAATAGAATTAAAAAGGCGGTCCACTTACGACTCTTTTCTGACCGTATAAACATGAAAAGATTATCGGGCTTTTGTCGTTTCAAGTTCGATATTGGTAATAAAATAACATGTCTTTGATCGCTTTTTTACTTTTTCAGATGAGGGTCACTAAATATGAAAAGTACTCCTTGATCGTAATGATCAAGCAGTTCTCTCAAGTATTATTTTATACTTTTTCGGGCTTGGGAGACACAAATTTATGAAAAAGGACAACCATGGAGTTTTCTTAAGTTTTTCTTTTGACTCCCTAAAATTTAAAAACACCGAGTTTCTCCTATACTGGACTCGTTAAAATTTCACAATAAAGGACCTGTTCAATTACAAACAGGAATGGACTACTCCTTCTTAGGGTTCAAATTTAAACTAAGTTGGACTCATCCGAAGGATGAGCTTATAATCAAGCAAATGTTATCCTCCTCAAGCTTGTAAAAAATAAAGAGGTACTTGCCAGAAATGGTGGGGAAAAAGAAAGAAAAATGAACCTATTTGTTATACTTTGTGTCTTAGAAAAGAATTCAATTACTCTTGAACATGACACTTTTTATTCACCTGGGTTGGGAAATCCTTTGCCTAACAATTAATCAAACCATGTTGAAAGTCTTCAGCTGGTTTATGGGTATTAGCTTTGGGTCATTTGTCACCAAACCATCTGCAGTGTCGTTATGTGTTCAAGAGATCAGTGCAAATAAACCATTCATCTGCAAAATATATGTCATCCATCTTGACCATCCCTGAGTTATTCCTTGCATATATATTTCTTCAAACTTGATCTACGATTTTGTGTTGTGGGCTTGCCTATGACGGATCACTTTCTATCGACTTCAGCTCATTATCTAGAAAGATGATCTAGAAATCATCAGTACCTTGGAATCTGCATGCCTCAATGGCAGATTTCTCGCCTTCGACAATAGGTTGCATCATTGACCTTCGATCAAAGGATTCCATGGCATGTTCGACATCAACTCATCTTTTCACATTTCATGGATTGTACTGAGTACTTTGAGAGCCATTGACATTACTGGTGGTTTCTCTCACACTTGTTAACAGTTTACATCATTGACTGGTAATCAAGTGGCTTCTACCATGTTCGACTTCGACACATTCATTCACATGGATAGAATCATACTAGTTCGGGAAGCAGAAATCAAGACCTTGGATCTAGTTTCTACCGTCCAGGCTGCGAGGAATTTTGTTATTCATTATACAGTGGACTATTCATAAACAGATGGCTGCGCCCATACTGTGTCTACATATGTCTATACTTGTGATGTATTACAAGATCATTCCTATATCAGAGCAGTTTAGTTAGTTTTCTAGTCAGTTTTGATCTGAGTATGGGAATGCCTACCTCAGCGATGATATGTTCACATATATATATATATATATATATATATATATATATATATATATATATATTTTGTATTGAATGTTTTTACAGGTTCCAACCAGGCTCTCCACAGGATGATCCTCGAAATGATAAAGTACTTCACTCTTATTAGATGATAAATACTATCCTCATCTATTACAGACTTCGCACTTTAGGGGGAAATTTGTTGCACAAAAAACTTGTCACCATGACTTTCTGCAATCTGTGTGAGTCTATCACCACTCATACATACCTCCTTTGCAAGTCTTAAGCCTCAGTTCTTCATGCCAAGCCTTGAAAATGAGAGAAAGCCCTTAAAAATCTCTAAAAGTCTGGGCCTACACTTTCTCTTAGCCTTTCCTGCGGTCCCGCACCCACTAGCCATGTCCCCTGCGGACCTGCCTGCTCTGTCTCTAAAGGAATGGGTGCAGACCCCTATAAAAGTCAAAAAGGTGGAAGTTTATTCTTAAAAACTCACTTTGAGTAATTTCTAGAAGCTTCTAAAGGGAATCTTGAGGTGGCAAGTTCTCTCCTTGGTGTTTCATGCATCCCATTATGAAAGGAGCTAACCCCTTGATGTGAGGAGCTTATCGCTTTGAAGGAGGACTCTATCCCTTCATTGGTGGCCCTTGTAACTTCCTTCTTCTGCACTATAAAATGAGGCATTGGGATGGTTACTTGAGAGGTTGAAAGCTGAATATTTTTTAGGGTAAATGCTGTTGGAATTTAGACTTCCTAATTGAGCTTGAGAGGAGAGATCACATAACTTTTGATCTCATTGGGAAGAGTGTGAAGCTTGTCAAAGTATAGGATATTCTTGCTTGGACCCTGGGAGGAGCTTGTACAACATCAAGGCACCAAGGTTGTAAAGTTCTTCTTTGTTTAAAGTTAATACAATCAAGTTTATTTTTCTCAATAAGCTGTCTTCTATGGTTTATTTCATGGATTCCTTGATCACCATGATGAATATGATTTATTATATTGGCTATGCAGGTGTTATTTGATGTGTGCTTGTTTGTGCTTGTAGGTTCTTAAATGGAAACTCATTTGGACGGTCGAAGCATAGCTACCACAAACTAGCGTTGGACTTAAGGTAGGGTCTAAAACACCTCTTGGTTTTTATTTATAAATCGCAATATATTTAGAGAAAGGTAAATTTTCTTGTTCTGCTTGTCGCTAGATATCAGTTGATACTAGGGATATTGGTCTTGTCCGCAAGAATGATTTATCCAGCCGACAAGGACCATATCGCGCAGACTAAAAGCACCGATAGTTACCGCATGATGAAGGTGGTAATTCCTCCCCTCCCTTAGCCACATGTCGCGTGGTGAGTAGAATCTCTCCCAATTGTGAAAAGCCACTTCCGGCTTGATGAGCATGTGATAAACTAGAAACCGCTCCGAGGGTGATAAAGCTATTCACAAGGAAAAAAGCTGGGGTTTTGCGTTTATTGAGAAAATATGGGCTCTGGCACATGGGCCAAATGGAGATGAAGATCCCTCCTTCCAGCCATTCCCATGAGACATCTGGTTTGCTGTTACCTGAGTTAATGAGGCTGACATAGACCTGCATCCTAAAAAGGAGCTCACTTATGGCATAACACTTCATAATGAAACCAGATCAACTAGACCCTATCTCTGTGGCTCTGCTGTCAGTCGCTGAGGGCCCCAGATGAGCATCCCTCCTTCAGCTTGTCATCTGTTATCTCCTCACACCAATAGCACAAATCGATATGCTTGTTTCTTACTCCCTCATTGGCAAGCTAGTCCGCAACTTTGTTGGCTTCCCTATGAACATGCACCAACCTAAGAGTTCTCACCATTCTTAGGTGCGATTAGGTTCTTTGGTAGAATTGCAGAAGCCGCCAGTGTTTTGATATTTTCTCAGGAGCAGCACCAACATTTATCCTCTTCACTAAGTTAATGACTAGTTCTGAATCAACCTTAATGATGACATTGTGAATGTTGTACTTGAGCAGTATTTCCAAGCATAATTCCATCGCCATGAGCTCAACCATATTTTTGGTTGCTTTTCCTAGATAATTGTGGAATATGACTTGTATGTTTCCTTCCTCATCCCTTAAGACCCCTCTGTAACTAGCTTCTCCCAGATTCCCTTTTGATGCCCTGTCTATGTTAATTTTAAAAATCCATGAGAAGGGGGTTGCCAAGAAGACTTTTCTGGTAATTTTTTCTTGTTAATCTGCATAGAACCCTAAGGGGGATTAATCTTGAGGTCTAACTTCTCTTTGACTAATGGGTTTACCTATATCTGCACCTCCCAGGATATGAACAGTTTCTTTGAGTTGTTTAAGGATTAACTTGAGGATGTTTCCCACCGGTATCATTCTCTCCTTGAAAATCCTATTGTTGCGCTCCTTCCAAACATTCCAGATTATGAATCCTAGGGTTAACATCCATGCGGAGTTTATAATCTCATTTTCCGAAAAAAAATTCCACCAATTCTTCAAAGTAGTGATGATGTCATTAACATCTCTATTTGTCTACTTGAAGACTTCTCCAACCCAATTCCAAAGTGTTGTGGTGAAAGTGCATCTATTCAGGAGATGATTTGTAGTTTCTTCCTGTTGTCTACATAAGTGACATCTTGAGGGGCCAACAAAGCCTTTTTTTTAAAGATTATCCCATGTCAAAATCTTGCCCTTGTGAACCAGCCACTTGAACAGTTTGACTTTCTTCCAATGAGGATTTTCCTAGATTTCTTTCCACTTCTTATCTGTGTTTGAAAGGTTAAACCCTGCATCTATCCTTTTGGCTTCTTTAAGGTTGAAAAGACCTGCCTTGTTCTTTCCCCATCTTAGTTGATCATTCAAGTTTGAGTTTAAGATTTGTCTCTTGTCTAAAAGACCTTTAAGGGCTATAGCTTGAGTATGTATCATGCCCATTCCTCTGTAATCTGGAAGTTTCCATGTTTGCCATTTCCCATTGTTCCTTGATTGGTCCTAGTAGTCACTTACCCACCTTAGCCCTTTATTGATGGTATCAGTGTGAATGTCTGCTAATTCTTCACTTCGGAGATTGTCCTCCTGTTGCCAATTATCCTCCTAGAACTAAGCCAGGTTTCTATTTCTGATCTCCTAGAAACTGTGATTTTGGACTAGGTCCTTGTTCTCCCATGCCCTATTCCAAATTGTAGAACCTTTTACTTGTCCTGTCATTCTGATTAGATTCTTCTCCTGCCATTCGCTATCATATTTTTTCTTCCAAAGTTTTGTCCAGGGGGCTTGTTTTTCTTTTAGCCATATCCACTAGATTTTGGCACCAAGAACTCTATTAAGAATTCCTGGGTCATGAAAACCCAAGCCACCATCAGACTTAGGTTTGCAAACTCTGTCCCATGCCAAAAAGGCCCATTTATTCTTTTCTTCACCTTTCCCCCAGAGAAAGACTCTCTAAATGTTTCTTATATTAGTAATTACACTAGTTGGTGCTGGAATGGTAGATATCATATAGATAGGGATACTTTATAGGATAGCCTTAGTGAGAATCAGTCTCCCTGCTAGATTTAGTGCTCTATTTGTCCCATTTCTAATCTTGTCTTTTAGCTTATTAAGAATAGGCTCCCAGATACCTTTGTGAAGCGGTTTGTCAGTGAGAGGAACTCCTAGGTACTTCGTAGGGAGTGACTCCCTTTGAAAGCCAAAAATTCTAGAAAGATTTGTTTGAATTGAAATAACCGTATTGAAAAAGAAAATCTTTGATTTAGTAAGACTTACCTCTGTGCCTACTGCCTTAGAAAACTGACTCAGAATCTGTTTGAATGCTTTGGCTTCCTTGATAGTGGGTGTACCTTGAAGCATGGTACCATCCACAAATTGTTGATGTGTCACTATGTCCCCACCTTAAGTGAGTCTGAGACCCTGAATTCTCCCTTCCTCCTTAGCAGCTCTAATAGCTTTCCCTAATCATTCCATCATTAGAATGAAAAGGAAAGGAGAAAGAGGATGTCCTTGCCTGAGTCCTCTAGAAGGCTTGAAGGTTCTTGAAGGAGAGCGTTATAGACATATTTGGGTACTACAACCCCAATCATATATGTCGATAAACCAAGGGCTCTTTAACCCCTAAAAAGTGTTGTTTCATACCCTAAAGGATCATGGTCGACTGATTACATCATTTCCTAGAAGTTCCACCTGAAAACCCACTCAGAACTAGCCAAAATTGGACCATACTGACTGCTCCATGGCCAAGGTGCGATGCATACTAGCTTCTACACTAGCCAGGTGCAATGCATACTGGCTTCTACACTAGCCAGGTGTGATGCATACTGAAAGAGCCTTCTGTGGGGTGCGATGAGCGAGAATAGACAAATGGCAGAGACAGTTTGCTAAGTGGATGCACAGGGAATCTTCTAGAAACTTCTCATATGACACTTGCCTCTCTGAATTCGCCCAGGGATGAGTAAGAGATCAAATAAATCTCCAAGTGGAACCAAGAACTATTAGTGGAATGACACTAATCAAAAACCCAGAGCTAACTCACACCCTTGCAAGACATCTATATATGGATCCCTCATCTGAGAGATCTAGAGGCTGGAATTTTGTAATTTGTAAGGAAGTGTTGTTGGTTTCTCTTTGAGAAGAGACATTGTATTGTTGGGTGATCTTGCTTTTCATGAGGTGAAGAGGGCTTTGATGCTGGGAGGATGATGCTGGATCAGACAGCTGGGTTGTAATCCTCTCTTCTACTATTAATAAATTTATTTGAGTTTTCCTCTATATAATCGTGTATTTGTGAATCTTGTTATCTGTGAATGCAATTGTATGGTCAATGTATTTCTGATTCTACATTGTTTATAATACTATAGATCTAGATGCTTTGATGATGTTTTGTTGCTTTGCCTCTACAGGGATTCTCTAAAGTGGGACAAGTAGGAGAGGAGTGGCAAGCTCTATCAAGGGAGAGAGGAAACAAGCAAGGAGCCAAGCGGAAGATCCAGGTTGGTCCCCTTTGCTTCTCTCTTATCTATCATACATAAAGGAAATCACAATTTACTTTGATTGTTTGTTTCTAAGATAGCTACCCGTCTTAGTGGGACTAGCAGATTGAAAAGACACTAGTTTTCCCAGAAACAAAATGGTGACTCTGCTGGGGAGCGATTAGTTTGTTTGTTTGTTATTGTTGTTTGCTTTATAAACTATAGACAGAGCCTGAAGTTAGCCAGCTAGCCTTCGAACTGCTTTTGCTATGCAACTGCAAAGTAGATGAATGCTGCTTCAGTCAATCTCCGGGTTGGTTTATGAACTGAACATCTAACTTACAAGCATCCTAAATGTCCTTGTGGTAGCTCAATAACCTCTTAAGATCATACCCCTGTACTTTGTTTTTACTGTCTATCATAGCTCAACCTAAATCATTGAACTTAGCTGCAAATTTTGAGCAAAAACCAAACTCAGTTTCGTTCCCTAGTCCATCACACTATCTGTAACTGGCAGCCTGTATGCATCACACCTCCCATGTGTTGTAGGTGAGATGCATCCCTGTTTCCCTTAAGGACAGGTGCGATGACTGAATGATACTGTTTCTCTCTTTGGAATTTGGTTTTTTCTCCTTGTTTTCAGCTCTATTCTATAGTTTTGCTGCATATGATCAGTATCTCATTGCTGAAGCCTTCTTCCTTTACATTATTCAGCCTCCATTGATTAGGATTTGTAAATGTTTTTCATGTATTTTTCATCATTTACAGTCCTTCTTTGTCAAAAGTAGCTTAATCGAACTGTTGTCTTTTGACACGAAGTGTCGTAACTGTCATTTTGAGTCAAAAAGAAGAGTGTCGTAAAGTCCCCCTCCTCTAGATAGTCGAATGTGCTTTTGTCACTGTGTTTGTTTTTAATTGTCAATATTTGAAGTGTCGAAAGCAGTTTTCCATTCAAAATTGAAAGTGTCGTTTTAGTCTTCCTTTCATTTTGAAAAGAAATTGTTGAAATGTCGCTTTGAAGAAAATAGTTCAGATCTATACTTAGTTTTCCTTTTTAGCATTCTCACATTAAGGAAATGAAAAAACAAATACATGAATTTGCATTTGCATTTAGACTGTGTGCAAAATATGATTTAGGAAAAGTGCATTTAGTGTGTGCTCTTTGCTCTCTATTGAAAGAATCGTACTCGTATTTCCTTAGTAGCTAGGATTTTCATTGCTAAAAGAAAATAAACAACTGTTTATCATCTTAGATTGCATATTTAGGGATTTTACATCTACATCACGTGGTCAACCTTGAAAGACAAACTTCTAAGAAAGATCAACTCTAAAATAAATCTCAATTAACCTAAAAATGCTTTGGAACCTAACGCAACACATTTAGAAGTCTAGGCTAGAGACGTGTTCCAGCGTTGTAAAACCTGGTAACTATCGTTTTCATCGAAGGTTAGGTGATTCCTCCTCTTTGATATGACAAGTGCTAGTACAGACTTGTGCTCCCTGTACCGTCGAGTATATATTGGGAGACCACAATAGGCTGATATCCTTTATCCTTAGGAAGATGTGTTTGCTGCCCTATCAATCGCAATGCATTGAACACAGCATTCAGGAAGATTGACTGTCGTACATAAAGTCCTTGGTAATTTCTCTTTAATTTACCACCTAGGTGTATATTACAGTTTTGCGATTGGTTTGGTAATCCCTCTGTCAAGATTTCCAGAGTAGTCTCTTTCGTTCCTTTTCGACTCCTTAAAAGAAAAGGTCCATCTGAGAACTTGTCACTTTAGGCTCATTAAAAATCGAAGGCGACTAGAGTCATCTTTAGATTTTTCTCGACTCTTAAAAGTTGAAAAAGAAAAGTTGTGTCAAAGTGTCATAAAATTTATTTAATACGGAATAACATCCCTGTTCCTTCTTTGATCTTAGGTTGAGATAATGGAGTCCACCAATCATGGAATTCCCCTTGGGGGGAATCCTAGTCCTCTCTCTTCTTAGGGAGATATTGGTGCTCCATATCTGGCTACACTGTCCCTTCCGGGAATCACAATCAGCCTGCCAGTATGGCTATTCTCAACCTCTGTTGTTCAAATTACCATGATTCCTCAACAATCGAATCAGCAACTAGATGATACTGAAGTTACCCCTTCACCTTCTACTTCGCTTGTTTCTCCCTCCCCTTCTTCCTCTTCGCTTGGTGAAACTAGTGATACTAAAAACCAAGTGGTTGAGAAGAAGAAGAAAGGAAAGGAGAAGAAGAAGAAGAAGCCTGTGAAATAAGGAGGCAACCATGAATCATCTGGCGAAAATCCACACACCAAACTTTCCAAACATAGATCTCCATGCATAATTTGCAAGGGAGACCACCTTCATCGAGATTGTCCTTGCATTTTGTGGATCTTGAGAGAATGGTCTCCCCGTTCGCTCCATCCGGTGTCATCAACCTCTGGCGATCATGTTGACAACACACCATCAACTAGTGAAAATGAAGTCAATAGACAGAAAGGAAAGGTTAGATTTCCATGTAGGTTATGTGAAGGGGATCATGCCCTTCACCGTTGTCCTTTTATGGATGAAGCCAAGAGTGTCTTGGATAACCGTCCCACTTCGCTGCAGGGACTCTCACCTGGATACAAGAAACTCTTACCAAATCCATCGCTAGTTGAAAACCCGACTAATGCAACTCAATCATTGGTCGAAGCACATATCATTGAAAGTAAACCTTGTGAGTCCATTCTGGATCAAATTCAATAGGTCGAGATGGCAGTCGACCCAATCTTGCCTTCAGAAGGTTTAGCTTCGGAAGATACAATTTCCAAAGAGAATGAGAAAAATACTGTCTAAATTCTTTTTGTTAACACAGAGTCTGATGAACTTGGGGTTAATCCAACCCTTCCTTTACAATAGGAGGAAAGTCCCCCAGTTCAGGAGGTTCATCCAGTCATTTATTCGGTATCCCCTCCAAGCAGTCTAGTCATTTCCTTCGATTGGAATCAACTAGCGAGACCCCGCCTTCCATCTAATATACCATTTTGAATCATAGTACAAGTTTACAAAATGATCGTGCCTGGAACTATCATAGATGAAGGGGCTTCAGTGAGTATCCTTTCCTCAACTGCTTGGAAAGAACTTGGTTTGCCATCGCTTATGCCTAGGACATAAAATCTGTCAGGCTTTAACAAAGGAACCAGTCGACCGTTAGGGATCCTTCCGAAGTTGTCGATAACTTTGAAAAGGAAAACCGTTCACTTGAACGTGATGGTAGTCCAAGGGCCACTAGATTACAATATACTCCTTGGGCGTGACTATGTTTATAGCATGGAAGCTATTGTTTCCACACTCTTTCAAGTAATGTGTTTCCCACATGAAGGCAGAATGGTACAACTTATTGACCAGCTTTCATTCCCAGGTTCAAATGCATCTACAAGTCAAACATCATCCCTGAATGGTCTCTTTGCATCAAGAATGTCTCTTCAACCTTCAGTTCATCCACCTAATTACCGCAAATAGTCTGGTGAATGGAATGAAGCTCATGGGTCATGCACCTTGGTCTGCTTCGGCAGGCAAACCCAGCTGAGAAAATAGATTTCCTTGTAGGTTATATGATTGGGCTGAAATAGCATTTCCTTGTAAGTTATGGGATCGGTCTAAAACAGTTATTTCCTCGTAGTTTATGTGATTGGAAACTCACACCATTCACCTTTGTCTATTTCGATGGATAGAGCCAATGAAGTGTTTTGTATGCTCCGTGGACGAAATAATCCTGCTTAAATGCATGTACTTCCATATGGTGACCTGGAAACTCTCGTTTTATCAATACCTGGGGGCATGCAACCCTTTTTATGCAAGTAAAAAGTGACCAGTTTCCTTTTTAGCTTTTTAGCTTTTTAGTTATTAGCTTCTTAGGTTAGGCAGTTGGTCTTGAAACGTCTGCACACCAGACAGACCAAAGGATGTGTTTTGTCTACTGATAAAACCATCCTACCTAACCTCAATAGTTCCTTAGCTTTTAGTGTAGTTAGCTCTATAGTTTGGTCATTTCTAGCCTACATAAAAAGGTAATGAGCACATGTTATCATAGAGTTCAAGCTCAATACAAAATAAACCTACCAATGAGAGACATCTCTAAAATGACTAGCACGAGCAATGTTTCCGCATGGTTCAAGATCGTTAAAAAATAAACCTGCCACTAAGCATAGTTTCTCCTGATTTAAACTCATTAAAAAATGAATCCACCTTCAGTAAACGACCTCTGTGATTGCCATGCTATCAGCCTTTTGAACCTTGGGTGTGTTCTTCCATCACCTCCATTCTCCTAGCCGATCATATGCATCCACTTGATTGTTTATCCTTTTGAGGAAAAACTACGACGAGTGGTTCTGTTAGCCACCTTCTTCACACTGCCATGTTTTGAGAAGTTCCAAAGTTACCTGGAACCAATTGCTACCTGAAAGAACCACTCATTCCTAAAAAACGAGTCTCTTTTAAGCTCTTTTTAGACTCATTAAATATGAAAATATTTTCGAGCTATTAGCCTTTGCAGCTCGTTAAAGCAAAGGGAAGCACCATCCCTCCAGTACATTTTACTCTTTTGGAACCTGAGGGATTATCAAACAAAAGATCGAGTGCTTGTCTTTTTCGGTTTGCTAAAGTGATCGAAAAGTCATCCCTTTCGTATTATTTTATACTTTTTCGAACTTAAGGGATTATGCTATGAAAAAGGACTACTGGATTTTCCTTTTTGTCCCTTTTCAAACTCTCTAAATATGAAAAGGACCGAGTTTTCTTTGTCGTTAAACTCGTTAAAATGATAGCGACAAACTTGTCCATCTAGACAAGAATGAGTTTCATTGTTGCTAGGCTCGCTAAAAGATAGTGACAGGTTTGCCCGAAGGGAAAATTATAGAACAAGAATATGTTATCCTCCTCAAGCTTGACAAAATTAAAGAGGTACTGGTCAGCAATGACTGGGGAAGAAGGGAAGAAAACTTGAAGAACTTCATTGGTAGCAGGTCGCTCTTGAACATGACACTTTCACTCCATCACCATGATTGAGTCGGGTTGGGTTATTCCATTCACCGACCATATCACCATTGGTCCTCCATACCATCCATCTTTTGGGGTTAACACTACCAATCCATATCAGTGTCGCTGACATGTTCAAGAGAAGTCATTCAAAGAATTCACCACCCAGCTAATGCCTTATCCACCGCAATACCTTCACCCTCCATTTTTCATGACCACCATTCCTGAATCTTGTATCATCAGGTCGTTTTCACCTCCAGGAAATCATTTGATTCATTTCTTGTCATAGATGTGGAATACATCAAGGCCCTCCTATGATGGGTCACTTCTTGTTGACATCAGCTCATTATCCAAGCAGTTGACTTAGAAACAACCCTTTCAGTACTTTGAAGCTTGCATGCCTTAATGGAAAGTTTCTCACTTCCGGCGACAGGTTTACATCAATGGCATTCGACAAAAAGATTTTACGTGGTGTTCGACATCGACTCATATATTCACACCATGTGAATTGTACTATAGTACCTTGAGGGTCATTATCATTATCAGTGATTCCTCTCGCACTTGTTAACAACTTACATCATTGGCTAGTAATCAGGCGATGTCTTTCCATGTTCGACTCTAGAACATCTTCTCACATGGATCGACTTGTACATCGGGCAAAGATTGAATGAGTTTGAAGACCTCGGATTTAGATTCATCCATCTGGGCTATGATATATTCAGGAAAATATAGGCATCAAATGTACATAGAAGCTGCACAGATAATCGTCAAAGCTAATGGATGATGACTCTACATATAAAGAATCAGTAGTCTACAACCGCAGATGGTTATCTGTTCCATGTACATGAAAATGAATTTATAAAGCTGAGCATGGGAATGTCTGCCTCAACTAGATCATGAAAATAATATGATGATGATATATTTTATTGTATCTTATACATGTCACCTTCTAGTTCAAATACCTTGGATCCTCATGATAAAGCATTTTACCCGACATCAGAAGATTTACGACCTCATGCTTTAGGGGGCAACTGTTATAGACATATTTGGGCACTGCAACCCCAATCATATATGTCAATAAACCAAGGGCTCTTTAACCCCTAAAAAGTGTTGTTTCATACCCTAAAGGATCATGGTCAACTAATTACATCATTTCCCAAAAGTTCCACCTAAAGAACCACTCAGAATTGGCCAAAACTAGACCATACTAACTGCTCCATGGCCAAGGTGTGATGCATACTAGCTGCTACACTAGCCTGGTGTGATGCATACTGAAAGAGCCTTCTGTTGGGTGTGATGAGCAAGAATAGAGAAATGGTAGAGACAGTTTGCTAAGTGGATGCACAGGGAATCTTCTAGAAACTTCTCATATGACACTTGCCTCTTTGAATTCGCCCAGGGATGAGTAAGAGATCAAAGAAATCTCCAAGTGGAACCAAGAACTATCAGTGGAATGACACTAATCAGAAACCCAGAGCTGACTCACACCCTTGCAAGACATCTATATATGGATCCCTCATCTGAGAGATCTAGAGGCTGGAATTTTGTAATTTGTAAGGAAGTGTTGTTGGTTTCTCTTTGAGAAGAGACATTGTATTGTTGGGTGATCTTGCTTTTCATGAGGTGAAGAGGGCTTTGATGCTGGGAGGATGATGCTAGATTAGACAACTAGGTTGTGATCCTCTCTTCTAATATTAATAAAGTTATTTCAGTTTTCCTCCATATAATCGTGTATTTTTGAATCTTATTATTTGTGAATGCAATTGTATGGTCAATGTATTTCTGATTCTGCATTGTTTATAGTGTTATAGATCGAGATGCTTTGTTGGTGTTTTGTTTCTTTGCCTCTACAAGTATTCTCTAAAGTGGGACAAGTAGGAGAGGAGTGGCAAGCTCTATCAAGGGAGAGAGGAAATAAGCAAGGAGCCAAGCAGAAGATCCAGGCTGGTCCCCTTTGCTTCTCTCTTATCTATCATACATAAAGGAAATCATAATTTACTTTGATTTTTTTTTTCTAAGATAGCTACCCATCTTAGTGGGACTAGCAAATCGAAAAGACACTAGTTTTCCCAGAAACAGAGAGCCATTGAGAAGAATTGAACAACTGGCAGTGGTAACTAGCGCCATAACCCATTTAATCCAATTGTGATCAAAGCCATAGGCTTTTAATATTTCTCTTATGTATGACCAGTTAAGCTTTTCATAGGCCTTTGCTATGTCCAACTGCATAATCATTCCTGCCTGTTTTTTGGTAATGAGTGAATGAACCATTTCATGTGCTTCAATTATATTATCTAAAATTTGTCTTCCTTCCACATAGTCCATTTGCTCCTCTGACACTAGGGTTGGGAGGAGAGGTTTAAGACGGTTGGAAATGACTTTGGATATGATTTTGTATATCACATTGCATAATGCTATAGGTCTAAATCTGTTTGGAGAGGTGGCCTTTTCCTATTTGGGGATTAAGGCTATGAAAGATTCATTGAGTGCCTTTAAGACTGTCTTAAATCTTCGAGAGTCTTCCGCTACCTCCAGGATGTCCTGTTTCACTATCCTCTGACAAGCTTTGAAAAAGTCTACATTAAAGCCATCCAGGCCTGGGGCTTTTCCATTTTGCATCTCTTTCATAGCTTCCTCTATTTCTTCCTCTATTACTGGTCTGTTGAGATTGAAATTATCTTCTCTAGTAACCAATTTAGGGATGTACTGAATAAATATTTTTGTGAACTGGTATCTTTTTTCCGAGGTTTCCTTAGCAATTTTCTGAAAATGCTGGAGTAGAACCTTCTCCATCTCTTCATGAGTGTTTCTCTCTATTCCATGCTGGTCTGTAAGTTTCACAATTCTGTTGTTGTTTCTATGAGCTATGGTGGATCTGTGAAAGGATTTGGTGTTTCTATCCCCTTATTTAATCCATTGTACTCTGGATTTTTGTCTCCAGAATATCTCCTCTTGAAGACATCTGTTGTCCCACTCCCACTGGATTGACTCTGCCATCTCTTTCCTTTCATCTGTATAGCCTTCAGTGATAAGAATCTATTTTATTTCCTTTAGTTGCTTTTCCACATCTTCTTTAGCTTTGAAGATGTTACCAAATTCCTTTTTATTCCACTTTTTGAGTCTGCCTTTAATGTGTTTCAGCCTGCAGTGTGGAAGGAACATCTTTGTACCTTGAAGGTGAAGCTCTTCCTTCCACCATTTTTCAATAATTGTGAGGAAATCTAGATGTGTGAGCCAAGCCTTCTCAAACTTGAAGGGGGCGTTCCTTGGTTTGCCAAAAGGGGAAGTTTCCAATTGGATAAGCTAGTGATCTGAACCCCAAAAGGTAGAATGAGAGTAGCAATGTTGCCTCCCTTGAGAAGAAGTTCCTATGAAACAATAAATCTATCCAATTTTGAGGCTACTTGGGTAGGTCCCCCTCTTTTGTTATTCCAAGTGAAGATTACATTGCTTGTTTTCATATCAACCAATTTCATATTGGTGATGAAGTTCTGGAAGGCAACTGAGTCTCTACCAAGTGTTCTAGTTCCTCCTTTCTTCTCCATGAGTGATTTTGTTATGTTAAAATCACCTCCAAGAATCTAGGGTTGAGCTGAGTATCTCTTCTTCATATCCTCCAGTGCTGTGAGGAGTTGAAGTTTGTCCTCCATTGGCTGTGGACCATAGACATTAGTGATCATGTAACATTGTCTGTCACCCACCGGTTGGAAAATCAGTGAAAGGTGATGTCTGGATGCCTCCGCATCAATCACACCAAATTTCTGTGGATCCCATAGACTGAGAATGCCACCAACAGATTTATTTGCCTTAACTTGAAGATATTCATATCTATTTAACTGTTTTCTATGTTTTTTGCAGATCCTCTCTACAGAGAATTTTGTTTCCTGTATGAATACTATGTCAGGTTTTTCCTCTTTGATCCTTTTGCCTAGATTCATTTGTTTTCTTCTGCTCCCTAGTCCTCTAATGTTCCAGGTTGTGATTTTCATTGAGGTTGGGTTTTAAAGGAGTATCTGGAAAGGTCTTTCATCCTTCCTGAGTCAATCATGAGTTTGCCACACTCTAGTAGTAGTTCTTTTTGTCTTTTTCTTCCCCTCCTCTTGCCTGAATTCTTTGTTAGTTTTCCTATTATTAATCCTATTGAGGAAGTCCCTTTGTTTTCCTGGTTTTCATGTCCTCTTTTGACTCCTACAACTATTTGATGTGACTTATTAAGGAATATCTGTTGGACCTTGTCCACATCCTCCTGAGGGATGGAGTTTATTCCTAGGTCTCCTCCCTGATCTAGAAACTTTTCCAACTCTAGGTTCTCCCTTTCTAGAATCTCCTATAAGTCTTGATCCTCTGTGCCACTTTCACTTTGAGTCAGTTCCTGGTCTTTTTCTATTTCCATGGTACTCAAAGGATCCGTTGCGTGTTCGTTATGTTCTTGAGTGAACTCCATGCTGGTCCCTTTTCCTTTCCCCCTTGCTATCTGATTCTCTGTACTCTCTTGATCCCCTCCATCTTCCTCTTTTTCTCCTAAGATCTCAAACCTGTTGTAACTTTTTGTTTTATCATTCCCAATAGGGTTTTTTTGTGTCTTCCTTCGCCCTCCTTTTCCTCTTCCTTATACTGTGGTGAAACCTATCTGGTCCTTCCCTTTGCTAGTATTTAGGTTTTCCTCCCTTCTATTAAGAGGACAGTCTCTAGATAGGTGCCCATTCTCATGACACTTATGACATTTGAACGAGATATGTTCATAGTCAATTGTTTGAACCCACTCCTCATCATAGACTTCTAGAATGACCTCATCTAGAAGGGCTCTGGATAGGTCCATCTCCACAGATATACGAGCATAGGATGTATATTTTCCCCGTAGGGTTGCCTCTAAAATTTTTAAGAAATGATCTAATTTATTGCATATAGCTTTTAAAAAGTCTGGCATCTAATAATCTAAAGGTAAGGAGTATAGTATAATCCATAACGGTACCGAAGTGAAGGTTTCTCATTCTTGCATGAAGTTCATCGCCCATGGCTGCATATAGAGACCAACATCTCCAAAGAAGTATGGCCCTCCTTCAAAAATCCTATCTCTGTCTTCCATATTCGTAACACCACAGTAAAAAAACCTTTGGATCCAAGATGTATATTTAACTCCTCCTTTGGTTTCCAGTTGTATTTTATCCAGGTGTACAATGCTTTCTCTGATGGCCAGATTCCCATAAATTTGTATATGAGGGAAAAGTTTGCCATGTGATCCCTGTGCGCTTGCAGAGCTGGATCATTTAGAATAACTCGAGGTTTAGTTATGGTCATGGGTTTACAGGGCCCCATCTTGGCTCTGTTCTCTGATCCCTGACCTTTGTATTCTTCTTTTTCCTCCTAACAGTCTTCTTCGTTGGTCCCATGATCTGCATGGGTTTTGTTGCCTTCCGCCTTTTGAGTTTCGGTGTTTTTTGTCCTGACCTCCAAGGGTTGTGGAGGTTTGTTATTTTCCCCTCCTCTTCCTCTGTTTGCTACCATGTTACTATAGGAGGGAGTGGAGCTCCCTCCTCCCTGTGTCTCCATCGATGCCTATTGCCCTCCATCCCCCACTTAGTTAAACCCTAGAACTAGAGCTCCGCAACCATTCATAAATCAAAAAAAAAAAAAGGGATCCACATTCACTGTACATTGTTATGAAGAAAGAAGGGAAATCGAGGCATTTTCACACCACACTAGGAACCTTTATAAAAAAGTTTACTAGCTGGAAAATAACTATGCCAAATAGGGATGGGCTATAAATTTCTTACCCTCTGAAAGGTTAGAAATACCAAAATATATATCTTGCCATTCTGAGTAAGGAAAAGTACGATGATCTATACACAACATTATGTAGGTACCTATGTATATATATATATATATATGTATATATGTATATATATGTATATATATATGTATATATATATATGTATATATATATATATGTATATATATATATATATATATATATATATATATATATATATATATAAATATATATATATATATATATATATATATATATATATATATATATAAGGAAACAACAAGATGATAACATGATTTAAAATTATAGCATAGCTGGATGCCAAGTTGTAATTAAAAAATCCATGAAATCACAAGTATTAGGCCAAAAACCAAGCATGAGCCTTTGTCAAGCTTTTCCTAAGAAGAAATCGACTACTAGAACACATACTAGAATTGATGTCCTCAATGGGTGCAAAAGAGGTGAGAGAATTAAACGATTCGACAAAGATTAAAAGGTGCAAATAGAGTCACAGTGACTAACCTCCACTGCAATGTCCCTTGATGTTACACAGGCTTACCTTGCCTTCCCTGTGATATAGGGCACACGATTTAGGAAATTGTGTGTTTTCCCTTCTACAAAAATACACTCCTGGTTCCTAGTTTTTCTCTTTGAATGCCTTATTTATTTTCCATTATCTTCTCCTTTCTCCACATTTATTTCCCTATTGTTTTTTTTTCTCATGTCTTTCCTAGTTAGGCTTCCCTTTCTTTCTACTATCGAAATGATTCCTCTGGTTAGTTAGAGCTCAACCCCTCTAGACCAACCGAAGGTGTCCCACATGTCTCTCCTAGCCCTGTCATTACTGATCAGTATTGTAGGTCAATCCGTTTCATTCCATTAGACCCATTTTTTCCTCCTTTCCTACCATCTATCATCTTCCTAGAGCTTGTTCTAGAACAGAGAGTGTGATTACAAAAAATCTCAACCATCTGCCAATTTTCATGTAGACATATACTTATATTTTTCTTTTTTGAAATGTTTTGCAGAAGGATCACAATAGCCATATAAAGTTTACAATAGTCATATACATATATTTTCTTGAAGTGTTTTTTGCATAAAATTTATAATAGCCATATAAGGTCCACAAAATACATATACATGCCTCTATATATTCACATTATTTGCAAACAATAATTACACATTTACATCATGTTTATATACATGTATATATAATTTTCTCACTCATTACACAATTATGCATGACCAATAAATGTTTTCCCCCTAAACTATTTATACTTTATAGTACTTACACCACTTTAAGGTGTTTGCCAAAAGCATAGGGGTGAAAAAGTGAAGCTGGGTTATACTTTTGTGAAAATATCCCCCCAAAAATTCACAATCTCAATTTTTCAGCTGAACAATTTTTTTTTTTTGCCAGAATTTCCTAAATTTATTCGACTGAACTATTATACAAACGTTTGACTGAAATTTTGGCCATTTAGACTAACGACGATCATTAAACATAATTTTTTCTGGAGTAAAAAAAACAACAAAAAAATAGTTCGATTGAATAAATAATTCGGTTGAATAAATGATTCATCTGAACTATTTGTTCAAAAAAACTATTTTTTTCGGCTAAATTATTTATTCGGCCAAAAAACAGTTTATATATATGACTAGATAGACCTTACTGTGAAGTTTTATGCTCTGTTGATTTCTGATTGTGGTCTGTTGAGTTGAACGCTTTTACCAAGTCTGTGGTCTATTGAGCCGAGTCGAATCCGAGCGCTATGAGGTTCGTTCACTTCATTCATATTTTAGTTTCTTAGAGCTGAGTGTTGTGAGGTTCATTTATTTCATTCGTAATTTATATTTTTTATAGAGGAATTTTTTAATTGGAATTTTTTATAATGTTTTTTGCTTTTTTGCACCGTGGTGCTAAAGGCATTTTGGTTGGTTTCACTCATTGCTCGAAGCTTTCTCAGCCTCCTCATATGGAACAAGGAAGTCACCCAAGTCTCCTTTCTCCGGTAAAAAAATAAAATCAATAGATAATGATAATGGCAATGATTTTAACTGTGTACCTATGTAGAAATGATTAGAAATCATTTTATATCCAACACCTTTACTGTGTAACTGTGTAGAAATGATTTTACAACCCTAAACAAACTTGAATTAAGGGAATTCTAATTACATTCTTACCTCAAAGACCTAATGGGGATACAACTATAACATTGTACAAGATAGTAACTTACCTACCTTTCCATACTTACCAACTCTATACCCACAGTTGACCTCAACCTCAGTTTGAAATGGCCATGTAAATGAAATTAAAATTGAAATAATTAAAATATCATTTAAAGAGACATACACAGTATCACAATATCTCTTTAACCATTGCATGAATTCTAGATTGTCCAGCCTTAGCGTGACTAACTCTCAGTAGGGAAGACTCTCCCAAAAGTGTCAAGCCAAATACTGCCATGCCTGCAAAAAGAATGAGGAATTGTCAGCCTCATTACAACTCCAAAACTGGCAAAACATTGCACTCAAATGTATGTTTAATAAATTGGATTCTATTCCAGAGAATTTGATTAAGTCTTAATTGTCCAATAAGATGTTGAGTTATCCTATCCAAGCTAGATTCTACTCTTGGACATATGGAGGAACATATGGAGTAAATCCAAAAGGAAGTGAAATTTAAAAGCCCTTCTCTGTTTGAACAACTTGCTCTAGTGAAGAAGCTTAGTCCCTTCCCCTCCCTAAGCATAAGAGAAGAAGCTAAAGGTTGTGTAAATGGGATTGGTAGTCATTCCAGCAATGGTATTCTTAATTTCACTTTCAAATCATTGAAAATAAACCCTAAAATCTGCATCTAGTTTCTGCACATCAAGGGCGATATCAAGTGGAACTAGAGTAAGGAAATCAAAGACTTTCCCTTGAAACTTACAGATTTTCTTTCCATATCAGTACTTTCTGAATATATCAAAGTTGTGTACCTTCTCTAGGATTTCTAGGATTTCTACCAGTTTAATGCCTTCTTGCAGGACAACTTGAAAGTCTTTGAACTAATTACCTCTGTCTGGTGATGTATCTGAATATTCTTGGAAATTTAATCAATGGTAGGATTTATAGACAAGAGATTTTCCTTGAGTTATTTACCCCATGTTTTTTTGGAAGAAATGATTTTAACCACTCCTAGAAGCTCGACCAATGATACCTTAATAAGTGCACCAGTAGCAAGATCAACTAGCAGCGGATCCTCGATTCCAGAAATCAGACACTGAGCGATCAAGCGTTTGATAATGAAAATCCCGGCTTGCTCTGAGGCAAGTGAATCATGAACTGAGAAAGAAATGAGCTGGGACTAGATGCATTATAGGAGGAAAAATGACACACTCATGTTTGAAAGGAATTTATCATTCACTTTAATATTTTTTAAAGTCATAGGGTGTTTTTTTACGTTAAATACGTTTCAAAATTTTATAGAGTTTCAAGGATGTCTTACAACTTTTAAAATGGTGTACAAATGTGGCGAAGAGAAAAAAATTATGAAGCTAACATTCAAAAATATATTTGTGAGTTCATTCACATCAATCATCACATTTAAAACATATGTGCTCAAAGGTTCAGTAACTAGGTAGTTGTAAGTAACTACAAACAGTAGAAAACTTATAGGTAATTAGAATAGTATAACAATAATTTAGAGGTATCTTTTTATACAAAAAAGCTAACTCAAGTCTTCTTAGCTCATGTTTGTTGGGAAGTCTATTAGGATAGTTTAATTTCCTTTAAAATGGTTTTCTTTCAGTGTTTTCATGAAATTTGAATGTACAATTATTAATCTCACACATATCAATTAATATATATCTCATGAAATTTGAATGTATAAAGATTAACCCCACACATACCAATTAATCTATATATTATAGTTATTTAAAAATAAATAAATTAAAATATCATTTAAAGAGACATAAAAATCTTACAAAATATAAACAAAAATTTGTTATACCTTGACTTATCTCATAGAACAACCTTGATGCTTGTTGGTAACATACTTTCCTTGCTTATGTTGTTATATCTTCATTTATGTTTCCTTTTTCATTATGTGTAATTCACTTTTCTTCCCTATCCGCTTGGATCATGGATCTCCTTAGCTTCCTAGGATGAGGCAAAATACACTTAGTTGAAGGTTCTTGTACTTGTTCTCTTCAAGTAGTAGTTTCCTTTTGAGATACATCTTTTTCATTTCTATTTTGTTTGGTGCATGAGATTGAAGCTAATTAGAGTGTTGGCATTCCTTTTTCATTTATTTTTCATGTTTTAATTTTAATGTTAGTGGGTTTCTAATTAGAATGTTGGCATTTCTTTGTCATGTATTTTTGGTGTTTTAATTTTAATATTATTGGGTTGACTTGTTCTACCTTGATTTATCTGGTAGAACAACCTTGACACTTCTTGGTAACATACTTTCCTTGCTTCTATTTTTATATGGTCATTTATCTTTCCTTTTTCATTATGTGTAATTAACTTAAAGCTTCCCTATTTTATTAGAACATGGGTCTTATTAGCTTCTATTATGAAAGTAGCTCACAAAAAGATAGAAAAGATAGATCAATGCCTTAGAAATAAGCCTCTTCGAGGGGGAAACCTCCTTTACATTACACAAATGAACAATTCTTGGATGATACAAATGACAAGACCTGATTTCTATATATAGGATTCTAAGGGGTCATAATATAATCAGAGTCGACATAACAATAATAATGTAAGGGCACAATAATAACAATAGTGGGATTCTATGGGGCACAATAACAACAATATGGGGACTACATGGGGACAACAATTTTATAAGAGGGTTGTACTAATAACAATAAGGGGTTACAATAGTAGTATAGGGAGCTAACATGCCCCTCTTCTTCAAAAAGTGTTGTCCTCAACGCCTGAGTAGTTCTTGATGCTTTCATATAAATTCTCATCCTCCCATGTGGAATCTTCAGCGAGTACATTCTTCCACTTGATGAGATACTCTAAAATTAATCTATTCCATAGTTGTCAATTTCTCGGTTCTATGACTGATTCAGGTACCAATATGATTTTTCCTTCCTTGTCAAGGTCTCGCAATACTATTTGAACTGGGATCTTCTACAACTTTTGAATGAGTTCCCACTACTTTGGGCATATGGATATCTGTAAGGCCTGATGTTTGGAGGAACACTTCCTAGAATCAAATAAATAGCATGATCATGATCTCGAATAGGTGGGAGGCCTTTGGGAGTCTCAAATACCTTTGAATGATTGTCCAAGAATTTGTGGAGATCTGGAGAAATAGATGATTTCGATATGGGAACCTCTAGCGAACATAATTGTTAAATTAAGCCTCGTTGTTATTTCTTTAGAAGCTTTATCATTCTGTTAGAGATGATTATCTTTCCTTGTTTCCCTGTGATACCCCTTAATTCAACTTCCTTTCCTTTTGAAGAAAATTTCATGAAACGTTCTTGAAAATTAAAAGCTATTGTACCCAAGGATAGTAGCCATTGGACTCCTAGTACAACGTCAACACCAACCATTGGAGTGGAAAGAATTGGGATATTCAATACATATTCTCCCATGGATAGCTTGATATTGTGGAACTTTCTAGATAAATTTATGATTCCTCCACTTTCAGCCATCACTTGACACTCTGGTGATGGATATAGGAAGCAATTCAATTCCTTTGCTATCTTACAATGAATAAAGTTATGGGTACTGCCCAAATCAATAAACACTATTAAATTTTTCTTCTTGATATGTCCTTGTATCTTGATAGTTTGATGAGTGGTAATTGTGTCCAATGCATTACAAGATATTGTCAGATTCATTTCTTGATGCTCTAAGTGATCTTTCGCTTCTTGAACCTTTTTCTTCTTGATATGTCCTTCTATCTTGATAGTTTTAGGAGTGGTAATTCTGGCCAATGACTTACAAGATATGGTCAGATTCATTTCTTCTTTCTCGATGTGATATTTCACTTCTTGAACCTTTTTCTTCTTGATATGTCCTTCTATCTTGAGAGTTTGAGGAGTGGTAATTCTTTCCAATGCTTCACAATATATGGTCGGATTCATTTCTTCTTTCTCTAGGGTTGGTTCCTGGTGTATATCATCTTCTTTTGATGTTTCCTGATCTTTTTTTTCCTCCTCTCCACAATCAATGTAAAATAATTTCTTCTCGGCACACTTATGACCTTTAATGTATTTGTTATCACAATTGTAACAAAGCCATTTTCCTCTTTTTTCTTCCAATTGTTGTGGTGTAAACCTTGTTGGTTATGGAAGGCTAGGAGAAACAACACTTCCATATTTATAATTGTGAGGGATAAACTTCCTTGTTTCCATAGTTCTGCTTTCCAATTTTCTTGCCAAACTGAATGCCTTCTCCAATGAATCAGGTTCCCAAAGATGAACCTCATGTTGAATGTTATCCTTTAAAGTCACTATGGAGACGCCAATCTTCTGCCTCTCCGGAATATCATTTTCCCTTATAGTCAAGTTTTGATAGTCCTCAATAGGGTCTACCATTGAACAATTTTGTTTGAGATTTATCAATTGGCTAAAAAAGGTGTTTCTCTTTATATCCTCGTAATGTTCTATCATTTCCTCTGTGAAAATTGACCACATAGCAAGTGGCTTAAGAGAACAAAGCCCTTTATACCATAAAAATTGTTTCGATTCTAAACAATTAGATGCAATACATACCTTTTGTAACAGTGGTACACCATGCAGATCAAAATATTTCTCCATCTGTAGTATCCAATTTACCGGATCCTTGCCATCAAACTTCCTCATCTTGCTTTTTCTTGATTTTAGGAGCTCAATTTGAAACAAATGTAACTCTATAATTTCAGATCTCCAAGTTCCAAAATTGCATCATGCAGTATCCCTCTACATTCTCTTTCTAACCCGCAAGTCTGATCAAGATTGGATTCTCCAAGGAAGAGTTATGTCAAATATCCCACGATGACCTGATTATAGAGTGGTTCAGTAGAGCGCAATTGTATGAAGTTCCACGTGTCACTATTTCCACCTTAGGATCTGACCAATATACAAAGAAAACTACAATCTGTCCTCTTTATGTAACTTCTTATGAAATTTCAATGTGATGCTCAGAGAGAAAGTTATGACGATTTTGCAAAGGTCATATATTTAGAATGTAATTCAGGAGTTTGCAAAAATCCTAACTTACTTAGATCATATATCTGAAACTATAGTGAGACAAGATATGAAATTCTGACCTAAGGTTCATACTAATTTATTCTCAAATGGGTTTTTTTGTAGCTTCTGAAACTTCGTATCGAAAAGTTATAGCGAAAATTCCATGATGCCCTATTTTAGATGAAATTCTGGAGCTTGCACAAACCTTAACTTCCTCAGATCATATCTCTGAAAATATAGCGAGAAAAGATTTGAAATTTGGACCCAAGGTTCAGCACGATTTCCTCTAAAATAGTTTTTTTTTTTGGCTTCTAAAACGTTGCAGAAAAGGTTTTATAGCAAAAATACCATGATGACCTATTTGGAGCAGCGAAACCCTAGAATCCAAAGCTCTGATACCAAATGTTATGAAACTAGCTCACAAAAGGATAAAAAAGATAGATCAACGCCTTAGAACTAAGCCTCTTTGAGGGGGAAAGCTCCTTTACACAAAAATGAACAATTCTTGGATGATATAAATGACAAGACATCCTTTCTATATATAGGAGTCTAAGGGGTCATAATATAATTAGATCTGACATAACAATAATAATGTAAGGGCACAATAATAACAATAGTGGGCTTCTATGGGGCACAATAACAATAATATGGGGATTACATGGGCACAACAATATTATAAGGGGATTGTAATAATAACAATAAGGGGTTACACTAGTAGTATAGGGACCTAACAGCTTCATAAGATGAGGCATAATAGACTTAATTGAAGGTTCTTGTACTTGCTCTTTTCAAGTAGTAGTTTCTTTCTGAGATACATCTTTTTCATTTTTATTTTATTGGGTGCATGAGATTGAAGCTAATTAAAGTGTTAGCATTTCTTTGTCAACTATTTTTTGTTTGTTAATTTTAATGTTATTGGGTTGCTAATTAGAGTGTTGGCATTGTTTTGTCATCTATTTTTGGTGTTTTAATTTTAATGTTATTATGTTGAATTTTTCTACCTTGATTTATGTCATAGAATTATGGTCAAAATGCACCAAAAAGCTCCAAAGAATTGGCCTATGATTATCAAGAGCTCCTACTCGATCAAAATGTTCTATCCTGAGAATATGGGCATATGATGCAGTGCCAAAGAACTAGAAATGATGCACCTATCGCTAATGCTAGTATCATATCCCCATCTTCTTAGCACATAACATTTTAATCGATAAAATTAAAAATTTGATCAATGAAGAGGATGCTTATGAAAAGAAGATGATATCATGACCATCAAACAACCATGATGCTTCTTGGTAACATATTTTCCATGCTTCTACTGTTATGTGTTCATTTATGTTTCCTTCTACATTAAGTGAAATTCACATTGCTTCCCTATTTACTTGGAAGATGTGTCTTGTTATCTTCCTAATATGAGGCAAAATACACTTAATTGGAGCTTCTTGCAGTTTCTCTTTTCAAGTAGTAGTTTCCTTTTGAGAGACATATTTCTCATTTCTATTTTGTTAGGTTCATGAGATTGAAGCTAATTAGAGTGTTTGCATTGCTTTTTCATTTATTTTTGATGTTTTAATTTTAATGTTACTGTGTTGCTAATTAAAGTGTTGACATTACTTTGTCATGTATTTTTGGTGTTTTAATTTTAATATTATTGGGTTCACTTGTTCTACCTTGATTTATCTAGTAGAACAACCTTGATGCTTCTTAGTAACATACTTTCCTTGCTTTTGTTGTTATATGTTCATTTATCTTTCCTTTTTCATTATGTGTAATTAACTTTAAGCTTCCCCATTTTATTAGAACATGGATCTTATTAGATTCATAAGATGAGGCATAATAGACTTAATTGAAGGTTCTTGTACTTGCTCTTTTCAAGTAGTAGTTTCTTTTTGAGATACATCTTTTTCATTTTTATTTTATTGGGTACATGAGATTGAAGCTAATTAAAGTGTTGGCATTGCTTTGTCATCTATTTTTGGTGTTTTAATTTTGATGTGATTGTGTTGACTTTTTCTACCTTGATTTATGTCATAGAACTATGGTCCAATGCACCAAAAAGCTCCAAAGAGAAGCCATATGATTATTAAGTGTCGCTACTCAATCAAAATGTTCTATCTTGAGAATATGGGCATATGATGTAGTGCCAATAAACTAGAAATGATGCACTTATCACTAATGCTAGTATCATATCCCCATCTTCTTAGCACATAACATGTTAATCGAAAAAATGAAAAATTTGATCAATGAAGAGGATGCCTATGAAAAAGAAGATGATATCATGGCCATTGAACAACCTTGATGCTTCTTGGTAACATATTTTCCATGCTTCTGTTGTTATATGTTCATTTATGTTTCCTTTTACATTAAGTGCAATTCACATTGCTTCCCTATTTACTTGGAACATTTGTCTTATTAGCTTCCTAAGATGAGGTAGAATAAACTTAATTGAAGCTTCTTGTAGTTTCTCTTTTCAAGTAGTAGTTTCCTTTTGAGATACATCTTTCTCATTTCTATTTTGTTGGGTTCATGAGACTGAAGCTAATTAGAGTGTTGGCATTTCTTTGTCATCCATTTGTGGTGTTTTAATTTTAATTTTATTGGGTTGCTAATTAGGGTGTTTCCATTTCTTTGTCATCTATTTTTAATTATTTAGTTTTAATGTTATTGGTTGACTTGTTCTACCTTGATTTACCTCGTATAACAACCTTGATGCTTCTTGGTAACATACTTTCCTTGCCTTTGTTGTTATATGTTCATTTTTCATTATGTGTAATTCACTTTGCTTCCCTATTTGCTTAGAACATGGGTCTTATTAGCTTCCTAAGATGAGGCATAATAAACTATATTGAATGTTCTTGTACTTGTTGTTTTCAAGTAGTAGTTTCTTTTTGTGATACATCTTTTTCATTTCTATTTTGTTGGGTGCATGATATTGAAGCTAATTACAGTGTTGGCATTTCTTTTTCATCTATTTTTTGTTTTTTAATTTTAATGTTAGTGTTTTTATTTTAAGAAGACAACATAGATATCAAGTTTACTAGAATAAAACTGGGTCTATCTTTTTTCATTTTAATTTCTTTTCTTTTTTCTTAACTATATTTTGAAAGAAGCATATATAAATAGACCCATTTATGCCATATAAATAAACATGTATTATAGTTTTAGTAAGCAAATTTTATAACAAGGTAATATAAGTGTTAAATTTACTAGAATAAAACTGGTCTATCATTTTTCATTTTAATTTGTTTTTTCCTTTATTAACTATAGTTTTTAAAGAAGCATATAAATAGACACATGTATGGCATATAAATAAACATGTATTATAGATTTAAGAAACAAATTTTATAACAAGGTAGAATAAGTGTTAAATTTTCAAGAATGAAAATAAAAATAAATTAAGAAATACTTTCAAACTTGGGTGATTTGAAGCTAAGTTGAATTAGAAAGATTTGTATATGTGGAATGAACATAAAAATAAATTAGTAAATACTTTCAACATTCAGTTGTGTAAAAGCTAAGTTGAATGAATTATATATTTGTTGTTGAGTTGAATTTGAGATCTCTAGTTGTTTTCTTCTTGCAATTCTCCAACCATCCAACCAAGTGGAAAAAACCTTTCTTTCTATCTAGCCTTTCGACAGATTTGTCTAAACAATAATCTTTTGCAGAACCTAACAATACCTGTATAAATATATTAAATTCATTTTATTGAATTTGTTTTTTGTAGGGATCAAAACCAATTAAACATGGTTGAAAAATGGACATTATGCATAGAAGTTTCTTGTTATCCCAATTGAGGGCAAGCAGCGATTACTTATGTTCTATGAAATATTTTGATGAACAAAGTCCTCCAAAGGAAAATGAATGTAACTCGAAGAACCACAAACAATGAAGCATATTATATTGCATTGATAAAAGGCCTAGGAACAACTAGGGAGTATGGATGCAATGGAATTGTAGTCTTCACCAATTCCTAACTTGTGTGCAACTAGATGAAAGGCGTGTACAAAGTTAAAAAAGAGAGGTTAAAACAACTACATGGAGAAGAAAAAAATATTTTCAGTCAATTTCAATCATTTAGCAGAAGACATTGTGCAAATGTTAATAGCATTTCGAGTGATCTATTGTATGGGGCAATTCCAATTCAAGATTTTTGTGTGAAAGATGATTTAGTGTTAAGAAGTTCTCCATCAATATTTATTGATGGATATTGTAAGATATCTTTGATATGTGTGTGTTTTTTAGTTATCAATGTGTCATTTTTAATGACCATGTGTTTTTTTCAATTCTATACCAAGTGTGCCCCCACTATGTAAGAACAACTTGATGAACTTGACATGTTTTAGAAAATTTTGTATTTAATTTTCAAAATGTTTGTGCTTCAACATTTGTGTTTTTAGTCTTGAGTATATTTTAAATGAAGAACTTCGGATTGTTACATTAATTTTCTGAGTTCTTTCAATGTTTCTAAATGTCAATTTTAAGATCTTAAAACGCATGATGTAAGTTCAAGAGTTAAATAAATTAAATGCATGAGGTAACCTCAAGGGTTAAATCAATTTTCTGAATTATTAATCTTTTTAAATAGAAATTTCATGATTTTTAAATGCATGAGGTAACTTCAAGAGTTACAACAATTTTCTTAATTCTTGATCTTTTTAAATAGCAACTTTAAAAAGAATTATAAATGCATGAGGTAACCTTTTAAATATCATGCATCTATATATATATATATAGATATCCATATCATGAATAAGAATTTTCCACATGATTCTTTAAGGTGAATATTAATAGAGTCTCATGCATCTACTAGAGTGGGAGGTCGAGGTCATGGATCAAAGAGAATATCAAATGAATCGGAGGTCCATTGTTCACATCTTGGTATATATATGTGTGTGTGTGTGTGTGTGTGTGTGTGTGTTTACTTAAACTATAAATAAGTAGAATCATATCTATGTACACATAAATATTGAATTGATTTTCTATTTTTTTAGATGCTTTGCTCATAATTTTGTCCGGTGACATGGTCAACATTCTCCAACTGGTCATCAATCTCAGGGTGGTCATCATTCTTCGGGTGGTCATTAATCTCAGGGTGCTTAACATTCTCTGGGTGGTAGACATCATTTTGGTAAATTATATAAAAAAAAATTATGTTAAAACAAATTTGTGGATGTAAATGAATTGTATGTACATATGTGTATACATGTCTATTGTGGACTACTGAAGAAGGTATGTTTTTATTGATTATTTTTTCATCTTTTTTTTAGAACTCGTAACCTCTTTGCATCACGAACTAGGTAGATAATAAGAAATCATGACAAAATCTATAGGATTTATATGCAACACGAAAACACTAATAATTTCCATTTCTTATGAAGGAAAAGGGAAAAACTAAATATTGCCATTCCAAAGAAAAGGAGAACCATATGCAAACAAGGCGATCTAAATTAAAACATCTCAACAAAGGAAAGGAAAAGGAGATATCGACTCAGCGCAAGAAAACAACCGGATAACCGAGGATTAACAGTTTGGCGAATCCCTCAAGATCCTTTGATCCTGAGGGATCACTGCTTTAACTATTTTCGCATCCTTGATATCTCCGCTTTAGCTGTTATAAATAGGGGCAACACTACTAGCCCGGGAGGAGGATCGACTGTTAATTTTTATGTAACTTTTCTCTATATTTGAAACTTTGATCATCGACTCTCATGAGAGGTGATCCGATGTAACTCTGTTTTAATGCTTTAATATAAATTTGGTTGCTGCTCCATCTGTGATCCTGGAATAATCTCAAGCAGTGTGTCCTTGGAGGCTAAGGGCCTGGCCTTGGTGGAACACTTGCTCCTGTACCATTATATTTAGTGTGTGCGTGGTTTTTATTATCATCTTTGTTCGGTAATCTAATGTGTTTTGTTATTTTACATCATGACTCTGTTATATTTTATTTATGTTAGACTGAATAATATCGTTCATTGTGATGGGAATGTTGGATTGTTTATTCTAACTTTGTAACGCATTTCTGTTCCTTTAATCATTAATATAACATTGCTGGTCTTTACAGAATGCTATTTCTACTCAATTACAGAGTACCCATGTTGTAATAGTCATAAATTGGTATTACTATAATCATCCATGGTTTACATTTAATTGCGATTTTTTATTCAATCGATATTGCTATTCCATTACGAATTACAATTGTTATTCCTTATAACTAAGATTAATATTTGTATTACTGAAATCAGATTACTGTTTTTGCAATACCCAGGTGTGTTGTGTGAGTGATTTATCTTAATTCATTGTGCATTTACATTTGGTTCTAAAGTGTTGTTATATATTCCATTACTAATCAGTTTTTGTTCTATTTCCGTGTGTTGTCCGATTTATCCTTAAAGTAAAGACTACCATCTGATTTTTGTAGGATACGATTACTACACTTATTCCTGTAGATTAAGGTGTCGTTGTTCCATTTCTTAATTGCTGTTCCATTTCTTGTTATTTGCGTTATTATTGCTTTGGTGTGCAGAATGATCTGAAACTGTAGTGGGCGTTGACATTTGTTGTCTAGTCCCCATATTGACGATCTGATCCCCTTTAGTTACATCAATTTACAGAGGGATGAGTTATTGTTACTGGACCCTTGACTGATAAATTGCTTAGTTTTCCGAGCGCATGATTTAGTCTTTAAAGTGCTTTGCTGTAAGTAGATCTTATTTCAAGCATTCATTTACTCTTGTATTTTGAGCACTATACTACTAGCATTACTCTGGAAAATGACAGCCTCAAACTGAGTACACTCTTTGAAATAACAAATCGTTCCTAGATTGACAAGTTAATGTGAGGTAATTAGAGGTGAAAAAGACCCTTTTTGCGGCTCGACAATTTGGCACCGTTGCCGGGGAAAGAGTGTAGCCATTTGTTTTTTTTCAGAGTAGTGTAAGAGCCTGCTAAGGAAAGAATTGGGTTTTAAAAACGGAAGGTAAGAACATGCGTGTGGAGTATGTAATAGCCCTGCTCCCCTGCCCGCTTTCCTGTAGATTTGTTGATTTGTTTGGGTAGAGCCTAGCAGTCGGTTTGTGTGCATGCTAAGCAGAAAAAGCCAGAAAAGAATCCCAAACTTCTACCCAAGCCCGTTAAAGATAAGGGGCCAGTGACCCTTGGCCGATCGACCTTTATAGACGAAATCCTTAAGAAAGCAGAATCTCAACCTTCAGTAGGACCTAGAAAAATTACTTCTAGATAGCCTACTAGTTCCCTTCAGGCCACAAGATCACCATCTTTAGCCTTTGTTGAGGTGCATAGTCAAACCAAAGAGCAAGATTTTCAAGAAATTGAAAATTCTAGCCTAGAACCATTGCAAGAAGGGAATCTTAGCAACCTCTGTGAAGGAAGAGGAGAGACAGGAGAAACTGAAGAGCCAAGGTCTCCTCTTGGGGTAATTCAGCCATTAAACAGCCCAGATAAGGGAAGTGCTGCAAAAATAATTTATAACGAAGTTGAAGAAACTCAACCCCCCCAGACATTAGGAACTCTCATCATACCAGATAAAGGAAGTGATGTCAAGACCATTCTCGTTAGAGCCATTCCCCCTTGACAACCTAGGAATACCCTCATAGATATCCCAGAAGGTTATTGGCATATATTTGACCAAATGGCCCAAAACCAGCCAAACACCCAAGCCTCTACACTGCAATACCCCATTTTGGATACTACAGCTAATGCACCTATGAAGGCAATTCCTCTTTAGCATATCCCTACATTCCATGGCCTTACATCAGAGGATCCGGATGCATTCCTATTTGAATTTGATGTGCTGTGTAGAGGATATCACTATACCACTGACCCCCTGAAACTGAAATTATTTCCCTCTACATTAAAAGGGGCTGCTTTAAGATTGTTTATGGGATTCGGTGGTGATGTTATAAATAACTGGGATCAAATGAAAGAGTCTTTTCTAAAAAAATATCAGGACTATTGCAGGTCTAGAGAGTTAAAAGATGAAATATTTCAAATGGTAGCTAGACCAAATGAAACATTAGAAGAGTATGTTGAACGTTTCCAGTATAATCTTCAAAGATCTCCTTATGCATCATTACCCTTACCTGATAATGTATTAAAAACAACATTAATTAGGGGAATGAAGGAACAATGGATTGAAACATTAAATATTATGGGAAAAGGAGATATTTATCAGGAAAATTTTGCTGACATTATTGATCTATGTATCAGGAGCTCGAGAGGCAGCACAAGACTAAAGCCAGCAGAGCATGATCAGTTTGTAAGAGATAAATGAATTTTGACAGAAGGAGTAACTCGTGCAGAAATTGGAAATTTATCAGAAAATTTTGAAACTGATACATTGGGGACACTAACAACACAACTTGATATTATGCAGGCCAAACAAAAGCAAGTAGAGGCAGAACAAAATCTGGCAATCTTCTGTCCCAGATGTAGGAAGAAACACAACCATAAGGAGTGTCCATTGGATGCAATCCAAGTTTGCACCATTTGTACAAAAGACCACTCTACAGAGAGCTGTCCCTCACTTCCTGGATTGAAAGCGATATACAAGGAAGCAGAAGAAGAACCAAAATCGGTGTATCTACTCAATCAGCACTATTAATGGCAGCTGCGACAATCAGGTATGTTTTCAGACCCAACTTCTTCTTCTCAGCCTCCACAATATCATGCTCAACAATATAGTACAATGTGGCAAAATCAACCTCCCTTCCCGAATTGGCCACAACAGTCATTTCCTTCATCATCTCCATGGCCGAATCAAGTGAGTAAACCAAATTGGCCAAATTTTCCCTATACCCCACCATATTGGCAAAATAATGCTTATCCAACACAATGGACCCCTCCTACTTCACAGAGTCAAGCCTGGCAGACAAACTGGCAAAGACCGATGAATCAGCCAGTAGGAACCATCTTCCTCCCTCAACATACACTGCCAGCCTTACAACAAAACCCCCAGTCTAACTTAAGACCACAACTCCCAGCCCAACCCAACCCTAATTAGAATAACAAACCGGTCCAATCTATTCAAATAATTGAAACACCAGAAATAGGAACCGATCTAAGGGAGTGTAATGATCTTCAATTAAGATTTGGTCGTATCATCGAAACTGAGGGAGATAAAACAGCCCAAGTTGAAAACCAGTTACCTATAGAACAACCGCCACAAGAAGAGGACGTGACTAGACAACAAATTCATAATCAAGCAACCACATCCTCTCCCCCATTCCCAGAACGATTAATTATACCTCGACCTATACAATATCCTGATTTTGACATTCTGGGTGAATTAAAAAATCCGTACATAAAAATTCCACTCCTCCAAGCCATTCAAGACATTCCGATATATGCAAGGACTATCAAAGAATTATGTATAAAGAAGCCAGGGAGGAAAATAACAAATAACCTAAAAGTCCAAGTAGTCGGCACCCTGTCTGACTTATTATCAGAAAAAGAAACACCCCTTAAATATGAAGACCTAGGAAATCCAATAGTAACCGTACAAATCTATGGTCAAACCTTCTCAAATGCCCTGGTTGATATAGGAGAAACAATTGATATGTTAACAACCACCACTTGCCAAAAATTGGGAATTACATCAGTAGAACCGACCTCTACTTTACTAGAACTGGCTGACCGATCTGTGGTTAGGCCAGAAGGCACATTACATGATGTCATGGTATCTGTTGACTCCTGGGAGTATCCGTCCGATTTTCTGATAATAAATCCCAAAACTGACTTGATGGACATCCATTGATCTTAGGCAGACCTTGGCTTGCAACTTTTGATGCTTATATTGGCTGCCGACAAGGCAATATGACCATAACTAGAGGGGAAAATATCAAGAACTTAGCTTTATATCCTCCAGCACAGCCAAGTGTCACAATAATAAAAACTAAAAAGCACCCTATATCATACCTTAGTGAAAATATTAGATCTCCGTTAACCATAGAAGAGGCCCTTGATTTCAAAGACCAAACAGAAGATGATGCCATTAATAATTCTATTAGTCAAGCAAAACCCAGATCCCACATATAATGTCACGTGATAGAAGCAGCATTTGATAATGAATTAGAAGAAGATCCTCTTAAAGATACACATGATCAAACAATACCTACTACCCCCATTTCAAATAGCAAAACTATGGAAATTGAGCCAAGAAAGACTTTAAACATCAATGCCAACTTGACTTCTGAACAAGAAAAGAAGCTCATCCAATTATTGAGAGAATATAAAGAAGCATTTGCATGGGACTACCCTGATATGAAAGGAATTGATCCCCAATTATGTACACACCACATTTACATAGAAAAGGATGCGAGACCTATTCGCCAACCACAAAGTAAACTTAATCCTCATCTAAAAGATGTTGTAAAAGCTGAACTTCAAAAACTTTTAGATGTCAACTTCATCTACCCTATCTCTGATAGTAAATGGGACTCTCCACTTGTTGTGGTACCAAAAAAGAATGGAAAGTGGAGGATTTCTGTAGATTATAGAGAACTAAATAAAGCAACACAAAAAGACCACTTTCCCCTTCCATTCATTGACCAAGTATTAGACACTTTGGCAGGAAAGAAATTCTTTTCTTTCTTAGATGGCTTCAGTGGATACAATCAGATTCAGATTGTCCCTGAAGACCAAGACAAAACCTCTTTTACTTGTCCTTGGGGAACATTTGCCTATAGAGTTCTACCTTTTGGCTTATGCAATGTTCCTGCGACATTTCAAAGGGCTATCCTCGGCATCTTTTCAGACTTAATAAATGAAGGGCTCGAAGTATACATGGATGACTTCACACCATATGGAGACGATTTTGATCCATCATTGGACACACTGGAAAAAGTCCTCCAGCGCTGCATTGCCACCAAGCTTTGTTTGAGCCATAAAAAATGCTACATGATGATGACTGAAGGACTTATTCTAGGCCATTATATCTCAGTAGCTGGCATACAAGTAGAACCAACCAAAATTCAAATAATTTTTCTAATTCCCACTCCTACCACTCAAACAGAGGTACGTAGTTTTCTTGGATTTTCTAGTTATTATAGAAGGTTTATAGAACATTTTTCGCATATTGTTGCACCTCTGTATGCACTGACGGGTAATGTTGACTTTCTTTGGACAGAAAAATGTGAACGTGCTTTCCAGGATCTGAAGAAGCTTCTGTCCACAACCCTAGTCCTTCGAGGACCAAATTGGGACTTGCCATTTCAAATTTCATCAGATGCCTCAGATACAGCTATTGGAGCAGTCCTTGGGCAGGAAGAAAATAAAAAACCATATGCAATTTATTATATTAGCAAAAATTTATCTCCTGCTGATTTGAATTATATTGTTACTGAAAAGGAATTTCTAGCTGTAATACATGCTGTCAATAAGTTCAGGCATTACATTACTGGATATCCTATTACCTTATATACAGATCACTCTATGATAAAATATTTAGCAAATAAGCCAATCACAAATGGCAGAATAACTAGATGGCTGATTTTATTGTAGGAATTTGATATTACAATCAAGGACTGACCTGGAAAAGAAAATCCTGTAGCTGACTTTCTCTAGCTAATGCCAAAGCCAGTGGATGTAGCAAAAATTGAAGATCAATCTCGAGATGAGCATTTGTTTGTTGTTGCTGTTAAAACACCCTGGTATGCTGATGTTGCCAATTACTTAGCAGTAGGTAAATTACCGAAACATCTAGCCCCCAATGAACGAAAGCAGATTGTTTAGAGAAGTGCTCAATTTTCTTGGATTGGGGGCTACCTATTCCACACAAGGGTAGATATGCACATCAAGAGATGTGTCCGCGAGGATGAAATTTTTGACATCCTGAAAGCTTCTCAAGATGGACCATGTGGCAGACATTTCACCGATTGCAGAACTGGACATAAGGTGCTGCAAACAGGGTATTATTGGCCCATCATCTTCAAAGATGCAAAAATTTCATTCAAGCTTGTGACAGTTGCCAGAGAGCAGGATGCCCTGGCCAGTTCGACGAAATGCCCCTGAATCCACAACTAGTTATTGAACCATTCAAGTGATGGGCTCTTGATTTCGTTGGACCAATTAACCAATCCTCGAACCATAAAACATATATTTTGGTAGCAACAGAATATGTCACCAAATGGGTTGAAGCAGAGGCACTGTCGAGAGCTACAGAGGATTTTGTCATATAGTTCTTGTTTCACATATTCATGCAATATGGGCTTCCAAGAGATATAATTACAGATGGTGGACCGCAGATTGCTGGTAACAAGATTGCTACAACACTAAAAAACTATCATATTCAGCATAAAATCACCACTCCATACCACCCACAAGCAAATGGTCAAGTAGAAAGCAGAAATAAAATAATAGAAGCAATCTTAACAAAAACCATTGCGTCACATAGACGCCATTGGGCTGCAAGACTACCAGAGGCCTTGTGGGCTTACAGAACAACATGGAGAAGCACTATTGGCTATTCACCCTACCAATTGGTCTTTGGAAAGAAACCCATCTTTCCCATAGAATTCGAAATCCAAACACTGCGAATAGTACAAGAAGTCGGCTTAGATCTAAACGAGGCACAGATTAATAGATTACAGTAGATCAATAAGTTGGATGAAATCAGGCTCTTTGCGCTTCAAAACACCTCATTAATCCAACAACAGTGAGCTAAATGGCATGACGCTCTCATTAAAAATAAAGTCTTCCGTGAACGAGATTGGGTGCTCTTATACGATTCCAGGTTTCAAGATTTTCCCTGGAAGCTTTAGACTCGTTGGCTGGGGCCATATGAAATCCAGAAGGTACATGATAATGGTACCCTTACTCTAATCACCATTGATGGATTTGGACATACCTTCAAGGCAAACAGCCACCGAGTTCGACTTTATGGTAAACCACTTACTCGAGAGTCCTTCTACCAGTAGCTATGCAAAGACTCCGACATGCAAATTCTCGAGGAGGAAGAGAAATCTTCCTCACTTGTGATTCATTAAATGATTCACCTATTTTTACACTTTGTACATAATTTCTTTGTTTTGTTAAACCATTCTCTATACATATTTTTGTATTTACACTTTGTTGTTCCTTTTCAAAGTAGCAGCAATTCCATCGTTTTTGCTGTTCCCTTTTTCTCAAAAGAACAACGCTTTCATTTTTCTTTTCTATTGTTCCTTTTTCAAAAGGAACAACACTGTCGCTTTTGATGTTCCTCTTCTGAACAGACAACATTTTTGTGCACTTTGGTTGTTTCTACTGTTCCTTTTCCAAAGGGACAACATTTTCATTTTGTTGTTCCTTTTCCAAAGGAACAACACCTTTTGGGTCAGCCATTTCTTTTTCATTTTCATTTTGTTGTTCGTTTTCCAAAGGAACGACACTTTTTATTTTTGTTGTTCCTTTTCTAAAGGAACGACACTTTTGATTTTTTCTGTTCCTTTTCCAAAGGAACGACACTTTTGAATTTTGCTATTCCTTTTCCAATGGAACGACACCTTTGATTTTTGCTGTTCCTTATCCAAAGGAACAACATTTCAGTTTTTCACTATTCCTTTTCCAAAGGAACGACACATTTAGTTTATGCCGTTCCTTTTCCAAAGGAATAGCATTGGCGTTCTCTACTGTTCCTTTTCCAAAGGAATGACACTTTCGGTTTCTGCTATTCCTTTTTTAGCACTTGTATTTTCTTTCTTTTACTTGTTCTCCTTACTGTTCTGATTTAAAGATACCTATTGTTCCTGTTGTTTCATGTCTTTTGGAGCACAGCTATACACTCACGCAATGGATACAAAGCTAGAGCGTATTGAAATCAGCGAATTATATAAAATCGCTATTTTTACAAGAAATTGCTATGAATTGATCAAAGTAGAGAGGAAAGGACATAATTATTCATCACTTTTGCTGTCATTATCCTACTAATACTGATATGATTAGTTATCTTTATCATGTTGGTTCTTTTTAAATCCCCATAATCTTCTTTGAATCATTATTAAGGAATAAGAACAAAGGGTCTATATTTTTCTATTGAGACGTTAAGACTTCTTCCACCATTCCTACTCTTAAGGAGTGTTGAACCACCCTTTGTGTATAAATAGGAAAGTACTTTATGAAAAAAAAGAGAAAAAATGTGTTTATATGACTTGTTTATATGAGTTGTCAAATGCAAGATAGGGGGTCTCATCAAGAGCCAGTCTACCATGATCATAAGGAAGAAAGTGAAGTGGCATTCCCACTATGGCCACCACACATCAGAAAAATAAAGAGTCCTTGGAACAGGAGGTCTCATCACGAGCCAACCTTCCCACCTTTCACTCCTTCCTGGTAAATGGCATTATGATTTAACTGGTTACCAAGCCAGCATAATGACCTCCATTTTGACACTACACAACACTTCCTAGGCATACATAAAGGATCATGGTTCCATGGTGGAAATAAACAACTCCGTCAAGGTTATGGACACCTGTCGCTAGCAGAGCTCTGTTAATGGTATTGAAGTCATATTCTTTATACACCAATAGCAATCGTTAAACACCCTTCTCTGTCTTATACCTTTGTAATATGTCAAATAAGATTATGTATATAACTTCCCCGAACCATTAAACACATGAAAATCTATCATAACCAATCATGATGGAAAAGTCGATAATGATCGCATTACACTAGTTGTGCATGTCAGTTGTCCTATCCTCCCAGCCTCGCATCATGTAACCGCATTCTCTTATTTATTAAGCGATCCTATTATACACCTCGATTTCGGTAACCTGCTCCTTTTGTAAACATGGCATGTTGGCATACGTTGTTCCTTTATGACCCTCTACTAGGGTAGATTGGCACGCTGCTCCCTCATTTGATGGCCGAGGACGACCTATCACATTGCAGGGGGAGGCTGACTTCATAATTTGCTGGCATACGCGTCAAGCTATTATTTGACAAACTCTTGGGAATAGCAAGGCTTAACGGTATCTCGCTTTTGAATTTGCATGCCTTGCTGTTCCTAAGAAATTTCTATATTATACTCTGCAGCAGTTAGTAAGATTTGAACAAGCCTTGCGATTTCATTATTTTCTCTGTGTTTTAATAGTTTTAACAACCTGCTATTCCTTTATCGTCTCTGTGATTTTATAGTGAGCTAAAAGTATGGGAGGAAGATCAATTCAGAGAGAACCATAGGTATTGATAGTCTCTGAGGCTGCACGGGAAATCTTGGCAGGGGCGGGATGGTTAGTTTATCTCAATCATTTACAGGAACCCAACGAGACTGTGGCAATAGAATTCTTGCAGAACTTGAAAGAAGATCACTCCACAGTAAGGGGGAGACACATAACAGTCACCGATGACATAATTGCAGAGGTCTCGGGACTACCAGCCACTGGACCTGTGTGGACGCTAAAGAAGGAGAGACTGCAAAAGATCACAAAAATCTTCCAGGATGAAGGCCAGAACCTAACAGTCAGAGGAAAGGGAGTTCTACCAGCAGCATTAGGAGAGCCATGGGCAGAATTGGTGAAGATCATCCAGAGCTACATCACCTATGAAGGCAGGAAAGATGTGGTAAGACCACGACACCTTAAACTTTTAGCTGTATTAAAACAAAAATGCTCTGTGAACTTACCTGCATTTTTAAATTCATTACTTCATGATGTTGCTCGAAGCATGAGAAAGTCACAACATGTAGAATCGGTAGTAAGTCACCATGGGCTGATACGGTTGATAGTTAGCCATAGTCTTGCTCAGCAATAGAGTAGCTAGGAAAAGCTAATTGCTACGATAGATGGGGCGCTGGCTCTGCCAGCCCCGAGATGCAAACGTGATACCAGTACATTGGATGGACCATCAAAACGGAGAAAATCAGTTAGATTGGCACGGATCAGAGGGAGGCTGGAAAATCTCCAAGCAAATACCAGCCAACCTGTGGAAATAGTTGATTCCAAGGATGAGCAACCCCCACAATTGTAAGGAAGAGAGAATGAGAAAGAATTGGAAGGAAATGAGGAGGGCGAAACAGAGGAAAAGACCGAGCAACGTGGGTAGGTGGAGTCGGAGACAAGGGCACGTGAAGGAAACCCACTTCAAAATCCATTGCAAGAGGACGAATTGGCCCAAATTCTGGCCAATGTGGGCGAATATGCCCAACCTCTCAGTCCGCTAGGCCTCCATATTGAGGAAGAACCAAAGGAGCATTCTGCCCAAGACAAAAATGCACCTGAAAATTTGCGTGACGAGGGAGAGAAAAAAGAGGATCATTCCGTTCATGATGTAAATATGATAGGAGAGAAAAGTGATGAGAATGCAGAAACGGAACAATCCGCTCCTAGCCAGACTACACTGGAAGAATTTCATGAAGAAGAAGGGGTGGAAAAAGAAGTTACCAAGGAAATAACAGAGCTAGCTAGGGTTTCTATCCCTGAGCAACCCGAACAGAACAATGAAGGAGCACCCCAAGAAGAAACCAGGGAACTGGCCAAGATAACAGTCCAGGGCCGAGTAAACAGGTAACTATTCTCCCTAAGGAAATAGAAGAAATTAAACGATTACGAAAAGAACAGCAAATATTGTTGAATGTGATAGCTCGACTTCAGCAACAAACCAGGGTTTTGAAAATAAGAAAAAGAGTAAAAAGGACTTCGAGGGTAAGACATACAATCATTCCAGCAAAACCCCTCAAGAAAAAGATTCAGATGACTCAAGTCTAGCCTACTGTTCAAAACCTTGTTGAAGTCCAGATTGCTGTTCAAAACCAAAAGGAACAACATTCAGCTGTTACCCATGTTGAAGTGCAAACAGATGGTATATCAACCTGTCACAAAGAATTTTAGACAGAGGCACAACCCTCTGGAGAAATTTGGACCATGAACACCAGATAATGCAATAAGAAGATTCGAGTGAACCTTCCGCTCACCACTACCATGTGGGATAGTGATCCGAGGATAGTAACCCTACGAGAGGGTTTGATGCAAGCTCAACAAGTAGTGGAAAAACTCACAGAACAAACAGTTTCTCGAGAAAGGTATGAAGAATTACAACAACAGCTAAGGAATGTCAATTTATCTGAAAGCCAGGGCTTTGAAGGATGGTGAAAGGAAGAAGAAAAATTCGCAAAGGTAACTCATAGATTAGATATAGTTATCAAGCAAATGGATACCTTATGCTCTTTGTACACTGACGTCCTAGCATGTAGAGCCCCTGCTAAGAATTATGCCTTGTTTTTAATGGAACGATATTTGCAATTGAAAATAAAGGCTGTCAAAGCAGGAGCCTCTCTACAAATTAATACTATTGATGATTTTATAAATTGTTGTAAGAATTATGGAGTAAAGGTTCAAAGGTTATTGTGTGAATTCTATCTGCATAACCTTGTGTTAGATCAAGAGACAGAGCAGAACCCTGGCCCTTTCATTGGGGATATCCAACTGCAGGCATTTATTTTGTTTGGAGTTAATCAAATCAAATGGCTTAAAGCCTATAATGCCTTCCAAAGACAAGAAAACAGACTAGACTTATGGGTAAGAGCTAAGCCTAGAAACCCAGTGTAGTTATGGAGGAAACATAAGAATATCATGAGGACTCCAGGCATGATTGAAGCATTAGGACCCATTCATACAGCAATCACCCGGCAGGGGATAGAATAATTTTTCACTATTAAATATCTTGTCTTTGGTGCTGCTAAATTTTGATATCAGATTTCTAATCTGAATATTCAACTCAGGGAACAATTTAATTATGAGAACTTTAAATTAGCTGCCGATTGCTTGAACCTCTATGGCGAAATTATCTTGAGGGCAGGGCCATCTTGGTTAGGATATAAGTTTTGGAGTCCGATTATTTGGCACCCTGCACCTAGATACCAAGCCCTATATGAGATGCTTGAAGGTCAGACAGGCCAACTTTTTGAACACCTAGTTAGGCATCATGGTTGTATACCACCACATGAGATCCCATCTCCAGCCTACTCTCTTACTGCCTTACATGTCAACTACAATGTTTTCATGAGGGCATGAAAAAGGGTAAGCAGGGGGGGTGTGTGGAGTATTGAAGAAGGTATGTTTTTATTGATTATTTTGTCATATTTTCTTTAGAACTCGTAACCTCTTTGCATCATGAACTAGTTAGATAATAAGAAATCATGACAAAATCTATAGGATTTATATGCAACATGAAAACACTAATAATTGCCATTTCTTATGCAGGAAAAGGGAAAAGCTAAAGATTGCCGTTCCAAAGAAAAATACAGGGCCATGTTAACCGCTGTCCCTTTGGTGGGGAACCATATGCAAACAAGGCGATCTAAATTAAAACATCTCAGCCAAGGAAAGGAAAATGAGATATCGACTCGGCACAAGAAAACAACTGGATAACTGAGGATTAACAGTTTGGCGAATCCCTCACGATCCTTTGATCCTGAGGGATCACTGCTTGAACTATTTTCCTATCCTTGATATCTCCGCTTTAGCTGTTATAAATAGGGGCATCACTGCTAGCATGGGAGGAGGATCGACTGTTACTTTTTATGTAACTTTTCTCTGTATTTGAAACTTTGATCATCGACTCTCGTGAGAGGTGATCCGTTGTAACTATGTTTTAATGCTTTAATATAAATTTGGTTTCTGCTCCGTCTGTGATCCTGGAATAATCTCAAGCGGTGTGTCCCTAGAGGCTAAGGGCCTGGCCCTGGTGGAACACTTGCTCCTGTACCATTATCTTTAGTGCGTGCGTGGTTTTTATTATCAGCTTCGTTCGGTAATCTAATGTGTTTTGTTATTTTACATCACGACTTTGTTATATTTGATTTATGTTAGACTGAGTAATATCGTTCGCTGTGACAGGAATGTCGGATTGTTTATTTTAACTCTGTAATGCATTGTTGTTCCTTTAATCATTAATATAACATTGTTGGTCTTTACAGAATGCTATTGCTGCTCAATTACAGAGTACCCATGTTGTAACAGTCATAAATTGGTATTACTGTAATCATCCATGGTTTACATTTAATTGCGATTGTTGATTCAATCGATATTGTTGTTCCATTACAAATTATAATTGTTATTCCTTATAACTAAGATTGATATTTGCATTACTGAAATTAGATTACTGTTTTCGCAATACCCAGGTGTGTTGTGTGAGTGATTTATCTTAATTCATTGTGCATTTACATTTGGTTCTAAAGTGTTGTTCTATATTCCATTACTAATCAGTTGTTGTTCTATTTCCGTGTGCTGTCCAATTTATCCTTAAAGTAAAGACTGCCATCTGATTTCTGTAGGATACGATTGTTGCACTTATTCCTGTAGATTAAGGTGTTGTTGTTCCATTTCTTAATTGTTGTTTCATTTCTTAGTTGTTGCTCCATTTCCTGTTATTTGTGTTATTATTCCTTTGGTGTGCAGAACGATCTGATCCCCTTTAGTTACATCAGTTTACAGAGGGATGAGTTATTGTCACTAGACCCTTGACTGATAAATTGCTTAATTTTCCGAGCACATGATTTAGTCTTTAAAGTGCTTTGCTATAAGTAGATCTTATTTCAAACATCCGTTTACTCTTGTATTTTGAGCACTATACTACTAGCATTACTCTGGCAAATGACAGCCTCAAACTGAGTACACTCTTTGAAATAACAAATCATTCCTGGATTGACAAGTTAATGTGAGGTAATTAGAGGTGAAAAAGACCCTTTTTACGACTCGACATCTATCTTGCATACATGTATGAATACATTTGTTCACATGCTTTTATATTTATGTAATTTTATATATTGGTCGAGACGGTGAAAATGTTGGTCCAAGTAGATGTAAGAGAAGTCGGACAGTTTAAGAAGAAGGTGAGACACCAACTACCATTTATCCATCTCATATTCTAGATATTGTTTCTTGGGAGACAAACCTCCAACATTGCACATTACAAAGGTGCAAAACTGATTATTATAAATTGAGGAAATCTCGAGTTTGGAGCTCCCTACAGAGAATAGAGAAAGCTTATAAATAGTTATGCACTCTTTAATATCATTTCTTGATATTTTCGAGAAGCTTGGGACAACCCTGGATTCATTTATAGACATAATAAGGCATAGAAAGGAAGCAGTGACGGGTCTTGATAAATGGGTCAAGGTTAATAAAAGGGTTACAACAGAAAATGAAAAATCTATGTATATTTTCAAAGAAGGGTCAAAAAGAAAGATGCTCAATGTGCAATATCTCAAGCACCCTGATATAGCCAACCATTTGTATGATAGGTTCCTTGTAGCGTATGGAAAGCTGCCATTGAATGATGAGGTTCCAGTTTATTTTACAAAATTATTTTATGCAAAAAAAAATTGGGTATGAAACTTGATTATAATGACCTTCCATCTGAATATTATAGTACTGAATTGCCTCACCCTTAGCCACCTTTGGTACGCAACCTCCTCGTCTGGTAACTTTGCGGTCAGAGATGGATGCGACTTCTCAAACTAGTCGAGAAGGAAGGGATGTGATTATAGACAACATACAAAGTGCAGTGACCGGAATTGATATCGGTCAAAATCGGCAAAGAGCACGAGCTGATGCACATGCTCATTTTGTATATAAAATAAATGAGCAGATATATAATATGAATACTGAAGATCTTAAAGCATATGCAAAGGCTTGTCATAATGGTTGGAAAGACCTAATTTTTCATGAAGAAGAGGGTGTGGGATTGGTATGTGTTAATGGTAAGGGTGGATATTTTAATGTAATTTGTAATGTATCTGTTAATGTCGATTAACATACATTTTGTTATGTTTTTCAGATATAATCTAACAAAAATGTATCATATGTTCACCATTTGAAATTAACTCATTTTTTGAATGAAATTTTTTATAATTTCATGGTCCCAGGTTCAGGTTCCAATGAAGATATTTTGATAGATGTTAGTTTTTTTGAAGAGTTCATGTTGATACAATTATTATTCTAATTTTATTATATTGGTATATTGTGAGGAAACATTTTTAAAATAAATAATTATGTATATATAATTAAATGTTAACATATTATGATTCTGACCGATGTTTTGGACATAGCGCCACCCTCTTCCTCCCTATTAGGAGATGTGGCACAAGTATTGAATATTTCACTTATGTGTTTGTTATAAATTGAAGTGCAAGTTTTATTAAAAAATTATCTATATGTTTATCTTATAGCTTTAAAATTTTGGAATTTTAGGTTTGGGGAGATGATTTCTGTTGTCAAGGGACTTTAGCGATGGAGTCAACACTAGGGATATGATCATCTAAAAAAATTTAAAAAGTCGTGTAACAATTTTTTTAATATTGCGAGTTTACGCATTTTCATACATGAAATTTAAAGTTTCTAATATATACATGTAAATGCATTGTACAAGGAATCCAGGAGGGCGCAATGCAAGGCGAACACCAAAAGGGCACAATTGAGGGGGAACACCATGCGGTATTGCATGGAGTTTGAAACATTTTATAATTTTGTTTTGATGATCTTACATTCTCATTTAATTTTAAGACATTAAAATTTAATTTTAAAGTACATAATCTTATGTATATATGCAATTACACATGTTGTGCAGGGCACCCATGATTCAGACGAGAGCACGAGGAAGTTGATAGATCATATATTTGAGCGAGAATGTCTAAATTTATGCAACTTTTTATTTGACAACCCTTTAATGTTATATTTACTTTTATCATGATATAAATTTTGGACATATTTAAAGTAAAATTCTTTATTATGAATTGATGCATCTTATTATTTGACAACTTTTTAATATATATTTTAAAATTCTGGACATATTTTAAATCTTCAACTCTTTATTATGATTTAATACATGTTAATTTTGGATTTTATGTACATTTTGCATGGTACAATTTGCATGATGTATGGTTTGATGCTTAAAACTTGGTTTTACATATTTAAGTTCATGAATATGTAGCAATGAAAGTAAATTTTCATTTAGTTGGTAAATTTTTCATTCAACCATTCCTATAATGTTAGTAGATGATTCTTAGGTTTTGTTTAAAGTTGTTTTGTCTTGACTTATTTAAAATGAATCTATTAAAATTGCAAATTACAAAATGTGACGTCTACATTTTGCATTTGAATGAATCTTATAATTCGATGTAGATATTTAAAACAATGAAAAATTGTATTATAAAATATGGTATGTACATTTTGCATTCATGTATAGAAAGGCTACTATGGATGTCAGTTGATAGTTAAATTTTAATATAAAGTTGTTTGAATGCACATTTACATAAGTTAGATAAAATTGCAGTAGAGAACATAGCCCACAATTTGCACGATGCATGCATGGTTTGATGCTTTTAAATGTTTTGCATTCAATCGTTCGTATACTGTTAGTAGATGATTCTTAGTTTTTTTTTAAAGTTGTTTTGTCAAGTTATTTAAAATGAATCTATTAAAATTGCAAATTATAAAATGTGAGGTCTACATTTTGCATTTGAACGAATCTTATAATTTGGTGTAAATTTATAAAACAATGATAGCTTAAAATTGTATTGTAAAATATGGTATGTACATTTTGAATTCATGTATAGAAAGGCTACTATGGATGTTGGTTGATAGTTAACTTTTAATATAAATTTGTTTCAATGCACATTTACATAAGTTAGATAAAATTGAATAATAAAGCATGGCCGACAATTTGCATGATACATGCATGGTTTGATGTTTTTGAATGTTTTACATATAATTTAAGTTCATGAATATGTAGAAATGAAAGTAAATTTTCATTTAGTTGGTACATTTTGCATTCAATCATTCTTATAATGTTAGTAAACAATGCTCAACCAACAATCTTATGATTCGATGTCAATGTCTAAAACAATGATAACTTAAAATTGCATTATAAAATATGGTACGTACATTTTGCATTCATGTATAGAAAGGCTACTATGGATGTTGGTTGATAGCTAACTTTTAATAAGAAGTTGTTTGAATGCACATTTACATAATTTAGATAAAATTGCATTATAAAACATGGCCCACAATTTGCATGATGCATGCATGGTTTGATGCTCTTAAATGTTTTACATGGAATTTAAGTTCATGAATATGTAGAAATGAAAGTAAATTTGCATTTAGTTGGTATATTTTGCGTTGACTCATTCTTACAATGTTATTAAACGATTCTTAGTAAATGTCTCAACCAAACACAATCACAAAGTAATAGAGTAGTAACAGTGCTCGGCTCAACTAACCACAATAAAAAATTAACAGAGTAGTAACAACGCAATATACATCACAAATTAATAGAGTAGTGAATCCTTAACACAAGTCTACATAACATGAAGTATACATATAACTTTGTAACTTAATACAAGACCCAATGAGTATCTTTTTCACATTATCACATTCTTAAGAATGTACAACTTATGAGTGCACAAAAAGACATGCTAACAATGTACTTGAAATCTAAGGTCTCAAAGATGAATCTAAGTAGAAGAAATTGTTGGGTAGTTAAATTAGAAAAATTCCAATGGAATGCCATCTTCAATGATCCATTCATGGTTACTTTTTGAAATACTCAATTTTTTAACTTTCAATTATTTTTTGATTGAACTTCTATCAACTTTATGTGTGTTGAACACACCAAGTGACTATATTGACAACCTATGATACCGTGTTGATAGTCTTGAAAGTAAACATTACTCTCAATTTGGTGAGTTTCTTGGAAACAATAACATTTTAGTATAATATACCCTCTTTCATATATAAAACCATTATCATCATAGTCTTCCAATAACTTAATTTTTCATTCAGTGCATCACATGAAATAATACTTGACATTTTCTATGTTGTTAATGGGTGCCACTACAACGAAAACATCTCCTGCACAATAAAACAAGTGTAAATTTAGATCATAATTAACATGAAATTAACTAAATATGAATATAGACTTGATTTTAAAAACATAAAACCTATATATATATATATATATATATATATATATATATATATATATATATATATATATATATATATATATATATATATATATATATATATATATATATATTGAAATTAATTGAAATGTTACCTTCTCTAACAAGATCAGAAACTCAATCACCTTCAGATGATACTATAGTCTCCTTTGTTTCCATCTCCTCGAAGCTTGCAACTGACATTTCTCCCTATGTATTTAGTTTTGTATCTTGCCAAGGTTTTACATACATATTATTTTCACAAACATCATTGGATTGTTTTTCCTCTATGCAAATAGGACAAAAATAAGAATGTTTTCTTTTATCAAATGAAAACGCATTTCGGTAATCCTTTGTTTTAATTGAATGCATCTTTTGAGTCTCTTTTACTGTTTCAAATTCATATGTAATCGATATATCTACTTCTTCAACTCCAATATGCTCAAAAAACCTATAGTAAATTCAAAGAAGAATTTAAATGTGTTATTTAAAATACAATTTCTATATCAAAGATAATCATTCTCATATTGTTTAAACTATATAATTTATAAATGTTTAAAATTAGAAAATTTATAAAAAATATCATATATTAAAACTATATACAAGTTAATTTGTATATATGTACATACCTCTGTACCTCCCTTCATGGGCTAGTTTGATGGCTTAGTGTAGGATCTCACCATTGAACAACTTGTCCAGGTGAGACAAGTTAGTTTGCAGAGTGGTCCATTTGATATCTTTGAAGTGTGTGTTTAATACATGCCCCTGCACCATCATGTTCTCATTTCCCATTACGAGTCTCAAAGAAACTCCAACAATGTTTAATGTAGGTTTTCTTATGAAGACGACACAACCAAAATAATAATTGTGAAGATTTGAATTGACTTGCGCATCCATCTGACCATATCCAATGTTTATTGAATTTTATTCCACGACCTTTCAATGAGTCATAAATATTATCAAAACAATGGTGTACAAAATGTGTATCATGTGTACGATCATTGATATAAAAGTGATATTCTTTAATAACATGTCGATTCTCACTAGTGCTTTCTATATCATCAACATTTTGTTCAGCATATCTATATAGGATATGGACAAGCATAGAGACTTGGTTAGAATGATAATATTCACTATGTATTTCATTTTGTGCAACAAATGTGTAATTATCTGCAAAATCAACTATTGACAAAATGGTCCCCGGTGGGAAAATTTCACGAGATTTTTTTAATTGCAGGTCCTTACATCGAGCTCTATGCGAATGCTTGGTGCACTTATAATTTTTTGTCTCAAATTTCTTCAAAAACTCTATCACAGGAATTTCTTCTTCTTGTAAATCAATCATTTTAGCATTTGTACTATTATTTGAAATAATCGATGTATGGATATATTCATATCTCTTCCATTTCACTTTTAGGTTAGACAATGATTGATCATTTATATCAATAGAATATTTGTCGTGAAATAAAGTCAAATTTCCACAATGATCACATTTTTTACCACCAACACATTTCTTTTGGTAAAATAATTCATGACTTTCTCTTGCACGTAGAATTTCGGATATGAAACCATGGATAGTGGAAGGAGGGGGTGAATTTTTCCAAAATGTTTTACCAAAATTAAGGAAGATGTCATAATATAATTGAAATTCTATATGATAATGACAATGAAAAGTGTCACGTATAGTGATAGGTTTAACATACCATGGTTTTTGTTGCACAAAAGTATTGATTGAGACATTAATTCCACGATTCTCTTCTATGAACTTATTGAACAACTCTATATGAGTGGTGTCCAAGATATGTTTTGCATGTTCTTCATATTGATTTCATGTTATTCTTCGCTGCATCACATCCCTTGCTTTTGGTGAAACACGTGAATTTTTCATCCAATATTCATATATTATTTTTTTAATATATTCTCCAAGGTTATATTTGTATGGTTTCCTACAAATAACTTCCTAACAAGCATGTTGATCATTTACATCTATCTACAATCGAAATTTCCTATGTTTGTGAAATGTTTTTTGTGAGGTCCCTAATATTTTTTCCATAGATTTTATCAATTGGTTTTCTTTAGTACTTGATGAAACCACTTCCATTTTTATTACTCTACATGTAGCTACATCATTTTTCTTTCTAGATCTGCCAATTGTTTTTAGAACACTATTTATATTTTGAATCACTTTTTCCTTCACCTCTTTAGCTTTCATTGTTTTTCGAATATCCAATAGAGTTGTAACATTTTTTAATTTTTTTTTATGCTAAGAGACCTCTCAAAACTTGAGCTTGAAATGTCACACTTTCATCTTTGAAGAACTTGTTAATAATGACCTTAACATGGTATCGTATAACATGGTCAGCTTTCTTATCTCCATATATATGAGTGTCAATTTTTTTTAACATCTCATCATTGATACTGATTTCATCTGTACATATGAAAATTAAATGTAAATGGGTATAAATATTCATTAAATAATTAAATTAAAAAATAGAGTTTGAATGAAATTGAAAATAATAAATATGTATAATTTCAATAGTGCACATGACATATATAAATACATACTTGATGGTGATTCAACTTATTCACTTGACTCTTTTTCAACATCTTAAACAACATCATCAATCATTGGTTCGTTATCTTTTTCACTTTGTCTTTCAACATTTTCAATCTCATCATCAATGTTATGAGAAATATCTCTCTATGTTTACATTGTAAAATATTTTTCACATTAGTTCATCAAATAAAAATTAAATTTCACAATACACTAGTTAAATTTTAAATCATTTATAATATTTACAGTTACATACCTTCTTCAACTTTTAGTTGAGATTGATTTTCCCTTTCAATATTTGTGCGGTTTTACTTCTTTCTTTTGTAATAGTTTCTCCTGTATTCTCTATGAGCCTCAATGTCTTTTTTTCAATCATATTTTCTCTTGCAATTTCTTTCATTTCTCATGACAATTCAATCTATGTAGATTTTTAAAATCCAACCGAAAAAAAAAACAATTTCTAAATCCTGCAAAAAAAATCACTTTCAAAATTTAGACCGAAAACCTCACTTTAAAAATTCATTACATTGGTTCGTCTTTTGTAATGGGTAGTTTTTATGTTTTTAGTTTATAACTAATATGTTGAGAAATTTGATGCTCAACTAAACATTTTCAAAATTTGCATCTTTTTTCATATTGGTTCAATTAAAAAAAATTAGTAATTATGATGTGCATTAGTTGGTTTCATAAATATAACGATATCGAAGTAGATTCTATCTAGATTGTTGCAACACATTTTTTTTGCAAAAACGCAAAGTTAACAAAGAATAAACTAGTGCTTAAAAACATGACGTGTTATGAATCTATTGATCTTTAAAGAAAACACAGTCAAAAAATTTCTAGGATGACATATCAAATATGAATTAAAAAATTCCAAAAATTAAGTAATAGAAACCTAATAATCTGTCAAGTTTTAACTTTATTCTAAAATGAAATTCTGAACAGAAAAATTGCTTTGTCTTGCTGAAAGTTGAAGAAGTCCTAAAAATGATATTTTTTTTTTCAAAAAAGGAAAATTTGTAAGCCAACTTCACATTTTCACTCATCTTTATATCTATCTATAGATATATATATATATATATATATATATATATATATATATATATATATATATATATATATATATATATATAGATATATTTATCATCTTCAACATGGAATGTATTTAGAATGACCATACAAGTGCAAGGTGATCGAGACAATATTTACACTATAGACATGAATGTACTAGGACCAGAACCATTAGCACAATATCTACACACTGGAAAAATGATTGGGCTCATTACAATGTCTTTGTTTGTGATTTGATCCATTAAAGGCACCCACTCCAACTTGATGCACATGGCATATTTTTCTCTGTAGATCCAACTGATAAGAGCCATAATGATTCTATAAGTTGGGTAGAACTACATAGAAGAGTAAGCTCTCATGTCCTTATTAGTGTATGGTTCTCAATCACTCCACATGATTCCTACAATACATCCTCAAGAAAGGGATGCTCTTAGCTTTATTCATTTAGGAATGCTTCATATGGTTGTTGCACTAATTAGTCAAGCTTATGGACTCTAGAGATTTAAGGAGATCTATATTTTCCCAACTAGACCTTGCCATTGTTAATGACAGTGCATGTTCTGGTCCAGGAATGATCAAGGATCCACTTGATCATTTCTTTAAATGTTATAATGGCTAGTTCGGATGCTACAAATTGGATGCGTGGCTTATTTCTATTCTCATAAGCCTCATTATCCATGTAACAAATTGGGATGTCCTAATTTGCTAACTCTCTTTATGAATTAATGATTATGGTTGTTTCTCTTTTCCTTGAATGTTGTGTCAAAATAGACCAGTATATTATTTTTTCTCCATATTGATGCTTTAAGAGTGGAAAAATTGGAGGAATTAGCTTAAACCTTCTCAAGATAGATTGAGAAATTTATTGAATTTTTTTGCTACCCTACTTGATCCTATTATCTTAGATTATCTTATTAGCCTACCTTCTAAGTGATTAATTTTTTGTGCTTAATTCCAATAAGTATTATTAATGTACGTAGAAGGTGTTATGCTCCTATACCAATAGGTGTCATATTTCATGATTAACATTGATAATCTCTGTAATATGTTCATATCTTCTCTTGTTGCAAAGGTTTTCCATATTGTCAAAGATCAAAAAACATTTAAAAATTTAAAGAGGGTATGCCCTAAAAGAAAAATCAAAGGGTAAAAAGAATGAAATGGTCAAAAAAGTGAAAGAAATGAACCCCAAACAAAATAGACTAGGAAAATGTGCAAGTCCAAAATGCAACTGCTATTTCATTTTCTGTAATAATCTGATTGTGTGCAGCTTGTTGATTTATGCCACCATTGATGGCCAAACGACTTAATCTTGGCTAGTTCATGTTTGAATTTCCTGTTTTAGAAATAGAGAATAAAATCGGACCAAACTGTTTAATCTTGGCAGATAAGTAGGTAGGTAGAATAAATAAAAAGGAGCTCAACATTTTAATATGAGCCCTTGGATGTTATAAGTGCAGACTTAGGTAGGTTTACTAGGCAAAGAAAAGAAAGGTTGATAAGAGTTTTCCCGTCTAAGTGCACCCAAAAAAGAAGGAAAAATACCAGGTCAAAGTGGGCAAAGTGGGTAGAATGGTGTTGCAAAATGATACTTGTGATAGATTTTGTCTTCACATGTGTTAACTTTCACTTTTATCACAAGTACCAGACAGACATTATACTTGATGCAGCTCAAGCGAGGCAAGGTTACATGACTAACTCCCCTTCATATTTTTCCCTAGACATTCACTAATTCCCCCCAAAGTATTAAGATCTGTTCTTAATATCACTCATAAACCACTCATTCCATTTCATAAAGATTGCCTAAGTAAAACCCTATTTTACTTAGGAAAATGGCCACCTTTCTCATATAAACCCCGTTTTTCCTCTTCAAAGCCTAAGTTTAAATATATATGCAAAAGGTTTTAACTTAGCATTCAATTCATTTTCATATTAATTTTTAACATTTATTATATATAAATCCCTTACAATATACCCTTCCTCGTATTATGTATAAAACCCTGACATTTAATACATTCCCGCCCCTGGTTGAAATATAACCGTAAATGCCGTTTTATGGGATTAATAGATTCAATTGGAATCTATTAATAACCATCCCCCACCGCACGATAACGTGATTAATTAACCATCTGGGTTAATTAACAAACACCCTGCGGACCAATCACATCACTCCGATGCGATTAAACGTGTTCAAATGTGCCGGGCCCGCAACAGTTAAACCTCCGCCATGTTCCACGCCCATCTGCCACTCGATCTATGCCTGTTCATCCAACGGTCTACATTGATATCGTGACCCCCCTTTTGACCGCGCGTTAACCCGCGATCGCTCAGCAGTTTTCCGCCGTACCTCCGCCATGCGTCGCTCATTCAACCTGCTCGCTTGCCGCCCATCTGAAACCACCCGACCCCAAAAGCAGTGCAGGGTAAACCACTTACCACACTCCACTAATGATAAGATGTCCCATCACTCTGACTTCAACTGCTCAATAAATGCCAAAAAGCCCCACAAATCAAATTTCATTAAAACAACGACAAAATGTCATTTTCACCATTTTTCCCTGCATATTGTGTTCCATGAAAAACACGTTCGGTCGACTATACGAGCGTTCATTCCGCCACCCAGCTAGAAAGACCACAACAATGCGCTCTATCATCCGCCATTTGAACATGCAATTGCACAATTTGCTTCTGTAAGCCAGGTATTTACCCACTTCACTTCGCAAACCTGTAGTTTTAGTTTTTTCCACTGAGAATTTTACCTAAAAGAGCTGAATTCAAGTTAAAATCATTCTGAATCTACTGTAAAAGGACCTCCAAGCCTGTTTTTTAGTCTATTGTTTCCACAGAAGCCCGAATTCCAGTTTCAACACACATCAACCAACTATGGAAGCCCCCACTGCCCTGAATGTCGCGCCCATAAATGCACCTCATAAAGACTTGGATTATCTACCCTTGGCCGACAGAGATTTTCAAATAAAAGAGTTATCTGGTGACATGAACCATCTCCAGGCCTTTTGCCAAGTCAGGGATAGTCATCTAAACAACTCTGATATTTTTGGAATATGGGAATCTAACCTTCCCATATATTTCCTTCCCTTAGTCCATGTTTTCCCAGACATCATTCACCAATGCTGTGCTAACTATGACCCTGTCCATAGAGCAGTTATGTCTCCTTCCCAAACTATTCTTTTCCCCGTGATTGCTGATTTTATCAATGAGATGTTACAATTCCATCCCACTCAGCCCCTTGCTCCTCTTTCCATGGGATTTTTACTTGAGCAAGCCTCTCAATTGCCCAATTCAGAGATAACCCGTATTGCTCAAATGTTCATGAAACCAAACTACCAGCCCCAAGGCCCACCTCCCTATTTGCATACCTGGTTCACTGAAGCTGGAAGACTCATTGCTGACATGATATCCCTGATCTTGGGTTTTATGTCCAGAGAATTTTTTGATGACATCATCCTAGTTCTGTTGTCAATGTTTACTCCAGGACAACCCCCTGCTGTCAAGTATGATTATGCCACTTTTATTGCCAACAAAATCCATGATCAATTCATAAATTTGGATAGAGAAGGAGTCTTCAAATACACATCTTTTATATACCATCTGTTGTTATATTATCATCTAGACAGCTTTCTATTTCCCATCAGGAAATTGGATTCAAAAGGAAATCGGAGGTCTATGATCTTTTGGAGCTCAGTCTTCCATAATACCTGTGAATCCCCTTATATCTATAGTGCATTCATTGACTTATTTGTAAATCCAGCCTCAACTCTGTTGATAGGAGCTCCTCCTCCTAGGATCACCGGTTACATGAAGAAGATTTTACAGCTTTCCAAACCTTACAAGATAGGTGACTGGTACTTGTACCAAATCACATAGAAATCAGAGTGTATGGGTGTGAAATTTGCCCTTTCAAGTTGCCTAGATATGTGCCCATGAGATTATTTGCATTAGAGTATTTCAGGAAGATCATCAATGCAGACTTAACCCACTTTTGTAATGCAAAGAAAAAGGCTCAGCTGAGAATCAAAAACCAGTTAGGCCCTTATGTCATCAATTCTAGGGATGCATGGCAAGATGCTGAGAAGATTTTAGAAGAACGCCTTAAATTGAAGAAGAGTTTTTGGTGGGTGTCGTATGACCCAAATAGTTTCATAAGTGATAGAAGGGTAAGAAACAGGCTGTCAGTTTATGTACATCATAGGATCCTAGAAATTGAACAGTTTGCTAATCGAAATGAATGGCTAGAAGGGACATTAATAGAAGAAATTAGTGAGCAAGAAAAGATGGAAAATACCATGAAATATATTGAAAAAACCCTTGACCTGGACTCTTTTGGACAGGTATCTTTCAAACTGACTCAACAGTCAAGAGTTGGTACATCCTTTACTGGAACTTCCCAGTAGCCTATACAGGAAACCAGCACACCAGTTACAGGAACTTCCAAGTGCAAAGAAGTGGCATACACAGAGCAGCCTACAATGACTGATCAACAAGAACAAATTCCTCTAGCCCAAACTAGAGCAACAACAATTCCAGCATTGCAAACTCCTCTAAATGAGGAATGAAACAGGAAGAGAGATAAAGAAGCCACTCCCCCCACAGGTAGACCTGCAGAACAACAAGGTGCAAAGAGGCAAAGATTGAATCCTCTATCAGAAGATGAAATTATTGAAGAAACCATAGACATACAGAGGATAGAAATGGTAGTTAGCCGGAAGACTTCTCCAGTGGTTGAAACATCAACCAGCTCACATAGGCAGGAGCTAGAAAGACAACACAATGTAGAAGTATCTTCTACCATGCCACAAAGCAAACAGGCCTCAGACTTTAAAAAGACTTTCACCGAGATAAAAGCCAAAAATGATCCTGTGAGAATTCAAATTTATAGTCAATACCTGAAGATGGCCCCTGCAAACCAGCAAAGATTAATGTATGCCTATGACATTAAGGAAGGAAAAATGTTAATGAGTTATTTTAAGCCAAAGGTATAGCAACCCCAATCAGCAGCAGATTACATCATAACAAACTTGGAGGTCCAAGCTAAAGAAATTCATCTAAAGGACCAAATTGAACTTCATAAGCAGAATAGGGAAATGGTCTATTCTACATTGGATGACAAAGCAATGTTAGCCCACCAGTTACAAAACTCCTTGGACAACACAGTAGCTCAACTACATTTGGAAAAAGCCTCTTCTCTGGCCAAGGATAACAGAATCAAATCATTGGAAGAGATCATCATTGAACTGGGACATGACCCCAAAGATGCTAAAGGCATAAATGAACTAATCAAGAAAAAAGAAGAGGACATTGCTGCCCTAGGGAAATAGCTGAAAGTACCTTGTTCTAGGCACCCACAGACTGCGAAAATTATAGAGCAGAAATCAGAAGAATACATGATGGACCTGCTCATGAAACTCAATGAAAGATTAACTGATATCGAGCAGGCACTAGAAAAAGCACTAAAAGAGAAGCAGAGAGATTCAACCTTCGAGCCACCTGAGGTAATCCCTATGGTCACAACTGCAGTCCCCTCAACAATTGGACCAGCATTGGTCCCAATTGTCCCAGTAGTCACAACAGAGGTAATCACAGGTACATCATTAGTAGTAGCAGCACCAGGCAGCAATACTAATATGAGCATAGAAGAATTTATAAAGGCCATGGAAGAATTAAAGCTACAAGTGTCAGAATTGAGTGGTAAAAGAGCAATTGGCTAAGGCAGAGAGAAATTATGGTATTTCTGAAATCAATGTTGCGGAAAAAACCAGGGAGATTAAAGCCTTAGAAAGTAAAGTCAAAACATTAGAACAAGAGCTCACTTTTGATAAGCCCTTGGTAGAGATCAGAAAAATCCTTTGGGCAAATGTCACCCAGTATATAAATGAAATATGGCCATCTATCCAAGTGATTTATGAGCAGATTGGCTTAATAAACATAGACCATGAAGTAATTCAGTAGACAAGAGCACAGTTAGGCAAAATGCCAGAAGAAGCTAATCGGCTTATACATTTTTTGAACACCCACAATGTAGAACAGCTGGAGCAACTTGGCATTTCAGAGAGGACAAACACAATTTTGGAAATCAAAAAAGTTATAACCAAGAGAACTTTAATGCAGAACCTAGAAAGAAGGTGCCAAGATATGCAAGTGGAAGTCAATACATTTATGGAGAAATTCATAGTTTTGCTGAGTAAAGGGTTGCCAAGTGCTTTGGTCATCAATGATAACTTAATGAAACACATTGATTATGTTGAAAAATTAAATAAGTATGCTAGTAATCAAGCCAGTGCATCATCATGTGCATCAGGAGTGAAAGCACTTCCATCTGGCCAAGTTCTCTATGACAGCTTAGAAAATTTATTCTACATCGAGCACGAGGTAAAGCATCTATTCACCATTCAGCCTAATTTCTTTATATATACAGAGACTGATGAAACTCTTAGGAAACTTCAGAGGCATAAATTACCAGAGCGGAAATGGTGGGAGGATATGTTAGAAATTTTGTAAATTTCTCTTGGGTAAGACGTAAATTTTGGGCTATTTTACCATGATAAGATAGACAAAGATGGATGAGGGTCAAACAGGTCAAAGTGTATCAGATCAGAGTTGAAGAATATCCTACAAAGACGGAGTAGCCAACACAGAGCATCAGTGGAAGACAACTGTAAAGCGACTCACAGAGTCTGCCTCCAGCACATCCGACAAAGACAGAGCAACCAACACCACATCAGTTTATCTTTTCCCTGTTTTCGAGACTATTCGTCTCTATCTTTTGTCCAAATATGATTAGTCATCACTAGATATTATCTCTATGAGATATTTTGTAAGATATTTTGTATAAATACCACCCCAATCGAAGTATTTGGGGTTGGTGGGTATTCCTAAATTTCAACTGTAATATTGAGTTATTTTTTGGAATACAAAGCTGTTGGAATCAACTGTTGCCGGACTCACTGGATGAATAATTGAAGCAGAGGACTTCTCACAGAATTCTTGAATCAACCAGCAGACCAATAAGTCCCCTATATCTCATGTTTTAAAGTTTTCCTAGTTTCTTATATCACCCATGTTTCACAATCTGAATGATAAAGATAAAGATTAATTCAGAATATGCTTGATTGCACTCTGGCTTCCATTCGTTATCGTTCTCTATGTTTTCTTCAAAATTAGAATAAGCAGTGTAAATCTTAATTGCTCCTGTTTCCTAATTCTTTCATGTTGATTATTTGCTAAAGAATTCTTAACTGCTCCTTAGCAGTAATCATCCACTTTCCCTCTTTAAATAGGTTGAAGGATTCTTAACTGCCTTTCACCCAATTTGAGCCCATTCCATCTGTTTCAAGTCTTTATCTGTCTCCTGTTTGACTACCTTGCTTTGTGAAGTCATTCTCTGTTAAGAGACTAGTTCCAGAAAGCCATCCTCGTTGAATTCAATAGCCCAATGGATAGAACTACTCAGTCTTACACCTCTATTGAATCTCACCATCCAAAAATCAAACAAAACCCTTGAACTTCATAACTAGCCTAATACCTTTCAAAACAAAGTTAAATCATAAAGAGAGAGCCCTCTCTGGATACAGATTGGCTAGATTTTGTATCTAAAAGATTGGTTTGTGGTTACCTCAGCCTCCTTTCCCTTTCTTACAACTTTGGGGAAAACCTGAGTGATAACATTATTGGCGACTCCACTGGGGAACTGAATAATTTGTTTGTTACTGCTATCTACTTTATAAGCTACAGACAGAGCCTGAAGTTAGCCAGGTAGCCTTTGAAATTCTTTTGCTTTGCAATGGCAAAAGTAAATGAATGCTACTTCAGTCTATCTCCGGTCTAGCTTATAGATTGGACAGTTAGTTTCAAATACTTGATCAGTTCCTCTTTTATAAATCTTTAAGAAAGTTCACAATTCCCATATCCAAAGTCTCTTAAAGAAACTGTTAAAGTTGTATTGTCAAACCCATTTACAGAAAAACCAATAATACACCTAGAAGCCTGGCTTCAGAAAGGATTCGTTACACCAGATCAAATCCTGATCCAAACCCACCACCTGTGTTTGAAAATCCTAATCTAATTCCTAGGATTCTTAGAAGACAAGAGAGCCAAGAAAATTCTGCTATTTCTCGGCCTCTATTCAGATCAAAATCCTGTCCCATGAGCTGGATCCATCTTGAGGACAAACCTTTTTCTAAGTATTGTGAAAGCTCTTCATTTGTGACCTTCTCGAAATCTGGGTTAACCCACACAGTTCAAGACTCAATATTCATTGAAAATTTGCAGCTTGAAGTTGTTACTTCACATCTTGACAGACATCTGCACAACTCCATCCAATCTGAGCTTACCTCTGAAAAAACACCAAATCTTTCTGTGATTACTACCGCTTCTCCAAGTTCACCATCAGCACCTCAGACTTCCCAACCTCAAGCTACCCCTTCCACTCCCCCATCTATGATCCATATTCCCATTGTCATCCCTACTACACCAGTTGCCACATATATTCCTACTGCCATGGCAAATAGGTATGCTCCTCTCAACTTACCTGCCAATCTAGGGGCTATGGCCCAAAACTATCAAAGTGAAATCACTCCTTTTGATGGCATAGGCACATACACAGCTCAACAGCATACTAAAAAGATGACAAATTACTTTGAAATATATGAGGTTCATGTTGATGTTGTCAGAATGAAAGTATTTGTTCAAAGTTTGACTGGAGATGTTAGAACGTGGTTTAGAGCCCTCCTTGCAAATAGTATCAATGACCCTCAAGATCTTTATCGGACCTTCTTGAACATATGGGAAAAGAAGAAAGATCCTCTCCACATTTTGTCAGAATATGAAGGCTTAAAAAGAGGTACCCAGGAAACTGTCCAAGATTACTGTACCAGATTCAATAATTTCTACAATGTTATTCCTCAAAATCTCAGACCTCTTCTAGATTTGGCCTTGATCAAATTCCTTAATGTATTTTATTCTAATATGGAATACCAACTTAGGGAAAGAGCTCCTCGAGACTTAGAAGAGATGCAGAGTATAGCTGTCAGCGTTGAGGCCAACTTGATTTCTAAGCGAGCTCGAGCCAGAGCTGAAAGGAGGACACCTTTCAAAGAAGAACCTTCTACCTTTGAATAGAAATTAGATGCTATTATTAAAGGAATGGATAGGCTTGGTGATATATTAGAAACAATTGAGAGGAAATCCCCTTGGGATGGTCAACCAAGCAATACTGGGAGAAATCCAAATTTCAGGGAAAATAAAAACCCTAATACTGGAAATACTGGGCTTGACTAAAACATTAGGCCCCCATTCCAGGAAAATTATGTTGAAGCCTCAACTTTTGATGAAATGACAAAATACACTCAAATTAACTTAATGGGCCTCAATAATGAACAACAAGTTTTCTTGACCCAAGAGGACCAAGAAGCTCACACTCTTGAACAATTCCAAAGTCAGTCAGGTGAATCATTTGATTTTAGGGAGGGATATGATACAACCATCTATGAAGTCCACAAGAAATACAATCTGAGGACCAGAAGAATAGAAGTCCCCGAAACCAATAAACAGAAAGATACCAAGAAACCTAACAAAGCTAAGATCAATAAACCCCCTGTACAAGTCCTTCCTAGAACAGGTCCTAACCCAAATAATCCAATAGTTGAAGATGTATCAGAAAATCAACAACCTAACAGAGAACCTTCCACTTCCATTCCTCCCAAAGGAGATATGGAAGAACCTCCAGAAATCGAGTTGGAAGCAACTTCAGCCCATAACATCATTCCTGAAAAAGAGAAAAGCACAGAAAATACAGCAGAAAATATAGCAGAAAAAGAGAATACCATTGTTCGAAATACAAAACTCAAACTGAAAAACCTTTCAATCTTGAGACTGAAATAGGCAAATTAAAGATAGCTATTCCATTGTCAGAATTGGCTAAACATGATGTCTACAGAAGTCAAATTAGCAGATCACTCCAAATTCCTGTGAACAAAGATTCAGTAAATGTTTTTGATGACCAGCCTGAATTAATTTTCGGCCCTGAGGTAAATGGAAAATCAGTAGATGGAGGTGTTCCTCCTTTCTATGTAAGTTTGAACATACATGATAAAATACTTCATAATGCCATGTTTGATTCTGGTGCTTCTCATAACTTAATGCCTAAATCTGTAATGGAGAAGTTGGAACTAGATATTACCAAGCCATACAAAGACTTATTCTCTTTTGATTCAAGCCAGGTCAGATGTCTAGGATTGATCAAAGATCTATGTGTATCACTAGTTCAATACCCTCCCAAAACAATTTTAATGGACATAGTGGTAGCTGATATTCCACCAAAATATGACATGTTATTGTCTAGATCTTGGGGTGCAAAGCTTCAAGGTTGTTTACAGTTGGACATGTCCTATGCTACTATTTCAGTATTTGGTCAACCAAAGAAATTGTACCGAGAAACTTTAATGAAATATGTTGTAAGTAGCCAGGAGAAACCCCAAAACTTCCTTATCTACTCCATGCACTCTGATATAGACTCCTTCATTCTCTACAATGTTGAAATTGATCCTCCAGCTGATGTCAAGGTTTTAGCATTTGAACAAGAAGAAATTATGAACGAAAAGTCTAGTGTTCACACTCATAAAATTTCTGAGAACAATCATATATCCAACACTCAATAAAAACCAGGTGAAACTAAAGAACCATATCTTCCTATCAAGCAGATTACTAAGACTCCTGATACTAACTACAAACATGAAATCCTTTGGTACTTAGAATTTGATGGTTCAGTTAATAAATTAGGAGCAGGAGCTGGAATTTGGGTGCACAATCTTGAAAATGATCATGCTGAAGGGCATGCTTATAGATTAAACTTTAGATGCACCAATAATATGGTTGAATATGAAGCCCTGTTGCTAGGACTTAAATTGATCAAAAGTTTAGGGGCAATCAGGGTATCAGTTTTGGGAGACTCTGATTTAGTCATTCAACAGATAAAAGGGAACTTCCTCACAAATGATCTCAGATTAAGATCTTATAGAGGAACAACGATTGAGATCCTCAATACATTTCTTGAAACACAGCTTGCCAAAATTCCAAGAAAACATAATTTGCATGCTCACAGCTTGGCAACATTCGCCAGCACTTGTAAATTACCATTTGAACCCAATCATCAGCTCATAGTTGAAATTAGACATAGGCCAACCATACCTAAAAATGTAAAGAACCGGCAAGTGTTCGACAATGATGTTCAGATGAATAATTTCTTAACCCTAGAGGAAGAGTTTTCTAGGACTAATATAGACATAGACACTGTTAGTGAGTTTAATCAAATGGATAAAATAGAAATAGACATTTCAACAGAAAGGGAAACTCAAATGCTTCACCCAACAAAATTTACCAAGAAAGAAATGCAATATCTTAAATAAATAGACATCGATGAGATTATCGAAGGAGAATCTGAAGTTATTAATTTGAAAGACAATCATTTGCCCAAAGGATTAACTCCTTTGGAAGATTTCTTTGATTTTAATGATATCCCAAAGAAACCCAAAATGCAACCTCTAAAAGCAGACATTGAAGACTGTAACATAGGGACTAAAGAAAATTTGAAAATGATAAAATTATCCAAAACTTTGCCCCCTGATCAAAAACTCAAATATGTCAAACTGATCAAAGAATTCCAGGATGTTTTTGCTTGGAGCTATGAAGATCTGAAATCTTATGACACCTCTGTAAATCAACATACAATACCTCTCAAGGAAAATCAAAAACCATTCAAACAAAAGCTCAGAAGGATCAACCCTGTACTACTCCCCTTAATTGAAAAAGAAATCAAACGGATGTATGAAGCAGGAATAATTGCTCCTATCATGTTTTCAAAGTGGGTGTCTAATTTAGTACCTACTAGGAAGAAAACAGGAGAAATTAGATTGTGTGTTGATTTAAGGAATGTAAACAAGGTTTCTTTGAAAGACCATTATCCGTTACCTAAGATGGACCACATTTTAAAAAGGGTAGTAGGTGCCTCTAGGATTTCACTTTTGGATGGGTTCTCAGGCTTTAACCAAATTCTGGTCCATCCTGACGACCAGGAAAAGACTGCCTTTACAACACCATAGGGAACTTTCAAATATATTAAAATGCATTTAGACTTAAGAATGCAGGGGCAACCTTTCAATGAGCAATGGACATAGCTTTTTCCAAAGAAATTCACGATTTTCTAGTCATATATCTAGATGACCTTACTGTGTTTTCTAAATCAGACCAGTAACATTTAGATCATTTGAGACAAGTGTTTCTAAAATGCAGAAAGTATGGTATTTCATTAAATCCTGAGAATTCGTTGTTTGGTCTAGAGGAAGGCAAACTGTTAGGCCATATCATCTCCAAATATGGCATCAGAATTGATCCTACTAGAATAGAAGCCATTCTACAAATACCACACTCCAAAAATGTCAAAGAACTTCAAGCTTTCCTAGGAAAGATCAACTTTTTAAGAAGATTCATATCTAATTTGCCTGAATCAGTTAGATTGTTGAACAATATGTTAAAAAAGGATTCCAAGGTTAAATGGACATTAGAAGCCAAACAAGTATTTGAAGAAATTAAATGGCTTTGACCAGAACACCAATCCTTACAAGTCCAAAGTTTGATAGAGACTTCATAATATTTTCATTTGCATCAGAACACACCATTGCTGCTATTTTACTACAAAAAGATGATCAAGAATGTGAAAAACCCATAGCCTTTTTCAGTAAAACACTTAGAGATGCAAGGCTAAAATACCAAATCATGGAGAAACAAGCTTTTGCTCTTGTGGAAGATATTAAAAACTTCAGAGTCTATATATTGTATTCCCATGTAATAGCTTATGTACCAAGTGTTGTTGTCAAAGACATCCTAACTCAGGAGGGAATTGAAGGCAAACGAGGTAAGTGGATAGCTAATATATTGGAGTATGATATTGGAATAAAACCTACAAAGCTCATAAAAGGACAGGGATTGGCTAAACTCATGACTGAAACAAAATTTCAAGCCCTGGATATCAATGAACTGGATAATGAACGGGATATGGCGACTCCACAAATCAGCCAGGCCTTCTTAGAATCACCTTGGTATGCTGATATAACTCATGTATTATTAAACCTGCGGGATCCTCCAAGGTTATCTAGAACAAAGAAAATGTTTTTAAAGATGAAAGCTTCAAAATTTTGTATTTTAGATAATGCTCTTTTTTGGAAAAATCATGAAGGTATTCTATTGAATTGTTTAATAAAAGATGAAGCTGACAAAGTTCTCAAAGAGTTTCATGTAGGGGACTGTGGTGGACATCTTTACTGGAAATCAACTGCAGACAAAATCCTAAGGGTTGGATTTTATTGGCCCACCTTGTTCGCAAATGTAAAGAAATTTGTTACCACTTGCCATAAATGTCAAATTTTTGAAGGAAGGAGGAAACTTTTACCCCTACCCCTCAGACCAATTTCCACTGAAAAGCACTTTCAACAATGGGGTTTGGACTTCATTGTGGAAATCCATCCTCCCTCTTCTGGCCAACATAAATGGATCCTCACTGCCACAGATTATTTCACCAAATGGATAGAAGCCATTCCTTGTAGACAAGCCAATGATACAGTGATTATAGGATTCTTAGAAACCAACATACTATCTCGATTTGGCTGTCCTGAAAAGATCATAACTGACAATGTTGCTGCTTTCAAATCCAAGAAAATGATAAGTTTTTGTCACAAATACCATATCACTTTAGGCCATTCCACAACCTATTACCCTCAAGGTAATGGTCTAGCTGAGTCTTCCAATAAAAGCCTGATTAATATTTTTAAGAAATTGTTGGAAGAGAACAAGAAAAAGTAGCACAAGAAACTTACAAATGCCCTATGGGCAGACAGACTAACTACAAAGAGATCTATTGGAACTGGCCCTTATGAATTAGTTTATGGCATGGAGGTTGTATTTCCTTCATCTTTAAGAGCCCCTGTAATGAAATTACAACAAGAATCTCAGGTGGAACCCAATGACATTTAAAGAAGAATAAATCAGACCATCCATTTATAGCAGACCAGAGAAGAGGTATACCAAAGATCCCAAGTCTTGCAAGAAAAACTCAAGAAAATATTTGATAAGAGGACTAAGGCAGAAGATTTCTACCTTGGGGACAAAGTTTTAAAATGGGATTCTAGGAGAGAAGACGAAGGAAAACATGGGAAGTTTGACTTCCTATGGAAGGTACCTTTTATTATTCAGGCCTTACAAGGGAACAATACTTACTTTTTGAAGAACCTGGATGGTAAAAAAATAGAAAAAGGGCCAGTTAATGGTCGAATGCTGAAACACTGCTTTGATCCAACTGTTTGATGTATTCTTTCTTTAACATGTACATACTACATCCTTGGTTATGTCCCAGTTTGGATTGGATAGTAACTTGATAATTTTGAAGCCCGAAGAGAAGGCCCTAAGCTTCACAAGTGTAACTGTCATACATATAATAAAGCAACCAACAGAAGGAGATTTTAGAGCACAGTCAAAGTTATGGAGAAGGCCATCTGACCTGCTATTCTTGACTTTCCACCAGGGAAAGCCATCCCCAAGTGGAGCCACTATTATGCTCCTATACCAATAGGTGTCATATTTCATGATTGACATTGATGAGCTCTGTAATATGTTCATACCTTCTCTTGTTGCAAAGGTTTTCCATATTGTCAAAAATCAAAAAAAATTAAAAAATGTAAAGAGGGTATGCCCTAAAAGAAAAATCAAAGGGTAAAAAGAATGAAATGGTCAAAAAAGTGAAAGAAATGAACCCCAAACAAAATAGACCAGGAAAGTGTGCAAGTCCAAAATGCCACTACTATTTTATTTTCTGTAATAATCTGATTGTGTGCAGCTTGTTGATTTATGCCACCATTGATGAATGGCCAAACAGTTTAATCTTGGCTAGTTCATGTTTGAATTTCCTGTTTTAGAAATAGAGAATAAAATATAATCAAACTGTTTAATCTTGGCAGATAAGTAGGTAGGTAGAATAAATAAAAGGGAGCTCAACAGTTTAATCTGAGCCCTTGGATGTTATAAGTGAAGATTTAGGTAGGTTTACTAGGAAAAGGAAAGAAAGGTTGATAAGATTTTGCCCGTCTAAGTGCACCCAAAAAAGAAGGAAAAATACCAGTTCAAAGTGGGAAGAGTGGGTAGAATGGTGTTGCAGAATGATACTTGTGATAGATTTTGTCTTTACATGTGTTAACTTTCACTTTTATCACAAGTACCAGGTAGACATTATACTTGATGTAGCTCAAGCGAAGCAAGGTTGCATGACTAACTCCCCTTCATATTTTTCCCTAGACATTCACTAATTCCCCTCAAAGTATTAATATCTATTCTTAATATCACTCATAAATCACTCATTCCATTTCATAAAGATTGCCTAAGTAAAACCCTATTTTACTTAGGAAAATGGCCACCTTTCTCATATAAACTGCCTTTTTCCTCTTCAAAGCCTAAGTTTAAATATATATGCAAAAGGTTTTAACTTAGCGTTCAATTCATTTTCATATTAATTTTTAACATTTATTATATATAAATCCCTTACAATATACCCTTCCCGTATTATGTATAAAACCCCGATATTTAATACATTCCCGCCCCTGGTTGAAATATAATCATAAACGTCGTTTTACGGGATTAATAGATTCACTTGGAATCTATTAATAACCATCCCCCGCTGCACGATAACGTGATTAATTAACCATCTAGGTTAATTAACAAACACCCTGCGGACCAATCACATCACCCCGATGCGATTAAACGTGTTCAAATGCGTCGGGCCCGCATTAGTTAAACCTCTGCCATGTTCCACGTTCGTCTGCGACTCGATCCATGCCTGATCGTCCAACAGTCTACATTGATATCGCGACCCCCCTTTTGACCATGCTTTAACCCGCGATCGCTCAACGGTTTTCCATCGTACCTCCACCACGCGTCGCTCATTCAACCTGCTCGCTTGCCCCCCGTCCGAAACCACCCGACCCCAAAAGCAGTGTAGGGTAAACCACTTACCACCCTCTGCTAACGAAAATACGTCCCATCACTCTGACATCCGCTGCTCAATAAATGCCAAAAAGCCCTACCAAATCAAATTTCGTTAAAACAACGACAAAATGTCAGTTTCACCATTTTTCCCTACATACTGTGTTCAATGCAAAACACGTTCGGTCGACTATACGAGCGTTCAGTCCACCACCCGGCCAGAAATACCACAACAACGTGCTCTGCCATCCACCATTTGAACCTGCAATTGCACAATTTGCCTTTGTAAGCCAGGTATTTACCCACTTCACTTCGCAAACCTGTAGTTTCAGTTTTTTCCACTGAAAATTTTACCTAAAAGAGTCGAATTCAAGTTAAAATCATTCTGAATCTACTGTAAAAGGACCTCCAAGCCTGTTGTTTAGTCTATTGTTTCCACAGAAGGCCGAATTCCAGTTTCAACACACATCAACCAACTATGGAAGCCCCCATAGCCCTGAATTTCGCGCCCATAAACGCACCTCATAAAGACTTGGATTATCTACCCTTGGCCGATAGAGATTTTCAAACAAAAGAGTTATCTGGTGACATGAACCATCTCCAGGCCTTCTGCCAAGTCAAGGATAGTCATCTAAACAACTTTGATATTTTTGGAATATGGGAATCTAACCTTCCCATATATTTCCTTCCCTCAGTACATGCTTTCCCAGACATCATTCACCAATGATGTGCTAACTATGACCCTGTCCATAGAGCAGTTATGTCTCCTTCCCAAACTGTCCTTTTTCTCGTGACTGTTGATTCTATCAATGAGATGTTATAGTTCCATCCCCCTCAGCCCCTTGCTCCTCTTTCCATGGGATTTTTACTTGAGCAATCCTTTCAGTTGCCCAATTCAGAGATAACCCATATTGCTCAAATGTTCATGAGACCAAACTGCAAGCCCCAAGACCCACCTCCCTATTTGCATACCTGGTTCACTAAAGCTGGAAGACTCATTGTTGACATGATATCCTTGATCTTGGGTTTTAAGTCCAGTGAATTTGTTGATGACATCACCCTAGTTCTGTTGTCAATGTTTACTATAGGACAACCCCCTGCTGTCAAGTATGATTATGCCACTTTTATTGCCAACAAAATCCATGATCAATTCATAAATTTCGATAGAGGAGTCTTCAAATACACATATTTTATATACCATCTGTTGTTATATTATCAGCCAAACAGCTTTCCATTTCCCATCAGGAAATTGGATTCAAAAGGAAATCGGAGGTTTGTGATCTTCTGGAGCTCAGTCTTCCATAATACCTGTGAATCCCCTTATACCTATAGTGATTTCATTGACTTATTTGTACATCCAACCTCCACTATGTTGATAGGAGCTCCTCCTCCTAGGATCACTAGTGACATGAAGAAGATTTTACAGCTTTCCAAATAGGACAAGATAGGTGACTGGTACTTGTACCAAAATCACACAGAAATCAGAGTGTATGGATGTGAAATTCGCCCTTTCAAGTTGCCTAGATATGTGCCCATGAGATTATTTGCATTAGAGTATTTCAGGCAGATCATCAATGCAGACTTAACCCACTTTTGTAATACAAAGAAAAAGGCTTAGCTAAGAATCAAAAACTAGTTAGGCCCTTATGTCATCAATTCTAGGAATGCATGGCAAGATGCTAATAGGATTTTAGAAGAATTCCTTAAATTGAAGAAGAATTTTTGGTGGGTGCCGTATGACCCAAATAGTTTCATAAGTGACAGAAGGGTAAGAAATAGGCTGTCAGTTTATGTACATCATAGGATCCCAGAAATTGAACAGTTTGCTAATTAGTATGAATGGGTAGAAGGGACATTAATAGAAGAAATTAGTAAGCAAGAAAAGATGGAAAATGCCATGAAAGATATTGAAAAAACCCTTGACCTGGACCCTTTTGGACAAGTATCTTTCAAATTGCCTCAACAATCAAGAGTTGGTACATCCTCTGCTGGAACTTCTCAGCATCCTGTATAGGAAACTGGCACACCAGTTGCAGGAACTTCCAAGGGCAAAGAAGTGGCATACACAGAGCAGCCTGCGATGACTGATCAACAAGAACAAATTCCTCCACCCCAAACTAAAGCAGCAGGAATTCCAGCATTGCAAACTCCTCTAAATGAGGAAAGAAACAGGAAGAGAGATAGAGAAGCCACTCCCCCCATAGGTGGACCTGCAGAAAAACCAAGTGCAAAGAGGCAAAGATTGAATCCTCTATCAGAAGATGAAATTATTGAGGAAACCACAGACAGCCAGAGGATAGAAAGGGTAGTCAGCCGACAGACTTCTCCAATGGTTGAAACATCAACCAGCTCACATAGGCGGGAGCTAGAAAGACAACACAGTGTAGAAGTATCTTCTACCAGGCCACAAAGCAAACAGGCCTCAGACATTAAAAAGACTTTCACCGAGATAAAAGCCAAAAATGATCCTGTGAGAATTCAAATTTATAGTCAATACCTGAAGATGGCCCCTGCAAACCAGCAAAGATTAATGTCTGCCTATGACATTAAGGAAGGAAAAATGTTAATGAGTTATTTTAAGCCAAAGGTACAGCAACCCCAGTTAGCAGCAGATTACATCAGAACAAACTTGGAGGTCCTAACTAAAGACATTCATCTAATGGACCAAATTGAACTTCATAAGCAGAATGGGGAAATGGTCTATTCTACACTGGCTCACAAAGCAATGTTGGCCTACCAGTTACAAAACTCCTTGGACAACACAGCAGCTCAGCTACATTTGGAAAAAGCCTCTTCTCTGGCCAAGGATAATATAATCAAATCATTGGAAGAGATCATCATTGAACTAGGACATGACCCTAAAGATGCTAAAGGCATAAAGGTACTAATCAATAAGAAAGAAGAGGAAATTGCTACCCTGAGGAAACAGCTGAAACTACCTCCTTCTAGGCACCCACAGACTGTGGAAATTATAGAGCAAAAATCAGAAGAAGACATAATGGACTTGCTCATGAAACTCAACGAAATATTAACCGATACCGAGCAGGAACTAGAAAAATCACTAAAAGAGAAGTAGGGAGAGTCGACCTCCCAGTCACCTGAGGTAATCCCTATGGTCACAACTACAGTCCCCTCAACAATTGGATCATCATTGGTCCCAAATGTCCCAGTAGTCACAACAGAGGTAATCACAAGTACATCATCAGCAGAAGTAGCACCAGGTAGCAATACTAATATGAGCATAGAAGAATTGATAAAGGCCATGGAAGAATTAAAGCTACAAGTGTCAGAATTGAGACTGGTAAAAGAGCAATTGGCTAAGGCAGAGAGAAATTATGATATTTCCAAAATCAGTGTTGTGGAAAAAACCAAGGAGATTAAAGCCTTAGAAAGTAAAGTCAAAACATTAGAACAAGAGCTCACTTTTGATAAGCCCTTGGCAGAGATCAGAAAAATCCTTTGGGCAAATGTCACCCAGTCTATAAATGAAATATGGCCATCTATCCAAGTGATTTATGAGTAGATTGGCTTAATAAACATAGCCCATGAAGTAATTCAGCAAACAAGAGCACAGTTAGGAAAAATTCCAGAAGAAGCTAATCGGCATATACATTTTTTGAGAGAACAGCTCGAGTAGCTTGGCATTTCAGAGAGGACAGACACAATTTTGGAAATAAAAAAAGTTCTAACCAAGAGAACTTTAATGCAGAACTTAGAAAGAAGGTGCCAAGATATGCAAGTGGAAGTCAATGCATTTATGGAGAAATTCACAGTTTTGCTGAGTAAAGGGCTACCAAGTCCTTTGGTCATCAATGATAAGTTAATGAAACACATTGATTATGTTGACAAATTGAATAAGTATGCTAGCAATCAAGCCAGCGCATCATCAAGTGCATCAGGAGTGAAAGCACTTCCATCTGGCCAAGTTCTCTATGACAGCTTAGAGAATTTATTTTACATTGAGCACAAGGTGGAGAATCTATTCACCATTCAGCCTAATTTCTTTAGATATACAGAGACCGATGAAACTCTTAGGAAACTTTAGAGGCATAAATTACCAGAGTGAAAATGGTGGGAGGATATGTTAGAAATTTTCTAAATTTCTTTTGGGTAAGACGTAAATTTTGGGCTATTTTACCATGATAAGATAGACAACGATGGATGAGGGTCAAGCGGGTCAAAGTGTATCAGATCAGAGTTGAAGAATATCCTACAAAGATAGAGTATCCAGTACAGAGCATCAGTGGAAGACAGCTGTAAACCAACTCACAGAGCCTGCCTCCAGCACATCTTACAAAGACGGAGCAGCCAACACCACATCAATTTATATTCCCTGTTTTCGAGACTATTCGTCTCTATCTTTTGTACAAATACGATTAGTCATCACTAGATATTATCTCTATGAGATATTTTGTATAAATACCACCCCAATCGAAGTATTTGGTGTTGGTGGGTATTCCTAAATTTCGGCTCTAATATTGAGTTATTTTTTGGAATACAAAGTTGTTGAATCAACTGTTGCCGAACTCAGTGGATGAATAATTGAAGCAGAGGACTTGTCACAGAATTCTTGAATCAACCAGTAGACCAATAAGTCCCCTATATCTCTTGTTTTAAAGTTTTCCTAGTTTCTTATATCACCTGTGTTTCAAAATCTGAATGATAAAGATAAAGATTAATTCAGAATATGCTTGATTGCACTCTGGTTTTCATTCGTTATCATTCTCTGTGTTTTCTTCAGAATTAGAATAAGCAGTGTAAATCTTAATTGCTCCTTTTTCCTAATTCTTTCATGTTGATTATTTGCTAAAGAATTCTTAACTGCTCCTTCACAGTAATCATCCACTTTCCCTCTTTAAATAGGTTGAATGATTCTTAATTTCCTTTCACCCAATTTGAGCTTATTCCATCTGTTTCAACTCTTTATCTGTCCCCTGTTTGACTACCTTGCTCTGTGAAGCCATCCTCTATTAAGAAACCAAATCTAGAAATCCATCCTCGTTGACTCCATTAGCCCAATGGACTGAACTACTCAGTCTTACACCTCTATTGAATCTCACCATCCAAAAATCAAACAAAACCCCTGAACTTCATAACTAGCCTAATACCTTTCAAAACAAAGTTAAATCATAAAGAGAGAGCCCTCTCTGGATACAGATTGGCTAGATTCTGTATCTAAAAGATTGGTTTGTGGTTACCTCGGCCTCCTTTCCCTTTCTTACAAATTTGGGGAAAACCTGAGTGATAACAGAAGGTATGCATATGCTAGCTACAGACTCATACCTAGCATGAATACACTAGTATTATAAAGCTTAAAATGTTATATGATTGAAGTTGTTAAGCATTATGAGTGATGGAGCTTAGGGTTAGCATTAAGCTTGATTATTGACTCATATTGATTAGTGTTTAGTTAACCTTAAGATCTTGGCTTTTAATTATTAAATTATATTTGTATATGATTTATTAATATGACTTAATATTATTATTTTATTGTTTATTGCCCCTCAGTCTGACAAGTTGTCTCCTCAAATTTATTTCAAGATTAAATATTATTATATTATTATTATTTATTATTTCATTTCCCAAAGTTTGACTAGTTGTCTCCTCAGAGTTATTTCTGGATAAGGCATCGAGGAGGGGGGGATAAGTTATGAGGTGGTAGGTGACAATGGAGTGGTTGGAAATGATATTGCGGGGAATCAAAAGTCAAGGGGGATAATAGAAGTTTCAATCCAGGCATTGGAAACTCTAAATGAATTGTTGAGATTTTCATTAGGAGGTTATTAATATATACATTAAAGGGAGACTCTTGGAATTCAAATTCCAGTGTGTCATCACCTTCCTTCTTTTCCTATTTACAATATTTACATAAATTTCCCAATCCCAAAGATAAGGAAGCATCCCTTCCTTAACCTAAATGGATGTTGGTAAGTCCAAGAATCATTCTGAATCTTTCAAAATTTTCTCTTCCAAGAACTTTGGTGAAGATGTATGTTATCTGCTCATTTGTGGAACAATGTCATAAATGGATAGTATTGGCCTCAACATGATCTCAAATTAGATGATACTTTGTAATAATGTGCTTGGTTCAATCATGGAAATTTTGGTTCTTGTCCAACTTTATTGCAAAAGTGTTATCAATTAGAAGAGGAGTTGAATGCACTTGTTTCTCCAACAAATCTTCTAGAATTTTCCTGAGCCACACAATTTCCTTCACTGCTTCAGCTGCAACCACATATTATGACTCAGTTGTGGAATCTGCTGGAATTGATTGTTTGTGTGACCCCCACGAGACATCTCCTGATCCAAGACTCAAAACATAACCTGAAGTAGATACTCCAATTTCTTTATCTCCATCAAAATCTGAATCAAAGTATCCAATCAAGCTGAAGTCATCCACCTGTGTATACTTGAGTCCAAAATGTTGTGTTCCCTTCAAGTACTTTAAAACTATTTTTTCAATAGACTAATGATCCTCATAAGGATTTTTCATAAACCTGGAGAGGATTCCAACAAAAAATGAAATTTCTAGTCTGGTAATAGTCAAGTACTTGATACTTCCTACAAGTTGTTTGTACTTTGTTGCACCCTCAAATTATTTTCCTTCAGTGGATGTGAGCTTTAAATTATGTTCCATTGGAGTAGTCAAAGGATTGCACTCATCCATGCCAAATGGTTCTAGAAACGGAACGATTTGTTGGCTTAGTGGGTCCTGACCTAGGTTTAGATTTAGTTTCGCCAAACAAATCCCTATGCCACTGGCCCTTTCCGCATCAATCCATGGAGCGTAGACTAACGTCTCACCCAAATTAGTATGGGGGGATGTGTGAACCACGATTTCACAACCAAAGATCAGTGTAATGTCATTTTATGCCCTAAATCTACCTTCGTGCAGATCAATAAGCCTTTAAGGCTTATCGATGAAGTTGCCTTTAATTAGCCTCTAGACCTACGCGAATTTATACGATTGTCTTTTGCAGACCCTCAATAGGCGAATCCACTACTTAAACGTGTCAAATATTACTTGTAACCCAGTAATTACTTAGATCATCTTATCTGTTCGATAACTTCAACATACAACAAGATAATCTTCGTGTAAACAATTAACCTTAATTGTGTTCATGTAACAATATAAGTTGTTTAAAATCGCACATCAATACATCATTAGTTCATAAAACCATCATTCATCACAGTATAAATGCATTCATGTAAAACCGAAGTAAGTAGACAAAATAGAAAAACTTCTGGAATAATCTCTTTATTAATACTTCAATTCGGCTTACAGACTCAAGACTTCCCTACGCACTTAGCTGCGGACTCTACTCTATCTCTCTACACACACAACTACATATTTCCTCTACTCTTCTTTGCTAACTCCTTAGACTTCTCACATAGACAAAATTCATTACTTTTCTTAGACATCCTGAGACACACTTATTTATACAATCCCATGGTCTGCAAACCATGGGTAGATCTACAAAATCTTACTCAACTTACATAATAGAAGGGTAAAACCCTTTATCACTCCTTAACTATCTACGCACTCTACAACCACAAGTTGCGAAAAAATTACATTTTGTGCATCAAAACTTGGGCTTTTTGCCCCAAAACTTGGGCTTTTGCCCCAAACATGACCCTAGGAGACCCTATCCCAACGGATCTCCAATGTACTTCTTCTAGGAGAGGAATATAAACTTCATATGTTGGGTTACTTCAATACTAAGATAGTAGTGAAAATAGCACAAATCTGTCATTTCAAAACCATTCCTTAGTTCTTTCTTTATGGATGCAATGTAATTCTCATTATTCCTTTTCATCAGAAGATCACCTATGTACACCACAATATATACAATTATTTGGCCAAATTTCTTAACAAACGAAGTTGCATCATGAAGATCATAATGTTTGAAATTGAGTTGCAGAAGATGCTGAGTCAATTGCTCCTAACAGGCTCGTAGTGCCTCTTTGATGCCATGCAAGGATTTCACAAGCTTGCACACTTTGTATTCCTAACCCTTCACAAAGAATCCTTCTGGTTGGGACACAAAAACATTCTCTTTAAAATCTCCATTCAAGAAAGAATTTTTTACATCCATTTGATGGAATTTCCAACTGTTTTGATTTCGCAAGAAAAATATAGTCTGAATGGTAGCCCATTTTTCTATGGGGGCAAACATCTCCTCATAATAGACCCCTTCCTTATATGAAAAACATTTTACCATGAGCCTAGCTTTATGCTTGTCAAGTGAGTCATCTGATTTATACTTGTTTCTAAGACCCACTTGTAGCTTGTCCATTTGGTTCGCCATTAGGGGAATTTTAAGGTCTAAAATGGACCTCCTAAGGAAATTATAAAATAATGGTGGAAATAATAAAATAAGATTAGATTAAAATTATAAAAAGAAAAAAATTGCTTTTTTAACTCGTATTTTCAACTTATCTCCCTATGGGTTTACTCAAATTTCGAGTGGGAACACGTGTTGTATGCATAATTTGATTCCTCATCCAAGGAGTGCCCATGTTGCATACTTTCGATGGACCTTGCCACACGAAAAATGATAAATACATGAAAAACGTGATTTCAATCACCTTTTTTCATGTATTTCTCATTTTTCATGTAGCAGGGTCCATTGAAAGTATTCAACATGGGTACTCCTTGGATGAGGAATTAAATTGTGCATCCAACTAGTACCGCTGCTCCAAATTTGAGTAAAACCTTAAGGAGATAATTTGAAAATACGAGTTGAAATAGTAGTTTTATTATTTTATTATTTTTTAATATTTTTACTTTTTTACCCCAAAAATGGTGAATCATCCCCCATGGTTGACATCATCATCTTGAATACTATTACAAGTTTATTTGGGTTCTACAATTTTCTTAGAAGGCCCATTTTAGACCTCAAAAGTTCTCTAATGCAATCAAGGATCAACCAGCTTCCAGGTGTCATTCTTTATCAAAACATCATATTATTTCTAGATTTATTTATTCCATCCATCATGAGAAGAAGCTTCTTTAAATGAAGTTCATTTGAAATCTGTAGACAAATTTAGTTCACAATCATAAGAAACATCCATATGAACAAGTCAATCAAAATCATCTACATCACTTCTATTCTGCCTAGCAGAGATTCTTGTCCCTGTCTTTCCAACCTCATCAAGATGCACACTTTCAAGTGTCTTTGTGAGCATTTTGGAGGACCTTTCTAAGATTACCCAGGATTCTTATATGACTGAGATGGAGCTGAATCATGATTTAGCCTCCCTGTTCTCTCAATCACATCACTCAAGTGTCTTTGTGATCAGTGGATGGATCCTCATGAGGGGGAGAGAGTGCTTTAGAAGGAGATTTTGTTGGGTCTAAAATGCGGATGCAAATTAGAGTTTCATTTACTGTCAACCTGGGTAAGTAAAAATTTGAGGGTCATCCAATATATGGACTCACAGACAAACTAAACTAAGCTAGGTGAAGAAATGCCAAAGCTCCCTTACAGGAGGTTTTTTTTCATTGGGATTTCCATCATCTATTTAGTCATTTAACAAAATGAAATCTAAAAATTAAAAGACATTGTGACAAGTGTAAGAAATATTAAAGCTCCCTTACAGGAAACTTTTCATTAATCTTTGTAATCAACTATTTAAACTAATGAAATTTAAATTCTTAAACATAATTTTGATTGATTGCATGAAATATTAAAGCTCTCTTACAAGAGACTATTTGTTTATATCTCAAGCATATAAATCATAAACTTAAACTAATGAAATCAAACATTAAATAACAAATTAGATTCATTGAAGGAAACATTAATAATTTCTTACGAAAGGTCATTCATTAATATTTCAAACATATGAACCTAATAATTTAATCTAATGAAATTCACAAACAAACATAAAATAAAGGTTTACCAAAACAAAAGTGTACTTCCTAGGCAATGGGGATCCTTCCAAGGATTCAAAAGCACAACAAAAGAGAAGTCAAATGTAGAGGATCAAAGAAGCTCCATTTTATTCATCATAATTTTCAAAGTACAATGGCTATAATCTCATATGTTCCAAGCCAAAACTATTATAAATTCTATCTAGAGCAACATTACTAGGTTACAATGAAGGACTAGGTTCTAAGATTGTAAAAATTAAGATTACAAATGAAGGAGATAACACTCCTATTTATACAAAAGCTATGATAACAAACTCATAAATGTAGATCCACTATTCCCTCCTTTGATCCACATATTTCTCAACCAATGGTGACACATAACCCTATCCTCCATGATCTCCTCCATGAGGTCCATGATCTTCTCCATGAGGTCCATGATCTCCTCAAATTCGAATTTGAACATAGAGTGCCACATAAAGATGCCTTGGAAGCTTCCTTTGTACCTACACATGTCAAATTTCTCATTCCAATTGTTAGGTATAAGTATAAGGATATTATTTTCTAAAGTTTAACCATAAATTCACTTAAAAATACTAAGAATTAATAATGTTTTGGAAAACACAAGGGTAACCCATATAATGATGAAAGTGAAGCTTGATGTGATGACATGGTGGTGAAATATAGGTGAGAAAATGTGTGAATGGAGTGAAAGTGGATGCATTTTAAGGATAATTCTTAGGCACAACAGATTCCATAGATTGATCTAGTATAGGAATCCCCCCTTCAAGATGTGGAATCTCATTATCAAACTCTTGAAAAAATTTTGCATGGCCGAATTTGTTCAAGCGATCAAGTTGTCTCTCAACAAGATTGCGAGTCTTAGAAGATTCAAGAAATATCACATCTCTGGATATTATAAATTTCTTATTTACTTCATCATAGAGACGATATGCTTTGGAGGTATCTGAGTACCCCAATAAGATACATTTTCGACTCCTTGCAGTGACTTTGTTTCTTTGTTCCTTAGGTATCAAGGCATAATAGGTGGAACCCAAAAACCAAAGATGCCTCGTCAAAGGAATGTGGAAATACCACATTTCTTAGGGAGTCGTGTTTTTTATAACATGGTATGGACACCTATTCTTTATATACACAACACATAGAACTGCATCAGCCCAAAACATCAACTTAGCATTCTTGAAAAACATCATTGAACATACCATAGTTAAGATTGTCTTGTTCATTCTTTCAGCTACTCCGTTATATTGGGGATTATAATGCACGGTTATTTGATGTTTGATCCCATTTTGGCTAAGATGGTTTTCAAATTCATTTGAAGTATATTCTTTTCCATGAAACTAGAGTCAATATGAGATTGTGTATCATTTTAAATCCATGCATGAAAGTTCTTGAATGTTTCAAAATCTTCAGATTTGTTCTTCAGTGAATAAATCCAACACATTTTGGTGTAGTCATCAATATATATCATGATTTATTTATTACCATTTGTAGAAGGAATGGGCATAGCATAAATCAGAATTAATGAGTTCAATCTTTCTATGTGCTCTGGAATGAGAATCATGAAAATATTGTTTGTTGTGATTTCCTAAGATACAAGCATCACATTACTTAAGTTTCCTAAGAATTGTAGGAAAACCAATAACACCATTTTTCTTCAATAAACGAAGGTTTTCATAATTCAAATCTCCAAATCTAGCATGCCATAAAAGACTTGACATAAGTGTACCTTCATCATAGTGAGAATTGTATGAAATGTTTTGTGCACGAGAAAAGGTTACTTGCAACTTCAATAGTCTTTCTTCTTCTATCCCAATCATGACAAGTGAGTGGTATGATGCTTTTCTGACCTCAACCTTTCCATAAAATATGTGAATGGAGTATCCTTGCTAGTGGATGTGGAATAAAGACAACAAGTTTCTCCTCAACTCTAGGAGGTAGAGAACATCATGTAAAAGAAAGTATAGAAGACTAAGCAATTCGATCCTAATGGTGCAACACCCTGATGGCTTGCGCTTTGACTTGTATGCAAAGTAGACTGCTCCATCAAAATTGTCAATGAATTCTTCAAAGAAATATCTTCTAGAAATCATGTGGAAATTTGTTCCTAAATCAAGCAACCAAACATATTTCCATGAAGCAAGGGAAGAATTAAATAAGTCTTTAGTTACTCCAATGTTGCAATGTGCCACAACATAATGAGTGAACTCAGTTGCTTTTCCTTTCCCTTCATCTGATGATTTTCCTTTCTCTTCATCCCTTTCCTTTCTAATCCTGATGTCCCATGAGAACTTACATGTAGAATCATCATGTCCATTTTTTTACACTATATGTAATGAAGATCAAGCCTTCCTCCTTGGAAATTTCTACCCCTTGCCTCGAAAATTATTCCTTCCTCGTCCTGTTCAGCCACCTCTTCCTCTAGAAGAATATTGTTCCTGATTCTTCTCTTTTTGTACAAGGAATACAACTTCTTTATGATACTAAGAAATTGTCTTCTTCTTCCCAAATTCCTTCTCTCTTTAAACAAACTTGTCCACAAGAGAGTCAAAATAAATCTTTGAAAGTGTATTATTTTTCATGCATAATGGCTCTTATTTCAAAGGCTAACGAAAGGGGATCATCATCCTTCAACTCTAAATTAAACAGTTTGATCATCAATTGAACAACTTTTAGCTCAGAGTGTGAGTCATATAATTCTTTCAGCTTCTTTAAAGAACCAAAAGCATCTGTGAATGGAATAGTATGACAACTCACCTCTTCATTGAGTGATGCTACAATCAAGGCAAAGACTTTGTTGTTCTTGTTCTCCCAGATGGCAAGATCCTTGTCAGAAGTGGGATTTTGAGGAGGATGTTTTCCTTCTCCTTCCTTCTCCTTCATAAAATCCTTTCCATAACTCATTAAAAGTGAGAGTATGCTTTATCTTCTTGGACCACTCATGTAAGTTCTAATTTCTACTAAGAACTACTCCCCCAATATAAATTAAGGACTGCATTATGTATAAAAAAAGAACTCAACTCAAAGGTAAAAAATGCTCCAACTCTTAATACTACTCACACCATATATTAAACATCACATACTTTTAATCCATCCCATTCGAACCATACTATATTCATATCTTACTTATGCACTTCATAAAGAGAAATCAATGTATAAATTATGGCTCCAACATATAAATTATGGTCTCCAAAAAAAGGACAATGCATTTTCATATAATTTATGGTCTTCATCATACTTTCATATGCCAAAATCCACAATACGTATTTTACATATGGAGAGAACCAAAATTATATATATTGGCCTTTGAATTATCAATGCAAAAGAACTATGGAAGTTAATTCAATGTACTTTCCAAAAAAATATGCAGATTGGTTTTCAAAGGAACACGACCTTCATAGAGAGAAATAGCTCTAAAAAACTTCAACCCACCTGTAAAAGATGTCTGCAAAATGCCTTTACTCGCAACAAGACAACCTTCAAAAAACATACACACACTCATTAAACGCAAACAAACGAACAATCAAAGAACCTTTAATATTAGTGCAGCAGTTGAATGGAGAATTTGTGGCAATGGGGATACGAACTCTTCTCTTTTTAGGGAATCATAAAAAACCATTCATACGTGGTATTCAAAACATGAGCCATGGTTCTTACAACACATAATTTGCAGGTTGTTTTTGCACATTGTCTCATGATCACCAAAATATGAATCGGTCTTTATGTCTCAGCAACCAACCAATGCATTAACTGATCTTCACAAGGAGCTCAATGCAAAATATTTGTACTTAACACACACAGCCATCGTAGAGATATTTAACATTCACCATTAAAACACACACACAACTCGTTTTTGAACACACAGAATAGAGAACGCATAGATAATTCAACACTTTGTCGAAACACACAAAGGGACTAGAGAAAATAGGGGTTACAAGGGTAGAAATGGACTCATTTTCGGCCTAAGCTCTAAAACCATGTTAGGTCAAGCATTGGTAACTTTGAATGAATTGTTGATATTTGCATTAGGAGATTATTAATATATACATTGAAGGGAGACACATGGAATTCAATTTCGAGTGTCTCTTCACCTTCTTTTCCTATTTACAAAATACACATAAATTTCCTAATCCCAAAGATTATGTGTCAACACGATGGAGGGGAATTCCTTGGTTTTTTGGTTTTCCTTTTTTATGGTTTTGAAGTGGAAGTGGGAAAAGGGGAAGAGGGTGAAGGGAGGATTCTCTGGAGCTTTGGTATTTTGTTATTGAGGAGAAGGGAGAACTCAAATAATAGTTTGTGGTTGGAGAGTGTTGGATCTAACTTGGTGTTGTAGCTGCCACAACAACACAAAAATTGTTTAGCCTAAATACCCAAATTTAGGGCTCCCCTATACTTTTCAAAGTTTTAGAAAGTATGTATATGTCTTGAATTGGCCAAATCCTTCGATGACATAGCTATCTTTAAGGGATAAAGTTATTCATGTGCTCACAAAGCACACTACCTGTACCCACCTATTGACGGTGCTGGACCCACCAGCATGTCAAGTGAATCTCCCTGGTAAGAAGTCCCAATTAGACATCAAATCATTTGGAGTAGGACTCCCAATAGTGGGTGGTTATGTAGTGCATTGATTGCGATAGGTTGTAGAGGTAAGTATGATAGATTTGGTCGGAAGAAATTGTGTGACCTTGATGTGAGTCAAGTGAGATGCACAGGAGTTCTAACACATAGAAGGGAAAAGGAAGTGTGTCACTTCAAATTCCGTAATAGTACGCAACCTGAAAGGAACACACGAGCAGAATGACATCACAAGATGGAAGAGGAATAATCCACAAACCAAAGTGATGGGTTAATCCAACAACATGCCTTCAACAAGGTTCATAAAATTTCATACAAAATAGTTCATACAAAAATGTGTAAATTAAATAGCATACATTGCTAAAGAAACCAGAATAGTCCAACTACAATAACAACATATGCGTGAAATATGTTGGCTCAGTTATATTATTAAGTGAATTTTCCATCCATATGTTATCACTCAGAAGTTTTCCCTAGAAGTTATCAAAACAAGGAAGCATCTGAGGTAACCACAAACCAATATTTTAGGCTTAGGTTTTATCCAACCTAAGTCTAGAGAGGGCTCTCTCTTTATAATTTAGCTTTTTTTATGGGATTTTAGGCTAGTTCTTAGTGTTCATGGGGTTTTGATTTTGGATTGAAGGTTGGGTGGTGGAATTCTTGGAGCAGATGGATAGAACTAGGTCTTTAAGACATTGCACTATGGACTCAATAAATAGATAGCATAACTGGATCAGATCATTAAAGGGAATGTTCATAGGGCATGCTAGCAAAGAAAAATGAAAATATTTAGGCCTAATAGATGAAGTGATTCTAACCAGGGTGAAAGGGCTTAAGAATCCTTGGACTAGGATCAAAATGAAGAATAGAGGATGATAATGAACAAAGGGCAATTAAGAATCCTTTGCTATAGACCAAAGGAGAATCTAAGGAAGCTAAGGAGTAGTTAAGAATTCCCAAGCTAAGATAGTTTAGGAAAAAACATTCAGAATGTAAAGCAATCAAGATAGAGTGCATTTAAGCAATTTCTGAAATATCATTCCTTGATATACATTTAGATTTTAGAAATTTACACAAAATATTATGGAAAAAACATAAGGAAAAACAACATTGAACATGGGAGAATACTTATTTGTATTTCGATTTAGACAAGAATCCTGTAAAATGTCTGATATTTATTCCTTGATCCAGCAAGACAATCCAGTCATTGATACAATAGAACTTTGATTTGAGAGAAAAAGTCTATAGAAATGTCTTAGAATTGACCCTACATACTTCGAAATGTGAAGTATGTATACAAAAATATTTACAAAATATCTCAAAACAACTTGAAATTTAATCTAGGGAATTAAAATATCTTATTGCATGAAGATAGAGATAGATGTTAAACTGCTTCATGTTGTCCCTCTTATTATGTTGTGGTTGGATGTTTCTATTGAGTTGGAGCCCTTTAAGCTGGCTGATATTTGTAACACTTCTACGCTGGAATCTTCTTTTCTTTCATCTTTTAACTGATACTCTTTGACCCTACTACTCTTTGACCCTGCTACTCTTCTTTTACCTGTTTCAGTGGTTGTCTTTAGATTTATTGTGCAGTAACTTTCTCATTTAAATGTCATAGTAAATCTGTCTTTTTTTCCCACAATTCTGCAATAGGTATCTTTATTTTTACCATTCTTCTATAGATTTCATCTACCTCTGTGTATTTTGCAAAATTTGGTTTGGTGAGAAACAAATGTTTCACTTCATGCTATATGAAAAATAAGTTCTCAAATGTATCATATAATACTTTGCCTATTGGCAAAGCTTTAATAGCTTAAGAACTAGCCTGTTCCTTGGCCAATTTCTTGAGTCTATCACTATAGTAGAATTGGGCCATCAGTTTGTCATTGATGACCATAGGACTCGGAAGACCTTTGTCCCTTAAAATTTGAAACTTAGCCATGAACCTGTCAATGGATACCTGCATGTTATGGCACTTCTCTTCTAAGTTGTACATGAGGTTTCTTTTGGAAAGAACCTGTATAATCTCCAGAATGGCTTCAGTCATGTCTTATATGTTAAGCTCTTGGAGATCATATTTGTTCTTGTTATTTAGGAAGTGGATGAGTTGATTTTCATCCTCTGGTTTATCTCCCAATTCGTCCTTCACTTTTTGGATAGCTTCAGTGGCTATCTTCACTAATTATGTCTACTCAAATATAGCTTGAATTGATGGCCAATATCATTGACAGGGTTAGTGATATTGGCCCAAATCATTTCTTTGGTTTTCCCTAGAGGTTTCTGTAATTTTAAATCCTTCTCCAGGATTTTGATTCTTTCACCCATTCTTTGGGCCTTCTGTGTTTCTTCTTTTTGCTAGAGTTGGGCAAGTTTGCAGTCAGTTTCTAGACTTGCCACTTTTTCCTTTAATCTCTTTAGCTCTATAGCCTAGATAGACATATCTTCCATGGCTTTCACAAGTTTTGTTGCTTTATCTATTGATGTACCTATTGCTATTGTAGATTCTGCAGTTATTGGAAATGTTGTGGCAGGTGGAGCTGTGGGTGCCAGTGATGCTGCCAGTGTGGAAGGAACTGTTGTAGATACTGTGGGGATGACAGTTCTAGAAGTTGTGGCCAAGTCACTTTTCTTCGACTGAATTAAAGTGTCCAACTCCTTCTCTGTCTCCTTGAGTTGATCGTTTAGCTTCAAGACCAAGTCCATGAGCTCTTCATGTCCTTGTTGTGCTTCTAGGACTTCCTGTGTCTATGGGTGATGTAGTTGGGGTATCTTTAGCTGCTTCTTGAGTGCATCAATGTCATCATTTTTCTTCTTAATTAGCTATTCTGCAGCTTTTATATCTTGGGATCGTGTCCCAATTCAATTAATAAGTACTCTAAGGACTTTATTCTATTATCCTTTGCCTATGAGGAGGCCTTCTCCAATTGGAATTGGGCTGATATATTGTTCAGGGAGTTTTGTAATTGGTGGGTAGAAATGGCCTTCCCTGTCATTGTAGAGTAAATCATCTCTCATGTTTTCTTATGTAGTTCAATTTGATCAATAGGATGAATGTCCTTTGCCAATACTTCAAAATCTACTTTCTTAAAATCTGATGTTGTTCTTGGCTATTGAGTGGTTGGCTTGATGAAGGTCATCTGCATTTTCCCCTCTTTGACATCAAAGGCTGACATTAGCCTTGTTTGATTGGTAGGGGTCATTTTCAGATACTGTGCATATGTTTGGGCCTTAAGCCTCTCATTCCTAGCCTTGATTTCTTTGTATTTCTCCTTAATATCTTGATCTTTATCTACAGGCATCCTAAAGGAGGATACCTCAACACTTTGCTGCCTCATCAACATCTGAGTCTGTGATGTAGAGGGCTCTTGCATACTCCCAGATGGAGTGGTGGGCCTACTTCTTTCAACTTCTGTGTTGGTGACCTCAACTGAGTCATCAATGAACTCTTGCTTAGAAGCTGGATTGGGATTTTTCTTTTTGTTTGACTATTGTTGTACATCAGAAGTGGGTATTCTTGAAGTGGAAGCCCCTTCTCTGTTTCTTTTTGGGACCTTCTCCTCATTCTGATTAGTTTGTATGAGTAGATGGGCACTAGAAGTAGCTACTAGTTCTTCTGATGGTTCTGTCCTGGTTGATTGATCTGGCCTATCTGATTGTTATGGCCTATCTGACTGTTCTGGCCTATCTGACTGTTCTGGCACCTGCAAAAAAGAATCCTCATCAAGTTGTTTTTCCAGATCTACTAATGTGTTTTCCACAACAACTTCAGTAATATCCCTATCCTCTAAATTGTTTTCCACCCATTGCAATTGGTTGGCATACTTTTATATCTCAGGGATGCAGTGATGAATATAGGGATCCATCTTGTTTTTCTGCCTTCTTTTGCAGATGAAATCTAAGGGATCATATCTACATATGAAGCTTTATTTTAGTTTTAATCTCTGAAGGATTAGGTTTGCCTCCTTTCCAGCTTCTCTTCTATTACAAATAAAGGGACCCAATTGGTCTTTGATCTTGAGCTAGGCTTTCTTTTTAGATTTAACAAATTTTACCTCATATGAATTTATTATCTGCCTGTAGTACTCCAAGGCAAATAACCCCATTGGGAGGTATTTAGGTAGTTTGTATGGGGCCAAATCACAGCCATAAATCCTGATTTCAGTGTGGTTTTGGTACAAGTACCAATCTCCCACCTGATGATTAATGTTTAGATGAAGGACTCTCCTAATCTCAGGACCGATTCTTGGTGGAGGAGTTCCACTGAGCATGGTCATCACAAGGTGGACAAAGGAATCTATGAATTCATTATATGAATACGAGGAGGGATGTTGATGAATCAATGTGGTCTAGAAGATAATTGATATTTATTGGCCCTTGGTGTCAGTTTTTGCAAGGTAAGTGGGAATTTGTCTCACTAGTAATATAGGAAAAGGTGATACAAGAACGAGGATTATTTGAAGACTCTCTCATTACTCATTCTAAGGAATTGTTCATGCATTTTGTCAGCTATGAACTGAGCATAATCATATATGATATTAGGAGGATACCCTGGAGTGTATATGGACATGAGGGCTAAAATAATCTCATCAATATATTCACTAGTGGTATAACCCAGGACACTAGATATAATATCCACAATACTTCTGCCCCAAGGAGAAAAGAAAGTTGCTACATATGGAGGGGGGTCTTTGGGGGTATATTTCTCTTCTACGATGAAGGTTTGGATTATTTGGGCCAATCTTGTAGGGCTAAGTTTGGGATATAAGTCCAACAGGTCTCCAATGGAGAGGGGAGTCAGGTTTTGGCCAGGCTGGAGTTGTAGCATCTCATTTATAGACTCAGCAGTGATGGTGAAAAGTATAGTCTGGTTTGGGGACATGACTGCTCTTTGACTGGGAATGTAATTGGCATGACAATAGTGTACAATTTCTGGGAAAATGTGAACTCTGGGGAACTGGTACTTAGGAAAATTGGACTCCCATAGTCCAATTTGATCAGCCTGGTTCAAGTATCTATCCCTACTTTGGTAGTATGCTTTGAGCGGGGATTCATGGATAGAGGTGTCCTTTATCTGGAAATCCCTATCAGCCAGGGGGAGGTGGTCCAGGTCTAAATGGGGTGTAGAGATGGGTCTCACATCCATGGCAATTGGGGCAGCCATTCTCAGTTCTTGTAGATTTGAGATTGGGGGAGGTAATTTGTAGTGCTTTTAGGGGCAACAGTGTTTAACATAAAGTGGGTTTAAGTCCTTGATCTTCTTTGATTAATTTCTATCTTTTAACTAAGAAAACTCATCAACTGATTCTGAAATTGATAGGGTTTCTCGGTGATTTGTGGCTTAAATACCTGGAATTGAGGTAAACTGGCTCTGAATAGGGTGGCTAGCGACTGCAAATGGTCGAAAACGGCTTTGTGTAGGCTGCACATTTGTCTGAGCCTCTTTGGAGTGAAATTGGGTGTGGGTTGACGGCTTCAACTATTTGCAGGTGATGTGCATGCGCATAGAAGTTTTATCGTTGAATTTTCAGAAAAAAATGATTTGGGGGTTTGGGCTTTCATGCGCAGAAAAATTAGTTTTGGTGGGTATGGGTGAACAGTGATGGTTTTGTCATGTAGTGGGTGGGAAGTAACTGGTTTCCATTGCACCACTTACTGGCACTCCATGGTATTGGGGAGAGGCCGCCTGATGCCACTCATCGACGGACACATAGCATCGGGGGCTGGTAGTAAAACCACTTTTTGGGTGGGTATAGTTAAGTAGAGGGATTGGCCCGAAATGGATAAGGGCCGACAGATGTGGAGGGAAGTGATCGTACGACGAGCGGTTGGGGAAGTTGCACGGAGGGTAGTGGGGGTCCCAGTAGGCGATTAAGTATAACAGTATCGGGATAATGACAGATTAAGGGAGGATTATGCCGTCAGGGTGATTAACGAAGGATTTAATCGGGGTTAGCGATTTAGGGCAGGATTTTAATATTTTTGAGGGATAAGGGGTAGCGATATAGTTTATATTTAAACTAATGGGTGGGGTTATTTTATATATAGGAGCTATATATATACGGGAAAATGGGTTTTCATCGGGATTTAATGTAATAAAATTAGTAATTAGTACAAATGGGCGAAAAAGGGGACACAACAATAAGTAAATGCTCTTTTTGTGAATTTTGATGTTTTCACATATTAACATTAATACTTAGGGTAATGTGTTTTTGTGGGTTTTTTTGGGAAAAAGGGGTTTTCCATGGGGGTGATCACTTTCCCTAGGCAAATAGTGTTTTAACCTTAGGAAAAGGGGTTTTATTAGGGAAATGGGGGGGAATGAATTTTTGTGAGGGGAATTTAGTACTTGACATCCATAAATCATTGAGCCGAGGGTCTGGTCCCTCCAAAAGTCAGAGAAATGCTCTGAGCCTCTTTGACTTAAAGGCTTTAAGTACTTTGAACTTTATTATGGGAAATTAGTAAAGTAAAGTGGTAAAATGAATGAGGGAAGTTAATTAATTGACTTTGTGAATCATTTGCATGCTTGATTGTTCATTCATATCTGAAACTTTTATGATGAGAATGATAAATATACTTTTTGTCTAATCAATCATCATACTTCTGCAACCTTTCTTCTACTTACCCATCTACTCATCCTACCATTTTTACTTCTCTTTATTAGGGTGCATTTGAGCTAGCAAACCCTTATCAAATATTTTTCTTTCTCTTTACAATAGTGAACTAACTAAATCTAACCTTATTACATCCAAGGGCTCAGATTGAACAATTTAGCTCCTTTTATTTACTCTACCTATCTAATTATCTGCCAAGGTTACATTGTTTGGATATATTTTTATTCTCTATATAAAGACATGAAATTGAAAACATGAAATAGCTAAGTTTAAACATTTTGTCTATCATGGATTTTGGCAAGGATTACAAACTGCACAAAATCATTTATTATGCACAAAAAGTAAATATGGTGGCATTTTGGCTTGCTCACTTTCATGGTAATTTTTCTTTTCTTGGGATTCATATTTTTCATCTTTTTTGACCTTTCTATTCTTTTTGTCCTTTGATTATTCTTTTAGGACATACCCTCTTTACATTTTTCAATTTTTTGAATATGGAAAACATTTGCAAAAAACAAAGGTATTATAGGTTTAATCTCATACATTCAAAATTATGACTCTTATTGGTATAGGAACCTAACACCATATATACACCATTGAAAACCACTAGCCCCAATAGTGGAACATTATAGTCAACACCACCTCCTCCTCCAAAGATGTGTAATTGCTCTGCACTATGGAGAAGCCAAGGCTCATCACAATACTCTCGAAGCCTTCTCTAAGAATTGCCTAGTCAAAAGCTTGGCACCCAAAAGCCTTTACTATGAGTTATGAGTTTCTATATATAACAATGGGTGGGATGAACCTTAACATTCGCCTTTGACTCTTTGACTACCCTCATGACTCTTCAACTACTTTACAAATAAATCTTTACATTACATGTGATTGTTCACATTCCACTAATGACACTTGAAATTTTACTTACAATATATCTACAAATAATCATACAATTTCCCTATATACCCATGTGGGACAAAATAGGCTTCAGTTAGCCTAACAAGATAAACACCATCACTTGGAAGCTTGGGGAAAGACCAACTAGGAAACATCTTGTTGATGGTATTTGGTGATGAACTAATACCAAGCTTGGGACTGCACTATTGTGTCCTTGTACTGTTTGGTGATGTCTTTCTGGAAGCAGACTCTCGCCTCCATGATTTCTAGGTATATGGTTCTGGAACCTTTTCCAACTCATCTTGAAGCATGGACAACATTGTCCTAAGTGTAGCTGGACCACCAATGTACTTATGCATGTTTTCTACGCTCAACTACAAGTCATCGTTGGTGTCATCTCACATCAACTGCTCCATGTACCTCTTGACCTCCAGCAGGACTCGGTTATTCTTAAAGGATTGAGTGAGGGATCTGATTGAAGGGATCATGTGTGTCCTCACTATGACATCGAGACTCTTGAACAACCATGCATAGGAAGCCTCAATTATAGTGATGAGTGGAGGGAGTTTCTCATAGTTCTGAATCAAAATCTGAATCTTTGATTTGCCTAGCTCTACCTGTGGCTTCATTATCTTAAGAAAGTAAAGCAGGGATCCCTTATACCTCATTGTCCATTCCTGTACATGTGCGATAACAGCGTGTATGTCTTTGAGAGTTTGGACAATATTCACGCACCGTTACTAAAAACCATATAGATTGACAACTGCCTTGTGCATGGTGACAAATCTATCATATAGTTTCCACATGGTGGTCTCAAGAGTCCATAATTCAACAAGTATCACTTTTCTCATCTCTGCCATAGAGGATCCTACAGATTGTTATGTCCTCTTCATGGCCTCTTGCAAGTCCTTTGTCATCCGATCATTCTCTGCTAACAAGAACTTGACAGTTGGACTCGTAGCTTTTGCATAAGCCTTAGGGGCATTGATCATGGTAGTTGAATGTCGTATAACATCTTAAACAATCACCCTTCCATCTATATGTGTAGGTGATGAGTGATCATCTAGGAGATGTTTTCTCCGCACTTGTACAATCATTTGTCGTGAAGCATCAAACGACAGATTGTACACATCCATCCTCAGATCGTCATCAAGCATAATAACCTCTCCTTTCTCGCTTCGGACTGGTTCTAATTCTCGAGGTGTTGGAGACTGAGGGGCAACCTCAGATGTTGCTAGCATGAGGTCAATATCTTGTTCCTATGGCTCTTATTCCAACTCTATGCCCGTTGCTTTGACCATTTTCTCAATATTCTTAGAAAGTTCCCAAACCTGCATCAACTCACCCTCTTCTTAATCTGCTGGCTGCTCTGACTCCTCAACCTATACAGGCACAATTTTCTCTATCATTGCGCCTTGTCATTCTTCATGTTCTTGTTTTTTATTCTCTTCCCTCTCTCTCCTTAGCTTTTGCTCTTATTTCAACTTCTTCTCTATTTCCTGAAACTTCCTCTCTTCTCCTCCAACCTTTTCTTCTCTCTCTTCCTCCATTCTACTCACTTTATGTGTTGTTTCCTCTTTTCCTCCACTTCCAAATCTACTCTCTAGACGAGAGGATTTTCTATGAACTTGTAGCTTTACTCAGCCTTTGGGTCCTTGGAAATCTTCCTCTTCCCTTTGTCCTGTGTCTGTTTGTTGCTCACTACTATTTTTGTTGCTGCTTCCTACAGAGAAAAATTCCATTCTATAGCCATGCTGATAGGTTCATTAAGCCTAGAGGAGTTGTAACAATACCTCCAAGTATCTTCCTCTACCCAATGAAATGTCCTATGGATCCATGGGTAATACAAATTCGCAAAGTGGTTCTTGCATATGTAGTGGGAATCATATTGATTGTCGTCCTTGGTGCCGAAATCAAACTTTTCTATGTATTTGACCTTGGCATCCACATCCTTCAAGCTCCAGATCTCGTACAATCCAATCCCCAAAGGAAGAGTAGGCCATGGTGCCTTCTTCCTCCTGTGCAATCCTACTAATAACCTTGTGGAGATGTGATATGCAACCTCTTGCATGACCAACTTATCTATCGCAAACCTTGGGAGCACTTGCGGAGGCTTCTCTCCACCAAACGTCATCATGAATGTGCCACTGGGTGAGTCATACCAATCTGCAATGTTAAGAAATGACAACATCGCTTCTTGGGACATGCAAGGTGGATCCGTCCCCAAGATCAACTTATAAACCAAGAAGATGAAATGGTCAGATAGCCTCGCCATGACTCCTCGGTAGCTGCAATAAAAAAGAAACTTACAATAAATGTTCACAACATTCTCTACTAGTGTCCTTGTCCAACCCATGCCAGGAAACTGACATTGGGCACAGATTGCATCAAGTAGGTACACGGACATATAGATTCTCTATTTCTTATACTTGGGAATATTTCAGGCATTAGACACATGCACTTTTAGTTAAAGAGCTAACATATCCTACTAGTTAAACAACCTTCCTTCATTTGCCAACTTATCCAACACAACTACCCAACTCTACGGAAAGGTCTTTGTTCTCTCTTGACCATACAAGCAGCATGCAAATATGATCAAGAGTTGGTAGGTCTTCTTGAGTGACCTTGTATTCTAAACCTGATTGGGTGTTTTTCTCAACTTCGACAACCCTTTCACCCAATGCTTTATGATGTCTCTAGTGTTCACATTGTTGTTGGGGGTATAGAAAAGTGCATCCATGTGATTCACCAGTTGTGGTAGGTGATACATATGATGATATTTTTATGTCTTGAATGTAGCAATATGTGTTTCACTGGCACTACTGAATGTCATCATCTCGGGATATGTATGTGAGACAACCTAGTGAATGACATCTGCACATGGGAAGGTGGGGTACCTGCATGAAAACTTGTAGAAGCCTAACTTGTGGATGTTGACATAGACCTCTCCATTCTATATATATTCCTTGAAGATTCCTATAAAGATATCATTAATTTCCTACCATTTTATCTTCATGTCCTTGTCTATGAATAATTGTGTGTCTGCATAGACTAGCAAGTTCATTGACACCTGTTCAACAAACTCTCTAGTGCTGCTCTCGAAAGTATCCTTTGATCCAGATCTCTTGGAAACCATGTTACCTATACTGTTGAAGAGCTTCTATTCAACTTTTGTACCTAGAGATAGAGAGGACACTCATGGCATGAAAATGTTAGCTTGAAATCGAAAGCACTTCAAGACAAACCAAGCAAGTGGGCTTTGCTGGAAAAGATCGCGCAATTTTTACTCTCAGAGGGGACTGACTATCAGCTAGATCTACTCATTGTGCATTCCTAACTACTAGTGGGAGGTGATGATGACTGGAATTTCACAATGCATAGTCTAGTTGGCTTACTGATGACTGGAACTACGTGCAGTTCAGTTTGGCTTTGATGTTGGCTAGGACTACGCATTGCACAATCCTAGTGGGCAAGACTCCAGGACTGGCTCTTGGATCTACATAGTGTGCAATTGGAGTCATTCAATGGTAGTCTTTGAATAATTTCTAAAGCCAAGGTAGAGCCTTGATATCCATAAAGGCACAATACATACCGAGAAGAGCTAGATTCGTGCCAAGGAAGGCCAGATCTACCCAAGAGAAACTTGTAAACGAGCAGATATGAATGTGCAAGTGAAGGTGGGTGCATATCTGAGTGAATGATGATGCATGCAATCAAAAAAAGTGTAGGAATTAGTAAAATAGAAGAACAATGAAGCTTATGGAGAGAGTCGTCGCAACGACGACCGTTAGTGCAAAAACTGAGTTATGCATGCAACACTTAGGAAAGGAAATGCAAAACATAAAATAACACTTCTACAAGCTAAAACAAATCAAAATGTGAGAATTCTTCCAATAAAATGGGTAAAGCAGCACACTCACAAGACAAACAAACAAAAGCGATAGAAAAAATGGCAAAAGACAAGAAAAGAAAGACTTACCCAAAAAAGTTGTGAAGATTGTGCCGAAGGTTCCTAGATCTCCTCGAGAATGCCAAAGCTCCAAGATTGAATATGAGAATGAGCTATGGTGACATCCATTAAATAGATTTGGTCGTTTTAGGGTTTATCACACGAAGACAAAAAATATAGGAAAAGGCGACACTTGGCAGCAGTTTCTAAAATTAGCTCAAGTGTAATTCCGTCTCCAAAAAATAGATCCCTATTTTCTAGGGGTGATTTATCACTTTTTTTTCAGGAAAAATTGCCATGCATGCACAAAGAAATTTCATAGTTCCAGGAAGAACTAGGTAGCTCACTGACACATGGATCAAGCAACAACTTAGGGAATGCTTCTGCGTAATTGTTGGGTTGAGTGGATCTGGTTGCTTCTCATGCTCTGCATAGTTTCCTAGTTGAAGGTAGGTTTCTAGCAGGGTCTGGACACTTGTTGAACCAAAGCTCACTATGGGCTTGAACTGCAAATTTCCTAAGAGCAAGGTTGGATTTCCTCTAGGATTGCACAGATCACCAAGGGAGTGTTAGAACCGGATTTCAACCAAGTGAAGAGGTCAACTTGTGGTTAGAAAACAAATAAAGTAAGAAAACACAAGTTATAAAGCAAAAGATAAAACTCAATGAAAGCATAAGTACCTAGTTAGTGCGAGACAAGTTGCTGATATTTTAGTAGGGAGGCTCCAAAACAAAGCTTAGGAAAAATTTTGCAAGGTGGTTGTAGCCGCTACAACATTCATGACACACTGGTATAACTCTAGCTCTCTGTATGGACCTCGTATCATGTAAAGAGAGCCTAATGCTTCTAGAAGTATTTTTTGATTCTTTGATGGCCATGGCTTCTTCACGAGATTGAGTTAAAGATGTTGTTAGTGTCGGTGTCTTCATCCCTCCATCAGTGATCAAATTTCTCTTTTTGCATGCATGTTAGGTGTCCCATCCGATCAACTGCATTCCATTAGGTCATGGATCAATTGATGGTAGTGGTTCATTATCAATTTCCACCATAGTATTTACCTGCTGGCCTCTTTTCACATGTTCAGGTCATTTACTGTCATTTTGTTTCATTCCATTTACCAAAATCAGTTTTAGGGTTTTAGGTCTCACTAGGTCTAGGGTTTGCCACCATGATCATCCAAAAATCAATAAAACGTTAGCAGGCACATGAGGAGGTTTTATAAGTTCATAAAATTATAAATTCATTGATGATATGCTTCATAAATGGTTTTTACCTCAAAACTCTGTTTTGAGGTGAAAACAGGGTTTTTTCCATTTCATGTGCAAATTTTATGTAATTTCAATGTTTCTATATGTAATAAGTTCCAGCTGCTACCCTTGGCCACCTTGGCAACTCTAGCCACTGCAAGAAACAAAAACATCAATGCACTAGTTCATCAATGGATCAAGAAGAGTCAAACTGCAAATGAAAAATAGAGTTTTTAAAGCAAAGTGACTTAGGCTTTAGAAAAGTGGGTTTGTTAAATGAAAAATTAAAGCCAAGGGGATATAAATCTCATCTATGTGTTTGAAAGTCTTCATTTTTTCCAAGTGAGTGAGCTAAAGGGCAAAAATCGTGTTTTTGGGAGAAAGAGGTGAAACTGAGCAAAAAACTCGAAATTTTTCTGGCACTATGCACCTGGTCTCTGGCGTTACGCACCTGGCGCAGGTTTTACACTGAGTTTTGTTCGGGCGCTACGCATACAAAGTGCGCTGTGCATCTGGGAGGCAACACTATGAACCTACCTATTGAGCTTCAAATTTATTTTCATCACCTTCCTCTGCTTTAAATTTCATAATTGACCTCTCATCAAGTAAGTGAAGCTTCTCATCTGGTCTAGCAAGAAGTTTTTCATTAGTGGTGGTGATTTGTATGTCTAAAAACTAAACCCTAGCTATCTCCAAATTGTCTTGCAAAATTTGCATAGGGTATTGTGTTCTATTGTTTTTTATTCCCCTTTGATTATTTTTCTACACCCCATGCCCTTTAAGTAAATTTCCCTAAACTCCTTTCTCTTGCCCTCTCCAAAAATCATTAGCACTCACTCCCTATTACCAAACCCTAACCCTATACATTCCAAAAACCCTAATTCCCATTTCCTTTTCCCTCATTACATTCATTCCACCATCAAAACCCTCATTTACAGTCATAATATCAGTCATTCCCTCATTTCCCAAAAGAAAAACAACAGTCATTTTCTACATACAGTATTCACCCTCATACTGTTAAAATCTCTTCATACTCATCATCTTTCACTCCAAATTCATAAACATGGAGATAGACTCAGCATATGAGAGGGATGATGAAACTGTTACTTATTCTTCCTGAGAGGTTCATGTGCCAAGAAAACCACATAAAGGAGGAAAACATATCCAGGAGGAGCCCACCACTCTCACAAAATTACTTGCTTGCCCTCTTGCAGTAACCTTTTTTAGACATTAGTCTTGTTATCAGTTTTGTGAAATGGTAGAAAGGGTGAAGTATCATCATGAGCTGGCTAGGTTTTTTGTTCTTCATCTTCACAATGGCCATGTGAACCTAGCTGGTGTCTCTTTCACCTTGAAACCTGAAACCATTGCAGCAGCAACAGGCATACCTAATGTGGGTGAACAGTGGAATAAGGGGCAACATGTGGGCAAAGAGCATTATGAGCCTTAGATCAAGGCTAGTTATCAGAGACAAATCAGCAGGGTTTTTCCTTTTAAATACTTGCAAAACATTTATGTTCCACTCATGAAACTCATCATCACGTATTTTACCTGTGAAGGGAGGTTTCCTGTCTATATACATTCCATGTCAGATTGCTGATGCATTTCACAAGAGTGAGGATGATGAACCTCCCATACTTTATCTGCAGGAATATTGAGAAGATGGCTCTATATGTGTAAAGGAAATGTTTTCCTTAGTAGTTCAACAATATTTACCACTTCTCATTGATTAAAATTGTTGTTTTGCATCAGCTAAGGTGGTTGAACATATCATGGGATACCTTCATTGCACATGAGATTTTCAAAGGACCTCAGGCGGCTCCATCGGTGCTTCAAGAGGAAAGAGGGCCTTCAAACTAGCCAGATGTTCATGAGACTGAAACTACAGGTGTGCCAATGTTTGTCACTTATGAGAAAGGCACTAGGAGACTTTTTGCAGCTGCCAAATGAGTACTATCTCCACCAGGGGTGGAAGGGGTCTCGTTTTCTTCACCAGACCACAAGCAAATGCTATCTTCACCAATGGTGAAAGGGGATTTTCCTTCTTCTTTAGATGAATAGGTAAGGACAAAGAAAAAGGAAAGCAACAGGTGCATGATGAAGGCCCTACTGAAGGGCAAGACAGAGATTTTGTCTTGGTTGAGGAGGATGACATTGATTTGGGCCCTCAAAGTTCAAGACTCAAAGATATGATCATCAAAGAAAAAGAGGCTGAAATCCAAGCCTTGTCACTTGACCTTGAGAGGGCCAAATGGATCATTAAATTCCTTGAGCAGGAGAACAAGAAACTGGAGGACAAACAAGCTATTATGGAGCTGCAAACAATTAAAGAAAACATGCAAGTGGGAAAAAGAAGAAAAAGCAAAATGACACCCCTTGAGCAAGAAATTGAGGCTGATCGGGAATCATGGTTAGAGAGCACAAAAATTCACATAGAAAAATTTATTGAGAAAGCTAATGAGGAGAAGAAAATGTTGCGGCATATGGCCTATCATTACTTAACCCAGATTAAAATTTGCAAAACAAGGGTGAAGAGGTTAAAGGCTAAGCTAAAGAGAGTTTTGAGAAGAAAAAAGAAGTAAGATAAGCTCAAGATCTTGGCCGAAGAATCATTGACCCAGAAAAGCACCTAAAAAGGATCACTCATGCCAAATTTCAAGGAATTTGGAGCATTTTTTGTCATTTTTCAAAATTTTAATGCAAAAACAACTTTTTTCAGCAGGTGCGTAGCACCACCGTTCTACGCTTTTGATGGGGGCCTCCATTTGCAAAAAAGTTTACATTTTTGGAATCAGCAAGAAAAGTTATGCATGTTCAGAAATGGCTGAGAAATTTTGACAAGTTCTAGACCTCCAAAGGGCCAAAAACACCCAAAAAGTGCCCTCTTTGCCACTTTTTTTCCACACAGGAAGCAATCTTGGGAGATTTCATTTTTGGAGGGGAAAATGGACTCCAAATCAAAAACTTCAAGCTGTCCCAGAAGGTAGACTCACCAAGCTTTCCAATGAGCTATTCTACACCTAATTTGGACTTCGGGAAGCCTTCCAAAAATGGCCTAGAAAATGCGTTATGCATAAGATCAGTGGCGCTGCGCATAGGAGAAAAATTTGCCAGTTTTGACTGTTTGTTCAGAATTTCGCCGAGTTTGCTGTCAATTTGACTTTTCTTCATTATTGGTCAATTAATGATGTAACTTGATGTACTATGATGTAAAATATTATGAAAAGTGACTTGAGGAGGTAGATACATCAATTAGAGTTGGTTGGAGATGAATGAATAAGTTTCCATAGTTTTAGAGGCAAGCCGTTCCACTACCTATTTTTCAGTTCCTAGTTTAGATCTTGTTGAAACAGCTCCTTGACTGATGGATTAAACCCCTAATGGCTAGCATAAGTGGTTTTATGCCTATATCTTGTACTTTTTAAGTCATTTCTCAAGGTTGGACTCTTCTGGATGCATTAAGAACTATTGTAAATCACTTCTGCAGCTTGGCAAGGAAATGAACCAGGGTTTTGTAGCATTTTGTGGGATTCTTGTGGTAATGTGAATTAGCATTGTTTTCTCCTCTGTTATTTAGTTTATCTTATGTGTATATGTGCCATCATCTCCCTTTTCCTGCATAACTAAAAGAATCAAGATTAAAGGGTAGAATCCATTGATGTTCAGTGCTCTGCCTTGGCGTTTATTTAGTTCTAAATGTTTTCTGATGTTTGAAGAGGACTCATGAAACTTACATGCCCTCCCCATCCCCTCACCGGTCTTTAGACTTACCATCACATTCATTTCAAAGTGCTGAAACACTTTCCTACCTCGCCCCACAGAAACCTCTGCAAATATGAGTTGATTTCCTGGACCCAAAGCTACCTTCTTCATCTTATCCAACAACCAACCATTAAAATCAATCAAATTCCTCTGAGCATATACCTAGCCTAAAATTAGTATTCTTATCAGTCATCTCAAGCATTACTTGCCATATTTTCTTTGAGATTGACAAGGAGAGAGCCCTCTCTCCGCCTGGTAGGGCTAGCTACCAGGTTAAGCGTGGTTTGATGTTACCCTAGACCTGCCTTTCTCAACCTGAGGTAGATTTAGGCTATAAAATAGTGGTGAACATACTGGGGAAGAAATGAAAACTATTACCCTAGTACATTAAAATAATTCTATACTTTTGGATGATAGGTTTAGAATTCGCTAGGTTGAGAAGATTGTAATGTCAATTTGATTTTTGGGAAAAATTCAACACACTAGCTTCTAGACGATACACCAGGGCCAATCCCGATCCTGATCCTCCTCCCATGTATGAAAACCCAAACCTCATTCCAAGAATTCTCCGGCAAGAAAGTTCTGTGATACTGGTTTTTAGATCTCATTCATGCCCAGTTGTATTTGAATATCTTGAAGTTCTCCAGTTTGATGAACATTTTGATCTATCTTTGTTTGAAACTAAATCTAAAAGTGCAGTTGGTAATACCATTCTAAATCCAGAATTTGTCCAATATCTTGAAACTAAAAGGGAAAATAGATCAATTGATGCTTATATTTTGAATCTTCAAACTTCTATTGTGGCTACCAATATTCTCGAGTTCTTAGAATCTACATCTACTACTCTCGGTTCATCTACTGTTTTGTCTAGTTCAGAAATTCCTACTGAACCTCTTTTTATCCCCACTCTTCTTGTGTAGCCCACCATATCTGATTAGAGATCTGTTGTCTCTTCTCCCCCATCAACCCTTTCAACACCTCAAACATCTATCATTTCTTCACCTCCTTCAACACCTCATACACCCATCACATCGACTGCTATTGTTATTCCAACTCCTCCTACATCCCTAAGGCCAGTTTCCAATCCACCTTGAGCAATGGTTGCCAGATATGCACCTCTCATTTTTCCACAGAACTTGGATGCTATGCCTGCTGATTATCAAAGTAAAATTCCATTGCTTGATGCTACCCAAGGTATCACAGCATAGCAGCATGTTGATAGGATGAGTGATTTCTTTGATCTTCATGAGATAGATGCAGAGAATGTGACTATGAGATTATTTGTGCAAACGTTTGGAGGTGAAGTGCGAAATTGGTTCAGAGAATTGCTTGTCGGGACTATCAATACATTGGAATTTCTTCATAGACAATTTCTGGATCGTTGGGAGGTAAAGAAAAATCCACTCTAAATTCTTTCCCAGTATGAAAACATAAAGAGGAATGTTGGTGAAAGTGTCCAAGATTACTGTGTAAGATTCAATACTATTTATAATGCTATTCCAGCTGATATCAAGCCACCAATGGGGCTGGCTTTGATAAAATTTCCCGATGGTTTTGATCCCGACATGGCATATCAATTGAGAGAAAGAGACCCTGCTACATTGGAGGATATGCAGAAAATTGCAGTGAGTGTGGAGGCAAATCTACTAGCTAAGAGAGCTAGGACAAAGACCGAGAAGAAGGTGACCATAAAGGAAGAGGCTTCTTCCTCATATCATTTGCTTCGTAAAATTGAGAAGATGTTTGATATATTAACCATTTAAGATAAGCCCAAGACAAAAATCAGAAATCCAAATTTCCGTGGTCAACAGCAACCACAGTTCAGGATTAAACAGCGGGAGCAAAGAGGGCAAGACCAAATAGCACAGCAGCGAGTCAAAACACCATTACAGCAGAATTATGTGCATGGCCCGGAATCAGATGATGATGAGAATCCAATAGGAGAGGAGAATAACTTTTTTACACCAGATGGTTTGCCAATTTATATCACAGAGGATGAGTATTCAGAAAGCCTAGTTGTATAGAAAGATGAAGATTTTATACTAGCAAACGAAACAGTCTTAGAAGAAGAATCAAATGAATATTAGAGGGGATATATGAATGCACTCACAACGCAGCAAAGACAATATTTACTCAAAAGCAGGGATGTACCGATCAATCCAATTCAAAAGAGGAAGGAAGCAACACCACCAAAGAACGATTCTCCAAACGTTCAAAAAAAAGGAAAGGAGCCAGTAGATCCTACTTCCATCAAAGTACAATCTGTAGATGAAAAGTCAAATCAGCCAAGTACAGCAAAGGAGAAGTCTGAAAAGAAGGATGCTCTGGTCAAAGAGGTATAGAAAACTATAGCCTTTAGCTTAGAGAATGAGATTGCTAAGTTAAAAGTGTCGATACCTTTGACTGAATTAATGAAGAATAGCAGTGATAAAAGTTAAGTGTCAAAGATTTTGAATGTAGATCCCCTGTCTGATATGGTTAATGTGGAAGATGATCAACCCGAGCTTATTTTTGGTTCGACATTAGAAGGCCAATCTAAGGATAGTGATGTAGCCTCATTTTACATCAACCTTAGATTGCATGATTTTGTCTTGCACAATGCCATGCTTGATTCAGGAGCATCTCACAACCTGATGCCAAAGGAAATTATGGAAAAATTGGGTTTGGACATCACTCCGAAGTATCATGATCTTTATTCCTTTGATTCAAGTAGGGTCAAATGTATTGGTCTCATTAAAGATTTGGTTGTGACTTTAGATCAGATTCCAACAAAGAATGTTCTCATGGATGTGGTTGTGGCTGACATTCCCCCTAGATTTGGCATGCTTTTATCTAGGTCATGGGGTGCAAAACTAAAGGAACATTGCAGTTAGATTTCTCCTATGCCACTATTCCCGTGTTTGGTTAGTTGAGAAAATTATATAGGGAGAAAAAGATGAGTTATATGATCACGAGCAAGGAGAAACCTTTGAATCATCCGATTAATTATGTACATACATATTTAGAATCTTTTGTTCTTTATTCTCACAATGGTTTTAATGATGTAAATAGTCAACTAGTTGAAGTCGAAGATATTCCAGAGATAACAGAAAACTTCAAAGCAGTACTTGATCAAGAGAGACAAAGGCTTGAAAGTACCGCGGAATAGTCAACATTCCGCCAACAATAGAAAATTGATGGACAACAACCAAAGGTAGAAGAATGGGCAGAGCTCTAGCACTTGGAGGAAGAGGTTGGTTTGTGGTGTATGGATTTTGATGGAGAAGTAGGTAAGGATGGTGCAGGAATTGGTATTTGGATATGCAACCCTGTTTTCCTACCAAATAAAGTCCCAAGTAATGTAAGAGTTTGTTCATATAAATTGGCTTTCGATTATTCCAATAATGAAGCCGAATATGAGGCACTGATTGCAGGCTTGAAATTCCTCAAGAAGTTGAATGCAAAGAGAATTTTAGTTTATGGTGACTCCAAATTAGTAATGGTGACTCCGAATTAGTAATCAAACAAGTCAACGATGAATACCAAGCCAAACATCCTCGAATGCGGGCTTACCGTAATGTGGTGCTAGATATTTTGAAGTTATTTCCAGATCATACTTTGACATGTGTCCCTTGTACACAAAATGTTATTGTAGATTCCCTTGCTACAGCTGCAAGTAACTTAAAAGTCCTAATGAATTCAAACAATAAGTTTGAAATTCATGTGAAGCATCGCCCAGCTGTCCCTGATAATCTAAGATATTGGCAGGTGTTTCAGGATGACAAAAAGATTGAAGATTTTCTGCAAAATGAAGGCAAATATAAAGACACTTCTATAGATGGTAAACAAGATGATGGTGAACCAGAAATAGAGGTAAATCAGATGGAAGTCTTACAGTTGAAGGACAATGTCATCCCTAAAGGCCTTATACCTTTAGAGGAATTATTTGATCAAGATGATGTAGCCCGCAAGCCAAGCTTAGTGCCGACTGAGAAAGGTGTTGAAGATGTAAATATCGAAACAGCAGAAAATCCAAAGATGGTGAAGTTGTCAAAGGCATTACCTCCTCAGGTAAAAGCTAAATACATTAGTTTATTGTCTTCATTTTCTGATGTATTTGCATGGGACTATACAGATTTGAAGGAGTACGACAAAAGTATAATTCAACATATCATTCCAATTAAGCCAAACCAAAAGCCATTTTGCCAGAAGTTGAGAAGGATAAATCCGAAGTTGTTGTCATCAATAGAAAAAGAGGTGAATCGATTGTACAAGGCTAGTATAATCGTTTTGATAAGATTTTCAGTTTGGATTTCCAATTTGGTGCTTGTGTAGAAGAAGACAGGTGAGATTATATTATGCATTGACTTCATAAATTTGAATAAGGTGTCATTGAAATATAATTATCCATTGCAAAAAATGGACCACATACTCCAAAGAGTAGTTGGGGCATCTCATATGTCGTTGCTCGATGGGTATTCTAGCTACAATCAAATTTTGGTTCATGAAGATGACAGGGACAAAACAGCATTCACCACTCCATGGGGGACATTCCACTATGCCAAGATGTCGTTCGGTTTAAAGAATGCTGGTGCAACATTTCAGCGGGCCATGGACATTGCCTTCGCAAATGAAAAATATGTGTTTCTAGTAGTGTATCTTGATGATTTGACTGTTTTTTCAAATTTAGATGAGAAGCATCTTTACCATCTCAAAATTTTTTTTCAGCATTGCAGAAAATATGGAATATCACTCAATCCCAAAAAGAGCTTGTTTTCCATGGATGAGGGGAAGCTTCTCGGTCACATAATATCAAAGGAAGGCATTTGCATCGATCCTGCTCGAGTGGAAGCCATTCAGAAAATTGATTTTCCTCGTAGTAAGAAAGAGATCCAAGCATTTAATGGTAAGATGAACTTCTTACGTCATTTTGTGCCTAATCTAGCTAAACACATGAGGGAAATTACAAATATGTTGAAGAAGGATAGTGTGGTCATGTGGACCGAAGAAGCCATGAAGTCTTTTAACCTGGTAAAGTTGGCTCTTTCTTCAGCTCCGATTTTAATCGGTCCGGATTATTCACAGGATTTCATATTATTTTCATTCGCTTCTGAGCATACTATGGCAGCAGTTCTAATGCAGAAAAGAGATCAGCCTGAAAAGCCAATTGCCTTTTTCAACAGGACAATAAGAGATGTAACCTTAAAATATAACATTATTGAGAAGTAAGCTCTTGCCTTGGTGAAAGCTTTGAAAGATTTCTGGGTATATATTATGCACTCTCATATTCTTGCTTATGTCCCTAACGCAGTAGTCAAAGATGTTTTGGTACAAACAGATCCGGAAGGGAGGTGAGGCAAATGGATCGTGGCATTGTTAGAATATGACTTGGAGATAAAGCCAACAAAGCTAATCAAGGGGCAGGGTCTAGCAAAGTTGACGACGAAGTCAAATTTACATGCATTGGACATAAACTTGATTGCAGCCATGTCTGAAGAAGATGAAGATAGTTCGCTTATTCAGGGATCTAAAATTTTTCTCCATTATCCTTGGTATTCAGATATTGTATATGTGCTCCAGCACCTTTCACCGCCACTAGGGATGGCTAAAAATAAAGGTAGAACTCTGAAACTAAAGGCTGCTAGATTTTGTATTTTGAACAATGCACTTTATTGGAAAGATCTCGGAGGCATTTTTCTGAATTTTTTGGCCGAAGAGGAAGAAAAACGGGTCATGAAAGATTTTCATAAGGGAGACTATGGAGGTCACTTATTTTGGAAGACGACGGCTAACAAAATTTTGAGAGCGGGGTACTATTGGCCTACCCTCTTTGCTGATGTTTATAAAACTGTGACAAGTTGTCATGAATGCCAGATTTTTTAGGGAAGGAGAAAGTTGCAGCCTCTACCTCTCAAGCCAGTCAAAGTTAGTGCTTCATTTCAGCAATGGGGCCTAGATCTTATTGGAGAGATTCATCCCACATCTTCAACTCAGCACAAGTAACACGAAAGCAGTAACACAAAAGAAAATAAAGTAAGAAAAAGCGAAAATAAGAAACCAAAAGAACACAAGAAAGAAAACACTACTCCTACTCCTAAGCTAAACAATGCATGGGCCTTTTCATGTGAATTTATATTTCATATTTAGCCACTAGTGCATTGGTTTGCCCATGTAAGTGAAGGCATGGTTAATAAGAAATATATTAAGGAAATCCAGTACACAAGAAAGATAAAACAATGAAAACCAACACGCTTGAAGTTTGAATGCATCTATAGAAAGGAAAAGAGTAAACTCATATGGAAGGCACTCTACATACGTCTCATGGTGTTGTATCACACTATGTGTAGATGACCAGCATGTACACTCTTTCGATCTTGACAAATGAACAAACATGCAAAAAGAAGAAAACTTTTGTTTTGCAACATGGCTTGCTACATATGAATCTTCCAATGCATGCATGATAGGATATTGTGATTCTAGTGGAGGATGTGAAATTTGCAGATCAAGTTGATTTTCAATGTGCACAAGAGAGTGATGAGGATCCTAGGATGATTCAATAGTTTTTTTATCGGAAGTGGAACTAACATTAGGGCTGGAAGAACCTAACATAACCATCAGATCGGGTTGAAGTGCCTTGACAGCTTGTGGGATTTCCACTTCGTCAACAGGTAGATCATCAAAGACTAGTGGCTTGGAAAGATAAACATAAAGTAAATCATAATCGTGATTAAATGAATGAGAAAAGAGATCACGATAGCCAAGATTAGAAAATTCGAGATGTACATCGACATCCTCATGGTCTGACGAGTCATACTGAGGGGTTGATGAGAAACATAATTTTTCACCTTGCGAATTTCAAGAAATGAAATATGAAAGATTGGGTGGATTTGGAAAGAAAGATTTGTCCTCTCCACAATCGAATGACAGACTAACATCCTGTGTGTTTTGTGAACGATCCGAAGAAGATATATTCAGGGACAAAATTTCACATGAAAAATCATAATTGGAAGAATCACAGAAAATGTCAGGATATAATAGACGAGGTTCCGACAGAAGGAGATCATCATTCACCGTAGTTTCTTCTTCATATTCCCACACATACTAAAAAAAATGACACTGCATATTGGTTGCTCAACACCAACTCTATCAACAACTTGATCCTCATGAACATCACATGTGGAGTCTAGAATGGATGAACACAAGACACCAAAATCTAGAGGATCAACAAAACGAGAGGATGAAGGTTGAGAAAATGAGTTCATGTGACAACCAACAGGCTTGCAGTCCAAATCTACGCAGATATCCAGAGCAGGTGGGGTGGGAGGAGGTGAAACTTCAACAGATTGCTTTGCAACTTATCCCACCATGTCTTGTGGAGCTAGAGTTGTTTGAGGAGAAGAGGATGGAAGGTCACTTGTGACAGTAACCTTGTCCGTCTTAAATTTGGAAGATCGCATACTAACTCATGTGGATTTTCAGATATGCGAAGAATATATTGAAAGCTTCCTTTGATAAATTTCCAATCAATTTCATCTTCAAGGAATTCAAAATAAAGACTACAAAAGCAGTCCCAAAATTGCACAATAGATTCATCAAGTGCTTTCTGTAATCCCATAATTTTTTATTAAGTTATTTACGGTTAAAACAAAAGAAATCATTGCCTAACTCTCTGATCATGTGATCGAAAGAGTGAATAGAGGTTGCAGGCAATGTGAGACACCATTTCTTAACATGCCCTCCGAACATGTAAGCAAACAACCCACAGGCAATGTCAACCGAGGGGACTTCATTCCTCTCACAGAAGCCTGAGAAGGAAACTACATGTCTTAACAAGGTTATTCTGCCTTCACCGTTGTATTTTATTTGTGACAAGTCATCGATGACATCCTCTGAAACTTCAAAATCATCTACATGAGAAAAACATTCTTGGAGTTGAGATTGTAGAGATTCAAAAAAACTTTGAGGAACTAGCCTTTCATCCGGTCCTCCTTCTAGCACCAAAAATGTTGATGGTGCTGGACCCGCCAACATGTCAAGGGGATCTCCCTGGTAAGAAGTCCCAACTAGACCTCAGACCATTTGGAGTAGGAGTCGCAGAAGTGGGTGGTAATGTACTACCTTGAACATGGTAGCATGCAGAGGTATGTATGATATCTTTGGTAAGAAGAAACTATGTGACCTTGCAGCAAGTCAAGTCAGATACATGGGGTTTCTAACAAACAGAGGGGAAAAGAAAGCGTGTCCCTTAAAATCTTATAATAATACATAGCCTAAAAGGAACACATGACTAGAATGACATCACAATATGGAAGCAGAATAATCCGCAAACCAAAGTGAAGGGTTAATCGAATAACAAACCTTCAACGAGATTCATACAATTGCATACAAAATAGTTCATACATAAATGTGTAAGTTAAATAACATACATTGCTAAAGTAACCAGAATAGTTCAACTACAACAACAACATATGCATGAAAACGTGTTGGCTCAATTATATTATTAAGTGAAAGTTTCATCCATACATAGACCATTCACAACCACTAAACCCAACAATGGAACATTATAGTCAACACCACCTACTTCTCCAAAGATGTGCACTGAATCTGCACTATGGAGAAGCCAAGGCTCGTCATAATACTCTTTGACTACCCTCATAACTCTACAACTCCTTTACAAATAAGTCTTTACATTACATAGTGACTGTTCACATTCCACTAATGAGACTTGTAATTTCACTTACAATATATTAACAAATAATCATACAATTTCCACATATACCCATGTGGGACAAAATAGGCTTCAGTTAGCTTAACAAGACGAACACCATCACTCGAAATCTTGGGGAAAGACAAACTCAAAAACATCCTCTTGATGGTCTTCGGTGATGAATTGATACCAAGCTTGATACTATTCTATTGTGTCCCCGTACTATTTGGTGATGTCTTTCTGGAAACAAACTCTTGCCACAGATGGACTCTTGCATCTTTTCTGCACTAAGCTACAGGTCATTGCTGGTGGCCTCTTGCCTCAGCTATTCCATGTACCTGTAGACCTCGAGCAAGAATTGGTTCTTATTAAAGGCTTGAGTGAGGGATCTCATTGAAGGGATCGTGTGTGTCCTCACTATGACATCCAGGCTTTTGAACAATTGTGCATAGGAAGCCACAATGCTAGCGATGAGCAGAGGGAGCTGATCACAGTTCCAGATCAGCATCTCAATCCATGTTTTGTCTAGCTCTGCCTACAACTTCATTATCTTATGCAAGTAAAGTGGGGCTCCCTTGCACCTCATTGTCCATTCCTGTACATGTGAAATAGCATCATGTATGTCTTTGTGATTTTGGACAATATTCACATACCACTACTAAAAACCATATAGATGGACAACTGCCTTGTGCACGGTGACAAATCTGTCATACAGTTTCCACATGGTGGTCTCAAGAGTTGATACTTCAACAAGTATTGTTTTTCTCATCTCTGCGATAACAGATCTCGTGAAGTGTTTTGTCCTCTGTTTGGTCTCTTGCAAGTACTTTGAAATTTGATCATTCTCTACTAACAAGAACTTGACAGTTGAACTTGTCACTTCTGCATAAGACTTAAAGGCATCGGGCATGACAACTACATGTCTTCTCACATCTAACACAAACATGTTTTCCTCTATATTTGTAGGTGACGAGTGACCATCTGGAAGATGATTTCTTTGAGCTTGTAGAATCCTTTGTCGTGACTCATCAAATGACAGATTGTATACATCCATCCTCAGATCGTCATCAAGGAGAACAAACTCTCCTTGCTCGCTGAGGACTGGTTCTGATTCTGGAGGTGGTGGAGACTCAGGTGCGACCTCGGATGTTCTTGGCATGAGGATGGTATCTTGGTCTTGTGGCTCCTATTCCAACTCCATGTTCGTTGCTTCGACCATTTTCTCAATTTGCTCAGCAAGTTCCCAAACCTGCACCTTCTCACCCTCTTCTTCATCTACTGGCTGGTATGACTCCTCAACCTGTATAGGTGCAGTACGCTCTATAATCCTGCCTTGCATTTCTTCATGTTCCTGTTTCTACTTATCTTCCCTCTCTCTCCTTATTAGCTCCTCTTCTTTTAGCTTCTTCTCTTTTTTCTCCAAATTCTTCTCTGCATCCTCCAACCTTTGCTTCTCTCTCTTCCTCAGTTCTTCTCTATTTATGTGTTGTTGCCTCTTTGCCTCCACTTCCAAAGCTACTCTCTCAATGAGAGGATCTTCTTTGAACTTGTATCTTTGATCAACCTATAGGTCCTCGATAATCTTCCTTTTTTCTTTGTCATGTGTCAGTTTGCTACTCACTGCTACTGTTGTTGCTGCTTCTTGTGTTGTTGCTACCTGCAGAGCAACTTCCCATTCTATAGTCATGTTGAACAATTCATTGAGCCTATAGGAGTTGTAACGGTACCTCCAAGGATCTTCCTCTGCCCAATGAAATGTCTCATGGATCCATGGGTAATACACCTTCGCACAATGGTTATTGCATATGCAGTGGGGATCATATGGATTGTAGTCATTGGTGTCGAACTCAAACTTTTCTATGTCTTTGGCCTTGGCATCTGCATCCTTCAAACTATGGATGTTGCACAATAGAATCCACAAAGGAAGAGCGGGCCATGGTGCATTCTTCCTCCTGTGTAGTCCTACTAATAACACTTTGGAGATGGGATATGAAACCTCTTGCATGACCAACTTATCTATGGAAAAACTTGGTAGGACATGCAAACATCCTAATGAAGGTGCCACCGGGTGAGGCATATAGGTATGCAATGTTAAGCAACTCCTGCATCACTTCTTGGGACATGCAAGGTGGATTCTACTCAAAGATAAATTTGTAAATCGAGATCATGAAATAGACAGATAGCCTCACCATGACTCATTGGTAGATGCACTAAGAAAGAAACTTCCAATAAATGTTCACATCATTCTCTTATGGTGTCCATGTCCAACCCATGCTAGGAAACTGATGTTGGGCATAGATTGCATCAAGTAGGTATATGAACATATAGAATCTTGCTTTTTCATCCTTATGCAGATTCTGGTCATTAAACAGATGCACTTTTAGCTGAAGAGCCAACATATCCGACTAGCTAAACAAACTTCCTTCATTTTCCAACTGATCCAACACAACTACCCAACTCTACCGAAAGGTCTTCGTGCTCTCTTGGCCATACAAGCGACATGCAAATAAGGTCAAGAGTTGGTAGGCCTTCTTGAGTGACTTCATATTATAAACCTTATTGGGTGTTGTCCTAAACTTTGATGACTCTTTCACAAACACTTCATGATGTCTCTAGTGTTCACATTGCTATTGGGGGTATAGAAAAGTGCATCCATGCAGTTAACTCATTGTGGTAGGTGATACATGTGATGATACTTTTCTGTCGTGAAGGTAGCAAGTTTGTTCCATTGGCACTAGTCAATGTCATTGTCTTGGGATCGGTATGTGAGACAATCGAGTGAATGATGTCTGCACATGGGATGGACGGTTACCTCCATGCAGCCTTGTACAAGCCTAACTTGTGGATGTTGACATAGACATGTCAATCCTCTAGATCTTCCTTGAAGCTTCCTACAAATATATCTTTAATTTTCTGCCATGTTATCTTCATCTCCTTCTCTATGAACACTTGTTCAACTACATCTTTAGTGTTGCTCTCAATAGTATCCTTTGATCGAGCTCTCTTTCAAACCATGTTGCCTATACTGCTGAAGAGATGCTCAACAAAAATTGTACCAAGAGATAGAGAGGACACTCATGGCATGCAAATTTTAGCTTGAAATTGAAAGAACTTCACGACAGAACAAGCAACAAACTAGGTAACTGCAGGGAAAGATTGCGCAATTCTGACTCTGAGAGGGAACTGACTGTCAACTAGATCTACGCATTGGACAGTCAAGCTACCATTGGGAGGTGATGATGAAGGGAACTACGCAATGTGCAGTCTAGTTTCCTTACTAATGGCTGGAACTCTGCAATACAGAGTCCATTGTGGTTGTGATGCTAGTTGGGACTGCACATTGTGCAATCCCAGTGGCCAAGACTCCATGACTCGCTCCTGGATCTGAGCAATGCACATTTGGAGCTAGTCATTGGTAGCCTCTGCACAATTCCTGAAGCCAAGGCATAGCCTTGAGATCCAGAAATGTGCATTGCATGCCTGGAAGAGCTAGATTCGGGCTAAGGAAGCCTAGAACTAGCCAAGGGAAACTTGTAAACGAGCAGACTGGAATTTCCAAGTGAAGTTGGGTGTAGATATGAGTGAATGAAGATGCATATAATAAAGAAAAGTGCAAGAATGAGTAAAACAGAAGAAAATTGAAGCTTATGGAGAGAGTCATCGCAATGACGACCATTAGTGCAAAAAGTGGGTAATGCATGCAACACTTAGGAAGGGAAATGAAAAACTTAAAACAACACTTCTACAAGCTAAAGAAAATCAAAATTCCAGTGGTTGTTCAATAAAATGGGTAAAACAACACACTCACAAGCCAAGCAAACAAAAGCGATAAAAAAGTGGTAAAAGACAAGAAAAGAAAGACTTACTTGGAAAAGCTACAAAGATTATGTTGAAGGTTCCTAGATCTCCTCAGAAATGCTAGAGCTCCAAGACCGAATGTGAGAATGAGCTATGGTGGCATCCATTAAATAGATTTGGTTGTTTTAGGGTTTATGATGCAAAGGCCAAAAATCTAGGAAAAGGCGACACTTGGTAGTAGTTTCTAAAATTAACTCAAGTTTAACTCTGTCTACTGAAAAAATATCCCTATTTTCTAGGAATGTTTTTTTTCTTTTTTTTTCATGTTTTTTCACAAAAGGTTGTCATGCATGCATGAAGAAATTTCGTAGTTCTCATGAGAACCGGGAAACTCATGGACACATGCATCGAGCAGCAACTAAGGGAATGCTTCTACGCAATTCATGGGCTGAGTGGTTCTCATTATCTCTCATGCTCTACATAGTTTCACAGCTGGGGGAATGCTTATAGATGGGTCTTTGCAATTCTAGAGCCGAAGCTCATTGTGTGCTTGAACTGCATATTTCCTAAGAGAAATGGAGGTTTCCCTCTAGGATTGTGCAGATCACCAAGGTAGTGCTAGAACCAGATCACAATCAAGTGAGGAGGTTAGCTTGTGGTTAGACAGCAAAGAAAGTAAGCAAACACAAGTTATAAAGAAAAAGATAAAACTCATGAAAGCACATGTACCTAGTCAGTGCGAGATAAGTTGCTAGGATTTTAGTAGGGAGGCTCCAAAATGAAGCTTAGACAAAATTTTGGAGGGTGGTTGTAGCCGCTACAACACCACCTTACTTCATCTTGGTTTTGAATGCTTTATGGTTTGGAGAGGTGTTGCTTCATTCACACACTTTTAAAGCTTTTTACTCCCATGGTATGCATTGTAAACTATAAGCATGAATATTGTGTTGCACAAGTGAACATTTTGGCCATAGTTCACCTTGGTTCTCATGCCCTAACTTGCATCTTCAAGCTTGGATCCTCATGGGAATTCCATGGAAATTTTTAGTCACATTAATGGCATCGTCATTGTGGAAATTGAATTTCATATCATGCCATTTTCAGTCATTAAATTAATTTATATGATTGAATGTTGAATTGGTTTCACGAAAAAGGTCATTTATGCATTCAATATTGAATTTTCAAAATATGCATTTTGCATTGAACTAGCTTTTCCAAGAAAATACATTGGATTGAAAAGACATTCCCCACTTCTTCCCCCTTTGCGCTTTGGCTCCTAATGTATACTACTCTCAAGGAAGAGACCAAATGTAGTGAAGGGTCTCACGTCATTAATAACCTACATGTTCATTTTGTTCAAATGAGATGGCTCAAAATTATTTTCTATTGTGAGTCTTAGTGTGCATTGGCCTTATGAATTGATATGGATCTTAATGTACGTAAACTACTTTTATTTACTTCATCAAGATCTCACTTATGAGAGTGTGATGAAAGCCACTTGTCTCATGATAAATAACTCTTTTAATGATATGGATTTTTACACCCATACTATAAAAGGTTATAAGAGAGGTTTCTTGCACTCATTTATGGTTTCAACAAAATATTGAGGGACTATATATTTGATTGCCAAGTCAAGGAGTAGTTTTTTTAAACAGGGACATTCAACCCCAATGTTCATAAGATATACCACAATATTGGTCCTCTAGTAGGTTTCCTCTTTAATGACGAGTGATTGCTATGACCCTTTGAATCCATGAAAAGAAGTATTATGGTGATTGAGCATTATTTCCTTTGGTTGCACTTGTCATTATCATCATTATAATAGTATATACATTTCAAACTAGTTTCTCCTACTTGGCACCATTCAACCACCATCCCTTTGTAAAAATATTTAGCTCTCATATTACAATTGACCCATGTCACCACAGAACCTACTTGAGATACTCTTGGTTGAAAGTGTTAATCATATATTTTAGAAATATGATTGTTCATGTTGATCTTTGTAAATAAGTAAGGTTGATATGTCTCGAGGTTCATGGTGTTTCTTTGTTATTGTTTATAGGTATGGCTAGATAAGTTTGATGTGGAAGGAGATCTTGATGGAAAGTTAGTGGCTATATTAGACTTGATGACCTTCCCAAGAAAGATTTTGAAGTTATCTACCTTCTGGAGTTTATGGGTCCTTTGAAAATATTGGTACCATTGAGGGTTTTTATAATGCAATTTGAGCACTACCAAAAAGCCAATACTAGACTTCAACTTTTATGATAAATATACTCCAATCTATAGTGAGTCTCGATTTTTTCCACCATCAAAGATGCTTAATGCAGATGTGACTGGCCCCAAGAATTTTTCATAAAAGGCTATCAAATTCCCTTAGTTGTTGGACTACGTTCTTGGATTTCAAAGAGTGCAATTAAAGGATTCCTTGTTCATTGGGGTGACTACTATGAAACTGATGAAGAAGGTGAAGCTATGTGAAGGAAGGAGGGGGGTTATCTTCCTCAAGACAATTATGGAGTAAAATCAATATTGAACAAATGTGCTTGATTGAGAATGAAAAATTCTTATAGATTTATCAAATGACAAAACCCTTGTTATAACCCAAATTTGCCATATTTAAAAGTAAACATACCATCCATCGATCCATTATTATATCCCTTGCTGGCTTAGTATGCAAAGTTATAAGCAGGGAAAAGGAGGACAAAGCCAAAACATACATGATTATTCCAAAGTCATCGAACACAACACATTACAAATGACATATCAACTTGCGTTTATTTTGAAACGGATGCTTTTGATATATTAGGGTTGGTGAAATGTTGTTGTAGGCGTTAGTATATTTTTCTTGGTCACCTCTAGCATTAACAAACAAAATTTTGAAAGAACGTTTCGTCCCCACAGTTGCAAAACGAGACCCCATAAAAAAATATATCGTAGAAAATAGTTTTGGCAATGATATCAACCAAGTTATGGTTTTCAATTACTATCTTGCTTGTCCAGCGCTAGAGTTTACCTTAGGCATGCCACCATATTCAAATTAACTATGGTTTCCTTACTATTCTTTGTTGCATGATGCTCAGTGGAAGGCAGTATGACAATTTCCCAACTCCTTCATAGTAAACATCGATTATCACGTAGAGTTTATAAGTAATGGAAGATACAAAACGCGATGCATAGAGTGTTGGTCAACTCACAAATATTTTTTGATTTTTTGGCCTCTCTCATGAGCCTGCCTTTCGAAGAAAAAATTGCTCCTATGCTCGAACTCATTAATGAACACCACCAACGTTGTACCACGAGACAAACTTTGTCAAGTTTATGGATCAACTGACTTCCAAGTAGTACAAAGCAAGGGGATTCCTGGACTCCATACGACATCCCGATTTAGATCAGTGTATAAATTGATTTGGATCATGGAGAATTTCAGGTTCAAACTTATTCAATATATGACTCAAGATTAATAAATCATTGCAATTAATACAAGCAGAAGGAACTGGATTATTTTTTGATTTATCATTTCATAATAAATGTAGAAAAAGTTAGAACTAGACAATATATCAGAACCAACTATGATGGAGAGTATAATTCATCTTGTTGTATACACTAAAATCAGATATACAAGATTTATGGGTGCGCACAAATTATTATCTGAATTGTATCTATTTGTTTCTTTGTGTTGATGGCATTGGAATTTCACATTTTTAGCTATCTCGTGAAAATCTCCTTCATCGTATTGAGTTTCCTTGGGCTGCAAGTTAGTAAAACATTCCTCGATAGGGCACTGTGAAGATTTATTGTCCGAAATGTGAAGATTTGTATTACCCAAGGTCTAAATATCATATCAATATTGATGGAGCTGATTTTCCACATCTATTACTAGTTATCTAATGATCTACCCGACAGTGAAGCCACCCAAACCTGTGCAAATATATGTACCACTTGTATATGGCTTCAAACTGCACCAAAGTGCAAGGTAGCTGCTGGTATTCTTGGCTATTGAAAGATTGATGCAAGTAAAATTCCTTTTGTGTTGAAATTATTAGAATTTACTACAGGCATATGGGATTTTGATGGCTGGAATTGAAACCAAGTTTGATGTTAAATGACATCAATCTATTCACTTTAAGAAGTCCCTTTTGAAGTCAACTTAATGGCTGATTAGCTCTTTATTTTTATTGCATTGAAGATATTGAAGCAAATTCAGGGTAGGTTATCCGTTTCATAATAATGGTGGTTAGTTTCTGCCAGCAAAACGCTCGCTGTGTAGAGAGCACCATGGAAAACATTATCTAACCGGAGTTGAATCGAAAGCAACAAAATAGCCAATGTATAATCGAATACACGTTATGAGGTTTGTAATGCATAATACCTAACCGTAATATGTGACCAAAAAACTCGGTTCCTAAAGATACCATCACCTATGGTTGAACGATTGATCAACTCTAGGCGAAACATGAGTAATGAAGAGGAAATCGGAAAAGATGGTTACAAATAGAGATTTGGAGAGATTGGTACGAGGATGAAATGTCTACCTTAGAGAGATTGCATACACTGGTGGGACCATTGCAAATCTATTTTAAACACTAAAGCTCTAGAGGCGTGAGGCATAGCTTTGGAGTGCAAAATGAAACTTCTTAGTGCACTAATTAGGGGAAGGCTAAGTCTGCTAAGAATAGGGCATGCCTCATGAATGTGTTGCTTGGGAAATTGCTATTTTGACTACCTTCACTAAAGGAACACAACCTTTCAAGTGGTGGAAGAGTAGATGTAAGTGGAGAAAAAAATGTGGTTTTCTTCCAACCATTGTGGGAGAAGCCTCTTTCCTCTCAAAGGTGGCTTAATGTTGAAAGATAGAAACCAAACATATTTGCATGGTTATATTTAGTGGCTTATCTCCATTTAATGAAGTGTAACTTAGCTCAAAATATGTTAAACAAAAGAAATCCTCTATTGTTAAGGAAGGTGTTTTAGTTGAAGATGGCAACTATTGCTCCTAGAAAATGCACTCAATGAGGTCCGTGAAGAGCTCAAGATGGATCTTGTCAAAGACAATGATGAATATGAGGAATTTGATAATGAAGTGTGGTTTGATAAGGAAGAGGAGAAAGATGCTTTGCAAAAGTGGGAAGATGATTGAGATGATGGTGATGTCAATGGTAACTTTTCTTAGCAGACTTAAAGAAAGAAGTTTGAGGGGTTGGCTTTCATGCACCCCAACTCACCCAGCTTGACCCCCTTTCTCAAAGCCTGAATTATTTTAAATACAACCATAAACATCTACTCTCTGTTGTTATAGAGTTGAAGATAAAGTTTTCAAAGATGAAAGAATGTGTCAAAATCTCTCTTTGTTTCCATCTTCAAGTCTACCTCATGCTAGTTTCATAAGCTTGAAGGGGCCTCCTTTTGGGATTTTATTAACAACATCAACAACAAGCTTATTTTAGAGGGAGGGATAATTATTATAACTTTTTCCTACTTTATTGTAATGAAATGTTTTCATCTAGTGTTCTAATGATGGGTTGTGTTCATGGAGGAATGAAGCTATTGGTATGATCATTGATTATTTACACTTTGCATCCTCAAAGCCCATAGCCTCACTGTTAAAATTAGAAATTAGTGCCAAATTCCACTATTGGACAACTCATTTGATGGATATGATTATTGCATTGAATTCCTCTTTTGGAGAGGACCAAAATAGACCTAAAGACCATCAAATTTGGACAAGCAAAAATGTGTTTTTGAATTTATGCCCACACATGAGTAAATTGTCAAGGTGGGCCACATCATCATGTAGGGTCATGAAGCCCAAGAGACATGTCACTTCACCCTCATCTACTTGTATAAATATAAGTGACCTCTCACCTCATTTGGCATCATCAATGTTGCACTGGTACCGCCCATTGGAGAGAAAGTACCCTAGGCTCCTAGGCTCCTCGAAGCTTGGGAGATGTAAGAAACGCTTCAAAATAGTTGGGATGTTTTGCAAGGAAGTTGGAGCTTTACGGGAGCATTTTAGTTTAGAATTAGGATTTTCTAGTATTGGTTTCTCTTGGAAACTTTTCTCTGGAACATGTGGGAGCTCCCATCCATCTAAGATGGGATCTCCCACACATTCTAGAGCAACGAGTACCAGTTGTCAGGAAAAAAAAGCCCAAGAAAAATCCCTTTCTCTGAAACATGTGAGAGCTCCCATCCATCTAAAATGGGATCTCCCACACATTCTAGAGCAACGAGTACCAGCCGTTAGGAGAAAAAAGCCAAGAAAAATCCCAAGAAGAAATGGGCACAAATCCTTGGCCGGGAAATTATCTCTATTTTTAGCGCCCATTCTTTGCATTCCTTTTCCTATGTAATCAATGTTCTTCTCGAGTATGTCAAGCGAGCCCTTAGAATCAGAATTTTTTAGTTTCTTTGTGTTTTGTCGTTAGGTCCTTTTACTGGACACCTAATCCTCTAACGGTTGGTGTGGAAGTTGAATAGTCTAAGGAAGTCCAAGAGACCTTGATATACGAAACCAAAGGTCATATGAATGTACTATAAATGTATATCATTTGTTAATAATAGATACTCTCTCATGCTTATCATTCATCTTCTATTTATGCCATCTATATGTTTAACATGGTATCAGAGGAGGCATACTCCTACCCTGCCCAAATATGAGCCACTAATTTTGTGACCTCTCTGTGCATGTTAGTCTTTCATTTCATGAATATGTTGTCAGCTAAATTGTAGTTGTGATCTCTACCTAGTTTTGTAGCAGCTCCCTGCACAATTACATCTTCTTGCAGAAACGCACCTGTCATTTCTGTGCGCACTGTTCTGTGACCATTTACCTTCTACATCTGTCTGTGGGAAATCACAAATACTGTCTCTTGGGAAGAATTTGTCTCGCCAAAAATCTGAGCATTAACAGCCATAGCGCTTTTAGCATGGGGTGGCTCATATGATGCAGGTTTTGGTGCAGAGGTAGTTTTAGCATGGGGTGGTTGATATGCTGCAGGTTTTGGTGCAACGACAACAATCTTTGGAACTTGATTTGAGGTTTTGGAGGCTACATTAGTTGTCCCATTAGTTGTCTCAATCCCCATATTTTCCTTTACTTGCTCTACTAACTCTGGAAGATCTCCATATATCGTGGACTCTGTTGGGTGCCACTCTACCTCATATAGTTTGTCAAACATCTTCTTGAAGTATAGTGATCCATTATAAGAAAATATCTTGATCCCATTGTCCACTTGCAACCGGGGAGCCGTTGTTGTTGTCATAAAATATCGTCCATCAGGCGACCATTCACTTGTGACTGACCATTCAACCTTTGAACTTCCAAGAAACGTTTTAGCAGAACAATCCCAAAATGCCATTTCGCCAGGTAAATTACCAAAACCTGCTATGCATAAAAGTTTTCCATGAGGGTTCCATCTGAGTGTATTGTAAGGGCCTATTCCAAAATCAAAGAGAGGATTGCACTTTTTGTCGAACAACATTGCTCTTGTAGGCATGAATCCATAAACCATTGCAAATTCAGTTCCTAAAGGAGACCACTTAACATCATGGACAGGTCCCTCCTTATAGAGAGGCACAAGCCCTTCGTGACTCCCATCAGTCATCAAGTAATGTAATCTGGGCTCCCCATAGTAACTTTGATTTCTTTTGTCAACATCAGACTGTGCAATAACCATCAATCCAATCAATCCATGGTTCCAAATTAACTGGACATTGAAACACTATAAAAAAAACCTTTGTCGAGCTACAGGTTGGGTTGGGCTAAAATCCTCTTGCTTAAATATCTGAATCATGGTTGGTATTCCCTTTGATTCACGAATATATGCAACAAAATATGTTGGAGAAGCTGTAGCAAGTTACAAACGAGCTATTCCAGGAAGGCGGATCTTATTCCAAGATAATTAGCCTTGCAAGAATCCATTCCAAGAGAATTGCAATAGTATCAAAGGTTAAAAAAAAAGATGCTTTTGTGTATCAACAGATGGCATTGGTTTGAGGCATTGGTACATTATGGAATAGAATGGAATGAATGACAGGCAGTAGAAAGGTGCGATTCAGTTCATAGTATGCATGTTCGATTCATAGTATGTGATTCACTATGCATTGAAGTCCATGTTCATGGGTTGAAATAAAAGGTCTCCACACATTGATTAATTCTTGGAATGAAGCATTGAACTTCCGTTGATAAATTATATGCCTTTGCACCCTTGTGCATGCCCAGTCTCTGTAGTTCTCCTTGCTTGTGAGAATTTAGCCATGATTGCACTCGAATAAGAGCTAGGGAGATGATCTTGTGACGTTGGCAGTTTAATTCGTAGAGGATGTAGCTGGAGTCTCCATGGCCAGGGAAGAGTGAGTGTCCCCGCTGTTGGAATTGGCCTGCAACTTTCCTATTAGAAAATTGGAGGAGATGTGTCAAGGAAAACTACATGGAACTAGTTACTGTCTGCACAAGTAATCTTCGCAAAGGATCCAAAATCATGATTTGCAATTGCTTCTTCCATTTGCAAAATTCACTTCAGAACCACTTCTTGTGATCTTTGGCGAAGAAGCTCACTAGTTTCAACACTTTGACTCATGCCAGTTGTGTTGCTTGTTTCCTTCTCACGTGAGCTTACCACAACAATCAAAATGACAAGATCCTCCCAATGTTTCTCAGTTGCAAGCTGAACAACAATGCTGTCACTTCCATCGGTTTCCTTTCCCATCATCCATTTTACAACTCCACCATAAAGGCTATGACATGCACTCCCTGAACAGGTGGATGGTATTCTCGTGACTTTTTCAACAGGCATAGTGATCTAAGACATATTCGGCGGCTACGGTTTTGGCCATTGAACAAAGTGCTTGAAGAAAAATATAATTTTCCTGAACAAGATGCAAATGATTTTGCTGATTTTCTCATTCTAGTCTTAGACTTTGTACCTGAGAAGCGCCCCACTGCGGTTTGTCTAGCCTTGCTACAGTCTCCACTAGGATTGTTGAGCCTTCATTTCTTTGCTGAGACAATGGCTAGAATTGATGATACATTAGAGTTGTTTGAGCGATATATCATATATCTTAAAGTTTTATAATGCAAAGGATTTTTGTATAATTGACATGTGGCTAAGAACTAAAGATTAAAAAGCAGATATTAAGGATCTGGTGCTTATCGAAGTCTTTGACTAGAGTACTCTTCTTATTTAAGCACACTTTCCAAGATGGATAAAACCAAATATTTGATATCATAATCTTCTTGGTAGTTCCTTTACAACTGGTTTGAAATGGTGATACACTTATTCATCAAATGAGCCATGTGCATGTTCTTGGAATGGGATTCACATGACATGTGAAAATGTGAAGCCCAAACACTCTAGAATAAAACTATAAAAGAGAACCTCATTGATATAACATAGGCATATGTGAAATTTGAAACTCTCCATGCTGAATTTTGAACTTTGATTTGGAACTTAATTTGTTTAGTGTACATTATGAATTTAAGTTGGAAGATTTTATTAATTGTAGATTTAGTGTGTCCACTTCAGATCGATATAAACTTGCTTGTCGTGTTTCCACATAGTGATATTCATATTTGTCGTGTTTCAAACTCTGCCCAAGCAGTACTGCTCTCTTCCATTGATCATAAAATCAGAAATAAATAAGATTACATTCAATTTAGGGAGATCTAAACTATCTCCTAGAAAATAGGAACTCAGTCTAAACTAAAACAAACTTTCTCCATTAATTTCAACTCTCCCCCTTAATGGAGAATGGATTCACTTGCACACCTAACATCTCCCTAAACAATTCAAATTTGATCTTCCCAAGAGGCTTGGTGAAGATATCACCTGCATTTTCACAAGTGTTACAATATTCAAGAAAAATCTCTTTGGACTGAACCTTTTCTCTAACAAAATGAAATTGAGTATCTATATGTTTTGTGTTTTTATGAAAAACATGATTATTTGCGAGCTTGATTGAACTTTGGTTGTCACATTTAATCACCATAGCATCCTTTTGTTCTTCTCCTGCATCATAAAGAAGTCTTCTCAACCAAATAGCTTCATAAGTGGCTACAGTACATACAGCTTAATACTCTGCTTCTGTTGCTGATAAAGATACAATACTCTACTTTTTACTACTCCAAGAAATGACCCCAGACCCAATATTGAAAGCATACCCAGTTATAGATCTTATATCGTCCAAATTTCCAGCCCAATCTGAATTTGAATAGCTTGTCAATTTAACATCAAAAGAATCAGTATATTTAATGCCAAAATTTATGGTTCCTTGAAGATACCTTAGGACACCTTTTGCTTCCATCCAATTATTTTCAAGACGTTTTGTCATAAACTCACTCAACACACTAACTGAATATGCTAAGTCACATCTGGTTGTAGTCAAATAGATCAAACTTCCAATTAGTTGTATGTACAGTGTAGCATCCACCTCTTTAGAACCATCATCACTTTGAAATTTAACATTTTTTTGTATAGGTATTGAAGCAGCTTTACACTAATCCATTATGAATTTCTTCAATAATTCCATGACATACTTTCCTTGAGTAACAAAATTCTATCCAGTATCCCTTTAGAATTCAAGACCCAAAACATAATGCAGTTCTCCAAGGTCCTTCGTTTCAAGTACCTATGACATCTTCACTTTAATTTCTTCAACCAATTCATTAGAATTTCCAGTAACAATTAAATCATCAACATATAAGGAAATCAACACAATCTACCCCTTTGAATCAAATATGGTATACATATTTTGATCATTTTTACTTCTCTTATAACCATGCTATAAGAAGAAAGGGTCTATTTTCTCATACGAGGATCTGGGAGCCTGTTTCACCCCATACAATGCATTTTTTTAATTTATAAACCAAGTGTTCCTGCCCCTTTTTAATGAACACTTTAGGTTGTGTTAAATATACTTCTTCCTTCAAATCTCCATTTAGAAAAGAAGATTTTACATCTCGCTTGTGTAAACTCCATTGCTACTTTGTAGCTAGAGCTATTAACATGTTAATAGTATTTAACTTAGCTACAGGAGCAAAAGTTTCCTCATAATCAATTCCTTCTTTTTGTGAGTACCCTTTGGCCACCAATCTAGCATTATATTTTTCTACACTATCATCTACATTGAACTTAGGTTTATATAGCCATTTACAACCTATAGGATCTTTTCCTTTTGGTAGTTCAACTAATTCCCATTTTTTATTTTTAATTATGGACTCATAGTCTTCTTTCGTAGCTCACCTACATTCATCAAACTTATTTGCTTCATTATAGTTCATGGGCTCAATAACATTTAAAACACTAGTCATAAGAGCATAATCTTTGTACCTTATAGGTAAGTGAGTCTCTCATCCTAATCTCCTTGGTAGTGGAGTTGGCTCAATTATGTCCTGTGTGATTTCTTATTCACCTCTGAATGGACTTCGACTATTGAATGTATCCACATCACTAGATTCCTCTTTCTGCTCTTGTTGATGTTGTAAATGACTGTCTTTGGCTTCATCATTGTTGTCATCAATCACTAAAGGCATGTTCCACTCCCCATAACTTCTATCCTTATTCCCTTGATCAACATGTTCATGGAAGATAACATCTCTACTCACAAATACCTTGTGAGTAGATGCATTAAACATCTTATATGCTTTGAAATTAGAACAATACCCTACAAATATGCATTTTATAGCTTTAGCATCCAATTTCTTCCTATTTTCCTTAGGAATGTGTGAAAAATCTCTAGAACCAAATACTCTCAAGTGATGGACTGCAGGTTTAAAACCATACAAAGCCTCAAATGGAGTCTTCATATCAAGACACCTAGTTGGAATTATTTTCTTTAAGTAATCTGCAGTACTAATTGCTTTTGCCCAAAAACCATTGGATAGGTTCTTATCTTTAATCATCCTACGTGGACACTCTACTAGAGTTCTGTTCTTTCTTTCTTTAACCCCATTCACTTGTGGAATGTGGGGTACTATAAACTGCTGTTCTATTCGATGATCTCTGCAATATTTGATGAAATGTCCAAGACTGTATTCTCCCCCTTGATCTAAGCAGAGGATTTTAATTACCTTCCCTTTCTGCTTTTCAACCATATTTCTAAATTCTTTAAATTACTCGAAAACATCACTTTTCCTTCTAAGAAAGTATACCTAGGTATACCTTGTGCAGTCATCAATAAATAACAAGAAATAGTAAGCTCCACCTAAGGACCTTGTCTACATAGGTCCACAAATATCAGTATGCACAAGTTCAAGTATATCTTTCTTTCTCCTATTTAAGCTAGAGGGAAATTCATCCCTGTGCATTTTTCCAAGTGCACAACCTTCACAATCAATATGTTCATTTCTTAAAATAGGAATTCCATCAACCATACCTTGTTTCTGCAGCAACAATAAGTCATGAAGGTTGATGTGACGAAACCTTTGATGTCAAAGATTCTTTGTTGTCATAGTTGTTGAATCTAAAGCATGATTTGGAATTCTTGTAACATTCAACTTATATAGGCCTCCAACTCTTACTCCCAATGCAACCAAATTTTGATGATCCAGGAAATCCTTTACAACACAGTAAGTTTTCAAAAATTCTACCTTTAAATTCTGATTTGTAATCATGGAGACAAACATCAAAATCTTTTTTAATACCAGGCACATACATGACATTTTGGATGCACCTGATATTACCACTAGGCAGTATCATAAGGATATCTCCATACCCTTTAATATGATGTGCTTTATCATCTCCGAGGTAGATGTTAGCACCATTGTTGGTCTCCTTAAAATTTTCATACTAGTGTTTATTATATGTGATATGAGTGGATACTCCAGAATCCACAAACCAAGTTCCAGCCTCATCGGTCTCAGCAAAAAGAGTAGCATCAGACACAAATAATTTAAGATCATGATTCAGATCTTTGCCAACAAAATGCCCTTTATGCCTCTTGTGACTATGTATGTTTTCATCATTCTTCTTTTTATAAAAGTATCTAGCAATATGACCAATTATGCCACAGTAAAAACACTTAATTCCTAAATCATTTTTAGCAGATGACATACCTTGAAATGGATGTTTTTGAGATGGACCACTTCTTTTATGTCCTCCTCCTGGTTTCCCTTTGAAGAAATTTTTCTTTTCCACCAATCACATATCTCCATTCTGAGGCTTCATATTCTTATGTCTCTCTTCTTCCTACATCAAAATCCCTATCAACTCTTCAAAGGTAGGAGCTTTCTCCCTTGTTGCAAGCCTTGTAATGAACATTTGATAATACTCTATCATGCCATTTAAGGTAATTGTGATGAGATTAGTGTTGGATACTTTCTCCCCTATGTCGGCTAACTTGTCTCTCAGTTCTTTAATCTGTGTGATGAATGCAACAATGAATTCATTCTCTTCCATTCTAATGGAGAGAATCTGACTCCTCAGAAACAACACACAATTTGTATTTTTCATTTCATACAAATCCTTGAGTGTCATCCAAATCTCATTGGTAGTTTTTCAATCTCGTATATGAGGGATTATGTTGTCTTTTACCAACATCTTCAAAAGCACCTTCGCATTATTTTCCCTCTTTTCCCAATTTTGAACTGATGCGGTTGTGGTACCATGAGCTGCAATCATCTTTGCTTCATATTTGTTTGCAATTGTCCATGCATTAGAACCCTCGAGTAATGTCTGCGACTTGAACTTCTAGTTGGCATAATTTGACCCATCGAGCGTATTGCTCTCATTAAGGCATGTCTGTGCAATGTGATTATTCAATGTGACAAAAAAATTTCAACATTGCCCTTCTTTTAATTCACGAACACTAACAATAGCTTGTCTGATAAATAGATCCACAACTGCAATAAAAGATCCACAGGTCCAATATATAGATCCAGTAATCTAGCAACTGATCCACAAATCCAACACTAGATCCTCCAACAATTGATCTATGGATCTAACACCAGATCTTCCAACATCCAATCTATGTATCTACCTCCAGATCCTCCAACAATCGATCTACGGATCTAACTCTATACAGATGACCTTCAATATACAAAAAAACATTGGACACGACCATCAACATAGGTACGTCTGGTCTCGGGCTGCCTCTAACATGCAAAAAACACCAACGCCAGTTCAGCTTATTGCAGGTCGTGCTAAAGAAACTTCCTATAAATTTTCACTATCAGCACAGGAGTAGCACTGACCATCAGCATTGATCAACACACTTTCCCTATGTACTACCAACGCTGATCAACATGGCCTCTCTTTGTTGGGGGCACGCTGATTAGGTTTGTTTAGAAAAATTAGTGCTTTGTTACAAAAAACAAATTGTACCAGCGTACCTCTCACATGAAATTTTCAATTCGAGCCTATCCTTGAGAAATTTCTCTTGCAGTCCTCTATTGCCTCCAACAACAACTTCACCTTAGTTCTGATACCAAGATAAAAAATGGAAAGACAAATTAGAATGGAACTTGCAAATGAAACTTGCATCTCACAGGTGAGACAAGCTACACCTGGAGACTGCCCAAGTAGTACCATCTCTTCCATTGATCATAAAATCATAAATAAATAAGATTACATTCAATTTAGGGAGATCAAAACTATCTCCTAGAAAATAAGAACTAAGTCTAAACTAAGACACACACAATCATGAAACAAACTTTCTCCATTAATTTCAACTCTTTCCAAGATGGATAAAATGAGAAATTTGGCATCATAATCTTCTTCTAGTTCCTTTACAACCGGTTTGAAATGGTGAGACATTTATTCATCAAATGATCCATGTATGTGTTCTTGGAATGGGATTCACAGGACATGTGAAAATGTGAAGCCCAAACACTTGAGAATAAAACTATAAAAGAGAAGCTTGTTGATATAACATAGGCATATGTGAAATTTCAAACTCTACATGTTGAATTTTGAACTTTCATTTGGAACTTAATCTGTTTAGTGTACATTATGAATTTAAGTGGGAAGCTTTTATTAATTGTAGATTCACTGTGTCCGCTTTAGATTGATAGAAGCTTACTTGCCCTATTTCCACATAGTGATATCCATATTTGACTTCATAATTATTTGAGTAATTTTTTAATAGTAAGCCTATCATATATTTAATTTCTTTATATTTACAATTTTACTTTAATTTAAGAAAGTTGAATTTACCTAATCTTTGTACCATAAATATTTTGATATTCAAATTTTTATGCTCTATTTAGTATTTTCTATGTCCATATCCACCTTACAACCACTCAACCTTTGTAGTTTAGTTGACTGTATTACATTATAACTTATTTTGAATTTTTGGTTTTTTAAATTCTTGTGTTCCCTATATTAATATGGATGAATATGAATGTTGAGCATAAACAATGAACGTCTTTAGAAAAATCTTGACCCTATTGGACAATGTGCTACAATGGGAAGATTGAGGAAACATATTGAAAAATTTAAATAATTATGAATTTTTTTATACTATATACATTTGTCATTTATTATTAGTTTATGAGAATATGCAAATTAAATACTAGTATTCTGAGTTTTATTTTTCTTTCATATATTTACATTGTAAAATCTATTTATTTGTTCCATTTCCAATGTTTTTTTGTATTTTAATGTAAATTTTCAATATTGATACGATGGATAGAGGGTTGCGCAATGACAGTGGTAATAAAAATAGCAAGACGAGACCCCCACTACCTGCACAAGCTCCACAAGCTCAATAATAGAATGTAGAGACAATAATAGGTACCGACAAGTGTTGGGGGGAAAAGTATCTAATGCAGAATGCCTCTATCCCACTCTGAACGTGATAGTACTTCAGCAACAACTGAATGCAATGCTATTCAAAGTTTCTTCTTTATGAGATGAGAGAGGGAAGAAAAGGATGATCTACTAACCGTTATGTTGCACTTAATAGTCGATCCAGTCTTCACTCTTTGCTGCTTGCTCCTAGCTCCTTGCCCTTTCACCAGCCCAGCTACACACAGATCCTGTAAAAGCACAAGAAAAGGAAACTACAAGAAGCATACATCCATAATCGATTATAGGATTAGCATAAATCAAATATACAAGCATCTATTCATCATAAAGACACATGCATATAGAAGAACCTCAAATACTTTATTGATAATAGAAGTAAAGTTCTGAGAGAGTTACAACCACAGTAGGTCCAATCCAGCAACACCTCCCAGCTGAAAGAAATCTCCTCTTCACCTCCTTCAAGCAAAACACCCAATAGCTCTATACTCAAACCAACAGCACTTCCTTACTTGCACAAAATTCCAGCCTCCTTAGACCTCATGAGAGAGATCTATATATAGGGTTTTGGAGAAAGGATGAGTCATCTTGAGACTGGCCTGAAGCTGACTTGTGTCCTCTCTCACTTTAGTTAATCTTTAGTTCTTGAGTCCACTTGGAGAATATTGCTTCCACTTGGAGATCAAGACCCTCTTACTCATCACTAGGCGAATTCTTTGACCCAAGTGTCAGTTTGGAAGCTTCCTGGGCCGTTGACACCTTGCAGAATGACTGTGCCACTTGGCCAATCTCGCCCAGTGTAGGTAGCCTTCATCAGTTTTGACCTTCAGTGCAGGTACAAGGAGGAGCAGTTGACATTCAGCGCAGATGCTCAGTGGAGCAGCTGACATGATCCAGAAATAGCCTGTTTCTGAGTGTTTTCAGGTGGAGAACTGATTTTCAGTGCTGTGGTTTGCAGACCTTGTTCCTCTAAGGGTAAGAACAACATGTTTAGGGACTTTGGATCCCTCAGATTATTGACATTTCATGCTCCATGTTGTTAGGCACAAAAATTTCTATAACAGTTGCCCCCTAAAGTATGAGGTCGTTTATCAGGTGAAATGCTTTATTAGGAAGATCCGAAGTTCATTCAATCGCTGAGAGGTGCCCTGCAATAAAATAAAATACAATACATTATTTTTCATTCTGTTTTCATGATCTAGCTGAGGCGGGAATTCCCATGCTCAGCTTTATAAATTCATTTTGGTACACATAACAGACGACCGTCTGATGATAGACTGATAATTTTCTGCTGAAATTATCATCCTTTGAGTAGGATGATCATCTGCTGCAATAATGTACATATCAAATGTCTTTATATTTCCTGAATATATATCGCAGCCCGGATGGATGAAACTAGATCCGGGGTCTTCAATCTCGTTCGATCTTCACTCTAAGTACAAGTCGATCCATGTGAGAATTGCGTTGAAGTCGAACATGGAAAGACATCACTTGATTACCGGTCAATAAGGTAAACCGTTAACATGCGCGAGAGGAGTCACCAATAATGACAATGACCCTCAAGGTACGGCAGTACAATTCACGTGGTGTGAATAAAGGACTTGGTGTCGAACACCACGCAAAATCTTCTGGTCGAAGGTCATTGATGTATACCTGTCGCCGAAAGTGAGAAACTTGCCATTGAGGCATGCAAGCTTCAAAGTACTGGGGAGGTGTTCCTAGATCAACTTCTTGGATAATGAGCTGAAGTCGACAAGAGGCGATCCGTCAAAGGATGGCCTTAATGAATCCCACATCAATGACACGGAACGGAGCTAATGATTTTAGTGGAGGTGAAAACAAACTGTGAAATATGATTCAGGGTGGCGATCATGGATGGATGGAGGATAATGTATGGCAGTGGATGGGACACGGTTGACTCTTTCTGAACACGTCTCTTGAACATATAACGACACTGATGTGATGGATCGGTAGCATTACCCCAAATGTGGATGGTTTGGCAAGGACCATGGTGATGAGACCGGTGAATGAAACAACCCAACCCGATGTGATACGGAGGACAAAGTGTCATGTTCAAGAGCGACTTGCTACCATTATAGCTTTGAGGTTCTCCCAATTTTTCCCCAGTCATTTCTGACGAGTACCTCTTTATTTTTGTCAAGCTTGAGGAGGATAACATATGCTTGTTCTATAACTTGCCCTTCGGGCAAGCCCATCGCTATGTTTTAACGAGCCTAGCGATAGGGAAACTCGTTCTCGTCTAAAGACAAGTTTGTCACTATTTAATCATTTTAACGAGTCTAGCGACAAAGACAACTCGGTCCTTTTCATTTTTAGAGAGTCTGAAAAGGTACAGAAAGTTAACTCCAAAATTCCTTTTTCGTCATCTAATCCCTTAAGTCCGAAAAAGTATAAAACAATACAGAAGGGATGAGTTTTCGATAGTTTTAACGAGCCGAACAAAACAAGCGCTCGATCTTTTTGTGTAATAATCCCTCGGGTCCAAAAAGATTAAAATCTAGAGGAGGGATAGCTCTTCCGGTCCTTTTAACAAGCTGGAAGGCCAAAACTCGGCAAACTTTTCATATTTTACGAGTCAGATGAAAAGAGCTCAAATAAGACTCATCTTTTGAGGAATGAGTGATAAATAGGGATAGCAGCAGATTCTAGGTACAGGTTGGAATTTTCCAATCACGGCAGTGTCACAAGGATGGCTAAGTGAAATCACTCTTCGCAGCTGTTCCTCAAAATGGGTAAACAATAATATGGGGGTGAATGATCGGCCAAATGGAATGGAGGTGGCGGGTGCAAACACAACCAAGGCTTTTATGGCTAATAAATTTACGATCACAATGGTTATTTACCAATACTGGGTTCATTTTTTAAAGAGCTTGAATGCGCCAAAACACTGCTCAAAAGCTTATGTTTATTTTTTAACGAGCATGAACTATGACGCTAAAACTACTCGGATCTTGCGTTTATTTTTTAACGAGCATGAACTTTATGCTAAAACTGCTCGAATCTGCGTTTATTTTTTAACGAGCATGAACTTTATGCTAAAACTGCTCGAAATACCAGTCATAAGATAAGAAATGTCTCTTGTGAGATAGCTATTTTTTATGGAGCTTTATCTCACGAAGCTATGCTCCTGATTTGGCAAATTTTGACCTTTGCCCCATATCCTTTCTTTATGCAAGTTCGGAAAAACGGCTAATCCCAAAAATAGATAAATAACCGCTCCTAGCTTGCACTCCAAAAGGTTTGCATGCCCCCAGGTATAAAGTATGATTTCAAGGTTACCTGTCAATTTGCAGGTAAAACAATTGTTCTACCGGGAAAGGCCTACCTCTTTCAGGTTATCCAAAAATGGTTTCATTTGCTGCCGCAAATGAAACTCTTTCTTCGGCGATGTCTATCATTAGGTTACTCAAAGATGGTTACTACTTGTTGCAGCAAAGGAATCCCTTTCTTTGGAGGCTGCCCCTACTTATCCTCTAAAACATTAGTTTTAATGGGTGAGGCTTGCCTTTTACCCAAAGATGGTTACCATTTGCTGCCGCAATAGAATCTCTTTCCTTGGTAGCCTACCTGTTTAGACAAAGGTGAATGACTAGAAATCATCAAACACATAACTTTGACAAAAGAATCCTGTTCTAGAACAACCCCTCTTCCAAATACGGACGGGGTACGGACTAGTCATATTCTTTCGCAGAAATTCTACCCTATACCCAAGGTTTCCTCTGCCCGAAGCAGACCAGGATGCATGCCCCCTGGGTTCCAGTCCCCTCTTTCCGAATCACTCGCATTCATCGGGAAGGAGGACTGGGGGTGGAGACATTTCTTGGGTAAATAGACCATTGAGGGTTGGTATTTGACTATTTGCGATGCGTGATCCCGGAAATGAAAGTTGGTCTACGAGCTTGACCACCCTTCCTTCATGTGGAAAACACATTACTCTAAAGAGTGAGGAGACTATAGCTCCCATGCAATATATATAGTCACGTCCAAGGAGTAGGTTATAATCCAAGGGTCCTTGAACGACCATCACGTTTAAATTAACGGTCTTCCCTTTCAATGTAACAGGCACATTGGGGAGGATCCCTAACGGTCGACTGGTTCCTTTATCAAAGCCCGAGAGATTTCTTATCTCAGGCAAAAGCGCCGGGGAACCCAGTGCTTTCCAAGCAACAGAGGAAAGGATACTCACAGATGCCCCTTCATCAATTATAGTTCCAGCCATCATCATTCTATAAATTTGGACTATGATTCTGAATGGTATACTGGCTGGTAACTAGGGTCTCCCCAGTTGGTTCCAATCAAAGGACACAACCAGGTTGCTTGGTGGTGGGACCGAATACACGGCCGGGTACGATCCTGACGATGTTCCTTCCTGTGATAAAGGAATGGGCGCATTTCCCTGATGCTCATCAGAATCTGTGTTGATGAAAAGAATCTGGATGGTGTCATCCTTATTCTCTTCCGTGAGGGTGTCATTTGAAGATGAATCTTCAGTGACGGTGTCATTTGAGGATGAAACCTCTGAAGGATGAACCAGGTCAACTGCCGTATCGACCTTTAGACTTTCATTTGGTCTAGATTCAGTAGGTTCACTTTCAATGACTGACGCCTCAGCTGACCACTTGAGTGGGCCAGCTGTATTTTCAACCAACGAAGGACTTGGCACGAGTTTTTTGTATCCAGGAGGAAGTACTACCGGGGAAACCGGACGATCTTCCAAAACTCTCTTCGCTTCGTCTAAGAAGGGACAACGGTGGATGGCGTGACCGCCTTCACACAGTCTGCAGCGGGATCTTGCTCCCCCTCTTTGTCTTGAACCTTCACTTTCGCTCGTTGACGGTAAGTAATCAACATGGCTATCAGAGGTTGATGCTCCCGAATTGTGCAAACGAGGTGACCAGTCCCTTAGTATCTGGGGAATACAGGGACAATCTCTATGGAAATGGTCTCCTCTACATATGACACATGGCGATTTAGGCCCGGTCTGTACTGTGTGTGGGTTTTTGTCAGATGTCTTTTGCTTGCCCCCAGTCGCCTTAGGCTCCTTCTTCTTATTCTCCTTCTTCTTCTTCTCCTTCTTCTCCACGGGAGCTTGGCTTTTGCCAGCCCTACCTTGTGAAGATGAAGGATTGGAGGAAGAGTTATAAGAAGTGGAAGGCTGGTGGGCAGCTTTAGACTGATCTAACTGCTGACTCGACTGCTCAGGAACCATGGTGGTCTGAACTACATTAGTTGAGAATAGCCAAATAGGCAGGCCAATTGTTAGTCCTGGAAGCGACAATGTGGCCATGTGGGGCGCACCAACTTCTCCCCAAGAGGAGAATGGACTAGGATTTCCATCATGTGGAGTTCCTTGGTTGGGGCGTTCCATGTTCTCAACTTAAGATCAACGTGGGAATAGGAGGTGATTATGTTCCGTTTAAAATAAATTTTTATAACGACGGTTAGACACAACTTTCTTTTTCACTTTTTAAGAGTCGAGAAAAAGCTAAAGATGACTCTAGTCTCCTTCGATGTTTTAATGAGCCCGAAGTGACAAATTCTCGGATGGAATTTTTCAGTTATAGAGTTTGAAAAAGGCCAAAAGAAACTGCTCTGGAGTTCTAGGTAGAGGGTGTGCCAAACCTTTCGCAAAACCACAGAATACGTTTTACGGTACGAGTGGTCGATCTTCGTAGGGCGGCCGACACGGTTTCCTATGGATAAAGGCTTTGATCCTGTAGGGGTCTCCCAATATATACGCGACGGTACGTGGGAGCACAAGTCCGTATTGATACTTATCGCTTCATCGTGGAGGAATCACCCAACCACTCAACGCTAAGATATCACGTTTAACGACGCCGGAACACGTCTCTAGCTTAGACCTCTAGATGTTTGCGTTATGTTTCAATGCGTTGTTATGTAAATTCAATTTATTTTAAGGTTGATCTTGTTTAGCAGTTTGCCTTTATGGATCACCACGAGATGTATAAAAACACTCCTGAATGCAATCTAAGATGATAAGCAAGCTTTTCAATCTTTCAACTTTGAAAACCTTAACTACTGAGGGAGAAGGAAGATAACACCTTTTCACACAGATCATAGAGCACACACTAATGCACTTTCCTAAATCAACATGCAAACTGTCATAATGTACATGCACCATGCAAGTATTTCTTTTCTCTTTCTTAATGTTGATGAAATGAAAAAAGAAAGCTGTTGTATAACTTTGAATTCAATTTCAAGCGAAAGCAAACAAGTTCGTCCAAAATCGAAAGACACCTTACGATTTACTTATTTCGACACTTAGAAATATATCAATTCAAACCATATAACGAAAGCGAAAAACTCAATCAGCTATGAACAACAAGTAAACTAACTCTTAAGATCAGAACGACAGTTAATCACAGGTCTAGATCTAAGAGGTCAATGCAAGACTGGTTCACTTTCGTTATGGGAAACTGTAAATGACACAAGAAATACAAAAGAACAAATACAGTTTCTTTATACAACTGAGGCGGAATAATGACAAAGGAAGTTGGTTTCAGATAGGCCCACTGACTGGCAACAAACAGCAAAAACAATACTGAAAACAAGGCAAGACACTGCAGGAAACCCCAGTAACTCAAGCCAAGACTGGTCCAGCGCAGGTGTAACACTGCCTGATTGACCTTCAGCGCAGGTAGCCCCTTCGGGAACTGCGCTGAAATGCAGACAACCTTTGTACAGCCTGCAATGAAGAACGAGACTTTCGTCCGTCTTGGTTTCCGGGTCACAGATTGCTCAAAAATTCACAGTTTTTGCTCAAATCAGAAGCTATCAGTCAAGGACACACTAAGGGATCTAAAGGAGGATGAAAAGATATCACTAAGAGCTTATTATAGTCCTTGTGGATCAGCTCTTCAAATCATAAACTTGCCCAGAAACTGAGCTAGAGTAGCTGCCCTCTACTTTGTGTTTGATGGATTCAAACACAGTTCGATTCGGTACTCCCTTTGTTTATGAAATGAATAGCAAGAAACACAAACAACCAACAAGAAGATACGATCCCCAGTGGAGTCGCCAATTTGTTGGGGGGAAAAGTATCTAATGCAGAATGCCTCTATCCCACTCTGAAGGTGATAGTACTTCAGCAACAACTGAATGCAAAGCTATTCAAAGTTTCTTCTTTATGAGATGAGAGAGGGAAGAAAAGGATGATCTACTAACCATTATCTTGCACTTAATAGTCGATCCAGTCTTCACTCTTTGCTGCTTGCTCCTAGCTCCTTGCCCTTTCACCGGCCCAGCTACACACAGATCCTGTAAAAGCACAAGAAAAGGAAACTACAAGAAGCATACATCCATAATCGATTATAGGATTAGCATAAATCAAATATACAAGCATCTATTCATCATAAAGACACATGCATATAGAAGAACCTCAAATACTTTATTGATAATAGAAGTAAAGTTCTGAGAGAGTTACAACCACAGTAGGTCCAATCCAGCAACACCTCCCAGCTGAAAGAAATCTCCTCTTCACCTCCTTCAAGCAAAACACCCAATAGCTCTATACTCAAACCAACAGCACTTCCTTACTTGCACAAAATTCCAGCCTCCTTAGACCTCATGAGAGAGATCTATATATAGGGTTTTGGAGAAAGGATGAGTCATCTTGAGACTAGCCTGAAGCTGACTTGTGTCCTCTCTCACTTTAGTTAATCTTTAGTTCTTGAGTCCACTTGGAGAATCTTGCTTCCACTTGGAGATCAAGACCCTCTTACTCATCACTAGGCGAATTCCTTGACCCAAGTGTCAGTTTGGAAGCTTCCTGGGCAGTTGACACCTTGCAGAATGACTGTGCCACTTGGCCAATCTCGCCCAGCGCAGGTAGCCTTCATCAGTTTTGACCTTCAGCGCAGGTACAAGGAGGAGCAGTTGACATTCAGCGCAGATGCTTAGTGGAGCAGCTGACATGATCCAGAAATAGCCTGTTTCTAAGTGTTTTCAGGTGGAGAACTGATTTTCAGTGCTGTGGTTTGCAGACCTTGTTCCTCTAAGGGTAAGAACAACATGTTTAGGGACTTTGGATCCCTCAGATTATTGACATTTCATGCTCCATGCTATTAGGCACAAAAATGTCTATAACAACAAGAAATCAAGCAACATTTCAAAGAAACCCTTAACAAAGTTCATGAAAAAAATAACACAAAACAAGGCAAAAAATAGTGGGGGTTGTGAGGAATGGCAATGCACTTTGTGTGACCATGCTTTTAAGGGTACCTATACAAGAGTATGGCATCATATTTTGGGTAGACTTGTGTTAGGAGTGAAGGGTTGCACATGTAACCTTTAAAAAAGAATGTATATGACTAAGCTTCATATGAAATCAAATGGAAACAATGAATGAGATAGTATCATTGTATCTCCTAATAATAAGAGAGGTAGACATGAAGATTCATCCCAAGTTATGAATGAATAAAGTCACATAAAAATTTAGATTAATCAACGGAGTTCTAACACTAGGGGGACTAGTGCAAGTGAATCCATTCAGAAGATGTACAATGTCTTGCATAGGGAAGAAGCAAATGATGCGATAGCAGATTTTTTTAATGGTAAATGGAATTTCATTTAATGCCACTCATTCACCATACTATAAATAAATGGTGAGAAAAATCATAGTTGCAGGGACACAATATGCACCCCCAGGGTACAATAAAATCAGGACTTCATTCTTAGATAGAGGGGTGACATGAATGCATCGACTTATGGAGGACCTCAAACAATATTGGGTTCATTTATATTGTTCAATTATCATGGATGGTTGGACAGATATTCAACAAAGACCTTTTTTGAATGTTATTGTCACATCACCAAAAAGGCCTTATTTTTTAAAAGCAAATGATTGTAGCAGAAAAACTAAGGATGCTACTTTCATGTTTGAAATGTTGAAGGATGCAATTGATGAGGTTGGTCCTTCAAATGTGGTACATGTCATCATAGATGTATCACCTATTTGTAGTGCAGTGGGATTGATGATCCAAAGTTGATATGGGCTTATCTTATGGACTCTGTTTTGTGTACATGCCCTTAGAAATATCTTAAGAGACAATGGATTGCAAAATATAATGGATTGTAAAAATCATTTCAGATGTGAGGGAGGTACAAACATTAATTTGCAACCACCATGCTTCCTTGGAAATTTACAAGATATATTCAAAGAAGAATTTTTTAAAACCTGGAGAAACAAGATATGCCACATACTTTATTTTGGTTGAACACATGGTTGAGTTCTATGCATATTTACAAGCCATTGTTTCCTCAAAGTGGAATGCTTGACTGAGTCTAAGTCACCTCTAGCGAAGAAGGTAAGAGAAATGCTTCTTAATGAGGATTGGTGGGATGATTGTAGATATGTTGTCTCTTTCCAAAATCCAATTTTGGAGTTGATCATGTATGTTGATTCAGATTCTCTTGCTCTTGGATAAATATATTAATTTATTGATACCATGGTGGGGAACATAAAGAACATCATTCGCCAAAGAAACCCTTCTTTGGATTTTTTCTATGAAATCCACAAGATGATAGAGAAAAAATGGTTTAAACTCAATACCTCTCTTCACATGGATGCATATGCCCTTAATCCAAAGTGGTTTATGGAAAGACCAAATAGAATTCTTCCTATTGATGATGAAGAGGTAAAACAAGGGTTTATTGATGCTATAATTAAGATGTATAATGTTGATGAAGAAAGTGTGATATGGGAGCAATTTATTGATTTTGGTACATTAAGACCTCATGCATTCATCCAAGATGCAAAGAGGTACGTCAAGCATTATGCTCAGAAGAAACCCCTTGGATGGTAGATAATATATGGGGGCCAGGTCCAAGAGCTTTGAAATCTTGCTTCACATTTGTTATCTCAGGTTGCTAGTTCCTCGGTTGTTGAAATGAATTGGTCCACTTATAGTTTCATACTCTTTTTTAAGAGCAATAAACTTACCTCTAAGATAGCAGAGAAACTTGTTTATGTGCATAGTAGTTTTCGACTTTGTTCAAAGAAGCTACCTGAATATTTAGGACCTCTTGCAAGATGGATGTGAACACTAAAGATGCTGCCCAATTTGACGATGATGATGATAATCCTTTACAAAATGCAAGATTGGTTGACATACATTTAGATGACATTGTTGCATTTGATGATGATGATGATGATGTTGATCTAGTACCCAGCGAGGCTCAAGCTTATATGGATCTCCTTGATGTTGACAATCATACAATATGATCATAAGATTTGTATTTTTGTTGCTATATTTTGGCTATTGGGCATTTTGAATTATGTACTACAATAGGATTTTTCCTTTTTAAATTTTTTCTAGTATGAACATCAATATGATTTGGGTGGCTTTTAGTTTTGGTTTTAACGTTTTATGGTTGTCTCTTGAATCATTTAAACATTCAATTTGGTATGTACATTTAATATTTACAATATTTAATATATATACATACATATATATATATATATATATATATATATATATATATATATATATATATATATATATATATATATATATATATCTATATATATATCTATATATATATCTATATATATATATAGATATTTATTTATTTATTAATTTTTAATTTTTAATATATTATAGCTCCCAACTTGACGTTTCTTGTAAATTTGGCTAAAGCTTCTACCCGTGCCAAATACTTGTTCCTATGTACCCAAACTACCCACATATCAAAAACGCATGCAACATAGGGCATCATCATCACTCACACATTTCTTCTCTATCCTTCTCTCATTGGTTCGTAGAGCTATTGGGTAGATCGTTTCTCACACGTGTTACAAGGAGGACAAATTTTTTGTGCAGATTGATATATATGTATATATATATATATATATATATATATATATATATATATATATATATATATATGTCTATATATATGTGTATATATATATATGTCTATATATATGTGTATATATATATATGTCTATATATATATATATATATATATATATATATATATATATATATATATATATATATATATATATATATATATATATATATATCTATATATATATATATATATATATATATATCTATCTATATATATATATATATATATAATTTTTAATATATTATATTATTGTCACTCCCAACTTAACATTTCTTGTAAATTTGGGCAAAGCTTCTAGCTGTGCCAAATACTTGTTCCCATGTACCCAAACTACCCACATATCAAAAATGCGTGCAACATAGGGCATCATCATCACTCACACATTTCTTCTCTATCCTTCTCTCATTGGTTTGTAGAGCTATTGGGTAGATCTTTTCTCACACGTGTGACAAGGAGGACAAATTTTTTGGGCAGATTGTTATAGCTCCAAATCTCACTCTTATGGTTTGTGATGCTATACTCATGGCCTAGGGCAACCCCTCCTTCCAGACCTAGTCCCAAAATTAAAAAAACAGTGTTTTATCCCTTATACGCGACATTGCCCTGAGTTAAACGCGAGTCTGTGTATAGCCAACCCGCGTGTATGTATTAAAACACTTAAAAAAATATAAAATTCCTTCTTTTCGAGCGGAGATCGTGGGTTTTACCTGCTGATCACCTGTTAGTGCCTGTGGCCCAACTGTTCCCAACCAACTCCTAACTAAAAAACTACTTTGGAGATGGTATAAAAAGACCTCAAAGGGAAGGCCTAAGGAAGGAGAGAATAGAGAGAAAGGTTATTATGCTGAGATTTTTCCCTTGACCAGGTCTGAAGTCCCTTGTGCCTTCTGCACTTCCCCCATTTTGTACAGGAAACCTTTGTTTCCTTGTGTGTTGATGTTCATCCACCATTTATGACATCATGGAGAGAGTCATGGAAGGAGTTTTGTTAGAGGCTTGAGGATGGAATGGATCCGGAAGGAAGCTTTCCTTGGAGCCTGCTGAAGGTGACTCAGGTGAACATATTCCTTTTTATGTACTTTATTTGTCTATAATAAAAGAAACACATGTCTTGGTTCCCGAAATGAATCTTCTTTATGTTAATGATATTCATGTTTAGAATTCATGTGTAAATGGTTGTTTGGATTTCATAACTAACTACATTTCTTTATAACATGAAGAGGGTTTCTTTATAAGTTTTTGTCCATGTACTGCTGTGTTCTTTGAATTGTTTGTTTTGTAGGACAAAAGTGAAGAAGGGAACTCGAAGAAGGGTTTGGACCCTAAAGGCCTTCTCAAACGTAGGACCGAAGGTACATACCCTTATCATATAATTTGCTTATAATAGCATAATGGCTGTATGAATGCATGTTTCTTTGAATAGACAACTTTCAGTCTGCTAGGGTTTCACCCAAAAAGCCCTATGGGAGTAATTCCCTCTACCAGAATTGGCAACTCCACTGGGGACAACACTCTTGTTGTTCCTAGTTTGGGTGTTTTTCAAGCCAATCAAGGCTCAGCTGCCTTGTCTACTTGTTGTTACTGTCTGGTCTGTTCTTGAACTTTAAGCTTTGCCAGTTTCTTCAGTTTGTCTTTTTTATTTTTCTTGAAGCTTTCCATATACGCTGTTTTTCTTAGACACAGAGACGTATATACACTTGTTTCTTTGAGTGAACCCGCGTATACGCAGGTTTCCTCAGACACAGTCGCGTATACACGCAATCTGTACTACAGTACAGTCGCGTATATCTTGCATTTTTCAAGATTTATAAATCTTTTTAGTCTCTCGAGGTTTGTCTGGTGGTTTGAGTCAGTCTGAAACAGTCATTTTCCAGTATCAGTTATTTTTTTTACAGCGAGCATCTCGTTCCGAATTCTCTATGATTATAAGGAGTATTGGTCTTGTTTTTGTTGATTGCAAGCATCATCGTTTTTTGCTAAAGCACGCAAGATTTCTTGCTAGGAATCTTGGCAGCTCTGTTTCATCAGGGTAGGAAGATTGAATTCAATCTTTGTGTTAATCTTGCTTTTGGTGACTTTTTGTTTTCTTGAAAAAATCACTTTTTGTGACCATCTACTTCTTTGTTTCATGAAAGTTGTTGTTTGACACTTTCTTGGAATTTGTCTTTTTGATCTTTTTGGTTTTCATTGCCAAGGCTTTCATTGCTGCTTTTTATTGTTAAGAGCGATTTCAAACACATTTATTTTTTATGGGTTTTCATCCATTGGGTGGTGTTGATTCGAAAAAGTGTTTAATTGCCTATTCTTCAATCACAAGTTTCAGTGTTGTCGAGAACATTTTTTGAAAAGACTTTTTTGTTTGTTGCTTTGAAGAAAATCTTTTGAGAATCTTAGTTTTTCTTTCTTGAACTTGATTTTCATTTGATTTCCTTTTAGTGAAGTGAAAGTGCTTTATGTTTGTCTTAGAACTTGTTTTTAGTGTTTAGACGAAATGAATAATAACATTTCATATTCCATCTAGGCATTGTAAGTGGCAAGATAAAGATTGATAAGCAAGCAACTTTCATTTTTTGGTTTTTAGAGTAGTTTTAAATCTTGCATCCACATATAGTTGTTGCATTAGGATAGATTTGCATCCCATTTTAGGCATATATAGCTTTGTTAGATTTTTTGAGTGTGAAGTGTGCATTAACGAAAAGAAAAGGAAATTTTTTTTTATTAGAAGTACCTCTAAACCCTATAGAAATTGCTCTTCATCGAAAAATGAAAAAGTGCATGTGCATGTAGTTAAGTTTTTATTAATTTCTTTTGTGTCAAAAAACACCACTAGTTTCACTTCCATTACCTTGTGACTTAAAGAACAGCCTAATAAAATCAAGCGCTAACTAAAATTCACTAAAACTTTTTGTTTTAGTCAGTTACATCAACAAGATTAGGATTTTAGGGCCTTGGATTAGGCGAGTGGAGAGTTAACTCTCTAAGGCCATATAAACGTCAAACGTAGGAGTCTGAATAACGAGAGAAAATCCAATAGCGTTAGGAAGACCAGGAAAGCTCCGGATCTGGGAGTTAAGCACGAGGGTCTGGGAAGACAGGGAAGAGAGATACCCCCTCTCCTACTTGTCCGAACTTACCTCACAACTATTCCGCCTGGCTTCTGCGACGAGTTGGTATCCATAGTTACTACTCCTAGGGAACTACACAGGTGGCTGCGGAGGGGAATCCTGTGGCACCTGAGGTTGACGTTGCATCACTCTCGACAGTACTACTGGAGGGCACCATTGCGAAGCTTGGGGGCTTGCACCGGCACAGGCTGTTGTTAGGAGGTCAGCGTAACTTCCTCTGATACCTTCGCTGATAGGACTGGGCCCTCATCATCCCGGACTATCTTCAGAAGGCCCCTTATTTCACTTTCTCGTATTTTGGTGTCCGGTCTTAATCACCCAGAGCAGAAATACTTGGAAGTTGTTTGACTGGCTATAGCTTTAGGGACTTTATAGTGTGTGCTCTGTGCTCCTAGTTGGCCTAGCTTTCAATTTTTTGAGTCTTTAGTTAGATCATAACAAAAAATTCAAAGTGGCTGACCGATCTCCAAGACGGTCTCGAAGACTTCATGGTCTCTCGCCACCAAGTTTAGAGCCTTCTCCTAGAAGGCGCAGAGCAAATACTACCGGTGGGTTTCGTCCCACGCCGGTTGACGCATCGGGGATTGATCCTCCTCTCGGGGGCATTAGCGGCCAAGCAAGGCCTAGCACTTCTGAGCAAGAGAGGGACACTCCAGTCCTTTCTCGAGTTCTCTTTCAAGCAGAGAATAACATAGAGGTAGAAGAACTTTTAGAGTCATTAGTGGCTCCAAATTCTCCACTACCATCTAGTCATCCAAACGTACTGCAATACGTTGGGACTTCGACACATAGACTGTCAAGTCCACGTTATGCTACGCACTTACCATCGATGACCACTACTGGAAGCATGGCTTCGATGAGTCCTATGAATATGCAAACCCCAACATCAGTCCAAGGGGGAGGAACCATTTCCATCCCCTCCGCTTCCTTGTTCGGATCTTTTGCTAGCACATCTTTAGTTGGGTCTACCTCCATTCCGTCCACGAGTGGAAATGCCCAAACCAATGCTTTTGGTACTGGATTCTTCCCTTTTTGCACCCACTCACATGGTATTCCATCGGTTCCGTTTAGTACCGCTACGTCCATGATGGGCAGATCGGCTTCATTCCAGGGTTTTCCTTTAGGAAGTGGTCATATACAACATTCCAACCCAACGATAGGATCCGTGCCTTTTTCTTCTGTAGGACAAAGCAACAATCCTTTCCAAGGTTCGAATAACCCTGGGGTTAGTAGCGCGGGAACTGGGAATCCGTTTATCGGCCAACAAGGGAATAGGCCATACTCCATGGTTAGTATGTTTCAAAGTATTCCTCCCCTTGCTTCGGCTTGGAATCCGTATCAGGGGTTATCAACTCCCTACAATCCTTTAGGAGGAAACTTCGCTGGTTATGGAGGTTATTCGGCCGGAGTTGGTCAAACTCCGAATTTTGCTAGACCACAAGGCTTGCCTTTTGGTTCAGCCGGTTCTACTAGTTACTTCAGGCATCCTGGTGCCTCCCAAATTCCAGGACAATCTTTTCAAAGCTTTGGGAGTTTTGCCCAGTCTGGGTGGAATCCCCAAGGTCCTTCTAGGCTTCCGTTTCTGGCAACGTTAAACTTGCTAGATCTCACTAAGTTAACAAATGACCCAATCAAGTACAATCTGGCCTGGCCTCTGGTCCCAACCAAACTCCCTTCGGACATTCCAAAATTCGAAAGGAAGAGTGGTGAAGACCCAGGCGACCATGTAACCACATTCCATTTGTGGTGCTCATCTAACTCCCTTATCGATGACTCAATTAGGTTGAGACTCTTTCAGCACACCTTGACTAGTAATGCGGCCAAATGGTATATAGAGTTTCCAGGGGGCAACTTTACATCGTTCGCTGACTTAGCCAATATTTTCTTAAATCACTTCCAGTTGCTTGTCTGATATGATGCTGGAACTGAACTTCTGGCCACCTTTCGTCAGGATAAGGCAACCCACATTTCTAACCATATTCAGGAATGGAGACGGAGAAAGAGGCTCATTAAAGCCGAAATCCCTCCGGAGTACCATCTCGAGTGGTTTTTGAAGTCTTTACAACCCGATATCTCCAAGGATGTCTCCATGTCTGGGGTCTATTCTGAGGAGCAAGCCATTTTTAGGGCCCAGCAATTAGAATTGATCTACTCTCAGTCTGGGATCATACAAAAGTACTTTCCAGATGCTCCTGGATCTAAGGTTGATGTAGCTAAGTCGAAGCCAGGTCCACACGTGGATGGTATCGTCGGGTCAGTAGACACAACTACCGTGAACTTGTTGAATCAATTGCAGCAGTTGTCCTTGTAAACTGCTTCTAACAACCAAGTCACATCGTCTAATCCCCTCGCTTCCCAAACTTCTTCAATAAATGTCGTCCAATCTGATAATCCCAAAGGAAATCAAAATTCCAATTGGGAAAAAGAAAGGACGAGGTAAGAAAAAGAACCAGGATGGGAAGCCTGATGCAAATAAATCTGGCAACAATGCTGGTGGTGGTAGAAATGAGTCGAGAAAGAAAGTCAAGTTTCCATGCAAGTTGTGCAGTGGAGACCATCTAACTCATCTCTGCCCTAAGATTGAAGACGCTCAGCGCTTGTTAGGACAACAAGGGACTTCTAGTTCTCAAGCTGTGTTAACCAACCCATTTCCCCAAGGGCATCAACTTCTTGTTGGCGCGAGTTCGAACCCTGGAACCTCCGCTGGGGGCAACCAGGAAGGGGAAAAATCGTCAAATGTTTTCATGATGGGTTCTAACATCCATGTGGCTACTCGGTGACGTGATTATGGTGAAGCTGAAACTTCCAAGGACAAGACTGTTCCCGGAAGTACTAACCTTCATATTGAGCGACCCCCTGTCGAGACTATACCACGGATACCGAAAGGTTCCGCTAAACGCGCGACGATTAATCCTAATGCTAGGGCCACCCAGAATTACTCCATTATGGAGGATCTGGCTCAGAGTCCGTGCGCCATGTCCGCTTTAGAGGTTCTCCAGTCGTGTCTGGCTCAGAGAAGTGCTTTACTCTCCGCGATTGGAGCAGTCGATCCAGCTAACTCTTTAGTGCTCACTTTTGACATGTTAAATGTCAAAAAGTGACTCCCTCATCATATGGCTTTTCAAATAAAGTCTACATACCGGAAAATCAATATTTTTCGCACCGTAGTAGATGAAGGAGCTTCCACATGCGTTATGTCGATGTCATGCTGGAAGGCTATTGGATCACCTTCGGCTGTTCCTTCACCCACCGTCCTGACTGCATTTGACAGTCATTCTCACAAGCCGCAATGGGATTATCCCGGCCTTTCCTATATGTGTTGGGGGAAAGGTCGTCAATATTGAAGTAGAGGTCATAGACGATAACCTAGACTATAATCTCCTATTAGGAAGGAACTGGGTATATGAGATGGATGCCGTTGTTTCGACTCTGTTTCGTGTTATTTGCTTTCCTCATGAGGGGAAAATCGTTAAGGTCGATCAATTGGATTATTCTCCAGTTGATCCTCAAGCAAGCTCTGACTCTACTGTCCCTTTAGTGGATAACCCTCGCCCGCCGACTGAGAATTTAGGAGTAGGGATGTATTCCTCATTGATGGGTACATTTGATCTTCCCTCTCCTTTCACTAAAATTAATGCTATTTCATCATCTAAGGAGTCTCCTCGAGAAGAGTTCTTCCGAAATCATTATTTTTCAGACCCTTGGACCTTGCCTTCACCTACGACCACATTAGTTGAAGGACAAGTAAATGGAATGGCATTCCCTATATCTGCAGCTGAGCTTAGATATCAGTTTATCGTAGACTCTGCAGACAACCATTCTACTCCTTTTTCCGAAGAGGAGTTATATGGTCATGTGGCCCCGGCTTGGAGCCTTGATTCTACCTCTGCCTTGGACTGCTTAGATTCGGTTCTGCCTTCTGAAGAAGCAATCCTCGAAGTAATGATGGGTATAGATCGACCTTGGGAAGACTTACACCATCGTTCATACTTTCTTCCTCCATTGCAGGAAGTAGAATCTAGATTCTCCGAGCTCTTTACTAGTGATGTTTGTACGGTGTCGAACCCTTTGGCTCCAACACACGTTCGTGCCGAAGGTAATATGTCGGTAATTTCAAAAATGATACCTATAAACATCTCTAGGGACCCTAACGTCATCAAGAATATCTTCATCAGAATTGAGTGTTCCCCTGAAGAAATTCAAATCTACAACGACTTGTTTAAAGAATATCGTGATGTATTTGCTTGGTCTTATGAGGAAATGCCTGGCATTGATCCTTCTATTGTTCAACATGAGATCAAGACGTATGAAAACGCGAAACCAGTTCGTCAAAGGCTTCGGCCGGTTAACCCTAGGAAACAACAGCTATCAAAGCTGAGGTTGAGAAGCTGCTAAGGGCGGGTTTTATATACCCTCTTCCTCTTACGGATTAGGTTTCTAATCCAGTCCCTGTGGACAAAAAGCAAGGAACAATCCGAGTATGCATCGATTTTAGGGACCTAAACAAGGCTTGTCGGAAAGATAATTACCCCACGCCATTCATTGATCAGATTATCGACGAGTGTGTGGGTAATGAAATTTTTTCCTTCATGGATGGTTTTTCAGGTTATAATCAAATCTCTATCCGTCCTGAAGATCAACATAAGACAACTTTTATATGTCCCTAGGGTACCTTTGCATATAGAAAGATGCCTTTTGGTCTTAAAAATGCTAGAGCCACTTTTCAGCGGGCCATGTCATACGCTTTCCACGACATCAAACATGTCATCGAGGCATACTTGGATGATCTCGCTGCTCGTTCTCGAAAGAGAACTGATCATCCTAGTCATCTTCGATTGGTTTTTGAACTTTTTCGTTTTTATAAAATCCGGTTGAATCCCAACAAGTGCGTTTTCACGGTTACATCCGGTCGGTTGTTAGGGTTCATACTGTCCAATGAAGGGATTCGAGTTGATCCCTTCAAGGTTGAGGCAATAGTTCAGTTGCCTCCCCCGTCCTCAATTCGTCAACTTCAAAGTCTTCAAGGGAAGGCTAATTTCTTAAGACGGTTTATAGAAAACTATGCCGAGATCACTAAAGGGTTCATGCGTTTGCTACGGAAAGGAGTTCCATTTGTGTGGGACGACTTTGCGCAGCGGTCGTTTGATGCTTTGAAAAAGGCATTAGTCTCTGCCCCGCTTTTTATTCCACTAGATTATAGTAGAGACTTCCTTTTATATCTCGCTGCAGCAGAATCAACCATTGGTATGGTTCTAGTTCAGGAGGACGATGCTCTTGCTGAGCACGTGATTTATTATTTGAGCTGAGGCTTAATAGGTCCTGAACTCCGCTATTCTCCGGTTGAGAAGTTGGCCTTGGCAGCTGTCCACGCTGTCCAGAGGCTCCGTCATTACATCCTGCTACGCAAAACTTTTGTCTTAGCGGCAGTCAATCCATTTCAATTTGTCCTCAGTAGGCGAGTGATTGGGGGCAAATATAATAGATGGATAGTCATTTTGCAAGAATTCGATCTCGAGTTCTTGTCTGCCAAATCTAAGAAATCCATGGTTTTCGCGGAGCTAATTTCTGAGCTTCCTTGTGGAGAGGATACTATTTATGAGGAAAGTTTTCCCGACGAACATTTATTCCTCATCTCTTCACTCGACCCTTGGTATGGAGATATCATTGTTTATCTCCAGACTTCGACGTTTCCCTCTACTTTCTCCATGGATGAACGTTGCAAATTACGTCACCTGGCTAAAAACTATGTTATCATTGGTGACACATTATATCGTCGAGGGGTTGATTCAATCCTTCGGCGCTGTTTAACCTTAGAGGAAGCAGAGTCTGTGCTCAATGATTGCCACAATGGAGCTTGTGGCGGTCATCTATCAGGGTTTGCTACAGCCCAGCGCATCTTACGTGCCGGCTATTTTTGGCCTTCACTCTTTAAAGACTGTGTGGAAGCAGTCAAATGCTGTCACCCATGTCAAATTTTTACTCGGAAGATGCGTGCGCATCCAGCTCCCCTTTTCCCCGCTGTCACCGTCGGTCCCTTTACTAATTGGGGTATTGATTTTACAACTTGTAATCCACCTTCAACAACAAATCACAAGTACATTATCGTGGCTGTAGACTACTTTACGAAGTGGGCCGAGTCCATGCCTACTTATAAGAACGATAGTGACACGGCAGCTTTGTTTCTTTTCAATCAGGTTATCTCAAGATTCGGTATCCCAAGAGAGATTGTCACTGACCATGGCAGTCATTTCCAGAATCAACTAATGTCCGAATTGGCTCTTAAATTAGGTTTCTGTCAGGAGCATTCATCCCCTTATTATCCTCAGGCCAATGGACAGGTCGAGGCAGTCAATAAAACTCTTAAGACGATACTCCAACGGACAATTGATGAAAATCGGTCCAATTGGCGCATTATGTTGTATTTGGCTCTTTGGGCATACCGAACCTCCGTCAAAACGGCTACTGGTTTTACTCCTTTTCAGTTGGTTTATGGGATGGAATCTATCTTTCCGGTCAAATGTGAAATTCCATCTCTTAAGTTGGCTGTTGAGCTTCTTCCTGAGACTTCGAGTCTCGAAGAGCGCCTAGTTCACTTGGAACATCTCGATGAGCAGCGTCGAGATGCCGCCACGGTGAATGAGGCTCATAAGAAAAGGGCTAAAACCTAGTATGATAAGTCTGTCCGTCCTCGAGTCTTTTCTGAAGGTGACCTTGTCCTAGTCTATGACCAAGATAAGGACACCTTGGGGGCAGGCAAATTTAATCCTATGTGGTACGGTCCTTTCATTATTAAACGAGTTTTAGAAAAAGGATCGTATGAGTTAATTGATTTCGAGGGAAACAAGCTGGCGGAGCCCCGAAACGGGCTCTACCTAAAGAAGTACTTTGCTTAGTTTTGGCCAGGCAATGGCTTCTTTGTATTTTATGTATATTTGTACATATATCATCGAGAGTGTTCTGATATCAGCACTTTTTGGTCTCCTTTGGCAGGTGTTGATGGATGATTTGGTCTATTTTGGGTTCGCCGATGGTGCTAGTCGGCACACTCGGAATCTTGCTTCCGCAGCTTGGGTACTCTATTATCCAACTGGTCAACTGATGGCATCAAGAGGCGTGTGCATCGGTCTTGCTTCAAACAATATGGTCGAGTATACTGCTGTTATTAATTTATTATCCGAGGCAATCTCTTATGGGATCGACTCGTTGGTAGTGTATCTTGATTCTCAATTGATAGTGTCTCAATTAAATAACATTTATCGGGTACGGGATCCATCTTTATATCGCCAGTATTTAAGGGTGAGGTTGTTGCAAAGATCATTTACTTATATTAATTAATTGCATATTCCAAGATCTCATAATTGGTTAGTTGATTCTATCGCTAATCAAGCATTAGACTGGCATGTTAATCATTCATCACAATAAAATCAAGCATCAAAAAGTCAAACTGTATATATATATATATATATATATATATATATATATATATATATATATATATATATATATATATCGTAAAGCGTCTCGGGTGTACATATGTGTGTCCAAAAAATATACAAAATTGGGACTCAAATTCCCATAATCATGTCCGGCATATCAAATGCCTCGGCTCAGGATGAGCGTCTAAGTATGTCACTATAGCATTGGCCACGCGCCGAAAGATGTGAACCCAATCACGTGGCATGCCAACCACATGACGCTGCATATCCTCAGGAAGGTCCTCTATGACGACCATCGGTACTCGGCAGCTCAGTCTCGCCAAGTGTCGCTGGACGTTGTTTAGAGTCCGTTCTGTATCAGCAGCCGCCTCTTCGGCTCCTCGGCCACGCCGTCCATGCCGCGGGAATCCATCTGGTCATACAGGCCCAATGTCTGGAACATGATCATCATATCAGTCATTTGAATCTCATCAAAAAATATTTTTCAAAATTCATCATTATATTTGAAAAATCCAAAAAATCATAAAATCAAAAAATCTTACCGATCTCGCCCCATGCTGCATTTGGTGGTAACGCTAAATCAGGATCTCCTCGGAAATCCAGTCCAGCATAGGGGTAGTCGTCCACGGCGATGATCTGCTGATCCCACCAGGTGAAGAAGTCATAGTCGAAGGCAGTCCTTGGGACCTCCCCACCCCCCAGACGTTTCATCAGATCAGCCCACCAGCCCATGCGTGGATTGCGTGGGGTGCTGATGGAAACTGCTACCCTGGGGCGGAGTGCAGGAACCTTCTCGAAAAAGAAACTACACGAGATGCTCCCATATCCAAAGTTTTTAGTCTGACCCCTCCTGATAGAAGTGAGCTGGCTCTTCATGTTGGCCAGAAGAGGAGTACACCAGTCGAACACAGTAGTGAGACAGTCAACTGCCACGCTCATGTTTTGTCGTGATGCCTGATGCAGAGAGGATGATCCGTTCACCCGAGCCATGGTGAACAGGATTATCTTAAGTGACAAACTCGCCACATGTGTGATAGAAATATGGCTCCCAACCTTCTTGGGATGTCCAGGGCAGTATATCTGTACATAGTCCTCTATCGAGAGACTACTTCGTGTCCTGCCTCGGGCTGTACTACCTCTCCCCCGTATAAAATAGATGTCCTCCACTTCTACCCTGAGCGACATCTGATCGATCATAAAAGATTCCTCATCGACATCCCAATAATCAATGAGCATCTCAAGCAATCGCGTGTTCGCTTTCATATTTGGCAATTTGAAAAATTTAAGCAAACCGCATCCCCGGAGTGCATCTAATGCTTCTAGACTGTTCATATCTTCATTGTCTACCGCTGCGTGCTCTCTTTCGCGCCACGTGACAGGCATCCTGAGAAAAAATCGATTTTAAACCGTTAGTTTTTGTTTAAAAATGATTCGCAGTGTATACACGGATCCCTGTGCACACAGACGCGTCTAGGGCCCGCGTGTACGCGGGTTCAATATTACCAACCCGCGTATACGCCGCGAGTGAATTTTGGACAAAAGTTTAACGGTGAAACATCAATCATAAATCTTAAAACTTGTCACAATCAATTGCAAGCTAAGTATAAGGGTTACCTGGAGGTATTCGACGAATTTGAACGGTTGAATCTGGCTGTGGGAAGTTTTCTCCTTTTGCTCCAAATCGTTTGCTCTCAAACTCAAATGGTAAAAATGTTGAGTCCAAAATGCTTTTTATAAGTTTTGAAAATGCAAAAAGTTTTCAAAATTTTATTTTGTTTGGCCTCATGTGACTTTTAACTTGGGAGCTTGGAATGTCGAGATTGGTTTGTTTTTCAGGACATTTTGGACATTTTTCAGTTTCGAGACGGTTCCATGACTGTTGACCCGTCATGGCAGGTATCGTGTTCTTACTGGCATATAGGTTAGGGACACCATTTTTCCGTTGCATTATGCATACTAGCCTCCATTTGACCGATACATTTGCCATAGGGTCGATCCCATCGTGTTATGGTTCGTAAGCCATCTTCACTCGCCGATTCTTTAAATCATGACACGATGGTAGAGCCGTCCTTTACATGGGCATCCTAGTTAGCACCTCATTGACATTTGTTGCCCATGCTGCTCCGATTTGAGTAGGCTCGGGAGTCCTCTGTAGTCCCGCCATGACTTATGCGTTGAAGACTCATTCCTCTTAGCTTCTCCGCTTTGTTCTGGCCTTATACCCTAGAGGCTCCTTTGTGTTGAGTTGTATTATTGCATTGCATGTTGACCACTTGCACCTTTTGGCCTAGAGCCGGCTTCACTGGGACTCGTGTTTAAGCCAACGTTTGACCATGACGTCTACAAAATCAACCTTGCATACCTTTGACTTCTACAGCTTGACACACCTTGACCCGTGAAAGGAACATACCTTTGAGTGTCACAGACCAGTTTTCACCTCCCTGCATTGAGCATAGGAACGTTCCTTTCCCAGGAACTAGATCATCTGTTTCACCGACACTCGTTATTTCCACTGTACCATAGCATTCTTTTATTCTTTTTCCAGCTTAACAGAAAAAGACAAAAAAATTAAATATTCCAAAAGGAGCGGGAACGGGACATTATTTCCATTTATTGTTGGCAGCTAGAGTCAGTCATGTCGCCCTTGAACAAAGAACTCAAAACAAAGTCTCCTCCGCATGGGTGGGATTTAGTTTGACTTAGGTACGCCATAACCTTGTTATTGAGTCAGTTCTCCCCCGATTGGTTATATCTTCCAATCATATGGAGGGTTCGTTCGTGCCTCCTGCATGGCGAACTTATACCGAGTCATCATATGCTGCCACATAGTCACATTGAGTCGTGCTTTTGTTCAAGGGAAGTTATCCTAAGTTGGCCTCTCTGCGGTGTCTCTTGACTCATTTTTCAGTCGGCCATCCCTGGTTGTCAGTGTCATGTCTATCATCACATCAGTTATATTGGTCCTCTACTCGTGTCGGTTTGAGAAGGTCCCCATTGACTTCTTGCTGGCGGGTCTTGTCCTTATCGACGACGACACCTTGCTCTGAGGACAGACCTAGAGCCGCACCCTGGCCCTATTTTCATTATTGATAGGTTACCTTGTGCTCAGCATCGATCAGTATCATGGGTCTTTGACTGAGTGGTTTCCCTTATGTTCGACATCAGCTTACATTATCACACATTGGGATTCGTGTAGTACCTTAGTTTCCATTTGACCCTATTGGTGGATACCTCGCCTCTGTGTTTTATCCCTTATACGCGACATTGCCTTGAGTTAAACGCGTGTATACGTGGGTCTGTGTATAGCCAACCCGCGTGTATGTATTAAAACACTTAAAAAAATATAAAATTCCTTCTTTTCGGGCAGAGATCGCGGGTTTTACCTATTGATCACCTGTTAGTGCCCATGGCCCAACTGTTCCCAACCAACTCCTAACTAAAAAACTACTTTGGAGATGGTATAAAAATACCTCAATGGGAAGGCCTAAGGAAGGAGAGAATAGAGAGAAAGGTTATTATGTTGAGATTTTTCCCTTGACCAGGTCTAAAGTCCCTTGTGCCTTCTGCACTTCCCCCATTTTGTACAGGAAACCTTTGTTTCCTTGTGTGTTGATGTTCATCCACCATTTATGACATCATGGAGAGAGTCATGGAAGGAGTTTTGTTAGAGGCTTGAGGTTGGAACGGATCCGGAAGGAAGCTTTGCTTGGAGCCTGCTGAAGGTGACTCACGTGAACATATTCCTTTTTATGTACTTTATTTGTCTATAATAAAAGAAACACATGTCTTGGTTCCCGAAATGAATCTTCTTTATGTTAATGATATTCATGTTTAGAATTCATGCGTAAATGGTTGTTTGGATTTCATAACTAACTACCTTTCTTTATAACATGAAGAGGGTTTCTTTATAATTTTTTGTCCATGTATTGTTGTGTTCTTTGAATTGTTTGTTTTGTAGGACAAGATCTTTCCCTATCGACTCCGACTCATTGCTCTGGGGCAAAGATCTAGAGTCCATTTGGCAGTACCTTGGGGTTTGCAGTCATTAGTGGCAGATCCTTCGCTATCGACAGTGGGAAACCATCATTGTCTCCTGATCGATAGATTCTTACAAGTGTTCGACTCCAGCTCATCTATTCACACTTGTTAGATTGTACTGGGTACCTTGACGCTCATTATCATTATCGGTGAGTAGTCTAGCGTTTGTTAATGGTATACATCAATGACCGGTAATGAAACGATTTCTCACATGGTTTAATTCAGATCATTTATTGCCATGGTGTAGAAATGTACCACGGCGGTCGGTGAAGACCTCAGGTTGTATCAGCATTCATTGGTTCACTTGACAGTTGCTCATGTTGCTGCTAGTTGATACCACTCCACTTTATATGTTGCAGTCAGTCATGGCGACATTCTATATGCTGGCACCTGAGTTTGTAGTGTAGTACTATCCTCTTCCATCATGTTCAGTTGGTACCTTTTGGGATTAGTCTTTGATATCAGTGATCCGTTGCATCTTTCAGCATCATTGACAGTCTTATATGTGATATTCAGACATGTACTTCTTCATTATGATCAGATGATCCATTATGTATCTTTCAGTCATTTATACTTATATACTTAGTGGATCCACTTTTACTTGATATGCGGGCATGCTTTACTTTTTCTGAGCATGGGTATGCCCGCCTCAGACAGTGTTTCTTTCTTATCTCCTTTGGTGGCTTGCCAGGCTGAATTCTGGTGAAGTCCTCCTCGGTTTCTGACAGACTTCCTTTCCATGTACTCGCATAATATATTTCAGCCATCATGTACCCCTTCTGACCTCATATATTAGGGGGAATCTGTTATAGCTCCAAATCTCACTCTTATGGTTTGTGATGTTGTACTCATGGCCTAGGGCAACCCCTCCTTCCAGACCTGGTCCCAAAATTAAAAAAACAGTGTTTTATCCCTTATACGCGGCATTGCCCTGAGTTAAACGTGTGTATACGCGGGTCTGTGTATAGCCAACCCGCGTGTATGTATTAAAAAACTTAAAAAAATATAAAATTCCTTCTTTTCGGGCGGAGATCATGGGTTTTACCAGCTGATCACCTGTTAGTGCCTGTGGCCAAACTGTTCCCAACCAACTCCTAACTAAAAAACTACTTTGGAGATGGTATAAAAAGACCTCAAAGGGAAGGCCTAAGGAAGGAGAGAATAGAGAGAAAGGTTATTATGCTGAGATTTTTCCCTTGACCAGGTCTAAAGTCCCTTGTGCCTTCTGCACTTCCCCCATTTTGTACAGGAAACCTTTGTTTCCTTGTGTGTTGATGTTCATCCACCATTTATGACATCATGGAGAGAGTCATGGAAGGAGTTTTGTTAGAGGCTTCAGGCTAGAACGGATCCGGAAGGAAGCTTTGCTTGGAGCCTGCTGAAGGTGACTCAGGTGAACATATTCCCTTTTATGTACTTTATTTGTCTATAATAAAAGAAACACATGTCTTGGTTCCCGAAATGAATCTTCTTTATGTTAATGATATTCATGTTTAGAATTCATGTGTAAATGGTTGTTTGGATTTCATAACTAACTACCTTTCTTTATAACATGAAGAGGGTTTCTTTATAAGTTTTTGTCCATGTACTGTTGTGTTCTTTGATTTTTGTTGGAAATTTCATTTTTGGCAGGATGTACAAATTGGCAAAAAAATTGAGAAATTCTGAGCAATTTGACCTGCGTTGACCACATGCATGTTTGACTAAAGAAGTTGACTTCAATTGAGCAAATTTGACTGTTGTTTTGTGGACGATTTTGACTGTTATTTGACCTGCTAAAGAAATTGAATTTGATTGCCTCTGACCAAGCTTCAAAGGGGAACATTTGTTGTAGCATTTACCATCTTTAACTTTTTGGTTAGGGATGAATTTGACTTTGGTTGGCTATAGATTTTCCAGGGTTGTTTTGACTTTGACTTGGCAAGTCAAAATTGACTTTTGTACTTTCTCTTTCAACTGAACATTTGATATAATAATAAGAAGATTTGATGAAAGAGTTTTCCCCACATTGGGGTATTTTCCTCGACATCCGTCAAATTTGGTGTTCTCTTGTCTTGGCTTATCTTCTGCATTTTATTTTATCTTCCATTTACACTTATTGTCAATGTGATTTATGTGATTTCTATTGGAAAACTAAATTATCATTGGGTTTCTAAGAAACATTGAAGTAATTGTGCTAAGCATAGAACATACCGTTTTTAAGTAAAATTAACATGGTATCAGAGCCCAGGTGAAGACAAATCCCAAGCAAGAGAAAGAAAAGCAATCACTAAGGGAGATCTGTTAAACAAGATTGGACTAGCCTCAATGACTACTACATCTTACTTCAAATTTGAGGGTAGGCTCAAGGAAAAAATTGGTTATCATGCATGGAAGATGACTTTGGACTTGACTTTGGAAGAGCATGATGCCATATACTAGGTGCATGGAAGAGTGGTGGAGCCTCCTTCAAATGCACCTGTTGTTGCAAAGATGAAGTATAAGAAACATGAGGCCAAAGCTAAGAGAATTATCATAGACTCCATTCAAAAGCATTTGGTTGCCTATATTCATGATTTGGTAACATATAAGGAGATGTATAATAACTTGGTTGGGATGTTCAAAGTAAACAATTCAAATCAAATCCTCTTACTCAAGAACAAGTTGAAGGACATCAAGATGGATAAAGGGGAGTCTATCCAATCCTACTTCATGAAAATAACTCAAATCAAGAATAACCTACTATCTATTGGAGAATTTATAGCTGACAAGGAGCTCACTCTCATTACACTTGGAGTTATTACAAGAGCATGGGATGTGTTTAACACCACCATTCTCAACAATGACATGATTCCTAGTTTCAATGAATTATTGTTGACATGCACTCAAGAGGAGATGAGGATGACGGAGAGAGACAAAACCTCAAACAGAAATGAATCTATTTCTTTCTTCACTCATGCAAAGAAGAAAATTAATGTTGGTCTTGTTGAAAAATGTGTAACTAGGTTCGGTCTTCATATAGATGAAATGTACTTTTGATTCTTGTAAAGTGTAAAATGAAAGAAAAAGTATTATTATTATTTTTGGAGCATGGATTTCATGCTCAAGGTCTTTTATTTTATAGGTCAAGAACCCATTCAGTGCTTCTAGGGTTTGTCCTAGGTCAAGAAGTCAAAAGAGTCATTTTCATAAGTTGAAAGACCCCATCGGGCACATTGTCACTTATAAAGAAAATTATTTTTGTCTTAAAAGGTGTATAGATACCCTCCAAGACCAAGTCGGTCTAGCATCAGGCAAGTCAGCCTAAAAGGAAGAGCCACATCCACCTTGAGGAGCCTATATATATGAGGGAACTCATCCTCCTTGAGACACATTCACTCATCTCTCATTCTAGTGAAGAAGAAGGAAGTGAACAACGAAGATATTTGTTTGGGATATTTCTCTCTCACACATGCTAAGAATAACTAGGTTTTCTGCAACAGGAACTAGGGTTTCTATATTCAAGTTTGATCTTAGAGAAAAGGATATAAGTAGGTCAAGAGAAGGTCACGAAGGGTAATCCTCATGCTCCTAAAGTGAGGGAAATTCAAGTGAAGGTCAAAGGAGGGCTCATAAGGCAGATCAAAGCTCACACATGTGGACGCAACAAGTGTTGGGGCGGGAGGGGTGGGGAATTCTAGATTTGCAGTGGAGGCCAAAATTTTCTGTAGATGGAGGTCGAAGAAGTGCTACTGGAAGATATTTGAATGGGATTGACACAATCAAGGTTAGAACATCATCAAGATAGGTTGGTATTCACCTTGGAGGGTTTTGAAGTCAGTCTTAAGGTCTTGGAATTCGTCAATTAAAGAATTTATAAGGAAGAGAAGAGATTTGTGGGTTTTCCTATTAAGTGGAGTGGATTTTTCCCTGGACTGCAACTTATATTATGTGTTATTGTTCTTCTTGTTTTGGTAGTTGTTCGATGATACACACATATAATAATAATAAACAAAGCTAATAAGTAAAAATACGTCACATGCAGTTATAAAGTAAAGAGAAATCTCTGTAATCATTACCCTTTTTTATTTCTCAACATGGTATTAGAGCTAAGGTTAACTAAGGGCATTATGATGATCTCTATAGCATTAAAGAAGCTCCTTAAGAAGTGTTCAAAGGTAGAAAGCAATCTCAAGAGAGGCATCAAGGAAGCATGGAATATTCTATTCACTCCAAAAATGAAGGAGCTAAGACAAAGGATGAAGAACTATTATCAGCACTTACTGACACATTACAAGACGAGAATATTTCTGTAATCGATAGTGGTGCATCTAGACACATCACTGGTCATCACAAGAAACTAAAGACATTATCAAAGGGAAAATATTTTTACTCAGTGGAACTTGGGGATAATAAGAGCTATCCTATAAGAGGAATTGGATCTACATCTATAATGCTAGAAAATGGAAGCAACATTCATCTCAACAACATCCTATTTGTTCCAGGTTTTCACAAGAACTTACTTTCTATTTCAATTCTAGAAGATAAGGGTGATAGAGTATCTTTCATTGATGGAGGAGTTGTAGTATGTAGTAAAAATTCAAGCATAAACAATTCTAGAGTAATTGGTATGCATGAAGAAGGCTTTACAGGTCAATATCTCCTCTTGCACAAGCTTTGGTTCACATTGAAATCATCCCATGTGAGCTATGGCTTAGAAGGTTTGGCCATATTCATTCCAAAATACATCCAACTCTAAGTTCTATTGTAGAATGAGTCCCTGAATTGAAATAAGATCATGAAGGAGTATGCAAAGGATGTGCATTAGGTAAGAATACCAAGAGACCATTTGGAAGCAGTGCTTCACAGTCAAAAGAAATATTGGATCTTATTCATTTTGATATTTGTAGTCATATGACTCCAAAATCATTTGCCATTCATCTATATTATGTCACATTTATAGATGATAATTCAAGGAAAACTTGGTTTTACTTGATGAAATCCAAGGACGAAGAATTTACAAAATTTCAAGAATTTAAAGTCGAAGTAGAAAACCTTACAGAAAGGAAAATCAAGATAATAAGATCCCATAATGGAGGAGAGTATACATCCAAGGAAATTACAAATTTATGTAAGGAATCTAGGATTAATATGTATTTGATCATCAAAACAACAAAAAAGGTCATTGGTGAGGGTCATGCTTGTGATGGACCTTTAAGGTCTGTCACCAATGTCGCATATATTGATGGTCCTTAAAAAAGCGTTGTTGTAAGTGCATATAGTGATAGCCCTTTAAGGTTTGTCACCAAAGCTATTTTCAGTGACACTTTTGGTGAGGATTGTTAAAGGCCAATCACTAATTTTCTTTTTGGTGAAACTTCTAGTGACGATATTTTATTGACCCTCACAAATGCTATTTTTGGTTACTTTTGGTGATGGTAAAAAAATCTTCGTCATCATTGAACATTCCAATGAGTTTTTGATGACGTTATGTGCATGTTACTATAGTTTTTGTCAAAAGATAACAATTTAAGACCATTTTTGTGGAGTCTTTTTCATTATGTGTCTAATTCCATAGTGGTTAGAGTTAGTCAATTTGTTGAGAAGTAATTAGTGTGTATCATTTCCCTCATGTAATGAGAATATAGTTTTGCTATTAGTCAATACATGATTCATCATTATTTGGTTTATTATCTAACAAATTCTCTTTAGATAAATTTCCACTAGTGTGTGTAGGAATATATATTATTTAATACATAATAAATCTCTATCAATTCTATTAATGAGAGATACCTAGCATTCCTCTACACCCTTGACACACCTTAACATGCTTTGGCACACACTAACATTCCTTGGCAGCTCGCATGTCTTGGAACATCTTTATACCTATAACATCTTGCCATGAATAGGACACCCAAGCACATGTTGGCAAGCCCTATCATAACATAGCACTCTCCTAGCATGTGTTGGCATGCCCTATAGTCCCTACCATGCCCTGGAACACTTTGGCATGCATTAACATACATTAGCACTTGGCATGTATTGGAACCTATTATTAGTGTGCCTAGCATGCCCCTTTTGAAAACGATAAAGTATTGGCTTCTTAACCCTCTTATGTGTTCATTTCCTTGCATTTTAGCTTGGTTCTTCCTTTTGTTGCCTTGAAAATCCTTGACACATATTGGCATACCCTGACACCCTACACATCTTAGCATGCCTTAACATCTGGCATGTCTTGGCATGCCTTGGAACTATTTGGCATATGCTAACACACACTGGAACTCCCTAGCACACTCTCGCACTTCTTGACATGCCCTGATATTCCCTTTCATTCCTTACCAATTCTTAACATAACTTTTCACTCCCTCCTTGGCATGCTAGCTAGCACTCGTTGACACTCCATGGCACACCCTCATATTCATTCACTTCCATGCATATTGACCTAGTTCTCCCTTGTGTTTCCCTAGTACTCCCTAACACTCCTCATCATGCATTAGCACTCTCTAGCACACCTTAACACACTTCAACATGCCCTGCCACTTCATAACATGTGTATCACTCCCTAACACACATTGGCACTTGCCATGTGTTGGCGCTTGACAGTCTTAGCATGTCTAGCATTCATTGAGATGCCTTGGTATGCTTTGGCATGGTTTAATATTAAATTTATTTGAGATCAATTATTGGAAAGTATATGAGAAGTAATAGAGGAAGATTTAGCCCTTATAATGCACTAACACTTGGCACTTGGCACGTATTGGCGCCTAGTATTGGTGCAACTAGCATGCCCCTCTTGGAAAATGTAAAGTGATTACTTATTAACCCTCTTATGTGTTCATTTCCTTGTAGTTTAACTTATTTCTCCTTTTTGTTTCCTTGACAATCCCTAGCACATATTGTCACACCCTTGCACATCTTGGCATGCCTTAACACTTGACACATCTTAGCATATTTTACATTCCTTACAACTATCTAGCTCATATTAGCATTGCCTAGTACAGATTGGCACTCATGTCCTCACAACTAGCCTTACATTTTTTCACGACTTGGGAACCCAATCAAGTCCTTAGCTACTGTAGTGCATGTGACATTTACCTGCTTCAACAGAAACAACTTGAGCAATTTCATCTACTACAAGTAGATTATGTGAATGTTATCACTCCTACAAATCTCCAAGGTTAAGGAAGAGTCTAACTGAGGTAACCATAGACCAATGTTTTAGCTTGGTAGCCATCCCTACCAAGTCATAGAGGGCTCTCTCCAAAGAATCACATCCAGGAAAGCTGGATATATTAGGGTTTTAAGCTAGTTGTAAAGTGTAGAGGGTTGTTTGATTTGATTTTGGTTGGGTAGTGTTGAAACCCTGAAAGTCGGGTCGACAACGAGGGGGATACCCACTCGGTCTGGACCTTGGTTGGCAGCTCCTTATCCGTTTGGTATAGCGGGTTCGACTGGGGATAATGGGACCAATTTCCCAATCTATGAGTGTGTGTGTGTAGAATTTGATGTTGCTGATCTAACAGTTCCTATTTAAGATATTCTAATTCAAACTTTAATCTAATTCTATGCTATGGTAATCTAATAAACAGTAACATCTAAGTCTATACCAACCCAGGATGTAATTCTTATATTATGCGATCTAAAGAGATTTCAAATAACAACTGGTAATAAAGATCATTCAGCGATTATAAGAAAGGAAATCAGTGAAGATGAACCACTTTGCATAAAAAGTTATAAAAAACAGTTGTGAAACACATATCGCATAATGAGCTATTCATACATCAAGCATAAATAAATAGCTATCACCGTACAAAAGTGCCAAATGATAACTCAGGCATTCATGCAATAATACATAAACAACTAAAAACTGTATATCACTTTAACATATAAGCAGAAATGGTCAAGAGATAAAAGTACCATTTATGACTAGTCCTACTCATAAGCTTCAAGCGACAATGATTTATCTCTCCCTGCTTTAACATCCACTAAGAGTACAGAAGTGCAACATTAGTAGCAGATATCAAATGCAAAAATCAACAAATCTTGATCCATTCATTCACCAAAACCTCCTCTGAGGGTGCAAAAGTCCATGTTCTGAGGACAAGTTTTTGATAAATTTCTGGACCCTTCTCTAAATGCATGAGAAGGGTTTAAATACTACTAACTAAATAACTTAATTACAAAGATTCAGGATACGGTTTAAATGACCACCCTTTTTCTAAGCAAAAATATTTTTAAAAATTAAATCTAATATCTAACTATTTCTGCATTTGCTCCTTAATGCTGCAAGCATTCAGTATTTTTCTGGGCAGAGTTGGCTGACTATCTTCCACTTTTGGTTGAGCTAAGCAAACAGAAATGGTAAGAGCTGGCACCATCTTTCCAGCAAAATCGATGATAGACTGAAGAGTCATCTTCTGACTATTCGGTTTTACTGCGTAGGCCCAGTAATAATCCATGTTTAACTTGGTTAAACTTTGAATCGCTTCTGCCTTTCTTTAGCTTTCTATTTCCAGTTTGTTCTTTACCATTGCTTTTCTTGCCTTTCTCGGGTTCACAAGTGACTGAGCAGTTATGTGCTTTGCTTCTTGAACAATTTTCTCAGCGATGCGCGATTAGCGCTAGGCACTAATCGCGCATCGGAAACTGCCTCCGTTCTCTGATCTGGGCTTCTCTGATGCGTTTTTCGCCTTTAGCGCCTTTTCTTCACTGGGTATAAAGCTTCAGAATTTGTAAAAATACTGCTTTCGTGAGCTCTTAACCTTGAGTGTTAAACTTCCTGTTGATATCAACATTGTTCAATACTCATTCAACCATGGATGTAATAGATGGCTCAGCAGCGTTATGTGAATCTGCGGCTCTGTTGCATGCGGGCGTCTTTTCTCTGTCTTTGAACATTGGAGTTTTACCCTTTTTCCTCTTAGCTTTGTGTATCTTTCATTTTTTGTTCCTGCAGTTCACAGATGAGGAAAGAGTAATGACAATAAAAACCGAGAGGAAAGCTTTAAATTCTACGGATGTAAAAAAACATGCCACCTGATGTGAACTGACTCTTCGAACAACACAAAACCATATTTCCTAACAACTGGCATATAATTCATTAATTATCATTAAAGCGCGTACCCAGTTATTGGTTTATGGAAAATTTTCCTTGAATAATGAGGCAGGAAATTTGCGATGGAATGTTTCTACGATCTGCATCGTAGCATCTCATTTCGCTGTATCACAGTATCACAATTTCATCGTGTTATACTATCGCAAGGTTTCTTTATCGCACAATCACAAAATTGCTTTATCGCGCAATCGCAAAATCGCGGATCGCAGTATCGCAGATCGCAGTGAGTGTTAAATCGTTACGTGTTTTTTCATGCAATTTTGCGATATGCCATATCGCATATCGCATATCAGCGATTTTTTCAGGTTTTCCAATGTGAGCATTTGTTAATGCATTCGATTAGATGGAGTTGCGTCGCAATCTTGCAGTTTATCATTTTTACTCATAAGGAAATGTCCTATCATTCTTTGCGCGATGTGATGTTTCTTAAGGAGTAAAATACATGAGCCTTAATTGATTTTTTGAATTTTTTACTAAGGGTCCCCTCTTACCTAGTGTTATTGCTAATACTAAATAAAGAGGGGGGTTGTTGGTGGCCACAACAATTGGCGATTCACTTGGAAGAACCAGTTATCTCTGTTTTTCTATTGAATTTTCTAAACTTCCAAAACAGAAATTTTTTCAGAAAATTAAACTTTATTATGGAAAGATAAAGTACATTATGCTCTAACCTGTCAATGATATTTTGTTTCAACTATTTTCCACTTTGATTATTTGCTTCCTCTGGCTAGTCCTTGTATTTACATCAGCCATTACTTGGTTTTGTAAAGATAAAACAAAGTCTCCTCTGTAAACTAGTTTTAAATATGCTCATTTGTCGTAGGTAGAGCCTCTGCTGCTAGCAGGCATTTATAGCCTCGACAGGGTTACCTGTTACCTAGCAATGATCCTGTATCCTACTTAAGGTAGCCTACAACTTTCAAAGAAAAAATCCATATCCACACTTGATTTTCTTTTTATTCTTAAAGAACAATGTCTTGGTTTGGTAGCCAAATTATGACACAGTCATTCACTTGATTTATAACTTTGCTGAACAAGCTAGCTCGTGATGAGACCCCTTGTCTCTTGATTGCAACAATCTTGAGTCATTTCCCTGTTGTGGTGTACAGTATTGGCAAAGTCAGCAAGTTATAATATCTGTGATTATGATAAGCCGGCTCGTGATGAGACCTCTTATTCTTCAAGGATAAAGTGTATCCTTGGGTTGTTCCCCTCAAAGTTGTGATTTCCTTAGCAGGGAGGAAGTCATTGTTTCCTTAAGATAGCTCTGGACAACAATAATAGAGTTTTTGGAAACAATTGTTCTACAAAGAATCTTTATTTTGTTATTGATACCTTTCATTGTACTGAGATAAAACAATTTCTTCACTAAAGGTTGTTTTCATCAAACTTTTTTGAAGTTGAAACTAGTATCATATCTAGGCTAGAGTCTTTAACTGTATCTATCAATAATAAAGATTAGTTTTCCAAAAGATTTGCTATTGATACAAGCAAAAAGTTCAAAATCTGAAAGAGAATTGGTGTCTTTTTCGTAAATGCCTAATGTAACCACCCACAACTGGTTTTATTATAAAAAAAGAAAAACAACTACTCTACAAAAAATAGAAGAATAATCTTCTATGGAAAATATTTCTTGAGAATTTGTCCATTAACAGGCAAAGGATCCCTCTTACCTACTAAATCCTGTAACGCAAACGTTGATGGACCTATGACTTCTACAATTTGAATAGGACCAAGCCACATTCTTTGAAATTTTGTATGTTTTCCTTTCTCTTCATGAGCCTTGTCCCATTTTAAAATTAAATCTCCCATCTGAAAGTCTTTTCTGGTCATTATGTTTGAATCAAAAGAGGATTTTACTAGAGCTTGATGATGAGCATGCATTTTTCTAGCTTGTTCTCATTGTTCTTCTAATTTAATTATTTCCATTTGTCTCAGCTGTAAGGAGGAAGTGGGTACTTCATCAATGTATTAAACTAAAGACAAAGAGGGAATTGCCAAGTGAGTCGGAAGAACCACTTATTTCCCATAAACTAAATTAAAGGGAGAAGTGCCAATAGAATCTTTTTGCGTTATTCGTTCTGCCCATAAAGCATATGTCAAAGCCTTGTGCCAATTCTTATGATTTTGGTGAACTATTCTTTTAATAATCCTGATTAGGTTTTTATTTGTTGACTCGGCTAACCCATTGCCTTGTGGGTAGTAATTGGCCGAATATTTAAGTTTGAATCATCTTTTAAGTGCAAATTCAGTCATTGCATTTCCAGAAAAGTATGATGCATTATCAAACATTAAAGCGGATGGCAATCCAAACCTGGTGATTGATCTATGAACTCAATGATATTTTCAGAATTAGCTATCTTGAGCAGAACTTCTTCTACCCACTTAGTAAAATAATCTGTTGCTGTGAGGATGTATCTATGCTGCTTGGAAGAGTGAGGAATCATCTCACCTATTATGTCCAATCCCCACTGACTGAAAGGTTGCTCGATGTTTACCAGCTGTAGTGGCAAGGATGGCTTCTTTTGTCTTCCAGCAGTAGTCTCGCAGACTTGACATCTCCTCACGTAACTGTGCGAGTCTTTAAATAGTGTGGGCCAGTAATATCATGCGCGTAAGATTTTATGTGTAGTAGCATCTCCAACATAGTGTCCGCTTGCTGGCCCATCGTGGAGTTCCTGCAAAACGTTTTCAGCTTCATATTTCTCAAGACACCTTAGAAGAACAAAATCATAATTTATCCTAAAAAGAATATCATTTATGAGTTGATATTGTTTGGCTTTCAATCTTAGAGCTCTTTTCTTAGTATGATCGAGGTGTGAGGGAGCATACCCGTTCTTAAGATAATAAATGATATCTGCGTATAATGATTCTGCATCATTTAGGCTTACCTCGCACATTTGTACCTCCTCAGATGGAATTTCAAAAATTTGCGATGCTCCAGCCAGCATTTTGCAGAAGTCTTGACCTCTTACAATGTTTGTTGGTTTAATCTCAATGTCATATTCCTGTAAGGCAGTAACCCAATTGGCCCTTTTCTCACCGACATCCTTCTGTACTAGAAGATTCCTTACCGCTGGAAACGGTACTATGATTTTAGTATGGGTTTTAAGTAAGAAAGGTCTGAAGTATTTGACTGCTTTGAAAACAGCATAAGCCTGTTTCTCCACGTCTGAATAATTTAATTCAGCACCCTGTAAATTTGAACTGAAAAATGCAATTGGAGCTTCTGCTTTTTCTTGATTTTCTTGAGTGAGAATCGCAACATATGACTTATCTGAGGCAAATGTGTATAAAATAAAAGGTTCTAAAAAATTCGGAGTTGCTAAAGATGGAGCATTAATAATAGCTTGTTTGATCAGGTTGAATGCTTCATGTTCATCTTGGCCCCATTTAAAATTAGAGTTCTTTTTTATCATGGTTTGCAAAGGAGACACGATCCGTGAAAAATCTGGAACAAATCTCTTTACAAAGTTGATCTGACCAAGGAAATATTGCATGGCTTTTTTGTTATGAGGTAAGGATATTTCAGAAATTTCTTTGATTCTGTCAGAATCGATGTGAATATCGGATTTTGACACTATGAATCCTAGAAGTTTCCCTTCACTTAGAGCGAAAAAAGATTTCTTTGGGTTAAGTGAAATCCCATACCTTAAACATCGTTGAAAGATTTGTTTCAAATCTTTAAGATGGTCGCTTTGTTTCTTCGAATACACTGTTATATCATCCAAATAAATTACTACAGATTTATTGACTAAACCTTTGAATGCAATGTCCATTGCTCTCTGAAATGTGGCACCAGCATTAATCAAACCAAATGGCATTTTTCGACATGTCTATGTGCCCCATTTAGTTTTGAATGTGGTTTTCAATTGATCATCAGGATGTACCAACACTTGATTGTATCCTGAAAATCCATCCAAGAAAGACATTAATTCTGAGCCTGCCACTACCTGCAGTATCTGTTTGTTACACAAAAATATCGTCACCATGACTATCTACAGTCAGTATGAGTCGATCAACACTTATACTATCCTCCTAAGAAAGTCTCAGACCTCAGCTCTTTAAGTCAAGCTTTGAAAATGAGAGAAAGACATTGAAAATCAACAAAGCTCTGGTTCTGCACTTTCTCTCACTGTCACCTGCGGGCCCGCACCCTTTGTTCGTGTCATCTGCGTATCTGCACGCTCTGTCTGTAAAGGGGTGGGTGCGTACCCCTGTGAAAGTCAAAAAGGCGCAAGTTTATCTTAAAAAACTCACTTTGGGTTAATTCTAGAGGATTCTAGAAGGAATTTTGACGTGGATTGTTCGCTCTGAGGTGGTTCATGCATCCCAAAAGAGAAGGAGCTAATCCCTTGACTAAAGGAGCTATCCCTTTGAAGGAGGGCTTTATCCCTTTGAAGGAGGACCTAGTAACTTCCCTCCATTGCACTATAAATACAGGCATTGGGCTGGTTGCTAGAGAGGTTAGAAGCTGAACATTTTTTAGGGTAAATGCTGGTGAAATTAAGACTTCCTAGTTAATCTTGAGAGGAGAGATCACATACCTTTTGGCTTCATTGGGAAGTGAGTGAAACTTGTCAAAGTAGAGGAGACTTCTTGTTGGACCTTGGGAGGATCTTGTACAGCGTCAAGGCACAGGTTGTAAAGTTCTTCTTCTTTTGAATTAATACAATCAAACTCATTTTTCTCAACAAGTATCTCATGTTATTTGTTTCATGAACTCCTTGACTTTCATGTTAAATATGTTTTATGATATTGGCTTTTTAGGTGCTATTTAATTTGTTTGCTTGTTTGTGTTTGCATATTCGCAACAAGGGAGCTCATTTGGATCAAAGGAGCAAGGCTTCCACAAACTTGCATTGGACCCAAGGTAGGCCTAAACACTTGATTGCCTTTGTTTATGAATGCCTATTTAGAGAAAGATAGTTTTTGATTGGCTTGCTTGTCACACGGAATGAGTCGATTTTGCGGACAAAGCCGACCTTCATCTTAAGTGCATTTTTTTAGTGATTTCGAGTCGAGTCTTTACACCACAAGTTTCATCTCCGCCACCTCTTGACTTAAACAAAAACCAATAAAAATAACGCTTAAAGTAAAATCTATCTAGTAATCATTTTTATTTCCAGGGCTCTGATACACCAATATAGCTTAGGCTAGTGTCTTGGAGTAGGGAGTAATTAACTCTCCAAGACAGTAAAACAAAGAAGTAGTCAATCTTGTGGTAGGAGAAATTCCAAATGTTACACCTATGCTCTGGGAAAGCTCCTCTTAAAGGAGAAGCACGAGATCGTGTCAGAACCAGTGGGGTAATCAATCCTTCCTCATTGGGGACAATACAAGATATTCACGTATTAAAAACGGTAAACCTCGGATTAACCATTGTTGAGGAGCCTGGGGTCACTTGTTGGTAAACCTTGGATTATGTCAAGGAGCCTTCAAGGGGATTGAGCTTGTTACTCTGACCTTGCGTGCGTATCGGATCGTAGACTGTTCCCCCAGGTATATTTGTTTCCGTTGGTAACCTTAGTGACCATATTCTATAGGATTCTTTCCTAAGGTGACGATGGAGGGAAGATCCCACTGTACCTGGAGTAGACGTCGACTAGACTCACTTGGATTTTCTGGGGGGTTCTCTTCACTCGAGACGGTTTAGTGGAGAAACTTGTGCCAGTCTATTCATTACGCAGGTTGTCGGGGTAACTGTTCCAACTGCCATTTCGGTTTTGAATTCTGTGACGTTGGATTTCATCACCAACTAGTGTTTTTGGTACGGAAAGTTACTGTTTGTGTGTGGTTTGACTCCTAGATTTGATAGCGCGTGTTAATTTTTTTGTTTTTACTATTAGAGACCATAGGTGTGAATTGTGAATTGTTAATTTTAGTTTTAAATTGTTAATAAAATTCACTGAAGTTGAATATAATGGAAACTGTTCTGGAATTCACCGACCAAGGAACCCCTCTTAACGAGGATCCTAGTACTTTTCCTTTCTTTGGAAATGTTGGTCCTCCTTATATGGCTACTTTGTCATTACCTGGATTTACAATAGGTTTACCGATATGGTTATTTTCAACTTCGTTGGCCCCAAATACTCCAATTGTTCCACCTCAACCGAATGCTTCACCTCAACAGAGTTCACCATCTCAACATCACCAACCTTCTATTGGCCCTTTACCTTCTTCGCCTAATTTTTCTTCCTCCATTTCTTCCTCTTTGCTTAGTAAAAGCCTCGATTCTAGTAACCAGGTGGCTAAGAAGAAGAAGAAAGGGAAGAAGAAGAAGAAGAAGAAGAAGCAAGATAAGAAAGAAGTCAACCAACCAACCACGACTCTAAGTGTTAGTTGTGTTGAGGAAAACTCCGACATGCATCGTAAACCCAAATACCCTTGCAGGCTTTGTAAGGGTGCCCACTTCCTTATCAATTGTCCTGGAATTCCAAAGGTCTTGGAAGTATGGTCAGAAAAATCTCATCAACTTTCCATTGATCCATCAACCAGTGATAGTCAGGTTCCTGGGAAAAAGGGTAAAGTTAGGTTTCCTTGTAAGTTATGCAAAGGGAGTCATCAAACTCACATTTTCCCTCACATGGATGAAGCCTCAAAATTGTTGGAAAACCTTACTGTTCCACAGCAAGAATTTCCAACTGGTTACCGTAAACTTTCTCCCAACCTACCGTCAACTGACAGAGTGATTGATCTAATTTCAAGTACAGTCGATCACACTCTTCCATTGGAGAGTGAAACTCATATCACTCAGGTTGATGATCCATTAGTTGATCAAGTGGTCAATTAAATTTCACATTCGATCGATCCCACTTTCCCTTTAGAGAGTGAACTTCATACTGCTCAGGTTCTTCTTGTTACATCAGATTCTTCTATGCCGGGGGGCATGTCATTTTCTATAGAACCCCCTCCAAGTACTGAGGTCTTTTCCTTTGATTGGAATAGACTGACAGAACCTCGTCTTCCTTCCTCCATCCCTTTCCAAATCATTGTCAAGGCTGGTAGTAGGGACATGTACCGCACACAGGTAGATGAAGGTGCTTCTGTTAGTATTTTACCCTCAACTGCTTGGAAAGCTTTGGGTTCCCCTCACCTTACGCCTATTACGGAGAATCTGAAAGCTTTTAACAGAACCATTAGTGAACCTTTAGGGATCCTTCCTAAGTTTTCTATTACCTTGGAAGGTAAAACTATTTATATTGATCTTATGGTAGTTCGAGGTCCCTTGGATTTCAATTTACTCATTGGACGAGACTATGTTTATGCAATGAAAGCTGTCGTATCAACACTCTTTCGCGTGATGTATTTCCCTCACAATGGAAATATTGTGACTGTAGACCAGCTTTCGTTCCCTAGTCTTGTTTCAACTACAAATAATATGACACCCCTAAATGTTCCTGATTCTAAAGTGGTATCTACCCCGCCACGGGTTAATTATGTGGCAACTGGTCCCATGTTTTCAGTTACCGATGTAAGTGAGCCTCTCACTGTTTGCTCATCTTCCTTTGATTTAGATCCAGTAATTGACATGGAAAATTCTACGGGATTATTTGAATGCGATGTTCTTATCCCTTTTGAGTCCCTTGACATGTGTTCCTTCCAGAGAACTATTCTTCCTTCTGATGAAGACCTCTTGGAAGCCATGATCAAGGTGTGTCCATTGACATGTTTTTCTTCCAGTTGGAAGTCATGATTAGTGAGCGCGAGGATAGTTTGTTCCCGTCTCAACCTCGTTAAAAAATGAAATTCGATGTTGCGAGGATAGTTTTTTTTTTCCTGTATCAACCTCGTTAAAAAATGAAACAGGCTGTCATGAGGATAGTTATTTTCCTGTGTCAACCTCGTTAAAAAATGAATCAGTTGTTCGAGGAAAGTTCCTTTTACTGTGTCGACCTCATTAAAAAATGAATCAGTGAGTATGAGGACAGTTCTTTTCTTGTGTCAACCTCGTTAAAAAATGAATCAGTTATATGAGGAAAGTTCCTTTTACTGTGTCAACCTCGTTAAAAAATGAATCAGTAAGTATGAGAAAATGATCCGGATTTAAATAGGAACGCACTAAAATACAGAGATAACCATAAAGACAGATATGCAGCGGAAATAATACTTCATTTCATTACTGTAAAATACTAAAATATGCTTACAAACAGAGATGGAAATAAACCAGCTAGGGCGATGGTAGCTTATCTCCGAGAAGAGATGTGGCGGCTACATGCCTCTGAACTGTTCTAAACTGTGTTACAATGAGGCTCGAAGGCCTATTTATTGTTGAGAAACAATGGAAAACCTTTCACATCCCGAAACCTAACCCTAGAAGATGAAACGCCAAATTGTGGGCCCCGTTTGGGTAAATTGGTACATCAATTTCCCGGGGTCGTAACTTTGGAATACGATCTCCATTTGACGCATACAATAGTTCGTTAGAAAGATCTATCCGAGCACTACCACTTTGGGAGGCAACATGGGTCCATGGGCCCATGTTGCCACAAATTTCCCAAGAAACATCGTTTAGGGCCTCAAAACGGCTCCGGAAGTTCAGGACCCGAAAAATTGCTAAAAATAGTAAACTGTGCTACAATTTAGGAAACTAAAAAAGCTGAAAGAGACAGTTGTGGGGGTCCAAATGGGATAGGTGGGTGGCCACCAACATCCACCTGGATCATTCCTCCCCCCTTAGGAAGCAATGGTCCCCATTGCGTTGAGTTCCTCCGTGAGATGAGGAAGCTGTTGCTGATCTGGGTCTCTAGTGAGTTGTTCTGCAATCTCTGATGTGTCCAGAAATGGTGGGAAGCATGGTCGACGACGGTCTACATTGAACACTCGGCGCAAGCCAAGGAATGCAGGAATGCTATGCTTCAAAGCATTGTTTCCCGTAGCCTTGGTACTGGTGTAAGGACCATGTCGGAGTCGCCTAAGTTTCGGATGGGTTCTGGTAAGGCGTTCTCTCTGCAGATGTAACCAAACTTTGTCGCCCACCTGAAACTTGTGTGGTACCCCTGTGGGTGAGGAGAAGTTGTTCCTGTGTCTTGTCATGACTGTATCCCTTTTCTGCTGTTGCTGCATGGAGGAACCCTTCACGGGGATCATGGATGTGATGGAAATCTTCCCCTTACTTTGGGAGTGAAGCAGACAGATGAATTTCCTGGTCTGGGAGATGAGCTTGCTGCCTTTCTTAGAGGTGATCAAAGATGTGGCAGTAGGTGGGGATACCTTCGGTATCCTGTGTAATGAATTATTCAAAGAAATAATGACAGCACGAGGCCTGGACTCATACACAACATGTCGCCTCCACAAGTATGGCTAGCCTAATAATACATCACAAACATCCAGAGGTGTAACATCACACAATACCTCGTCTGTGAAGGGTTTGATGCTGTAGGGAAGGCAGCACTGCTGGCAAACTTTCAGATCTTGTCCTTCGTGAAGCCACCCGATACTGTACGGCTACGGGTGCGGTGTAGTCGGTAGGCCCAACCGCTTCATGACCTCTGTTGAAATGAGGTTCGTTTGGCTGCCACTGTTGACAATGAATTGTAGCGGTGAACCCTTCACCCACATCTGTGAGTGGAAAAGATGCTCCCCCTCTTCTGGATCTGTAGGTTCATTCTTCTGGATCTTGGCAGTGGCAACAGTGGCGCTGGGATCGACATCAATGATCTGCTTCCCTTTGCCATTCCCCTTGTCAGGTTCTGGCTCAGGGTCAGAACATGCATCTGATTCGGAAACCTTCAACTCGGCCACCAGCGACTGCTTGGTCTGACACTCACTTGTGTTATGAGTGGGACTCTTGTGGAACTCACACCACTTTCCTGTGTCCTTCTTCGGCTTCGTGGTGTTGCTCTTTTCTTGCGGCTTCAACGGGTTGTCTTGGGTCACCCCACCTTGGCTTTGTCCTTTGGGCTTCGGATTTGCAGATCCAAAGTCTCGCTTCTTCTGTTTGAACTTTTTCTCGATTTTGACCGCGTATCGGTATGCTGTGCCGAGTGAGGAGATGTTCAAGAACCCCATCTCTTCCTCGATGTATTTGTGTAGGCAGCCGCGGTATTTGAGTACCAGGTCCAGCTCAGAATCTTTGATACCCAACTGTGTGCGAAGGGTATGAAAAATGTTTGTGAACTCCAGCACATCTTGGTCTCGTCCCTGCCGCAGTGTGGTCCATTTGATGTATTTTTCCTCATAGCTTCTGACAGGGTAGTACTGCTCCTTGATGGCATCCCGGAAGTCATTCCAGGTGGGTGCGGCTGAAAATAGTGATCCTGTACTTTCATCCTTTTTCTCGCAGTAGGTTTCCCACCAGTCCTTGATGTGGGGGGCTGCTTTGAGAAGAGCGAAAACAATCTTTTCCTGACTCGAAAATTCATGAACAGAGAAATAACCCTCTAGCATATTTAACCATTTATCTACGGGATCTGCGTCTATTTGACCCTCGAAGATGGGGATTTCAAAATTAACTTGTACCTTAAACGGTGTGGCGTTTCCAAAGTAGCTGTTGGAAGCCGATGCGTCGCCTCTAGGTAGCCGCTGAAGGATCTGCGCAAAGCTATCCATCATCGCGTTCCTTTGCCACTCGAGCGCTTCTTCGAGCAAGATTTTGATAGGATCTCCTGCCCCCTCGTCTTTCTTCTCATCCGCCATGGGAGGCCGTCGAGATTTGTGAGGCTGGTCTTACAAAGGTTCGACCAGTTCAAGCCCTAACTCCTTATATCCCGACCTTGTTGGGGACATGCAAAGAAAAACAGAGAAAAAGCAGACCACTCTGATACCACTGATCTGGATTTAAACAGGAACACAATAAAATACAGAGATAACCATAAAGACAGATATGTAGTGGAAATAATAATTCATTTCATTACTATAAAATACTGAAATATGCTTACAAACAGAGATGGAAATAAACCAGCTAGGGCGATGGTAGCTTATCTCTGAGAAGAGATGTGGCGGCTACATGCGTCTGAATTGTTCTGAACTGTGTTACAATGAGGCTCGAAGGCCTATTTATTGTTGAGAAACAATGGAAAACCTTCCACATCCCGAAACCTAACACTAGAAGATGAAACGCCAAATTGTGGGCCCCATTTAGGTAAATTGGTACATCAATTTCTCGGGGTTGTATCTTTGGAATACGATCTCCGTTTGACGCGTACAATAGCTTGTTAGAAAGATCTATCCGAGAACTCCACTTTGGGAGGCAACATGGGTCTATGGGCCCATGCTGCCCCAGATTTCCCAAAAAACGTCGTTTATGGCCTCAAAACAGCTCCGGAAGTTCAGGACCCGAAAAACTGCTAAAAATAGTAAACTGTGCTACAATTTAGGAAACTAAAAAAGTTGAAAGAGACAGTTGTGGGGGTCTAAATGGGATAGGTGGGTGGCCACCAACATCCACCTGGATTAGGTAAGTTCCTTTTACTGTGTCAACCTCATTAAAAAATGAATCAGTTGGTCGAGGAAATTTCCTTTTACTGTGTCGACCTCGTTAAAAAATGAATCAGTAAGTATGAGGAAAGTTCTTTTCCTGTGTCAACCTCGTTAAAAAATGAATCAGTTGTTCGAGGAAAGTTCCTTTTACTGTGTCAACCTCGTTAAAAAATGAATTAGTTAGTCTCGAGGAAAGTTCCTGTTACTGAGTCAACCTCGTTAAAAAATGAATCAGGTTCGAGGATAGTTCCTTGTCTTGTGTCAACCTCGTTAGAAAATGAAACAAGGTTAGGTTATATAGGTAAATTGTAGAGAGTAGTCATGAGCATAGTTCCTTGTCTTGTGTCAAGCTCGTTAAAAAATGAATCAAGGATTTTAGAGCATAGTTCCTTGTCTTGTGTCAAGCTCGTTAAAAAATGAATCAAGGTTATTAGAGTATAGTTCCTTGTTAGGTAGATTGTAGAGAGTAGTCATGAGCATAGTTCCTTATCTTGTGTCAAGCTCGTTTAAAAAATGAAAGAAGGGTTTTGAGGATAGTTCTTTTCCTGTGTCAACCTCACTAAAAAATGAAACAACTCCCACGAGTCTTTCCAAGATTTCGAAAGTAAACCTTCATTTCATCCACCTGCTTGAATGCAATGAAGCTTGGGGGGCATGTACCTCGATTTGCGTCATTATGCTGGGGGCATGTGAACTTATAACAAGCATAGTTTTTCGTTTCAAGCTTGCGTAAACATGAAACTGGATCCGAGCATAGTTCTTTTCCTGTGTCAAGCTCGTTAAAAAATGAAACAAATCCTCCTCTAATTGAGTCGAGAGTTTGACTAGATCTCATAAATGTTAAGTTGTATATTTAGGTTAGTTATTTCAGTTTTTTGCATAATTTTCTTACAGTTTTAGGTCGAGTCTTTCAAATGATCTCGTAAATGAACCTTCATTCCATCCAGATATTAATTACCAGCAGTGTACTTAGTTGAATGAAATGAAGCTGGGGGGGCATGCGCTCTAGCAGTTATGCTTAGGGGGCATCAAGCACAGTTTTCTCTCTGTTTCAAGCTTGTGTAAAAATGAAACTACTTTGAAGCATAGTTTTTCTCTGTTTCAAGCTTTTGTAAAAATGGAACCTATCTCGAGTCAATTTCAGTTATTTTCAAGACTTGTTAAACTCATGAACATCTTGAGATTATTTTTCTATCTTTCATTCTCGTAAAACAAATGAAAATGCCGAGTTCTTTCCGTCTTTTCCTGCTCGTAAATTAAATTGAAAATCGGCCATATGAGTACATTTTTATCATTTCTTCGAACTCATTAAAACTTACGAAAAAGTGAAAACCATGAGTAGGTTTTTATCATTTTTTCGAACTCGTTAAAACTTACGAAAAAGTGAAACCTTAGAGTCACCTTTAAGCTCTTTTCTGACTCCTAAAACATGAAAAGATTGCTGAGTTTTTCTTTTTAAGCTCGTTAAAACGGAACTAAAAATATGGTCCACTTACAACCCTTTTCTGACCATAAAAACATGAAAAGATTGCCAGATTTTTGTCGTTTCAAATTCGATATTGGTTATAAAATGACGTGTCATTGATCGTTTTTTTACTTTTTCGGATCAGAGGCACTAATTATGAAAAGTACTCCTTGGTTGTAATGATCAAGCGGTTCTCTCAAGTATTATTTTATACTTTTTCAGGCTTGGGAGACACAAATTTACGAAAAAGGACAACCATGGAGTCTTTTTTAGTTTTTTCAGACTCTCTAAAATTGAAAAACGCCGAGTTTCTCCTATACTGGACTCGTTAAAATTTCACAGTAAAGGACCTGTTCAATTACAAACAGGAACGAACCACTCCTTCTTAGGGTTCGAATTTAAACTAAGTTGGACTCATCCGAAGGATGAGCTTATAATCAAGAAAATGTTATCCTCTTCAAGCTTGTTAAAAATAAAGAGGTACTTGCCAGAAATGGTGGGGGAAAAATGAGAAAAATGAGCTTGTTTGTCATACTTTGTAACCACTCTTGAACACGAAACTTTTATTCACCTGGGTAGGGAAATCCTTTGCCTAACAATTGATCAAACCACATTGAAAGTCTTTAGCCGGTTTCTGGGTATTAACTTTGGGTCAATTGTCACCAAACCATCTGTTGTGTCGTTATGTGTTCAAGAGGTCACTGCCAATAAAGCCATTCATCTGCAAAATATCTGTCATCCATCTTGACCATCCCTGAGTCAGTCCTTGCAACTAAATTTCTTCAACTTGATCTATGATTTCGTGTTGTGGGCTTGCCTACGATGGATCGCTTTCTATCGAATTCAGCTCATTATCTAGAAAGATGATCTAGAAATCATTAGTACCTTGGGATCTGCATGCCTCAATGGCAGGTTTCTCGCCTTTGACGACAGGTTGCATCATTGACCTTCGATCAAAGGACTCCGTGATATGTTCGACATCAACAAATCTATTCACATCTCATGGATTGTACTGGGTACTTTGAGAGCCATTGACATCACTGGTGGTTTCTCTCACACTTGTTAACAATTTACATCATTGACTGGTAATCAAGTGGTTTCTACCATGTTCGACTTCAACACATTTATTCGCATGGATAGAATCATACTATTTCGGGAAGTGGAAATGAAGACCGTGGATCTAGTTCCCGCAATCCAGGCTGCGAGGAATTTTGTATTCATTATATTATGGACTATTCATAAACAGATGGCTGCGTCCATACTGTGTCTACATGAGTCTATACTTGTGATGTATTACAAGATCATTCCTATATCAGAGCAGTAGATAGTTTTCTAGTTAGTTTTGATCTGAGTATGGGAATGCCTACCTCAGCGATGATATGATCTCATATATCTATCTTGCATTGAATGTTTTTACAGGTTCCGACCGGGCTCTCCGCAAGATGATCCTCGAAATGATAAAGTACTTCACTCTTCCTATATGATAAATGAAATCCTCATCTACTACAGACTTCGCACTTTAGAGGGCAATCTGTTACACAAAAATATTGTCACCATGACTATCTGCAGTCAGTATGAGTCTATCAACACTTATACTGTCCTCCTAAGCAAGTCTCAAACCTCAGCTCTTTAAGTCAAGCTTTGAAAATGAGAGAAAGAGATTGAAAATCAACAAAGCTCTGGTTACGCACTTTCTCTCACTGTCACCTGCGGGCCCGCACCCTTTGTTCGTGTCAGCTGCGTATCTACACGCTCTGTCTGTAAAGGGGTGGGTGCGTACCCCTGTGAAAGTCAAAAAGGCGCAATTTTATCTTAAAAAACTCACTTTGGGTTAATTCTAGAGGATTCTAGAAGGAATTTTGACGTGGATTGTTCTCTTTGAGGTGGTTCATGCATCCCAAAAGAGAAGGAGCTAATCCCTTGACTAAAGGAGCTATCCCTTTGAAGGAGGGCTTTATCCCTTTGAAGGAGGACCTAGTAACTTCCCTCCATTGCACTATAAATACAGGCATTGGGTTGGTTGCTAGAGAGGTTAGAAGCTGAACATTTTTGAGGGTAAATGCTAGTGAAATTAAGACTTCCTAGTTAAGCTTGAGAGGAGAGATCACATACCTTTTGGTTTCATTGGGAAGTGAGTGAAACTTGTCAAAGTAGAGGAGACTTCTTGTTGGACCCTGGGAGGAGCTTGTACAATGTCAAGGCACAGGTTGTAAATTTCTTCTTCTTTTGAATTAATACAATCAAACTCATTTTTCTCAACAAGTATCTCATGTTATTTGTTTCATGAACTCCTTAACTTTCATGTTAAATATGTTTTATGATATTGGCTTTTCAGGTGCTATTTAATTTGTTTGCTTGTTTGTGTTTGCAGATTCGCAACAAGGGAGCTCATTTGGATCAAAGGAGCGAGGCTTCCACAAACTTGCATTGGACCCAAGGTAGGCCTAAACACTTGATTGCCTTTGTTTATGAAAGCATATTTAGAGAAAGATAGTTTTTGATTGGCTTTCTTGTCACTAGATATCGTTAGATTCTAGGGAGGTCAGCTTTGTCCGCAAAATCGACTCATTCCGTGTGACACTGTTCCATAGGTGGTAAAGGAAAATTATCCTTTTGACAGGCCTTGTTAAGGTTTCGAAAGTCAATGCAAATCCTAATATCTCCGTTTTTCTTTCTAACAGGTACCATATTGGAGACCCATTTAGAATTTCTGACGGGAAAGATTATTCTGGCTTTCAATAACTTGTTGAGCTCAGTTTTTATCTGATTTTCTAAATTGGGGTGGATCTTTCTCAGCTTTTGTTGGATAGGTTTTTGATTATCGATCATGGGAATAGTATGTTGGATGATAGAGGTGTCGTATGTTTTGAGCTCATCATAATTCTAGGCAAAAAAAAATTTATATTGTCTCAAAAGACGAATATACGCTAGTTTTTCTTCCGGGGCTAGGTCGAGACCTAGATTAATGTTTTGTGGTTTAGCATCAATTCCTAGGTTTAATAATTCGTAGTTCAAGGTTGAACTCTGGAGTTTTAAATTGGTAGACCTCTTAAACCGATCTTTCAAATCGTACAAGTCTTCTAACTTGACCACCGACTTAGGTATAGCATTGTTAGTGCTATCTTGTTGTAATTGTCGATCATGTTGGTCCTCATCGATAATTTGATTGGAGTAGGATCCTTCAGATGTGAGGAAATTTACAATATTAGGATCGTCATTGAATAATCTCCAATTTGTGATGTTGTCAGGAATGGATGGTCTAAAGATTAATTCTATTGAAAATCTATCTGGACTAAAATCTTCGGAAGGGATAAGCTTAGAGGCTACATTAGCCAAAAGGTCTGCACTTGCGTTTTGGAGTCTGGGGATTGAAGAAATATTAAACACTATGAAATGCTCAGTCAGATCTTGAACTAAGGATTGATAATGTTTTAAATGACCTGACAAGCAATGTATAGTGTTATGTACCTGTTTAACCACAATCTCAGAGTCTCCAAAAACTTGAAGATACTTGACGTCTAACCCGATTGCTTTATACAAGCCTTGGACCAATGCCTCATATTCTGTTGTATTGTTGGTGCAATCGAATTCGAGTCTGCATGTGAGCATGATTTTATCTCCTTCTAGACTAATCAGAACGCATCCTGCTCGTACTCCTTCATTAGATCAAGAACCATCAAAAAATAATTTCCAAAACAAAAATTTATTTACAGGTTTATCTAAAAAATTAATACATTTCAAACTATCAGTTCGAGAAATTTTTTTGACTTGGGACAAGATAAAGTGTTCTAAATAGGTTGACACATGAGCATTGAAATTTCCGAGGAAAGAATCTACCGAGTAATTGCCAATAATGCTGCTGTTATATGCTACTGGTTCATTCTCCCCCTCTAGCTCCGTTACTATGTACTTCTGGTGTAGCTCTCATTAAACTTTTATTTGATTCGGTTTACCGTTGTAGGGTAGCCACATGTGCGACCAGTCGGTTGCGAAGTATCCATGGAGTTTTTCTAACCAATCCCTGCTAAGAATTAAGCCATAGAATTCAGGAATGTCAGCAACTAAATTTCAATTACTTGACATACCTTTGGGTTGGATGACAACCTAATGGTTACTTGATTTAGTTCGCCGATTACTTCTACTTGAGATCAATCTAGCTGAACTATGCGCACAACGGATTTCTGTGGTTGAACATTTAACTTGGCACATGTGGATTTGGGTAAAATATTCGATGAAGCACCAGAATCTACCAAACAATTGTGCACATTTTTATTGAAGATTTCATAAGTAAGGAGAAACAGGGGAGTGTGAGATCTTGATCTTCCTCCAATTAGAGCGATGTCATTTGGATCAATCTTATTAATCGCGTTAGTTGGAGGTCTTCCCATGTTGTGGGAAGCTTGAGAAAGTACAGCGGCAGGCAAAGGTGCAACTGGCACGGCATGTAATTCTTTCCTCATTATTTTCTGTTGATGCTTTAACTTGCTCAGTTTGTAAAGGGTGATGTTAGCCCTAGTCTTTTTCATGTCATCTATAATATTGTACTCCATTTCATCCGACACGATCAGCATCTTAGATGGATTTGTTTCATCTGTTTGGACTGGGCTGGTTTGAGTCACTTTAGATGTCATTTCTTTGTTGCGACTTTATCTTTTATTGCAGAGCTTGCGCTCTTCTGCTTAGGGACAGTTTGGGGAGGATCAAGCTGATTTTTGCTTCGTGTGCTAATTGGAAATACTTCTTGATCTTCTTCTTATGGGAGGATGAAATCCCACATTCCTTGTAATTCCACAACTTCTTCATCATCAGTCCGCCCTTCAGTGGCAATTTCCTCTTCCTCTTCCTCGGATTCAGCATTTGAAATGGCATTGGGTGGCTTTGAATCTGTTGAAGGACCTCTTTTAAAAGCTCTGTAGGGCTTTTTTGAAGAAGTTTCTGCTACTTGCTTTTTGATGTCGACCATTTCATTGGACATGGTCTTTAGAACTTTCTGCAATCCTTCCAAATCAAATGGATCTTTTGCTTGTTTCTTCTTGGGGTCTTCCTTGAAGGTGACTTTTTTGGATTTATGTTCCTCTATCGTGGATTTATTTTCCAAGGCTATTATTTGTTTCTCTATTGCTATAGCTTCTTTCATGTTTTCAGCTAAGGTTGTTTTATTGGCCCTGTCCACGAAGATTGCTATGTTCGATGGTAGAGCGGTGATATACCATTCATGTTATAGACATTTTTGTGCCTTACAGCACTGAGCATGAAATGTCCATAAACCAAGGGATCCAAAGTCCCTAAAAGTGTTGTTCCTACCCCTAAAGGAACAAGGCCAGCAAACCACAGCTACTCACAGAAGTTCTCCACCAGAAATTGCTCAGAAACAGTCAAATCAAGATCATTTCAGTGGCTCCACTAGCCACCTGTGTTGCAAAGCACCCCAGTACACTAGTTAGGTGCGTTGCAACGCACCCAAATGCACTACCAGGGTGCGCTGAGCGGGAAATGACAAATGGCAGTGCCATTCCGCGAGGTGTAAACGCTATGGAAGATTCCAGAATCTTCCTCCATGACACTTGCCTCACTAAGTTCGACCAAGTGATGAGTAAGAGGCTCTCAGTCTCCAAGTGGAAGCAAGAACTGACAGAGAGAGAGGACACTAGTCAGATGACAAGCTGACTCATCCCCTCTCCAAACATCTATATATGGATCCCTCATCCAAGAGATCCAGAGGCTGGAATTTTGTACATTGCAGAGAATTGTTGTTGGTTTGAGATTAGTGCATTGGGTGTTTTATGCTTTGAAAGGAGGTGAAGAAGGGATTCCTTTGCTGGGAGGTTGATGCTGGATTGGAACTCACTTGGTTGTATCTCCTCCTGAACCTTGTTATTTCATCAATAAAACTATTTGAGTTTCTCCTACATGCTGATGTGTCTTTGATGTATGATTGCATTAGTATGTTTAGCTTATTTCTAATCCTAAGCTAGTTATGAATATGAATCCATGTCTTTGTGTAGTTTTCCCATTTTGTGATCTTGCAGGAACTTGGTGAAGCTGGGCAAGCAAGAGAGCAAGTAGCTGGGAGCTATCAAGGAGAAGAGAAACCGGATCAAAGGACTAGCGGAAGACACCGGTTAGTCCATCTCATCTCTCTTCATTCTTAATTCATAAAGAAGAATACTAGAATAGTTGTTTCTGTTTGTTGCTAAGGCACTATCACACCTTAGGTGGATAGGGTCGTCCTGCATAGGCACTTTTCCCCACAACAAATTGGCGACTCCGCTGGGGAGATCTGTCTAATCATTTTATTTGTGTTTCTATTACTGTTTGTTTCATAGACTTAAGAGCAGCAATCGAACTGCATCTGCCATTTTCAGATGCAAAGTAGACAACTGCTGCTTTGATCCACTCACTGGATTTGTCTATGATCTGAACAATGGACTCACAAATGATTTGATAACCCTTTGTGATAGCTCTTAGCCCTCTTTCAAATCATCCCTTTGATTGTACCTTGCTTGTTGCTTTTATTTGGCCTGAAACCGTAGATTAAACTGCAAACCGTGACCCAGAACCCGGAGAGAACTCTCGTTTCTGCTCCAGCGCAGGCTCTGTGAAGAGACTCTGCATTTCAACGCAGGTCCCGAGAGGGCTACCTGCGCTGCAATTCAGTTTCTCTGTTATACAGGTGCGCTGATCAGCCTTTGCCTTGTGCAGCTGAGGTTCTTTGCTCTGTTTTTCCCAGTTTTGATCTCTGATTTTTGCATCCTGTAACCAGCATAGGTACCTGTCTGAAAACCCCTTTTCTCTGCCTTAATTCCGCCTCCTTTGTACAAAAAGACTGTAGGTGTTTTTATGTGTTTGTGGCATCATTTACAGTTTTCCATCGCAAAAGTGAAATAGTCATACTGTAGCCTTTGATTCAGATCTATCAATTTTGGTCTTAGGAGAAAGTTAATTGGATGTTTACAGTTGATTATACATTTACTTTTGCTTTTGGTTTGAGTTTGTCACTTTTAAGTGTCGAAACAAGTGTTCATTTCGAAAATCATAAAGTGTCGTAATCTCCTCTATCTTTTTGATTTCGAAAAAGTAAGCTTGTTTGTGTTTGTCATTTAAAAGCGAATTCAAAGTTGTGCAAAAACTTTCTTTTTAGGCATCAATATTAAGAAAGCGAAAAACAAACACTTGCATTTGTGCATTTGCATATTGATAGTTTGTATGGATTGATTTAGGAAAAGTGCATTTACAGTGTGCTCTTTGCTCTTTGAGAAAAGAAGGTGTCTTTCTTTTCCCCTTGTAGCTAGGATTTTCATTGTTGAAAAAAGAGATAAAGATTTGCTTATCATCTTTTAGATTGCATTTAGGAATTACATCTACATCTCATGGTGAACCTCAAAAGGAAAACTTCTAAGAAAGATCAACTTAAAATAAACTGAATGAATCTAACAACGCTTTGTAACTTAACGCACAACATAGAGGTCCAGGCTAGAGATGTGTTTCGGCGTCGTAAAACCTGGTATCTGTTGGCCTCACTGATGGTTGGGTGATTCCTCCTGAGAGACCAAAAGTGCCAGTACAGATTGTGCTCCCACGTACCGTCGAGTATATATTGGGAGACCCCTATAGGCTTAAAACCTTTTATCCATAGGAAGCCGTGTCGCCCGCCCTACTGATCGCAATGCACCGAACAAAGCATTCGGGAAGATTGACTGCTGTACCGTAAAACGTATTCTGTAGTTTTGTGATTGGTTTGGCACACCCTCTACCTAGATCTCCAGAGCAGTTCCTTTTGGCCTTTTTCAGACTCTATAACGGAAAAAGTCCATCCGAGCATTTGTCACTTCGGGCTCGTTAAAACATCGAAGGCGACTAGAGTCATCTTTTGTTTTTTCTCGACTCTTTAAAACTGAAAAAACAAGTTGTGTCTAAAGCGTCGTAAAATTTATTTTAAACAGAATACTCATCACCCTTATTCCCGCGTTGATCTTTCAGTTGAGAAAATGGAGCCCTCCAACCAAGGAATTCCCCTTGGTGGAAATCCTAGTCCCTTCTCCTCTTGGGGAGATGTTGGAGCACCCCATATGGCCACATTGTCGCTTCCAGGACTGACAATCAGCTTGCCTCTCTGGCTCTTCTCAACCAATGTTGTTCAAAACACCACTATTCCTGAACAATCGAATCAGCAGTTAGACCAGTCCAGAGTTACCCACCAACCTTCCACTTCCTCTAATTCTTCCTCTCCTCCTTCCTCTTCACTTGATGGAGCTGGCAAAGCCAAAAGCCAAGTTCCTAAGGAGAAGAAGGAAAAGAATAAGAAAGAGAAGAAGAAGAAGGAGCCAAAGGCAAATGGGGGCAAACGAATAGCGTCTAACGAAAATCCACACACTGCACTGACCAGGCCTAAATCTCCATGTGTCATATGCAAGGGACACCACTTTCACAGAGATTTTCCTTGCATCCCTCGGATACTAAGGGACTGGTCTCCCCGCTTGCACAATCCGGTGGCGTCAACCTCTGATAGCCATGTTGACAGCACACCGTCAACTAGTGAAAGTGAAGCCACAGGACAAAGAGGGAAAGCTAGATTTCCCTATAAACTGTGTGAAGGCGACCATGCCATCCACCGTTGTCCCTTCTTAGACGAGGCTAAAAGAGTTTTGGAAGATCGCCCGGTTTTACCAGTGCGACTTCCTCCTGGATATCAAAAACTCCTGCCAAGTCCTTCACCAGTTGAAAACCCAGGTGACCCGCTCAGCTGGTCAGCCGAAGCATCTATCAATGAAGATAAACCATCTGAATCCATACCAGACGAAAGTCAAAAGGTCGAGGCGACAGTTGACCCGGTCTTGCCTTCAGAGGTTCCATCTTCGGATGATACCGTCACAGAAGAGAATAAAGACGACATCGTCCAAATTCTCTTCATCAACACCGACTCCGACGAACAAGGGGGCAGTTTACCCATTCCTTTATCTCAGGAAGGAACTTCGTCAGAGCCATACTCGGCCGTCTACTCGGTCCCACCTCCAAGCAACCTAGTTGTCTCCTTCGACTGGAATCAACTAGGAAGACCCCGCTTACCAGCAAGCATACCATTCAGAATTATCGTCCAAATATATAGAATGGTCATGGCTGGTACCATCATCGATGAAGGGGCTTCTGTGAGTATCCTTTCCTCTACTGCTTTGAAAGCGCTTGGTTCACCACCCCTTTCGCTTGAAATGATAAATCTGACAGGCTTTGATAAAGGAACCAGTCGACCTTTAGGGATCCTTCCCAATGTGCCCGTAACATTGAGAGGGAAGACTGTTCAAATGAACGTAATGGTCGTTCAAGGACCCTTGGATTATAACCTACTCCTTGGGCGAGACTATATTTATTGCATGGGAGCCATCGTCTCCTCACTCTTTAGAGTAATGTGTTTTCCGCACGAAGGAAGAGTGGTCAAGCTCATGGACCAGCTTTCATTTCCCGGATCACGCATAGCAAATAGTCATATACCATCCCTAAATGGTCTCTTCATGCAAGAAGTGTCTCAACCCACGGTCCGTCCTCCCGATGAGCACGAGTAATCCGGAAGGATATGACTGGAACCCAGGGGGCATGCATCCTGGTCTGCCTCGGTAGGAAAACTTCGGGTATAGGGTAGGTTTCCGCGGGAGAATATGACTAGTCTGTACCCTGTCCGTGATTGAGATAGGGGTTATTCTAGAATAAGATTCTCTTGTGAAAGTTATGTGAATTGGCGGGCGTCGTCATTCACCTTTGTTTATTTCGGTAGGCATCACCGAGGAAGTGTTTTGTTTGTTGTGCAAATGAAACAATCTTTGGTAACCTGAAAGAGGTAGGCCTCTCTCGGTAAAACAAATGTTTTGGTGGATTTGAAGTAGAGGTAACCTTGAAAACGTATTTTATACCTAGGGGCATGCAAACCTTTTGGAGTGCAAGCAAGGGGCGGCTATTTTTTTTTTTTAATTTTTAGGTCCTCCCTTTAAACCTGCAGGCTAACCCTTTAAACTCGTAGGATTAGTCGTTTCCGAGCTTGCATAAAGAAAGGATGTGGGGAAAAGCTTTGTAAGATGAAGCTCCATAAAAAATAGCACCTTCAGTGACAAATTCTTATCATATGACTGGATAATCGAGCAGTTTTAGCACATAGTTCATGCTCGTTAAAAAATAAACGCAAGATCCAAGCAGTTTTAGCACATAGTTCATGCTCGTTAAAAAATAAACATAAGATCGAGCAAATGTTTCAACCCGCGTTTAAGCTCGTTAAAAAATGAACTATCCTCCGGTAAATAACCACCGTGAATGCACCATTATCAGCCATTAAAGCCTTGGTCGTGTTTGCCCGTCACCTCCACTTTTCTATTGGCCGACCATTCACCTCCATTTGATTGTTTACCCATTTTGAGGAACAGATGCGAAGAGTGATTTCACTAGCCATCCTTGTGACACTGCCATGATTGGAAAATTCCAAACCTTACCTGGAATCATCTGCTACCCATTTTATCACTCGTTCCTCAAAAAACAAGTCTTCTTTAAGCTCTTTTCATCTGACTCGTAAAATATGAAAAGATTGCCGAGTTTTGGCCTTCCAGCTCGTTATAGTGACCGGAAGTGCTATCCCTCCTCTAGATTTTAATCTTTTTGGACCTGAGGGATTATTGCACAAAAAGATCGAGTGCTTGTTTTGTTCGGCTCGTTAAAACTATCAAAAATTCATCCCTTCTGTATTGTTTTATACTTTTTCGGACTTAAGGGATTAGATGACGAAAAAGGACTTTCGGAGTTAACTTTACGTACCTTTTCAGACTCTCTAAAAATGAAAAGGACCGAGTTATCTTTGTCGTTAGACTCGTTAAAAGCATTAAATAGCGACAAACTTGTCTTTAGACGAGAACGAGTTTCACTATCGCTAGGCTCGTTAAAACATAGCGATGGGTTTGCCCGAAGGGCAAATTATAGAACAAGCATATGTTATCCTCCTCAAGCTTGACAAAAATAAAGAGGTACTGGTCAGCAATGACTGGGGAAAATTGGGAAAAACTCAAAGAAACTTTATTGGTAGCAAGTCGCTCTTGAACATGACACTTCTCCTCCGTACCACAATCGGGTTGGGTTGTTTCATTCACCGGTCACATCACCATGGTCTCGCCATACCATCCACATTTGGGGTAAATGCTACCAATCCATTGCATAAGTGTCGCCACATGTTCAAGAGAAGTCATTCAGAGAAGTCACCTGTGTCCCATCCACTACCATACATTATACTCTGTCATGACCGCCACCCTGAATCATATATCATCAGATCGTTTTCACCTCCTTCAAAATCATTTGCTCCGTTCCATGTCATTGATGTGGGATTCATTAAGGCCCTCCTTTGATGGATCACTTCTTGTCGACATCAGCTCATTATCCAAGAAGTTGATCTAGGAACACCCCCTTCAGTACTTTGAAGCTTGCATGCCTCAATGGCAAGTTTCTCACTTCCGGCGACAGGTATACATCAATGACCTTCGACCGAAAGATTTTGCGTGGTGTTCGACGCCAAGTCCTCTATTCACACCACGTGAATTGTACTGCAGTACCTTGAGGGTCATCATCATTATCAGTGATTCCTCTCGCGCTTATTAACAGTTTACATCATTGACTGGTAATCAAGCGATGTCTTTCCATGTTCGACTTCAAAGCATTTCTCGCATGGATCGACTTGTACTTAGAGTGAAGATCGGACGAGATTGAAGACCCCGGATCTAGTTTCATCCATCCGGGCTGCGATATATATTCAGGAAAATAAAGACATGGAAATGTACAGCCTTGCAGCACAGATAATCATCCTACCAAAAGGATGATGGCTCTATCAGAATCATCAGTCTACCATCAGATGATTGTCTGTTCTATGTACATGAAAATGAATTTATAAAGCTGAGCATGGGAATGCCCACCTCAGCTAGATCATGAAAACAATATGAAAATAATGTATTGTATTGTATCTTATTACAGGTCTCCTCCCAGCATTGAAAGAACTTCAGATCCTCCTAGTAAAGCATTTCACCCGATAAACGGCCTCATACTTTAGGGGGCAACTCTTATAGACATTTTTGTGCCTTACAGCACTGAGCATGAAATGTCCATAAACCAAGGGATCTAAAGTCCCTAAAAGTGTTCTTCCTACCCCTAAAGGAACAAGGCCAGCAAACCACAGCTTCTCACAGAAGTTCTCCACCAGAAACTGCTCAGAAACAGTCAAATCAGGATCATTTCAGTGGCTCCACTAGCCACCTACGTTGCAAAGCACCCCAGTACACTAGTTAGGTGCATTGCAACGCACCCAAATGCACTACCAGGGTGTGCTGAGCGGGAAATGACAAATGGCAGTGCCATTCTGTGAGGTGTAAAGACTATGGAAGCTTCCAGAATCTTCCTCCATGACACTTGCCTCACTGAGTTCGACCAAGTGATGAGTAAGAGGCTCTCAGTCTCCAAGTGGAAGAAAGAACTGACAGAGAGAGAGGACACTAGTCAGATGACAAGCTGACTCGTCCCCTCTCCAAACATCTAGATATGGATCCCTCATCCAAGAGATCCAGAGGCTGGAATTTTGTACATTGCAGAGAATTGCTGTTGGTTTGAGATTAGTGCATTAGGTGTTGTATGCTTTGAAAGGAGGTGAAGAAGGGATTCCTTTGCTGGGAGGTTGATGCTGGATTGGAACTCACTTGGTTGTATCTCCTCCTGAACCTTGTTATTTCATCAATAAAACTATTTGAGTTTCTCCTACATGCTGATGTGTCTTTGATGTATGATTGCATTAGTATGTTTAGCTTATTTCTAATCCTAAGCTAGTTATGAATATGAATCGATGTCTTTGTGTAGTTTTCCCCTTTTGTGATCTTGCAGGAACTTGGTGAAGCTGGGCAAGCGAGAGAGCAAGTAGCTGGGAGCTATCAAGGAGAAGAGAAACCGGATCAAAGGACTGGCGGAAGACACCGGTTAGTCCATGTCATCTCTCTTCATTCTTAATTCATAAAGAAGAGTACTAGAATAGTTGTTTCTGTTTATTGCTAAGGCACTATCACACCTTAGGTGGATAGGGTCGTCCTGCATAGGAACTTTTCCCCACAACAATTCACATCGTACTTCTTCGCTGGGCTGGGAAGCAGTAGGAATTTTGTTAAAAATTTTGTTGAAACGTAAATTGAAGTCCTTGATAGGCTCTCTAGTTTCGGCTCTAAGGTTGGATAGGTCGTTGATTAATGTTGCCGTAGACCTGTCATCACCAAACTTAGTTAGGAATTGGTCCTGGAAGATGTCCCAACTTGTGATGGATCCAGAGGGTAATGAAAAATACCATGATCCAACTCTTCCTTGCAGAGTATAAGGAAAAAGCCTAACAACAGCATCTTCATTAGTAACCCCATTGAGATTAATGGAAAGCATGAAGTTGTTTATGTGCTCTTCTGCTAGCATGCCTGCCTCGGGATTAAATTTGGGTAGCCATTTCTTACGATGGGCCAGTATTTGACTCAAGGGTGCAGGCATTAAGATTGCCCCAGGGTTATTCCATGGAGTTTGGGCCATTGTTGAACTGCTAACAGAGGAAAGTGCAGAAGATGATCCCTGTGGCTAGGAGGATGAGGATACTACGATTGTAGATGATTGAGGAAGAGTTATGGGAGTTCCTGTGGATGGATGAATGATGATCTGGAGTGGTGGAGTGGATGGTTGACTTCACGGTGAAGAGGTTGAGATGGACGATGTTGACGAAAGAGTCTCGTTGTCGGATGCTTTAGGAGATTTCCTCACTCTTTTCCTGGTGGGAAGAGGTAATTCGGTTGGCTGAACGCCAAACTTTTCACTCTTTAGCCTGGTCAGGGGATGAGCAGGGTTATACTGTGAAGTCACGCTGCCTTGAGATTTATCAGACCGTTGAGGAGAAATGGAAAATCACTGAAGTTTGTGAATCAGAGATTCCTCTTCAGGAAGTTCAACTGTGGATTGTTCTGAAATGTCAGGGTGTGTAGCAGCAGTTGATACTCGAGCGACTTCTAATTCTGGATTTAAGTGTAATGGAGAATTCGGGGGAGATGGTGAGGGCAATTTACTCTCAGAATGGTATTCAGATTTAGATTTACTTGCCATTCATAGTTCAGGCCCTCCTTCTAGCGCCAAATATGTTGAAGCCCCAAAAATCAGGTCGACAATAAGGGGGATACTCGCCTGGTCCGGACCTTGGTTGGCAGCTCCTTATCCATTTGGTATAGCGGGTCCGACTGGGGATAATGGGACCAGTTTCCCAATCTATGAGTGTGTGTGTGTAGAATTTGATGTTGCTGATCTAACAGTTCCTATTTAAGATATTCTAATTCAAACTTTAATCTAATTCTATGCTATTGTAATCTAATAAATAGTAACATCTAAGTCTATACTAACCTGGGATGTAATTCTTATATTATGCGATCTAAAGAGATTTCAAATAACAACTGGTAATAAAGATCATTCAGCGATTATAAGAAAGGAAATCAGTGAAGATGAACCACTTCGCTTAAAAAGCTATACAAAACAGTTGTGAAAAACATATCGCATAATGAGCTATTCATACATCAAGCATAAATAAATAGCTATCACCGTACAAAAGTGCCAAATGATAACTCAGGCATTCATGCAGTAATACATAAACAACTAAAAACTGTATATCACTTTAACATATAAGCAGAAATGGTCAAGAGATAAAAGTACCATTTATGACTAGTCCTCTTAGCTTTCTGCACATTGCTTTGTGTATCTTTTGTTTTTCGTTCCTGCAGTTCACAGATGAGGAAAGTGTAATGACAATAAAAACCGACAAGAAAGCTTTAAATTCTACGGATGTACAAAAACATGCCACCTGATGTGAACTGACTCTTCGAACAACACAAAATCATATTTCCTAACAACTGGCATATAATTCATTAATTATCATTAAAGCGCGTACCCAGTTCTTGGTTTATGGAAAATTTTCCTTGAATATTGAGCCAGGAAATTTGCGATGGAATGTTTTTGTGATCTGCATCACAGCATCGCATTTAGTTGTATCGTAGTATCGCAATTTCATCGTGTTATACTATCGCAAGGTTGCTTTATTGCGCAATCGCAAAATCGCTTTATCGTGCAAACGCGGATCGCAGTGAGCGTTAAATCGTTACGTGTTTTTTCAGGAAATTTTGCGATATGCGATATCGCATATCGTATATCGGCGATTTTTTAAGGTTTTCCAATGTGAGTGTTTGTTAATGCATGCGATGCGATGGAGTTGCTTCGCAATCTCGCAGTTTATCATTTTTACTCATAAGGAAATGTCCTAGCATTCTTTACGCGATGCGATGTTTCTTAAGGAGTAAAATACATGAGCCTTAATTGATTTTTTGAATTTTTGACTAAGGGTCCCCTCTTACCTAGTGTTATTGCTAATACTAAATAAAGAGGGGGGTTTTTGGTGGCCACAACAGGTAGTCACAAGGATGGGTGATTTAGGTCAGAAGGACTAGGTCAATGAAAATGAGATATGATTGCAGACATTCAAAGGGGCAAGGTAGTTATGAAGCTTAACACTTAAAAGGTGATTTGATGAGATGGTTTAAGATTGATCAGGAGTTAGGAAGAGAATAAGAGATGTTTTCTTCCTAAACTAAGGAAAAATGGATAGAGTATGGTAGATTACCCAAAACAGAGTGTGAGCAAACATGTATTATGCCTATCAAATTCTAAATTACCATATAACATAAATGGAATGGTTTATTATCTGATAAAACATTCATACAAATGATCACAAAGAAGAAACAATTCTAAAAATTGATATCACATGTATCCCAGAAAAATAGCTGCAACTCATCTATTAAAAATTGCCAAAATCTGGTACAATAGTCTCTGATCACTAGTATAACATCCCTATTGAATCCAACCTGTAAAATGACTAAGAAAATACGTAATATAGGCCAACAAACAACTCATCCTAGGCTCAGGGGTCAAATCCATGAGTGGAGGAGCAGTTGTAAGAAAGGCTGAACTGATAGCTGGAGTGTAGGGTGGTCAAAGTGACTCATCCCTCACTCTAGTAAACTGATCCATTACATGCCACATAGGCCATCTAACTGATGTATCTACCCTAAATAAAATTAAAAACATAATAATTACATCATCTAGATCAATTACATAGGTAAAAGTTCAATTTCCCATAGAATAAAAGTCAACTTGGAATGAAATAGTGAAAATTGTGGAAAACTGTCAAACACGGAGCAACCTGGTTAAACGCGCAGTGACCCTGGTCAAATGCGCAACGTCCTCCTCAAGTAGACTTTTGACCGCCTTACCGATGTCCAAAACTCACCCAAGGTAGCTCATTGGAAACCTTATCCTGTCTAGCTCCCAAAAATACCCTTGGTTTTCAAAATGGGCTTCATTTACCCCTCCAAAATCACAATCTCCCAAGACTACTCAAATGCTCAGTGACCAGGCCAAGAAAAGAGGCATAAATGTAATTTTTTGGTAGTTTCCAACCCTTTTGCCTGACCCGTTTTGCTCCAAAATATTAGGAACAATACAGGGTGCATGTCCTCATCTTTCAAAATCTAGAAATGCTAAGCATTTGCTCATTGGATGCTCCAAACAAAAGCACAACGTCCTAGGTTCTCCCCATTTGACCATGTAGATTGTGCCAAAATTTCTTCAAAAAATAAAGCAAAACATATCTTGCCAAAATTGTTCAAAAATGGCCAAAATTGGTGGGCTAATAGCTGGCTATATGTTTGAGGCATGGAGTGAAGCCTCAATAAGGATATCGAACCTCTTTTTCTCTTCTTGCATGGTCAAGGCCTGAATTTTAGCATGAGCTCATTTGAGCTCGACCCTTTCAATTTTGTCTCTCATAGCATAGTGCTTCACCATCCTTCTTTGAATATCATTATACTTCTTGGCCTTGTCTAGGAGGTTCTGCAGATGATCATTTACCTTCTCAAGCCAATATTCTCGATTCTCATTTACCATCTTGGAAAATTGCTCATTCAAGGTGAGCTGATTTGCTAGTTCTTCCTCCCTTTTCCTTTCTTGCTCCGAAGCTCTCTTTAGGCCTCTAGTCCTTGGCCTTCTTCTTGGCACCTATTCATCAACTGGCTCACCATACTTTCCGTATGCGTCATCAAGTAAGGCCTTTTCCTTTTCACCCTCTCTCTTTGCCTTTCTAAGCTGAATCTCAATGAGCTCATTTCTTACCTCAAACTGCCTATTTTCGTGCTCAAAGTAGGAAATGATCCATTGGCCCTTTGCAAGTTGACCTCAAGCTCACCTATGAGTGCATTCTTCTCTTGATGAAAATAAATGTGCTTTTACAGTCATAATGCTCATCTGATTCAACTAACTGAAAATCCTGATCTATCTCATGGAGGTCTTCCTCCTGCTATTGGATCTCTGCCTCTACAACTTTTTCCTTACCCTTTTGTACCTAATTTGTCAATGAAGAAGGAAATTCCCCTCCCACAATGAGTGGGGCAAACACTTGCATGTGCCCTCTTTGATAGGTATGTGCCAAGGTACCTGAACCAGCCCTTTTGGGCTTGTTGCTCTCACCATGCTCAATATGCTCCTGCTCAGTGCCTTCATCTCTGCCAAGTGAATGAATAGGCTCATGAAATGGTGTGCCTAAATCATCAAATGAAGATGAATGATCTATGGACTAAGGTGGAGGAATGGAGATGGATGGATGAAAGGATGAAGGTGCCCCTTGGTCATGCTGAATAGGTGGGACTGTCAAAACCTCATTTGATATGAAAGTGTACCATGTAATGTTAATCTGACCAATGTGTTGGAGGACTATCATTTTGATGAGAGAATGGTGAAATATGTTATGCATTTGATGATCATGATCTTTCCTACAGGAAACGTATGACATCTTGTCAATATCCTAATAAAGGTAATAGGGAAGATTGAGGATTCTGACTCTTGTAAAATGCATGAGTAGTCAAATATGACAGGAATAGAGCCTAGAAAACCTTCCCTGACATGTGAAGTACTTCATGATGATTTTCATCATACGAACATATCTGTCTAGGAGGTAAGAGAAAGGAAAAATCCTCATTCTTTCATTCTTGTGGCTAGGTTTAAGATATGGCTCATAGTAGCAATAATCCAAATCTGCCTATTTAAACCACTTTTCCCCAACATTCGGGATCCCAATGGCATCTAATATGATAGTAGAAGATATGGTAAGGGTGACAATGGAAAAAGTTGCTTGATTGTCATGGAGGTTGATAATGAACTGTTTGGTCAATTCAGAATGATGCTGTGTCCTTTCCCCCTTCTCACAAAATTCAAAAGAGCCCATATGTTTAAAGCTTGTGACAGTGATGGGATATGCCATGAGAACTCTAGTGTTGGTTGGTTCATATCTAATGATTTTCCCTCCTTTTTTATATTTCCTCATATTTTGTTTTTCTCCATCACTCTGACTTGTGTGTTCTTCTTCTGCCATGATTTGTTGCTTTTAAAACCCTAGGGGAATGATAGAATGGACCGTGGGTATTGGAAATGTGGAATGATGTGAAGAGAGATGATGAGGAGGAGATGGGGATATGTGGAATGATGGAGATGATAGGGAATATTTGTTAAGTGAGGGAGGAATAGTGATGAAAACGAGGAAATGTGATTTGAGATGGTGGGAATGTATGACTAGGGTTTGCTCTTAGGAAAAACAACGAACAATTTAAACCCTATGAAGGAAAACAAAGGAGGGAAGGAGTGAGTAATTATTCCACCAACCTATTTTTTTGGAGTGAATTATGATTAACTTGGAAACTTGGTGGCGATGGAGGGTTTTTAGAACGTTTGGCTCCTTCCAGGTGAACGCGCTGTGACCCGGGCAAAGGCGTAGCGACCTGGTCAAATGCACAACAACCTATACAAGAGCGCAGTGCCATTATAAATTAAAATGTGAGCTCTAGAAAATGTGCATCAACCTCTACAGGAGTGTAGCGACCAGGCTAAACGTGCAACGACCCTGCTGAAAGCGTCCTCTTGCTCTGTTTTGCCAATTTCGCCTTCAAATCTCCAATTTTCTTTTGTTGAGGAGTTGTAAGAGCGCTAGAGTGAAAATTATGCTTCATGAGTGTCTTGAGAGGTGTTATACTTGAATGGACTTTAATTTATGAGTTTGCATACCCACTTTCTAATGTTTCTTGTCATTTCCAAATTCTCATATTAATGCCTTTTTTACTTTCTAACCTTTTTTGCTCATGACAAGTGGATGATGATTTGGTAATCCTGATTTTGACATTTTTCTTGGGATGCTTTTGGTAATGGAGTTGAGTATGCAACTAAAAGTAACTTATTACATATAATAGACATAAAATTACATTAAAAAAAAATAAAAAATTATTACATCTATTTGCAGTTCTAATTTACAAACTTGGGATAAAATCCCTTCTTGAAATCAAATTTAGGGCTTTCAGTAACTATGGTTACATGCTTTGGAAAGCTTTATTTAATTAAAAAAGACATTATTTTCTTGACTCTCATATTTTGCTGACCTTATGTAGTGAGGTGGTGATTTATTGGACCTTGGAAAAATAAAACCTCAGTGACCTAATGGAACCTCAAATGACTAAATTTCAGGTGGATTTGACTGATATAAAATGTGATGAAATGAGCCTTCATGTTCAATGGTAACTCAGAAAACACATGAATGAGGGCCAAAAAATACAAACTTTTGAGAGGGAAAGGTGATTTTAGAATTTGGACTACCATCACTAAACAATTTTTTTCATGATGACCTAAGTGGAATGCAAAAAATTTTAAACGAGACTCTAATATGATAGAAAAGAGAGATTTGATCACTAGTAGAAGTATGAAAATACTAACTCTAACATTGGCCTTATTTGGGGATGGAAGCTCCTTGGAGGTGCCAAGAACACTGTAGACCAAGTAGCCTTACCATATGGGCCAATAGTAAAAAAAAAACTCATAAACTAACTCAAAAACTGACGCGAAAATGACTCCAAACTAACTCAAAAATGACTTACATGACTAAGGACTGAATTATCAAAATAGTAAAAAATCAGTGAAGTTCCACAACCTTCACTTCAGGCTCCAAACTCTAGTGATCTTCAGCTTCACACTTGCATAAAATTTAAAATGTATGTATAATTAAACCAAGGAAAATTTAGAAAATATAATGCTTCAAGAGCCTACCATTGACTAGTCCTCCTAAGCATGATTCTCCATTCAAAACCTCCAACAATAAATCATTTTATCCTCGGAAAGCTGAAATCTGGTAAGGGCCTTTCCATAAATTCTCGAATTTACCATGCTTTCCCTTGTCCTTGTTTCTAGCATCCTAATGAAGTACCACATCTTTGATTTTACATTCATCTTCCTTTGTTTTCCTATCATATATCCTTTTTATCTTATTGTGTAGCTTCGAGGTGCTCTAAAACACCTCTTCCTGTGTCTGCTCTAAGTGGATCATTTGATTGATCTGACACTGCATATCATTCTCTTCACTTCCCATTTCTTGTAACAGTGTGATCACCGGGGCTACCAATGATGTAGGGAAAATATTGTCTACTCCATACAAAATCTGAAAAGGTGAAAGACCAAAAGATTTCTTACTACTCACCCGATCTGCCCATAGTGCACTGATGAACTTTTTATGCCAATTCTTTTTGTTGGCCTCCAACAGTTTCTTGATGAATTTAATTAAAGACATATTGGAGGATTCCACAAAACCATTACCTTGCAGACAGTATGTTGTAGAATGTCCCAACTTGATGTTGTACTTGTCACAAAACTCTGTCAATTTTTTGGACTTAAATGCTGCCACGTTGTATGTGATTATCTTATGAGGACAACTAAAACAGGACAAGATGTTAGTTTCTAAAAAATGAATGATAACTGAATCAGTTGCTTGTGTGGTTGGGATTGCTTCGATCCACTTTGTGAAGTAGTCTGTAGCCGTCAGTATCCACTTGTGTTGTGTGGATGATGATGGATTAATCTCACCTATGAAATCTAGGCCCCACTGCTGAAAAGGTTCATTCACTGATATTGGTTGTAGAGGTAAGGGAAGAAGCTTTCTTTTTCCTTGAAAAACTTGACACTTGTGATAACTCATCACTGCCTTGTATATATCTCTAAAAAGCATAGGACAATAGTAACCCGCTCTCAGTACTTTGTTGGCCATGGTTTTCCAATACAAGTGACCCCCACAATCTCCTTTGTGGAAGTCATTTATTACTTCTTTGGACTCATGTTCAGTCAAACAGTTCAGTAATACACCTCCTAGATCTTTGGAATAGAGCACAATGTTCATTATACAATATTTGCAAGCTTTCAACTTCAAAGACCTAGTCTTAGCCTTAGACATGCCTAGAGGGAGATTTAGATGTTGAAGTACATAAATGGTATCAGAATATCGTGGAGATGAGAGAAATATTTCAGATACCTGAATGAGATCCTCTTCTTCTTGATTATCTGATAATGCTACCACAAGGTTGATGTCTAGAGCATGAAGGTTTGACTTGGCCATGCATTTGGCTAAGCCTTGACCCTTGATCAGTCTTGTAGGCTTGATCTCAAGATCATACTCTAATAGTGTTTCTATACATATACCTCTCCTACCTTCCCGGTCATTCTGCACAAGGACTTCTTTTACTGCTACATTAGGCACATAAGCAAGATTATGTGAATGTAAGATGTAAACTCTAAAATATTTGATTGTATTTACCAAAGCCAAGGCCTGTTTCTCAATGTTGTTGTACTTAAGATCTGCATCCCTGATGTTGCGACTGAAAAACGTAGTTGGCAGCTCGGTTTTATCCCTTTTCTACATTAGTACCGCTGCCATAGTATGCTCGGAAGCAAAAGAAAATATGATAAAATCAGTAGTGTAATCAGGACTAATCAAAACAGGGGAAGTGGTTAAGGCAAGCTTGACCTAATGAAAAGACTTATGGGCTTCTTTAGACCATTTTACCTCATTATCTTTTTTCAACATATTGCTCATTTTGCTAAAACGTCCAGCCAAATTAGGAATAAATATTCGTAAGAAATTCATCTTACCATTAAAATCTTGGATCTTCTTTTTTCTACGAGGAAAATGAATTTTTTGAATGGCTTCTACTCTTGAAGGGTCGATCCGGATGCCATCTTTCGAAATGATGTGGCCAAAGAGTTTGCCTTCCTCCATGGAAAACAGACTTTTCCTTGGATTGAGAGAGATTCTGAACTTTCTACACTTCTGAAAAATGATTCTTAAATGATGCAAATGTTCATCATCTGAATGTGAATATATGATTACATCATCTAAGTATACAACTAGGAAAACATCTTTTTCATCTGAAAATGTTATGTCCATGGCACGCTAAAAAGTAGCCCCTACATTTTTTAGACCAAATGGAATCTTGGCATATTTGAATGTGCCCCAAGGTGTGGTGAATTTCATCTTAGCTTGATCGTCCTCATGCACTAAAACTTGATTGTAACCAGAATATCCATCCAAAAGTGAAAGCCAAGAAGCGCCAACAACTTTTTGAAGAATATGGTCCATTTTTGGAAGGGGGTAATTGTCCTTAAGTGATGCTTTGTTCAAGTTTCTGAAGTCTATGCAAATTCATCTTATCTCCCCAGTCTTCTTTCTCACCGGAACTAGATTTGATATCCAGTTGGAAAATCTGATGGGAACAATAATGCCTGCCTTGTAAAGTCTATTAAATTCCTTTTCTATGGATGGAAGCAATCTCAGATTGATCCTTCATAAATTTTTCCTGAAGGGCTTTTGATCTGGCCTTATTAGTATTGTGTACTAAATTATCTTCTTATCATATTCCTTCAAATCTACATAATCCCAAGAAAAGACCTCAGAAAACTCAGGTAGTAAATGAATGTATTTTCCCTTTGCTTCGGGAGATAATGATTTGGATAGCTTGACCATTTTTGGTTTGTCTACTGTCCCAATATTCACATCTTCGACACCTTTCTCTGTAGGAACCAATGTAGGCTTCCTTGCTACATCATCCTTATCAAACAAGTCTTCCAAAGGTATGAGACCTTTTGGAATATTGTTATCTTTCAGCTGTAGTATATCAACCTGAGTTGACTCGATGACTTGATCATCTTCATCATAGATTTCGTCCATAGAACAATTTTAAAACTCTCCTTCATTCTGAAGGAATTTATTCACCTGTCTGTCATCCCAGAATACTTGCTAATATCGTAAGTTATCTGAAACTGAGGGTCAATGCTTCACATGAATCTTGACTTTCTTGTTAGAAAAATAAGGAATTTTAAAATTACTTACAGCTATAGCTAATGAATCCACCATACGATTTTGAGTCCTTGGTACAACTGAAAGTGTATATTCGAGAAACATTACAAGAATATCTAAAATGACATTTCTATACTATTTCATTTTTGGATGGTGATCTTCATATTCACCTTTAACTTTCTTAATTACAAGTTCTGAATCACCATACACAGAAATTCTGCGGGCACCTAACCTCTTCAAGATCTTGAAACCTGTGATGAGTGCTTCATACTCCACCTCATTGTTAGTGCAATAAAAAGATAACATGTATGAGCACAATATAACATGCTGAGGGAGATTAGCATGTTGATGATGATGTGGAATTCTAATCCAAATACCAATACCTGCTCCATCTTTCCCAAAGGCACTGTCAAAATCCATGGTCCAAAGGCTATTTTCCTCTTCCAAGAGTTGTTCATATTTTTGCTATTTTGGGTTCATTTTCTGAACTTTGATTTTAGACTCTTCAGAAGTTTCCATTACCTTCTCTGATGACCGATCTAAACCTTTCTCTACCTTTTCTGACAACTTTTCGGATGATTGTGGCAGCCCACCTGTTTCTTGGTCAGAAACTGCCCTTATAGTATTGAAAACATATGGTAAATCTTTAATCTCTACAAGTTGACTATTTACATCATTCAATCCACTATCGTTATACAAAATAAATTACTCTAAATCCATATGTACAACGTTTATGGGATGATTGTTGGGTTTCTCCTTGCTAGTTATCATAAACTTCATTTTTTTCACAGTACAACTTTCTCAATTTCCCAAAAGCTGGGATAGTAGCATAGCAGAAATCTAATTGCAATGTGCCTCTTAATTTTTCTCCCTAAGATCTCGACAATAGCATGCCAAACTAAAGTAGTATATCAGCTACCACCACATCCATTAAAACATTCTTATCAGGGATTTGATCTAGAGATACTACCAAGTCTTTGATTAGACCAAGAAAGTGGACCATTCTGAGATCAAAAGAATACAAGTCATGATACTCACGAGTTATATCTAGACCTAGTCTCTGCATGATGGCTTTTGGCATTAAGTTATGAGAGGCTACAGAGTCAAGCATGGAGTTGTGAAGAATGAATTGGTGAATTCTTAAACTGAGATAAAATGGAGGAACATCACTATCACCTGACTGACCATCTATGGCTAGACTAAAAATCAATTCAGGTTGGTCATCTTCAATATTAACCATGTCAGATGTAGGATCAACTTTAAGCATTTTAACTATGCCAAACTTGTAATGGCTATTTTTTACAAGTTCAGTAAGAGGGATTGACACTTTCAAATTTGAAATTCCAGTTTCTAGATTGAAAGAACTAGCTTTATCTACCTCCTTTTGAACATTGTCTCTCGGTAGTTGATCCTTTCTTTGGCTATCATGATCCTTGCTCGAAATGCCTGTAGATGGCTTCTTTGTTCAGCTTCGATCATTTTCTTCCATCTCTTTACCTTTGCTTTGACCTCCTTGATGAGTTGATTTATGTTGGATGTCTTTCTGCCGTGATGTCCTTTTGTGAGTGATTGGGACATCTCTATTCCTCAAAGAATATTTATTCTGCTGAGAACTGAGAGCATTCAAATATCCTCTTTGATAATCATTGGTTTGGATTTCCAATGAATTATCTCTTTCCAGTATGTAGCCCTCATCTTTAGGTTCCTCCAGTTTCTCGACATACTTCTCATCTTCAGTCAAGAAAATGGGATGGTGATCTTCCCTAAAGAAGTGCTTTTCCTCAACAATTGGTTTTGTTTCATCATCATATTCACCTTGAGCATAATTCTGCTGCAAAGGAGTCTGAATAGACTGCTGAGATGTCGATGCCTCGGAAACCTTAGGCTCCCTTTGTTTTATCCTATACTAAGGTTGTTGTTGATTTCTAATGTTAGGATTTCTGACTTGTGGCTCCAGAGATCTAGCTAAATTTATCATCAGGTTGGCCATTTTGTCCATGGTTTTTATTAATGCATCAAGTTTTAAATTGGTAGAAGTGGAAGGTTCTTCTTTGATGGTCACTCTCCTTTCTAGTTTCTCATGTTTCAATTGATATTTTTTTATCATCAAGTTTGCTTCCACACTTATCGCATTATTCTGCATATCTTCGAGAGTTGTGGGATCCCTTTCCCTCAATTGATAGGCCATTTCTGGATCAAAAGCATCCAGGTAATGTTGAAGTGCCAAATCCAGTGGAAGCTTCATATTTCCCAGAATAGAATTGTACACCTGATTGAATCTTATGGTGAATTCTTTAACCATCTCATTAGGATTCCTCTTCAAGGTGTTGTATTCCACCAAGATCTGCAACGAATTCTTCTTTTTCCGCCATCTAGCTAAAAAAACCTCATTGAGCCTGGCTGAAGAATTAATAGAGCTTGTTGCCAAACCGCGAAATTATTTCTTCACGTCTCCCGAAACACTTTGAGCTATCAACCTCATTTTAGCATCATCTTCATCGACTTCCTCTAAGCCAATGAAATCAACCATCTTATCAATATGCTACTGGGTTTTCACTCCTGGGCTGCCATCAAACAAAGGAAGCCTTTGACCATAGGTCTGAGGTAATGTTGCCAACTGACCCGGTAACACCAAAGGTGAATATCTAACCATAACTCCCAGAGAATGGTGGATGGGAACTGCAATGGGCGGTGTTGGTTGTCAAGAAGATGAAGGGAATAAAGTGGATGTTCTTAGAGATGAAGTAGAGGGTATGGCAGAGTATAAGAGCTCAAGTTGATATTGGATATAAGCCTTTTCAGCAGTGACCTATAACTGATCCACTAGGCTTTGAAGTTTGTCAAAATTTGACCAAACCTCATGCTCAAGTTTTAAAGATTGAGAAGCAGCAAAAGGTCGGTTAAACAATGAATTGGGGTTAGAAATATATGAGTCAAACTTTATAGGATCAGAAACTTCTGCAGTAAGACTAGATTCAGATTTTAATCGAAACAAGGATAACTCAAATTTAATGTCGAAAGGTATATCCTCGATACTATGTAGTTTATCTCGCAAGGAAGTGGTGCTTTCCAATTTAGGGGTTTCGGTCTCGGGGATAAGGACTTTAGATTTTCTCAACAACCTCTCAGGGTTATCAACCGAAGAAGGAGGATTAGTGTTAGGGTTTGACCTGGTGTATCTTTTAGAAGCCAGTATCTTAACAAGGTAAGACTCAATAGGATCAAATCTAAGAATTTGAGCTAAACTCAGATTATTTATAAATGAAAGTCTTCAATAGCGAAATCTGAACATGGTAATGATTATGAGCTTACCAATAGGAGGAATTCTGATCAAACTTTTGATATGTATCCATCTTTGCTTTTGAACAAGCTCTGTTTTTCTTCAACCGAATCAACTAGACCAAGATACAAAAATTTTCTTGTTGTCTTCTTGAGGCCAACTTCTATAATCTAGGCACTACAATTTCTAGAAAAGCCTTTGTAAGGCTTAGTGCCCTCATCCAAAGGACCAAAATTCAATGAGAATTATCCGTACACCCAAGGAAAATGAACCTTTCGTTCCCAGCAATGGCACCAAAATGTTATCGCTCCTTCGGATCTCCAGGGCTGAGGAAGAGTCCGGCTGAGGTAACCACAGACCAATCTTTTAGCTTGGTAGCTAGCCCTACCAAGCTAGAGAGGGATCTCTCAGCCCTGAGGGCCAGGAGGGCTGGATAGATTAGGGTTTTAGGCTAGATGTAAAGTGCAGGGGGTTGTTTGATTTGATTTTGGTTGGGTAGTCACAAGGATGGGTGATTTAGGTCAGAGGGACTAGGTCAAGGCAAATGAGATATGATTGCAGACATTCAAAGGGGCAAGGTAGGTATGAATCTTAACACTTAAAAGGTGGATTTATGACATGGTTTAAGACTGATGAGGAGTTAGGAAGAGCATAAGAGATGTATTATTCCTAAACCAAGGAAAAATGGACAAAGTATCATAAATTACCCAAAACAGAGCATGAGCAAACATGTATTTTTCCTACTAACTTGTAAGTTACCATATAACACAAATGGAATGGTTTATGAACTGATAAAACATTCATACAAATGATCACAAAGAAGAAACAATGCTAAAAATTCATACCACATGTATCACAAAAAAATAGTTGCAACTCATCTATTGAAAATTTCCAAAATCTGATACAATAGTCTCTGATCACTAGTATAGTATCCCTACTGAATCCAACCTGTAAAATGACTACGAAAATATATAATATAGGCCAAAAAATAACTCACCCTAGGCTGAAGGGTAGAATCCATGAGTGGTGGAGCAGTTGCAAGAAAGGTTGAACTGATAGCTGGAGTGTAAGGTTGTCAAAGTGACTCATCCCTCGCTCTAGCAAACTTATTCATTACATGCCACATATTCCATTTAACTGATGTATCTACCCTAGATAAAAGTAAAAACATAATAATTACATCATCTAGATCAATTACATAGGTAAAAATTGAATTTCCCTTATATAAAAGTCAACTTGGAATGAAACAGTGAAAATTGTGGGAAACTATCAAAGGCGCAGTGACCTGGTTAAACGCATAATGACCCTGGTAAAACGCACATCATCCTCTTCAAGCTGATTTTTGACCACTTTCCTGATGTTCAAATCTAGCCCGGGATAGCTCATTTGAAAGCTTATCCTGTCTAGTTTCCAAAACTGCATTGGATTTTCAAAATGGGTTCATTTACCCCTCCAAAATTGCAATCTCCCAAGACAACTCAAATGCATAGTGACCAGGCCAGAAAAGAGGTAGAAATATGATTTTCTAGTAGTTTTTTACCCTTTTGGCTGACCCGTTTTGCTCCAAATTCTTAGAAACAGTACAGGGTGCATGTTCTCATCATTAAAAATCTACAAATGCTAACCATTTTCTCATTGGATGCTCCAAACAAAAGCACAGCATCCTAGGTTCTGCGTGTTTGACCATGCTGATTGTGCCAAAATTTCTTCAAAAAACAAAGCAAAACATATCTTGCCAAAATTGTTCAAAAATGGCCAAAATTGGTGGGCTAATAATTGGCTATATGTTTGAGGCATGGATTGATGCCTAAACGAGGATATCCAACCTCATTTTCTCCTCTTGCTTGGTCAAGGCCTCATTATTTGCATGAGCTCATTTGAGCTTGGCCCTTGCAATTTTTTCTCTCATAGAATAGTGCTTCGCCATCCTTCTTTGAATATCATTGTCCTTCTTGGCCTTGTCTAGGAGGTTCTCCATATGATCTTTTACCTTCTCAAGCCAATATTCTTAGTTCTCATCTACCATCTTGGCGAATTGCTCATTCAAGGTGAGCTGATTTGCTAGTTCTTCCTCCCTTTTCCTTTCTTGCTCCAAGGCTCTCTTTAGGCCTCTAGTCGTTGGACTTCTTCTTGGAACCTGTTCATCAAGTGACTCACCATAATGCCCATATACCTCATCAAGTAAGGCCTTTTCCTTTTCAACCTCTCTCTTTCCCTTTCTGAGTTGAATCTCCATGAGCTCATTTTTGACCTCAAAATGCCTATTTTCCTGCTCATAGTAGGAAATGATCCATTTGGCCCTTTGCAAGTTGACCTTGAGCTCACCTATGAGTGAATTCTTCTCCTTGGTGAAAATATTTGTGCTTTTAATGTAATCATGCTCATCTGATTCAACTAACTGAAAATCATGCTCTATCTCATGGAGGTCTTCCCCCTGCTGTTGGATCTCTGCCTCTACAACTTTTTCCTTACCCTTCTATACCTGCTTTTTCAATGAAGAAGGAAAGGCCCCTACCACAATTAGTGGGGAAAAAGCTTTCATGTGCCCTCTCTAATATGTATGTGCCAAGGTACCTGAACCAGCACTTTTGGGCTTCTTTCGCTCACCATGCTCAATATGCTCCTGCTCAGTGCCTTCATCTTTGGTAGGTGAATGAATAGACTCATGAAATGGTGATGCTAGAGGTGATTATGTGGCTGACTCATCAGATGAAGATGAATGATGTATGGACTGAGGTGGAGGAATGGAGGTCGATGGATGAGAGGATGAAGGTGCCTCTTGGCCATGCTGAATAGGTGGGATTGTGAAAACCTCATTAGATATGAAAGTGTCCCATGCAATGTTAAGTTGATCAAGGTGGTGGAGGACTATAATTTTGATGAGAGAATGGTGAAATATGCTATGCATTTGATGATCATGATCTTTCCTTCAGGAAATGTATGACATCTTGTCAATATCATGTTTAAGATAGTAGGGTAGATTGAGCATTCTGACTCTTGTAAAATGCATGAGTGGCCAAATATGATAGGAATAAAGCCTAGAAAACCTTCCCTACCATGTGAAGTACTTCATGATGATTTTCATCATAGGAACATATTTGTCTAGGAGGTAAGAGAAAGGAAAAATCCTCGTTTCATTCTTTTGGCTAGGTTTAAGATATGGCTCATAGTAGAAATAATCCAAATATGCCTGTTTAAACCACTTTTCCCCAACATTCGCGATCCTAGTAGCCGCTGATATGATATCAGAAGATATGGTAAAGGTGACACAGGCAAAGGTTGCTTGATTTTCATGGAGGCTGATAATGAATTGTCTGGTCAATTGAGAATGATGTTGTGCCCTTCCCACCTTCTCACAAAAATCAAAACAGGCCATATGTTTAAAGCTTGTGACAGTGAATGGGGATGCCATGAGCTCTCTAGTGTTGTTTCGTTCATATTTAATGATTTTCCCTCATTTTTTATATTTCCCCCTCTGTTGTTTTTCTCCATCACTCTCACTTATGTGTTTTTCTTCTGCCATGATTTGTTGCTTTTAAAACCCTAGGGGAATGATAGAATGGACTGTGGGTATTGGAAATGTGGAATAATGTGAGTAGAGATGATGATGAGGAGATGTAGATATGTGGAATGAGGTAGATGATAAAGAACAATTGTTAAGTGAGGGAGGAATAGTGATGAAAACTAGGAAATGTGATTTGAGATGGTGAGAATGTACGACTAGGGTTCGCTCTTAGGAAAAACAACAAACAATTTAAAACCTATGTAGGAAAAAAAAGGAGGGAAGGAGTGAGTAATTCTTCCACCAACATGATTTTCTGGAGTGAATGATGATTAACTTGGAATCTTGGTGGTGATGGAGGGTTTTTAGAACGTTTGGCTACTTCTAGGTGAATGCGCAGTGACCCGGGAAAAGGTGTAGCAACCTGAAAAAATGAGCGGTGACCTCTATAGGAGTGCGGCACAGCTATAAATTACACTATGATCTCTGGAAAACCCGCAATGAACTCTACAGGAGTGCAATGACTAGGCTAAATGCACAGTGACCCTGCTGAACGCGTCCTCTTGCTCTATTTTGCCCAATTTTGCCTTAAAATCGCCAATTTTATTTTGTTTAGGAGTTGTAAGAGTGCTAGAGTGCAAATGAGGCTTCATGAGTGTCTTGAGAGGCTTTATACTTGAATGGAATTTAATTTATGAGTTTTCATACCCACTTTCTAATGTTTCTTTTCATTTCCAAATTCTCATATTAATTCCTTTTTGACTTTCTAAACTTTTTTGCTCTTGACAGGTGGATGATGATTTGGAAATCCTGATTTTGACTCTCTACTTGGGATGATTTTGGAAATGGACTTGAGTATGTAGCTAAAAGTAACTTATTACATATAATAGACATAAAATTACATAAACAAAAATAAAAATATTACATCTATTTGCAGTTCTAATTTACAGACTTGGGATAAAATCCCTTCTTGAAACCAAATTTAGGGCTTTCAATAACTATGGTTACATGCTTCAGAAAGCTTTATTTAACTAAAAAATACATTATTTGCTTGACTCTCATATTTTCCCGACCTTATGTAGTGAGATGGTGATTTATTGGACCTTGGAAAAATAAAACATGGGTGACCTAATGGAACCTGAAATGACTGAATTTCAGGTGGATTCGACTGATATAAAATGTGATGAAATGATCCTTCATGTTCAATGGTAACCCAGAAGACACATGAAGGAGGGCTAGCAAATACAAACTTTTGAGAGGGAAAAGTGATTTTTGACTTTGGACTACCATCAGTGAACAAATGTTTTCATGATGACCTAAGTGGAATGCAAAAAATTTCAAACGGGACTCTAATATGATATAAAAGAGAGATTTTGATCACTGGTGGCCATATGCAAATACTGACTCTAACATTTTTCTCACCTAAGAAATACCTATAACTCATCTTAGGCCACTCATATCGAAGCTCAACTTGTCCGACTTAAGAACTTACTAAGAAAAGGATCACATCTAACCATGTTGATAAAACAACTAAGAAACATAGCTTACACTGGCAATATTTCACATGTATGTCTAGTTCATATAAACAATAGAGCATTAACTGAGAGTTTGCAAGAACCACAAGATGCACAAGACATACAAGATATAAGTTGACACAGGTCGAGTGCCCCAAATCTTATACACAACAATATACAATATGCAATTGTCTAAACTAGTTTAAAACATGAGAATTCAGCCAAAGTGTGCCATGTGTCATATAAAAATAATAAATGAAGGCAAGTGTTGTGCCCAACACAAAGTCTCCCTTTGTCTAAAACTACTATGTCCAGCACCTTATTGCAACCGCAGGCTTGCCTCCTACAATCCTATTATGAACTTCTTCTAACATAGTCCCTCCCTGGCACTTGAATTCACTCACACTCCTTGACACACCCTTATTTGTTCATTTCCATGAATTTTTACTTGGTTCTCCCTTGTGATGCATCAACACTCCCTAACACTCCTCATCATGCATTTACATTATCTGACATGTGTTAGCACACCCTTTCATTCCTTGGCATGCCTTGACCCTCCCTCACTATCATTCCCTCACAACTAACCTCACTTAATTTGCAACTTGGGAACCCAACGAAGTCCTCGCTTGACTACAAGGGTCATCCAGGTGGATATTCGTGGCCACCCACTTGTTCCATTTTGACCCCCACCATTGTTTTTTTTAGTTTTTTAGTTTCCTTATTTATAGCACAGTTTACTTTTTTGGCAGTTTTTCGATTCTGAAGCTTCTAGAGCCGTTTTGAGACCCTAAAAAATGTTTTTTCCAGGAAATTGGGGCCAACATGGGTTCTTTACTATTGATGGCCACTCGAAAGTTGTATTCCTCAGATAGATCTTTCTAACGAGGTATTGTACGCCTCAAACTGAGATCGTATGCCAAAGTTATGACCCTGGAAAGTTGATGTACCAATGTACCCAAATAGGGCCCATAGTTTGGCGCTTAATCTCCTGCGGTTAGGTGGTTGGATATTTATGATTTTCTATTGTTTCTCAATAATAAATAGCCCTTTGAGCCTCATTGTAACATAGTTCAAAGGTGTGTAGCCGCCACATCGCTTCTCAGAGATAAGCTACCATAGCATAAGCTAGGCTTATTTCCATTATGTTTGTAAGCATATTTCAGTATTTGATATTAATGAAATGAAGTGTTATTTTTTATGCATCTATGTATTTATGGTCATATTTGTAATTTTTTGCATTCTTGTTCAAATCCAGATCACTGGTATCAGAGCGGTATTCTCTTTCTATGTTTTTCTTTGCATGTCCCCAATGAAGTTGGGATATAAGGAGTTAGGGCTCGATCTGGTTGAACCTTTGCAAGATGAACCTCGAGGGAGTAGGAGATCCTATCAAAATATTGGTCAAGGAGGCCCTTGAGAAACAATGGAACAAGATGATGGATAACTTTGCTGAAATCCTTCAACAGTTTCCCACCGACGTCGCATCGAGATCCAATAGCCACTCTAGAGGCTCCACTCCTTTTAAGGCACAAGCAAACTTTGGCATTCCCATATTTGAGGGCCAAATAGATGCATATACAGTAGATAAATGGTTAAAGCTGCTAGAAGAATATTTTTCTGTTCGTGATTTTTCCAGCCGGGAATAGATTACTTTTTCTCTTCTCAAAGTCACCCCCCATGTCAAGGACTGGTGGGAAACCTACTTTGAGCAGAAACATGAAAGTACTCCCTCATTGTTTTTAGCCACACCCACATGGAATTCATTCTGGGATGCCATCAAGGAGTAGTACTACCCTATTGGGAGCTATGAGGATAAATACATAAAGTAGACCAAGCTGTGGTAGAGAAGGAACAAAGATGTGTTGGAGTTTACGAATGTTTTCCATACCCTTCGCACGAAGTTGGGTATGAAGGATTCTAAGAAAAATTTGGTACTCAATTAATGTGACTGCATACATTAGTACATCTAGGATGAGATGGGGTTCCTAGACATCTCCTCGCTCGGCACGACATACCGATATGTTGTCAACATCGAGCATAAGTTTAAATAGAAGAAGCGAGACATTGGATATGTGAATCTGAAGCAAGGGAAAGGTACCCCCAAATCGTAGAACAAAGGACAAAGCCAAGGAAGGGTGGCCGAGGACAACCCGCCAAAGCTGCAAGCAAAGAAAAATACCACAAACTAGAAGAAGGACACATGAAAGTGGTGTGAGTTCCATAAGAGCTCCACTTACAAAACAAGTCAATGTCGGGCCAAGAAGTCCTTGGTGGCCAAGCTGAAGGCTTCAGAATTAGATGCAAGTTCTGACTCTGAGTTAGAACTCGACAAGGGGAATGACAAAGGGAATTATATTATTGGTGTGGAGCCCAACGCCACCATTTCCACCATGAAGATCCAGAAGGAGGAACATGAAGATCTATAGGAGGAGGAGCACCTCTTCCACTCTCAAATGTGGGTAAAGGGTTCCCTTATATAGCTCATTGTCGATAGTGGGAGCCAAAAGAACCTCATTTTAGTAGAAGTCATGAAGTAACTAGGCTTACCGACCACAGTACACCGACAACCATACATCATTAGGTGGCTTATCCAACGGCAAGATCTTCGTGTGAGCCAGCAGTGTCACCTTCCATATAGCATCAAGACCTTCACGGATGAGGTATTATGTGATGTTGCTCCCCTTGATGTTTGTGATGTATTATTAGGCCAACCATACTTGTTGAAGTGACATTTTGTGTATGAGCGAAGGCCTCGCACTGTTATTGTTACCTTGGGAAATAAGTTTTACAAGATACCATAGGTAGTACCGCCTACCGCCATCTCTTTGGTTACTGTAAAACAATGCAGTAAGCTCATTTCCAAAACTGAGAAATTTGTTTTCCTGATGATACACCCTGAGGGAATGAAGAATATGGTGGCCATGACCTCTAGAAAGGTTCCCTCTATAGGCAACAATAGATGGACAAGGTCATGGATGAGTGTGAGGACATGTTCACCTCTCCCGCAGGGGTGCCTTTGCACTGTCAGGTCAAGCACTCCATCGATCTGACCCCAAATGCGTCATTTCCCAATGCACCAATCTATCGGTGCTCCATTCTGGAGAATGACGAAATGAAAAGGAATATTCAAGAGCTACTACATAAAGGTCACATCTGGATGAGTTCATTGCCCTGTGGGAGCCTGATCGAGTTGGTACAGAAGAAGGACGGGACCTGGAGACTTTTTCTTGACTATTAGGTGCTGAGAAAGATCACTGTTTGAAATAGCTACCTGATCCCATGGATTAATGACCTTCTGGACCAACTCAGCAAGATCGACTTCAAGTGCAGATATCACCAGGTACAAATCGAACCCTCTGATGTGTGCAAGACTGCCTTCAAAGCCAAGGAGGGCCTTTTTGAATGGTTGGTTATGCCTTTCAAGTTGACGAATGCTCCTGCAACCTTCATGAGGCTGATGGATAAAATCTTGCTGCCATTCACCAACTCATTTGTAGTGGCTTATTTGGATGAAATCATGATCTTCCGCTAGAGTTGGAAAGAGAACCTCCACAACATCCGACATGTTCTCTAAAGACTGCGACAACATAAGTTGTGTGTCAATTTGGAGAAATGCACTTTTGGCATTACCCAAGTTCAGTATCTATGATACATTATTGATGAACAGGGGCTGCATGTGGATCTAGCCAAGATCTAAGTCATTCAGTATTAGCTAGCCCCAACCACTCTAACAGAGCTCTGCAACTTTCTAGGTCTTACCAATTTCTACCACAGGTTCATGTTGGGGTTCTATCATATCACTTGGCCCTTGAGTCAAGTCACCAAGGGAGGAGTGAAAGAAAAATTATTTTGGTCTGAATCTCAACAGAATGCATTCGCAAAGTTGAAACATCATCTTTGCTCTGCACTAGTGCTCACATTACCAGACTTTCAACAACCATTTGAGATTGAGACAGATGCCTCTGACTATGCTATTAGGGAAATCCTTACTGAACAGGGGCATCCAATTGCATATCACAGTGAGACACTTTCAGACACAGTCCGTAAGTATACCACTTATGACAAAGAGATGTATTCCAATGTGCAGGCCTCCCAACAATGAAACTATTTCATTTTTGGGAAGGAAATGATCATCCACACAGACCACCAATCCCTATAATTCATAAAGATGCAAGGGAAGTTGTAGAAAAATCACCATCAGAAGTAGTTTGCATACTTGCAATAGTTCCATTTGAATATCAAAAGCTGAAATATGCTTACTGTTAGGATTCCAAGAAACTCTCCTAGGTTGTAGCTCAGAGATGCCTGGTAACATATAAATTCAACTATTGTTGCAAGGTTTAATGGAAGGTGTCGAGCTATAAAAAGGGTCTCTTTCACCTATTACCTCACATTAGTTTTTCAATCCAGGAATGTCTTGTTATTTCGAAGAGTGTCTCAGTCTGAGGCTATCATTTGCCAGAGTAATGCTAGTCGTACAGTGCTAAAAAATACAAGAGTAAACAGATGCTTGTTTACAGCAAACTACTTCAAAAGATTAAACCACACATTCAAAAAACTAAACAATTTACCAGTCAAGGGTTTAGTAGCAGTAACTCATCCCTTTGTAAACTGATGGAATTAAAAGAAATCAGAGAACAGATCGTGGATCTGGGAGCCAGACAGTAAATGTCAATGCTCGCTATATCCTTAGATCGCTCTTCACACCAAAATAACAATTGATAGGAAATGGAACGGCAGATAAGAAATGGAACAACAAATAAGAAATAGAACAGCAAATCTGAAATGGAACAGCAAACAAGAAACTGTAACAGCAACTAAGTCTAACAAGCAGTAACACCTTAGTCTACAAGATCAAATGCACTAATCGTGACCTACAATAATCAAATGGCAATCCTTCACTCTTAAGGACGAATTGAACAACACACCAAAATGGAACAGCACTGATTAATGATGAATTATAGAACAGCGCTTGAAAACCTTGCATATAGACACACGACACACCTTAATAGTAATCTGATCTAGTTATCAATCTCAGTTGGAAAGAGTACGACTGCATTTCAGAATGGAACAGCAATGTCTATAAACTCAATAATCGCAGAGACATAATCGCCAAGATGAATTCCGTAATATCAATGAATAAGTGCACAGAACAGAGGCTCTGTAATTGAACAACAACAATATTCTGTAAAGACCGACAGTATTATATCAACACTTAAAAGAACAGTGATACGTTGCAAAGTTAATGCAATAGTTCTGTCTTTAGAAACTTTAACAAATCAAACATAACAGAGCATGTGATGTAAACTGACAAAACATATCAGATTACCAAATAACGCTGATAAGCAAACCACGCATAAACCAAATGTAATAATACAGGAGCAAGTGTCCTCTAGGGCCGGGCCCTTAGCCTCCAGGGGTATACCGCTTGAAGTTATTCCAAACTCAGAGATGAAATAGCAACAGAGTTTGTATTAATGCATAAGACGGAATTATAGTATATCAGCTCTCAATGAGACTCGAAGATCGAAGTTTCAATCTTAAGAGAGATTACATAGAACATAAGGACTGGACATCCCCTTGAGCTAACAGTGCTGCCCCTTTTATAATGGCGAAGGCGGAGATGTCTAGATGCAAAAAATAGTTAAAGCAGCGATCCCTCAGGATCAAGAGATCCTGAGGGATTCGCCGAACCGTTAATCCTTAGTTATCTCTTTTCTTTCTTGCGCCGAGCCGATATCTCCACTTCCTTTCCAGGGCTGATTCATTTTGATTTGTTTTGCCTTGTTTGCATACGGTTCCCCGTCAAAGGGACAGCAATTAACCCGTCCTTGTCCTCTCCTTTGGAACGACAACTTTTCGTTTTTCCTTCTTCCTGCATAAGAAAATGACAATTGTCAGTGTTTTCATTTTGCACATTAATCTCACAAGTTTTATTACAATCCCTTATCATTTTCCTAGTTCATGAAACAAAAGGTTTGTAAGTTCTAATGAAAAGATGCTGAAATAATTACCAAAAACAGACCTTCTTTAGTACTCCATAGAAGGAATGATGGTTTTGTTCAAGCCAGATAACCACTTCTACCCTGTTTCATTCCAGACATGCATGAACAACCTCATAATACAAGGCTTTATACCACCAATGCTCATAGTTTAGATATTAAGTGAATATGGAGAATGCTAACCACACCAGCAGATGCACAAGACCATGTGATGGCTGGCTACAGCTACCACAGAAACCTGCAAATATAATCTATTAATGCAAAGACAGGATGACAACACTCCTGCATTAGATAGAAAGAAACCTGAACAACCTATTCAGTGATGCATTCAAGATTCTAACACAGAGATAAGATGACAGTTATCTAGTGCTAAACATCAAGAGATCAAGAACATAGCATATCAAGTACAAGCTTAGAATAGAGGAAAATGGACAGTGAGCAGTTAACAACAAAAGAAGCTTGTATTTGCTGAAAATGAAGATGAGACACTGCAAGTGACAAAGTGTCTACAGTCTCCAGAAGTTGAACCTTACATCAAATGCCAACCTTGATTACATCTTGCTTCTGGATATTTATAAGTTTTCATTACAATGGCACTTGGTCGTTTAGGTATGGAGGGGTCATAATTGACCACCAACTGCATTTAACCGCTTGATGGAGTCTCTGAACGAGGTTTCTTGTTTCAGTGGGTGAATCTGATTTGTTCAGGTGTTGTGTTGTCCTTTAGGTGGTTGGAGTGCTCGTACTGATGGAGTCCATGACTGATAAATTCAGTTACAGAGTTGTGTTGTGTCCTTTTCTCCTTTGTCCATGCTTTCTATTAAATGTGGTTGTTGGGGATATTACAGTAACTGATGCTGGCAGAACTGGTCATCTCCTTCTTTGGGCAATAGAATGGTCGTAAGACATAGAATGCATGGGGAGGTGGATGATTTGGGTGAGCGAGAAGAATGACTGTCGGATCGAGGGGAATGAATAACAGAGATGGTTGAGCCGAGGCTATCGGCTGAGGTGGGAGCAGGGTGTGTTAGGGCCATCAGATCTTCAGCAGACAGATCAGATAGTCATCAGATGACGGAGTTGAACAGGTGCTTAATGTGCGAGGGTAGTTTGGTCAGGCGCTAACAGTTTTCATCAGACTGCTTTCAGGTGCTAAGTGGTAAATGCCCGGGGCCGAGCGATTCTACTCAATGTTCGACACATAGCGACGGATGAGAGAGAAAAACCACTCTCATCGTGCGCTATCACTCGATCAAGTTGCCAGCACGATGAATGCGAAGACTGTCAGATCTTGACGGAGATGATCTGACGGTGGAGAGTGGTAAAGCAGGTTGCCTTTATTGGGTGCGACGGAAGCTGTTGGATCGACGGGGACGATCAACGGCAGGGATGCAGCGTGATGAGTTACGAATGCATGAAGACATATGGTAGGGTTTTATGGTTGATTTGGGCTTTGCACTTAGAGTTGGGGCCAAAAGGGGCTTTGTCGGGTTTTAGAAGGCCTATTCAAGGAATAGGAAGGGTTTAGAGGTGAACGGGGTGAAGGAAGAAAGTAGAAAGTGACCAATGTGAGCCACTCCTGTGGACATAACCAAACAGACCATGTTTCTTTCTGACCTTAGAAAGTCAGCGATGTATAGCAGAGCTAACACTGGCTCCTTCTCGGGATAAAAGCCTCCCTGTGAGGTTTCAAGAACCGTAGGCCACTGCCTTTCCTACAAAACAAGATCAACAATATTTCCTAGTGCTCCATTGGGCATGGAGTCTAATTAAGCCTACACTAAAACTTTTTCAAAGAACATATTTACAATGCTAAGGCCTAAAGGCCTTAATTAACATAAACTTTCAAAAATTGCCCATTGACTGGGCCATCAAAAATTGTTTCTCCTTCCATACTTTGTAGCATGAAAGTGTTGTTCCCCTGGACCTAAGCAATGAAAAAAGGTCCAGTCCACAGAGCATCGAACTTCCCATGATTGCCTTTCTTTTCCTTTAGTGCATCCCACTTAAGAACCAAGTCTCCAATTTGAAAATTTTCCATCTTTGCCTTTCTGTAAAAAGATTCCTTGATTCTCTTTTGATGTGCAGCAGACCTTTCAATCAATAGATCTTTGATTTGATGTACTTCAGCTAAGTCACTAATCCTCTTTGCCATGTCATTTTCCTCATTCTGCTCTTCCTTCAAGAACTTTGCCATAGGGAGGGTCAACTAGATTGGGAATATAGCCTGAGTGCCATAAACCAGCTTGAACAGAGAATTCCATGTGGATTTCTTGGTGGTCACCCTGTCAGCCCACAATGCAAACTTCAGTTTGGAATCCCAATTCCTTTTGTTGTCTTCCTGCAGCTTTTTGATTATCCTTATCATGGTCTTATTGGATGATTCTGCTAGACCATTACCTTGAGGGTAAAATGAGGTGGAATGCACTAGCTTAATGCCCATTGAGTCACACATGTCCACCAACTCTTTTTCCCTGAAAGCTGCTGCATTATCTATAACCAATTTGTGTGGACACCCAAACCTGGTGAAAATGTTTTCTGTCAAGAATTTCATGACAACATGGTGATCAAATTTCCTAGTACGGATGGCCTCAATCCATTTAGTGAAGTAATCAGTGGCTACTAAGATACATCTGTTCTGGCCGCTAGAATGTGGATTAATTTCCCCTATGAAATCCAAGCCCCACTGCTGGAAAGGGCCACTGGCATGTATTGGCTTCAAGGGTAAGGACTTCAACTGCTGTTTTCTTTCAAACCTCTGGCATTTGCCATAGGATCTTACAAATGAAAAGACATCAGAAAACAGAGAGGGTCAATAACACCTAGCCCTGAGGATCTTGTGGGTTGTGGTTTTCCAATAGTGATGTCCTCCACAGATGCTGGAATGAAACTGATGTATGACCTCCACAGATTGTTCTTTGTCCAGGCATCTTAAAAGGATTCCAGATGGATCCCTCCAATAGAGCAAGCTTTCATGAATGCAATACTTGGTTGCTCTGAGCTTAATAGTCCTAGCTTGGCTTGAACTAAGGCCTGGAGGAACTTCTAGCTTCAACAAAAATTGAGCTATTATAGAATACCATTCAAAAAAAGCTAGATTCTCAGCCAACAACCGGTCATGTCGTACTATTGCTTCTTCTGTCTGTCCATCCTATAAATTTGTACCCATGCAATTCATGTCAAGCATTTTGCAATTTTCTTTAGCCATCAGCTGAGCAAGGCCCTGGCTCTTGACAAGATTGGTGGGCTTCAATTCTATGTTTAATTCAATAAGCTTTGCAATCCATTTATCCCTTCTTCGAACAACATTTGGCTGTGTTAGGACATCCTTTACTGAAGTAGAGGGCACATAAGCCTCTTTTTCGATAATGTCATACCTTAGTTTAGCATCCCTTAAGATTTTGCTGAAAAATGCCACTGGATGCTCTGAATCTCCGTCATCTTTCTGCAATAAGACTGTTGCAAGGGTGTCACTGGTAGCAAAGGGGAAGATATGGAACTCCTTGCTATAGTCAGGGCTGATTAAAGTGGGAGCTTCCATAATAGCTCTTTTGCTGGCTTCAAAAGATCTTCTTGATCCATTACTCCATTTGATCTCTGATCCCTTTTTCAGCATCAAGGTGAAGTGTTTTACCAATTCTGCAAAATTAGGAATAAACCTCCTTACAAAATTTATTTTTCCCAGAAAGCATTGGATGTCCTTTTTTGATCTTGGGATAGACAAGGTCTATATTGCTTTCACTCTCTCTGGGTCAATCTTGACACCTGCAGTAGAAACAATGTGCCCTAGAAGTTTTCCCTCTTCTAAAGCAAATTGTGATTTCTTAGGATTCACTGATATCCCAAACCTTCTGCACTTTAGAAACACTTTCTTCAAATGCTACAAATGATCCTAATGGCTGCTGGAGTATACTGTTATATCATCTATGTAGACAAGGACAAATTTATCCTTCTCTCCTACAAACACTATATCCATGGCTCTCTGAAAGGTAGCCCCAGCATTCATCAGCCCAAAGGGCATCTTAGAGTACATAAAAGTACCCCAAGCAGTGGTGAAAGCAGTCTTTTCTTTGTCATATAGATGCACAACAACTTGGTTATACCCTGAAAATCCATCCAGGAAAGACATAACTTTGGCCCCTGAGACTTTCTGTAGCAAATGTTCCATCTTGGGCAGAGGATAGTTGTCTTTCTTCGATCATTTGTTCAGGTTCCTGAAATCAACACATAGCCTAATTTCTCCACTTTTCTTCCTCGCCACTACCAAGTTGGCTACCCACTTTGACTATCTCAGAGGATCTATAATTTTGGCATCCAACAACTTCTTGATCTCTTTTTCGATCAGAGGGAGGAGCAAAGGATTTATGGGTCTCAGCTTCTGTTTGAAAGGAATGGTGTCTTTCTCCAATGTGATCTTATGCTGGATGATGTTTTTGTCATAAGTTTTAAGGTCAATGTATTCCTAGGCAAAGACATCAGCAAATTTCTTCATTAAGGTGCAGTACTTAGAACTTTGGGCAGTAGACAAATGGGTGGATAGGTTTACATACTTTAGATGATCTAGACTCCCTATGTTATGCATATGGACTGCAGATTGATTTTTTTTTTGGGAAATCTTGTGAGGCACATCATTATGGTCAAACAACTTCTCTAGAGGTGCTAGCCCTTTAGGTATATGATTGCTAGGCAACTGAACAATGCTGTCTTGGCCAATTTTGTTCCTTAGCTGGGGCTGGGGACGTTCCTCCAAGGTTTCATTCTCTTGATCAATTTGCATTTCATAGAATTCATCAATGACTTGTAGAAACCTATTTACTTCATCATCATCCTCGAAAACTTTCTAGTGCTGAACATTATCAGGCAAGGATGGCCTATATTTTATTTGGACTTCATAAGCCAATCTAGGGGGCATGGGAGGGATGAACATGCTAGCAAACACATCAAGGGAATCAACAAGCTAATTTTTTACTCTAGGAATATATGAGATACAAAAGCTATCAGAAGATTCTTTGAGTCTCCATACCTCATCTCTGTACACTTTCAGCCTTGGGTGCCTTGCCTGGAACGTTTTGTTCACTTTTTGAATGATGAGATCAGCATCTCCAAACACCTTTATGTCTCTGATTCCTATGTCTTTGGTAGCGTTTAAGCCCAATATCAGAGCTTCATACTCTGCTATATTGTTGGTGACCTAAGAAGTCAATTTAAAAGACAGATGTGTGCTTTCTTGTTTTGGAGACACCAACACAACTCCTACTCCAGCGGTTTCCTTCGAATAGGCTCCATCAAAGAACATATCCCAAGCTTGATTTCTCCCTTCCTCTCCCATGGTCTGGCATAATGGTTTCTTGAACTACATCAAGGCCCTCTGGGATTCTTCAATTTGGAGAATACATGCTCCAAAACCAATGTCCATAGCGTAAATGGGATGATTAGTGGGATTCTTCACGTCAGTGATGATATAAGCCAACTCGGCTTCCTTGTATAGTCTTCTGCTTTCTCCTCCAAAAATTTGGACAGTGGCGTAAGACACGTCATTTTTCAATGTCCCACCCAACCTCTTAGTCCACCCTCTGGAAAGTAGCATACCAAACTTAGGGGGGACATCTGCTACCACAATATCCATCATCATGCTCTTCATGGGCAGCTGAGTTAGGGTGATAGCTAAGTCTTTGATTAACCCCAGACATTTCACCTTCCTCAAATCAAAGGAGAACAAGTCATGATAATATCTGGTAATATCAAGACCTAACTCTTCCCTGACAGCTTTGGGCATCAGATTATGGCTGGCACCTGTGTCCAACAGAAAGTTGTGGAGGATTTTGTCATGGATGTTCAAGGAGACATAAAATGATGGGGAATTGTCATTAGCAGGTTCGGTCATTGGGCTAAGCACAACTACAGGTTTATCATCTTGTAAATTCACATAGTCATTGGATGCTTGTGTGGCTTTCAGCTCAAGGGCATCAAGGATGGGCTTCCTAAAGACCTCACTCTTTGCAAGTTCTATCAGAGGTACAGATATTTTTAACTTCTAGACTTTTGATTCAAAACTGAAAGGGGAAGGGGACTTGTCAAGGCCTCCTACCTCTTGAGTTGGTGTTTTCAGGATAGTAGGATCAGCTGTTGGTCGCTTCCGCTTGCTGATTTGCTGCTCTATGGGTACAACATCTCTTTGGGCAGGATTCTCTTTGACATTACTCGTTCTTGACCTCAAGTTGTATCTTTGCTGGTCTTCAGCCTATAGAACAGCTTCTATGTCCCACTCTTGATTGGTCTAGTCCCTGAGTAATGACTCCTCGTAGGTAGCTAATGTAAAAAAGGCAGCACTGCCCTTGTCTTCCATGCAGTGAATCTCATCCTCTTCATCAAACTGCTCCTCCTCCATGACTACGTTCTGGAAAGGAGTCTTAACCCTTTGTTCTTCACTGGCCTCTTTTCCCCTCTGAATGATCTGCAATTGTTCATTTGCTCTTCTGAATGGATTTGGATTTCTAGGAGCAAATGTATTAGGAAGCCTTGCTTTCCCAGAACTCTACTCAACCTTCAGTTTGGATATTTCAACAGCCAATGACTCTATCATTTTAGTCATTTTGTCTATTTTGGGTTCTGAAGATGAAGAAGAAGAGGAAGACTCACCTCTTTGCCTCCTCCTATCAACATGTCCTTTGAGTTTCTCTACAACCATGATATTGGATTCCACCTCCAAAGTTGCATCTTGCATTTCATCCAGAGTAACACACCTTCTTTCTCTTAATAGCAGGCATAAATAAGAATCAAAGGCATTTGCATAGGTGAGTTTTGCGGAGGTGGGGGTAGGCTTCACTTCAGCTGGTATCTTGCTATACATATGATTGAATATTTTATTAAAGTCAGACAATGACTCCCCATTTTCCCTTTTCAGGTTGCTAAACTCAATATGGTAATATAGCAGATCTTTCTTATCTCCCCAATGCTTTAGAAATGCATCATCTAATGCTTCAATGTTTGCTATAGAGCTAGGGGTCAGCTCTCTGAACCACTTTCTAGCCTCTCCATCAATGCTTTGGACAAATACTCTCATCCACACATCATTTTCACTGATATCTAGGTTATCAGCATAGCTATAAAAAGATTCAAGGTGTTCTTTAGCTGTCACTCCCTCTGTACCACTGAACTTAGGCATGTATTTCTTATATTCTCCTACACACATGGCATTCAAAGGAATAGGCAGGACCAGGGGTCCATACTTAGCAGCAATGATTCTTTCCATTTTCGTGGGTGCTTGTGGGCCCACCATGACTGGGGTAGATGGAAGGGTGCTAGCAGTCTGAAAGGTAGGGAGTTGAGAAATGACTGAGAGGGCTAGAGGAATATGATGAACTGGAAGGGAAGTTTCCTTTGGACTGAGATCTGAAGGGGGACTTATTGAACAAGGAGCTTTATAAATCTCTGAGAGTATTTCTTCACTGATAGTGCTAGGATCTATATTTTCAACATGTGCATGCTCAGTCACAAGCCTTTCTTGCAGAGATACACAAGATTGTTTAGGCTTACCTGATCTTGATGCTCCTTTTCATGATAGCTTGCTTTGCTTAACAATCTTCTCAGGGTCAGGCACTGGGTCAGCTGGTGATTTCTGAGGATTTCTCTGAGTATGCCTCACAAACTGAGCCAGAACTGTGATGTGGAGTTGCCACAAGGTTTGGCCTCCAGTAGAGTCGCCAGATAGATGATTACAACCAAAAATGTGTCCAGACTTTGTCTATCATCAACATTGGATCGGTATCGTTCTCTGAGGGAAGCTAGGCTTCAATCTCCTCTCCCCGGCAACGGCGCCAATTATGTTAGGATTCCAAGAAACTCTCCTAGGTTGTAACTCGGAGATGCCTGGTAACATATAAAAACTATTGTTGCAAGGTTTAATGGAAGGAATGATGGTTTGGTTCAAGCCAGATAACCACTTCTACCTTGTTTCACTCTAGACATGCATGAACACCCTCAGACTACAAGGCTTTAGACCACCAATTCTTACAGTTTAGATATTAAGTGAATATGGAGAATGCTAACCACACCAGCAGATGCACAACACCATGTGATGGCTGGCTGCAACTAGCACAAAAACCTACAAATCTAATCTATTAATGCAAAGATAGGATGACATTAGATAGAAAGAAACCTAAACAACCTATTCAGTGATGCATTCGAGATTCTAACACAAAGATAAGATGACAGTTATCTAGTGCTAAACATCAAGAGATCAAGAACACAACATATCAGGTACAAGCTTAGAATAGAGGAAAATGGACAGTGAGCAGTTAACAACAAAAGAAGCTTGTATTTTCTGAAAATGAAGATGAGACGCCGCAAGTGACAAAGTGTCCACAGTCTCTAGAAGTTGAACCTTACATCAAATGCCAACCTTAATTATGTTGGGTGTGGAGCATGATTGTTCAGAGGTCTTTGTTTCAGCCAGATGTATACCCCAGGAAGTTTGTACACCACTCCACGCGGGGGGGGGTGCGGGGTGGACTTGTCCCCCCCCATGGGGGTTCAGGGGGGCCGATCCCCCCAGCTGGGGGGTCTGGGGGCCAGCGGTCTCCCGGCGGGGGTTTCGGGGATAGCACCCTCGAAGCTAAAAGAAAATGTAAAATTGCCTTGTAAAAGTATAGTAATTTCTATTCAATCTAAGCCATTCATTAGGCGGATGATCTGACAGTAGAACTTATGTTTAGTTTAGGGTTTTTTTCCCTAGAAGGCAACCCCTCTCTTTGTATGAGGGCATTGTTTTTGAGGCTGTGTAATAGATGTGTATTCTCTGAGTGAGAAACAAAGAGGTGAGATTGTGAGAGAAAATAGAGGATATTACAACAGATCTGCTGTAGGTTGTGTCTCTTCATTTTGCTGGATAATAGAAAGGAAGGACTGGCTGTTCAGGGTGGATGTAGCCCAAACTAGGCAAACCACGTATATCTGTGTCTCTCTTGTTTTATGCATTTTCTGTGTTTATATTTCTGCACTATTTTATGTGTTCCATTGCTCCGTGATATATAATTTTGTAACAAATTACATCTTGCTTATGGATATTTATAAGTTTTTGTTACAATGGCACTTGGCCGTTTAGGTATGGAGGGGTCATAATTGACCACCAACTGCATTTAACTGCTTGATGGAGTCTCTGAACAAGGTTGCTTGTTTCAGTGGGTGAATCTGATCTGTTCAGGTGTTGTGTTGTCCTTTAGGTGGTTGGAGTGCTCATACCGGTGGAGTCCATGACTGATAAATTCAGTTACAGAGTCGTGCTGTGTCCTTTTCTCCTTTGGCCATGCTTTCTGTTAAATGTGGTTGTTGGGGATATTACTGTAACTGATGCTGGTAGAACTGGTCGTCTCCTTCTTCGGGCAACAGAATGGTCATAGGACATGGAATGCATGGGTAGGTGGATGATTTGGGTGAGCGAGAAGAATGACCATCAGATCAGGGTGAATGAAAGGCAGAGATGGCTCAGCAGAGGCTATCGGTCGAGGTGGGAGCAGGGTGTGTTAAGGCCATCATATCTTCAGTGAATATATCATACGGTCATCGGGTGACGGAGTTGCACGAGCATTTAATGGGCAAGGGCTGTTTGGTCGGGCGGTAATGGTTTTCATCGCACTGCTTTCGGGCACTAAGTGGTAAATGCCTGGGGCTGAGCGTTTCCACTCAATGATCGACACATAACAGTGGATGAGAGAGAAAACCACTCTCATTGTGTGCTATCACTTGATCAAGTTGCCAGCGCAATGAATTCGAAGACCTTCAGATCTTGGCAGAGATGATCTGATGATGGAGAGTGGTAGAGCGGGTCACCTTTATCGGGTGCGACGGGAGCCATTGGATCGGTGGGGGTGATCAATGGCAGGGATGTGGCATGATGAGTTACAAATGTGCAAAGACATATGGTAGGGTTTTATGGGTGCTTTGGGGTTTGCGCTTAGAGCTGGGGCCAAAAGGGGCTTTCTCATGTTTTAGAAGGCCTATTCAGGGAATGGAAAGGGTTTAGAGGTGAGGGGGGTGAAGGAATAAAGGAGAAAGTGACCAATGTGAGCCCCTCCTTTGGACATAACCAAACAGAACATGCTTTTTTCTGACCTTAGAAAGTCAGCGTTGTATAGCAGAGCTAACACTTACAAACAGAATGGTAATAAGACTAGCTCGGGCTATGGTAGCTTATCTCTGAGAAGAGATGTGGCAGCTACATGCCTCTGAACTATGTTACAATGAGGCTCAAAGGCCTATTTATAACTGATAAACAATGGAAAAACATAAATATCCAAAAACATAACCCTAGTAGATGAAGCACCAAAATATGGGCCCTTTTTGGGTAAATTTGTACATCAACTTCTGGGGGTCGTAACTTTGGCATACGATCCCTCTTTGATGCACACAATACCTCGTTAGAAAGAGCTATCCGAGGACTACAACTTTCGAGTAGACATCATCAATCAAAGCCCTATGTTGGGCCTAATTTTCCCAAGAAAAACGTTGTTTAGGGTCTCAAAATGGCTACAAAAGTTTAGGACCCAAAAACTTGCCTTGGTCTAGTCTCTGGTCGATTCTAGACACCAATATCACTAATTCCACAGTTTTCTATCCCCAAAATAATGGCCTGACAAAGGTCATTAATAGGATGATCGTACACATTTTGTGCATGTACAACTCGAAGCATCCACGCACATGGGATGAGAGCCTCCCCTATGTCCAATACAACTATAACTAGGCTCTCCACAGCTCGATTGGCCACAACCCTTTTCAGGTGGGCTTGGGATACTAGACACTATGTTCCCTTGATGTGGCCATGTCATTTGTAGCTACTGACAATACAAAAAAAAAAATGTTATTAGCCAGTGTCATGCTTGTGAGGGACCTTTAAGGTCCACCACTAATGTCACATATGGTGATGGTCCTTAAAAAAGAGTTATTGTAAATGCATATAGTGATGGTCCTACAAGGCTTATCACCAAAGCCATTTTCAGTGACACTTTTGGTGAGGGTTATTAAAGGGCCGTCACTAATTCTCTCTTTGGTGACACTTATAGTGACGATATTTTATTGACCCTCACCAATTCTTTTTTTGGTTACTTTTGTTGATGGTAAAAAAATCTTTGTCATCTTTGAACATTCCAATGAGTTTTTGATGACGCTATGTGCATGTTACTATAGTTTTTTTCAAATGATAATGATTTAAGACCATTGTTGTGGAGTATTTTTCATTATGTGTCTAATTTGATAGTGGTTAGAGTTAGTCAATTTGTTGAGAAGTAATTAGTGTGTATCATTTCCCTCAAGTAATGAGAATATAGTTTTCCTATGAGTCAATACATGATTCATCATTATTGGGTTTATTATCTAACAAATTATCTTTAGATAAAGTTCCACTAGCATGTGTAGGAACTATATTATTCAATACATAATCAATCTCTATGAATTCTATTAATGAGAGATACCTAACATTCCTCTACACTCTTGACACACCTTAACATGCTTTGGCACACACTAACATTCCTTGGTATCTCGCATGTCTTGGAACATCTTTATACCTAGAACATCTTGCCATGACTAGGACACCCAAGCACATGTTGGTAGGCCCTAGCATAACATAGCACTCTCCTAGAATGTGTTGGCATGCCCTATAGTCCCTACCATGCCCTAGAACACTTTTTCATGCATTAACATACATTAGCAGTTGGCATGTATTGGAACCTATTATTAGTGTGCCTAGCATGCCCCTTTCGAAAAAGATAAAGTCTTGGCTTATTAACCCTCTTATGTGTTCATTTTCTTGCATTTTAGCTTGGTTCTTCCTTTTGTTTCCTTAAAAATCCTTGACACATATTGGCATACCCTGGCACCCTTCACATCTTAGCATGTCTTAGCATCTGGCATGTCTTGGCATGCCTTGGCACTATTTGGCACTTCTTAACAGACACTAGAAATCCCTAGCACAATCTCACACTTCTTAACATGACTTGGTATTCCCGTGCATTCCTTACCAATGCTTAACATAACTTGTCACTCCCTCCTTGGCATGCTAGCTAGCACTTGTCAACACTCTATGGCACATCCTCATATTCATTCACTTCTATTATCCCTCAGATTTTCCTAGAAGTTGTAAGAAGAGGAAAGGGGTCCGAGGTAACCACAAACCAACTTTTGGGTATAGAATCTAGCCAATCTGTACCTAGAGAGGGCTCTCTCTTTAAGTTTCAGCTTTGTTCTTAAAAGTTTTTAGGCTAGTTATGAAAGTTTTGGTATTTTTGGTTGTATTTGGTGGTGAAATTTAATAGCAGATGGGTAGAACTGAATATTTCAAACCATTGGGCTAATGGAGTCAAAAGAAGATGGCTCAACTAGATTTGGTTTCTTAGCAAAGGATTGGCTTCACAGGGCAAGATATCTAAACAGGGAGCAAATGATAACTTGAAAGGATGGGATGGACTCAAAAGGGAAGAAGGGCAATTAAGAATCCTTCCACATGTTTTGAGAAGAGGGAATTTAGATGATCACCAATAAAAAGCAATTAAGGATTTTTTTACTAAATGATCAAAATGATAAACTAAGAAGCAGGAGAAATTAAGAATTCCTTGCCTATGATAGTTTAGAGGAAAACATTAAGAATAAAAATGATTGAAAACAGATTGCACTTAAGCACTTTCTGAATTATGCTTTTTCGTTTTAATATTCAAATATGAAACATAATTGATATAATAAAAAAGAAAACAATAACACATGAGATATAAAATACTTATTTGTCCGGTGTTTGACACATGAATCCTGTGAAAAGTCCTTTGTATTAATTCTTCATCCAGCTAGCCATGCAAGATTTGTCCAACAACACTTTATTCCAAAGTAATAAGTTTTACAACAATGTCTAAGAATCCACCCTCAATACTCAGAATGGGGGAGTATTTATACAAAATTTTTAAAATAAAATATCTCATAACAAAGAGAGATATATTCTAGGGTGACTAACTATAAGTTACATCAAAATAGAGACAGATGGTCTCGTAGATAGAAGATAAAGTAAATTAATGGCTTGTTGTCCCTATTTTTGTGAATGAGCTGGAGGTAGGCCCTATGATGAGGCATCTTGTTGTCTTCCTCGTAATTTAGTGTTGGTTGTTCTTCTTTTCACTTTCTCACTGGTACACTATGACCTTCTCTAATACTCTTTACCTGTTTGATCCTTGTCTATCCTCTTTTATCATTATTGACTATAGTAAATAATAAAAAATTTACTTTTTACCAAGGATAAATTACAAAATTTCTAGCATTTCTTCCCACCATTTTTCCTGTGGTATCCTGGTCCTTTGAAGTTTCCTGAGGATTTCATCAGTCTCGGTGTATTTGAAAAAAGTAGGCTGAATTGGAAACAAATGCTTTAACTCATTTTCAACATAGAAAAGGTTCTCTAGACTATCATAGATAACTCTACCCGTAGGTAGTTCCTTTGGTGTTGATGTGCTGGTTGATGAACTTGCTTGGTTATCTGCATATTGATCTAATTTGTCAACATAATCTATGTGCCTCATTAATTTATCATTGATAACTAGAGGACTGGGTAGCCCTTTGTTTTGAAAAATACCAAATTTTTCCATAAAAACATTAGTTTCCTCCTGCATGTTTTGGCATCTTCTTTCCAAATTTTGCATCAGAGACCTTTTGGTCAATACCTTCTTGACTTCCAGAATGGTCCCTGTTCTGTCTTCAATGCCCGGTTTTTCAAGATAATACTTATTCTTGCTATTCAAAAAATTTATAAGCCTGGTGGCTTCCTGGCTTTTATTTCCTTGATTTTTTTTTTTAAATCTAGGTTCTCACTTCCTGGAGGCTTAAAGGATGATACTTCAGCACTCCGTTGTCTCTCTAGCTCCTGTCTCTGTGAGCTAGAACCTGTGTCCCACCTGTTGGGAAGGTCTGGTGACTATCTACACCTTCTTTCCTTTGGCTATCTATGGTTTCTTCAAAAAATTCCTCTTCTGAATGAGGATGTAGCCTACGCCTTGTAGCACCAGGCTGGTCTGATGGACCACTGGCAGGTGAAGCTACTTCCCTCTCTTTCCTTTTGTTCTTTTCCTCATTCAGAGGAGTCTGCAAAATTGGGGGTTCTTCTACAATAACTTGAGCTAGGGGAGCCTATGTTTGAGGCTGCTCTTGTGAAGTTTCAGGCTTTTTAGACATGACTAATTGTTCTGTTGCTTGGGTGCTAGTCTCTGGTCCCTTTCCCTTGGATGTCCCTGTAAGTGGTGTACTGGTGTCCTGTGAGTGCCTCTGAGAGGTTTCAGCTGTAGAGGCACTGATCCCTGATGCTGACCTTTGAGAAGTTTCAAACTGTACCTGTCCAAAAGAATCCAGGTCAAGTGTTTTTTCAAGATCCTTCATTACATTTTCTATATTGACCTGCTCAGTATCAGTTTCTACTAGGGTACCTTCCCTCCATTCATCCATATTGGAAAATTGTTCAATCTCTAGAATTCTGTGATGTATGTAAGGTGATAGTCTATTTTTCATCCTTCTATCACAGATGAAACTATGGGGATCATAAGGAATCCAACTAAAACTTTTGTGTAGTTTAAGATGATCTTCTAGAATTTGCTCTGCTTCTTTCCATGCTTCCCTAGTGTTGCAGATGAAAGGGCCTAGTTGATTCTTGATTCTGAGTTGTGCTTTCTTTTTGGCTTTGTGAAAATGAACCAAGTCTGAATTTATCATTTGTTTGAAATATTCCAATGCAAACAGTCTCATTGGAACATATCTAGGCAGCTTAAATGGGGAAAGCTCACACCCATATATCCTAATTTCTATGTAATTCTGGTATAAATACCAGTCACCCACTCTATATTGTTTAGAGAGCTGGAGGATCTTCTTCATATCATCACTGATTTTGGGAGGTGAAATCCCTGTCAGCAAGGTGGTTGCCGGGTGTACAAACTGATCAATGAACTCATTATATGAGTAAGGTGAATCATAGGTTCTATGGAAGATGGAGGTCCAAAAGATAACAGACCTTGGATTACCCTTGGTATCAAGTTTCATGACAGGGAATGGGAAATGGTCTAATTGATAATAGAGAATGAGGTGATATATAAAGGTAGTATACTTGAAAACCCTTTCATTCTCCTGTCTTATGAACTGGTCATGAATTTTTGTTATGAAACCAGCTCACAAAAAGATAGAAAAGAGAGATCCACGCCTTAGAATTCAGCCTCTTCGAGGGGGCAACCTCCTTTACATTACATAAATGAACAATTCTTGGATGATACAAATGAAAATACCTCCTTTCTATATATAGGAGTCTAAGTGGTCCCAATACAATCAAAGCCTACATAACAATAATATTGTAGGGCACAACAATAACAATAGTGGGCTTCTATGTGGCACAATAGTAACAATATGGTCACTACATGGGTACATCAATATAAATAAGGGGTATAACTACAATAGTAATGGGGTAATCACTAGTATTATAGGGACCCAACATGCCCCTCTCCTTCAAAAAAGTGTTGTCCTCAACGCTTGAGTAGTTCAGGATACTTCTGCATAAAATTCTCGTCCTCCCATGTGGAATCTTCAGCGGATAAGTTCTTCCACTTGATAAGGTACTCTGAAATTGATCGATTTCGTAGCTGTCGAGTTCTTGTTTCTATAACTGCTTCCGGTTCCAATATAATTTTTCCTTCCTCGTCAAGTTCTGGCAATATTGTTTGAACTGGGAGCTTGTCGCCTATAACCTTCTTTAAACATGAAACATGGAAAACTGGGTGCAATCGAGAAGCTGCAGGAAGCTCCAATTTGTATGCCATAGTACCAATCTTTTGCAACACCTTGTACGGACCATAATACTTTGGTGATAATTTATTATCCTTCTTAGCTTGCTTGAGGGACATTTGCTTATATGGTTGTAGCCGTAGGAATACCCAATCACCTACATCAAAACTTCTTTCACTGCGATGTTGATCTGCCTGTTGTTTCATTCTATTCTGTGCCAACACAAGGTTATCCTTTAAGAGTTGGAGGACTTGTTGTTGATGTTCGATGTGATGTTCCACTGCCTGAACCTTAGAATTTTCTCTTAAATATGATGTGATGGATGGTGGTTGATACCCATAAAGTGCCATAAATGGGGTCATTTTTGTTGCTGTATGAAAGGAAGTGTTATACCACCATTCAGCCAGAGGCAACCATTTGACCCATTGTGTCTGTTTATCAGATACAAAGCAACGAAGATATCCTTCCAAACATTTGTTTACTATCTCAGTTTGCCCATCAGATTGAGGATGATAAGATGAGCTATGAGCTAACTGAGTACCAAGACAAGAAAATAATTCTGTCCAAAAATTTCCAGTGAAAATGGGATCTCTGTCACTTACAATAATCTTTGGGTTTCCATGTAGCTTTTGAACTGTTTCCATAAATGCAGTAGAAACTGTACTGGCTTTAAATGGATGTGATAATGCACAAAAGTGTGCATACTTGGTAAGTCTGTCAACTACCACCATGATGACACTCTTTCCCTCAGACTTGGGTAAACCTGTGATAAAATCCATTGAAACCTCCTCCCAACGTTGGCTTGGAATGGATAAAGGTTGTAATAGACCCGGTGTCTTAATTGTTTCAACTTTATTTTGCTGGCAAACCAAACATTCTGCCACAAACTTTTGAATATCTGATTTAAGGCCATCCCAAAAAAATTCCTTCTTAACCCTGTGGTAAGTTTTTAAAAATCCTGAGTGCCCTCCTAAGGGAGAAGTGTGCAATTCCATAAGAATCTTTTGTTTTAGCTGGGAATTCTTACAGAGGTATAAGCGATCTTTGTACCATAACGAATCATTTTTCCAGCTAAATGTATCAGAAGTACTGGAATCTTGTTGTAGCTTTCGAATAAGTGCCCACACTTCTTCGTCATTCTTCCATTCCTCCCTTGCTTCGTTTATCCAATCTGGTTGGATAATAGAAATGGCACACAACAATGCTTCCACATCCTCATCCTTTCTTGAGAGTGCATCTGCCACCACATTTTGCTTCCCTTTTTTGTAGATGATTTCAAAGTCATAACCCAACATCTTTGTGACCCACTTTTGTTGCTCTTCAGAGGATAATCTTTGTTCTAAAAAGTATTTAAGGCTATCATGATCCGTTTTTACCTTGAAGTGTCTTCCCATTAGGTAGGGTCGCCATTTCTTAAGTGCATGGAGTATTGCCAACATTTCCTTCTCATAAATAGCTTTTCTTAAAAACTTTCCCTTGATTGGACGACTTTCAAAAGCAATGGGTCTTTCATCTTGCATTAGAACAGCACCAATTCCATTTCCTGAAGCATCACATTCCACAATAAAGGTTTTTGTGAAGTCCGGTGTAGCTAAGACCGGTGCTTGGCACATTGCCTCTTTAAGATGTTCAAAGGCCTTTGTTGCTTCCGAAGTCCATGAAAATGAATCTTTCTTCAATAATGTTGTTAGAGGTGCTGCTATTCTCCCATAATTCTTAACAAACTTGCGATAATACCCTGTCAACCCAAGAAATCCTCGCAGATGCTTTATGGATGTGGGGATTTTCCATTCCTTAATGGCTTTAATTTTGCTAGGGTCTACCTTAACTCCTTCATGAGATACAATATGACCCAAATATTCCACCTCCTGGACTCCAAAGAAACATTTGGATCTTTTTGCATATAATTGTTTCTCCTCCAATAGTTGTAGCACCCTGTCAACATGTTCAACATGATCCTTCCAAGACTTGCTGTAGATTAGTATATCATCAAAAAATACTAACACAAATTTTCTAAGGAATGGTTTGAAAATTGAATTCATCAAACCTTGAAATGTTGAAGGTGCATTGGTAAGGCCAAAAGGCATGACCAAAAATTCATAATGACCCTCATGAGTTCTAAATGCTGTTTTCGGAATGTCTTCAATCTTCATTCTGATTTGATGATATCCCGAACGAAGATCCAACTTGGTGAAGTAAATTGATCCATGCAATTCATCCAGTAATTCATCAATAACAGGAATGGGGAACTTATCTTTAATAGTGAGCTTGTTGAGCTCCCTATAATCTGGACACATGCGCCATGATCCATCCTTCTTGTGCACCAATACTACTGGAGCTGAGAAAGAACTTTGACTCGGTTGAATTATACCAGCCTCTAGCATTTCTGCAACCATACGTTCAATTTCACTTTTTTGGACATATGGATATCTGTACGGCCTGATGTTTGGAGGAACACTTCCTGGAATCAGATGAATAGCATGATCATGATCACGCATAGGTGGGAGACCTTTGGGAGTCTCAAATACCTTGGAATGATTGTCCAGGACTTTTTGGAGATCTGGAGAAATAGATGATTCCAATGTGGAAACATCTAGCGAACATAATTGTGCAATTACACCTCTTTGCTCCTTTTTTAGAAGCTTTGTCATTCCATTAGAGCTGATTATCTTTCCTGGTTTCCCTGCAATACCCCTTAATTCAACTTCCTTTCCTTCCACAGAAAATTTCATGAAAAGTTCTTGAAAATTAAAAGCTATTGTACCCAAGGATTGTAGCCATTGGACTCCTAGTACAACATCAGCACCTCCCATTGGAATGGAAAGCATTGGGCTAGTCAATACATATTCTCCCATGGATAGCTTGATATTATGGCACTTTCCAGAACAATTTATTGTTCCTCCATTTGCAATCATCACTTGACACTCTGGTGCTGGATATAGGAAGCAATTCAATTCTTTTGCTACCCTACAATGAATAAAATTGTGGGTGCTTCCTGAATCAATCAACACTATTACCTTTTTCTTCTTGATTTGTCCTTCTATCTTGATGGTTTGAGGAGTGGTAATTCCCGCCAATGCATTACAAGATATGGTCGGATTTATTTGTTCTTCATCTAGGCTTTGTTCCTGGAATATATCCTCTTCTTTTGACCTTTCTTGCTCCTTTTCTTCTTCCTCTTCACAATCTATGTAGAATAATTTCTTCTCAGCACACTTATGACCTTTTGTGTATTTGCTATCACAATTGTAACAAAGCCCTTTTGCTCTTTTTTCTTCCAATTGTTGTGGTGTCAACCTTGTAGGTTGTGGAAGACTATGGGCAACAACACTTCCGTCTTTATAGTTGTGAATGGTATGCTTCCTAGTTGCCATAATTTTGCTTTCCATTTTTCTTGCTAACCTGAATGCCTTCTCTAATGAATCAGGTTCCCAAAGGCGCACATCATGTTGGATATTATCCTTTAAAGACCCTATGAACACATCAATCCTATGCTCCTCTGGAATATCTTTTACCCTTATGTTCAATTTTTGGAACTCCTCAATGTGCTCCATTATTGAACCCTTTTGTTTGAGACTTATCAATTGGCTAAAAAAAGTGTTGCTTTTTGTATCCTCATAATGTGCTATCAATTCTTCCGTAAAAATTGCCCAAGTGATAAATTGTTTACGAGAACAAAGCCATTGATACCATACAAACTGATTTGGTTCCAAATATAAAGTTGCCATACGTACCTTTTGTGTGTTTTGCACATTATTGAGATCGAAGAATTGCTCCATCTGTAATATCCATGTGGCGGGATCCTTGCCATCAAACTTCCTCATATCGATTTTTGGAACATGGTGAGTCTTTGATCCAACATTAGAGTCTATGGAATCATGATTAACATTTCTTTTGTTCTCATCATGAGTTTCCTTTACTACCTTTTCACCATTAGTGACCCTTTCTTGTAGCAACTTCTTCAATTCTTCCATGTTTGTATTCAAATCTATCTTCAAATTTGCCATCGAATCCTCCATCTTAGCTTCCATGCCCTTTATCTTAGATTTCACGCCATTTACCTTAGATTCCACGCCATTTACCTTAGATTCCATGCCACTTATCTTAGCTTCTGTTAGCTTTTGTGAGCGTGACATTTGTTGCACTTGTTCTTGTAATTTTGATATATCATGTAGCATTTCTTCCTCTTCTTCATGAGTCATGCTAGAGCTTTCAGGTTCCTTACTAGGTGTTTGCATTTTCTTTCCTCGGGGCATCAGTTACCGATAATAATGCTTTACTATGCCCTTTGAATTTCGTTAAACCAAGCTTACACAAAAATAAAAAATAAAACTACACACCTTTTTTCACTTTATAGAAGCCTGATATTGAATCTGATGTATCTCTGTAATTTCGGATCATCCAATTCTGAAATTTCTACCTGTAGTAGCCTTCTGCATCCTCTTTCCAATGCCACATGTTTGAGCCAAATTGGATTCTCCAAGGAAGAGTTATGTGAAATCTCCCACGGTGACTTGCTTTTAGACTGGTTCAGTAGAGCGAAGTTGTACGACGTGCCACGAGTCACTGTTTCGACCTTTGGATCTGAAAAACACCCACAAGAAACTACAGTCCGTCCTCTTTCTTTACCGTCTTACAAAACTTCAATCCGATGCTCAAAAAGAAAGTTATGACGATTTTCCCCAGGTCACCTGTTTTGAGTGTAATTCAGGAGTCATCAAAAAGACCAACTTCCTGAGATCATATCTCCAAAAATGTCGCGCGAAAAGCTCTGAAATTTGGACCCAAGGTTCAGCGTGATGTCTTCTCAAATGGGTTTTTTTTGCGACTTCTGAAACGTCACAGAAAAAAATTTATAGCGAAAATTCCACGATGACCTGTTTGGAGCAGCGAAACCCTAGAATCCAAAGCTCTGATACCAAATGTTATGAAACCAGCTCACAAAAAGATAGAAAAGAGAGATCCACGCCTTAGAATTCAGCCTCTTCGAGGGGGAAACCTCCTTTACATTACATAAATGAACAATTCTTGGATGATACAAATGAAAATACCTCCTTTCTATATATAGGAGTCTAAGTGGTCCCAATACAATCAAAGCCTACATAACAATAATATTGTAGGGCACAACAATAATAATAGTGGGCTTCTATGTGGCACAATAGTAACAATATGGGCACTACATGGGCACATCAATATAAATAAGGGGTATAACTACCATAGTAATGGGGTAATCACTAGTATTATAGGGACCCAACAATTTTATTAGCAATAAATGAGGCATAATCATACTTGATAGCAGGAGGTTGGCCAGGGGTAAAGATAGACATCAACACTAGGGTTAACTCATCTACATACTCACTAGTGTTGAATCCCATAACTGCAGATATCATATCAACAATGAGTTTACCCATATCAGTGAAGAAAACTGACCCATAAGGAGGAGGACTTGTGGTCTGATATTTCTCTTGTATAAAAGTTTGACGGAGACGATTGAGTTCAGATGGGGACATTTTGGTAGATTCTTCAAGTAAATTTACGATGGAAATAGGAGTGAGGGCTTGACCTGAGTGAAATTGGAGCATTTCATTGATTGATTCAGCAGTTATTGGGAAGAGAACTGTTTGGCTAGGAGACATAACTGCTCTACGGATGGGGTCATAGTTTGCATGGCATTGATGGATTATATCTGGAAAAATATGCACAGAGGGGAGGAAATATATTGGGAGGTTGGATTCCCACAGTCCCATGACATCATAGCCATTCAAGTAGTTATCTCTACATTGGCAAAAGACTTTGAGGTGATTTTTATTAGTGGTTAAGTCTTTTATCTGGAAGTCCTTATCTGTGAGAGGCAGATAGTCTAAATCTCGATGAGGAGCATTAAGGGGTGCAACATCCAAAGCTACTAGGGTTTCCATTTCTGGTTCTTGTGGATTCAGAAAGGGAATTAAGGTTTTCTTTGCAAAAATGGGGAAAATAAAGGGTCTGGAGGATTTTAATGGTGACAATAACAACAGCGTTATGGTGAATTCATGACTTTTTATCCAATTTACAGTGGAAAACAAGAACTTGTAGGGTTTTTGTCGGGAATTTTGATAAATACCTGTTTTTGGGAGACGGGTAACAAAATGCAGGTACTATGTGTGGCTGGAGGGTTCTGGGTGGCATCAGCTGCAAATTTTGGAGCAGGTTGGTGACTGCAAGCTTGAACTAGTTGACCTCGACATTCGTTTGCATGGGTGTACAGGTTTACAGGATAAAACACTGAAAACGACTTGTTTGTTTTATATACAAAGTCAAGGGTTAGCGAGCTTTGGAATTTGGTCGAATGGCATCAGCAGCAAATGACATGATGTTTTGTTGTTTAGTGGGGAGGTGGCAAGCGGTTTATATCGCACCACTCATGGGAAGAGGGCGGTATTTAGCCCTGGGCCAGCGATTCCATAGAGCAGCGAACGCATGGCAGAGGCACTGTACAGGAAACCGCTTTGTGATCACACACTAACGTGTGGTCACAAAGGGCCGTACGATATGAATTATAGTCGTCGGATGTCAAGGGTTTGATTGGACAGTTGACGAGAGATACGATGTGACAGGGGTTTAACAATGGCGGGCCCGATATAATTAACGATTAATTTAATCATATCGAGGGCGGCGGGATTGGCTGGTGAGGATATTAATTAACCATGAGGGTTAATTAATCCTGTTTTAATGCGGTGGAGGGTTAGGGCTGTTAATTCGTTACTAATTAAATAATTAATCCCATTAAAACGTATTATGGTTATATTTAAACTGGGGTGGGATATATAGGAATTTGGGGTTTTTTCATATTTATAATAATACGGGAGTGGGTAAATTTATAGGGGTTTTATATATTAATATGTTAATAGTTAATATGACATTATGAAATGGAAAGCACTAAGTATAAAACATTTGAAGTGTGTATTTAAACTTAGGCTAAAGTGAAAACAAGGGTTTTTTGTGGAAAATTTTGTAATTTTCCTAAGTAAAATAGGATTTTACTTAGGAAAAACTTATGAAGGGGAATGAATGATTTTTATGAATGGGTATGATGATTTAATGAATGGTTTAAGTACTTAGGCTTTATAAATTATTGGGTCGAGGGTCTGGTCCCTCCAAAAGTCAGAGAAATGCTCTGAGTCCCTTTAACTTTGTAAATGCCTTTAGTACTTAGGGGAAGTTAGTGAAACTTAAGGGGAAAATGGATAGGGAAATTAATTAATTTGACTTTGTTTCTTTGATGTGTTGTATCCAATGTAAGTTGTGCTTTGTCCAAGTGATGAAAGCAAAAGATTTAAGCATTAAACTTAACATTCACCACACATTTATTCTACAACCATCATCTACTTACCCTACCTACTTTATCTTAACATTTTCACTTCTTTATTAGGGTGCACTTAGACTGGCAAACCCTTTTCACACTTTCTTTCCTTTTACATAGTGATATCTATCTAAATCTACACTTATTACATCGAAGGGCTCAGATTAAACTATTGAGCTCTTTTTTCACTCTACCTATCTACTTATCTACCAAGATTACACTGTTTGGTCAGATATTTATTCTCTATCTATACAACATGAAATTGAAAACTGAATTAGCCAAGTTTAAACTATTGGACTATTCATGAATTGTGGCATAAGTGACAAACTGCACACAATTGTTTATTATACAAAAGTAAAATAGTAGTGGCATTTAGACTTGCACACTTTCCTGGTCTTTCTTTTTGTTGGGGTTCATTTTCTTTTCATTTTTTGACCTTTCTTTATTCTTTTTACCCTTTGATTTTTCTTTTAGGGTATACCCTCTTTACATTTTTTAAATTTTTTTATTTTTTTGAAAATATGGAAAAGCTTTGCAACAAGTAAAGGTATGAACATATTACATAGCTCATCAAGTCAATCATGACATATGACACCTATTGGTATAGGGGCCTAACAACTTCCATGCATATTGACCTAGTGCTCCCTTGTGTTTACCTAGTACTCCCTAACACTCCTCATCATGCATTAGCACTCTCTAGCACACCTTAACACTCTTCGACATGCTTTGCCACTTCATAACATGTGTATCATTCCCTAACAAACATTGGCACTTGGCACATGTTGGCACTTGGCAAGTCTTAGCATGTCTAGCATTCATTGAGATTCCTTGGTATGCTTTGGCATGGTTTAATATTAAATTTATTTGAGATCAATTATTGGAAAGTAGATGAGAAGTAACAAAGGAATATTTAGCCCTTAGAATGCACTAACACTTGCCACTTGGCACCTATTGGCACCTAGTGTTGGTGCGCCTAGCATGACCCTCTTGGAAAATGTAAAGTGATTACTTGTTAACCCTCTTATGTGTTCATTTCCTTATAGTTTAACTTATTTCTCCTTTTTGTTTCCTTGATTGTCCCTGGCACATATTGTCACCCATTTTCACATCTTGGCATGCCTTAACACTTGACACATCTTAGCATATTTGACATGCCTTTGTAACTATCTAGCTCATGTTAAAATTCCCTATTACAGATTGGCACTCATGTCCTCCCAACTAGCCTTACATTTTTTCACGACTTCGAAACCCAATCAAGTCCTTAGCTACTGCAGTGCATGTGACATTGCCTTGCTTTAGCAACAACAACTTGACCAATTGGACCTACGACAAGTAGATTATGCCTTGTTCATCTAGAAAGTACCTATAACTCATCTTATGCCACTCATGTCCAAGCTCAACTTGTCCCACTTAACAACTTACCAAGACAAGGATCACATCTAGCCATGTCCATAAAACAACTAAGAAACATAGCTTACACATGCAATATTTCACATGTATGTCTAGTTCATATAAACAATAGAGAATTAACTGAGAGTTTGCAAGAACCACAAGATGCACAAGACATACAAGATATAAGTTGACACAAGTCGAGTGCCCCAAAACTTATACACAACAATATACAATATGCAATTGTCTAAAATAGTTTAAAACATGAGCATTTGGCCAAAGTGTGCCACATGTCATATAAAAATAATAGATAAAGGCAAGTGTTGTGCCCAACACAAAGTCTCCCTTTGTCTAAAACTGCTTTGTCGAGCCCCTTATTGCAACCATAGGCTTGCCTCCTACAATCCTACTATGAACTTCTTCTAACACAGTACCTCCTTGGCACTTGAATTCACTGACACTCCCTGACACACACTTATTTATTCATTTCCATGAATTTTGACCTAGTTCTCGCTTGTGATGCCTCAACACCCCCTAACACTCCTCATCATGCATTGACATTATCTAACATTTGTTAGCACACCTTTTAATTCCTTTGACATTATCTAACCTTCCCTCGCTATCATTCCCTCACAACTAATCTTACTTAATTCCCAACTTGGGAACCCAACCAAGTCCTCGCTTGGCTACAAGAGTCATCCAGGTGGATATTGTTGGCCACCCACCTATTCCACTTGGACCCCCACCATTGTTTCTTTCAGTTTTTCACTTTCCTTATTTGTAGCACACTTTACTATTTTTTACAGTTTTTTGGGTCCTAAACTTCAGGAGTCGTTTTAAGACCCTAAAAAAAGTTTTTTGGGAAAATTGGGGGCAACATGGGGCTCTAAGTAATCATGGCACTAGAAAGTTGTAGTCCTTGGATAGATCTTTCTTAAAAGGTATTTTGCACGTCAAGCAGAGATCATATGCCAAAGTTATGACCCTAGGAAGTTGACGTACCAATTTACCCAAATGGGGGCCATAGTTTAGCGCTTAATCTCCTAGGGTTAGGTTTTTGGATATTTAGGGTTTTCTATTGTTTCTCAATAATAAATAGGCCTTTGGACCTCATTGTAACATATTTCAGAGGCATGTAGCTACCACATCTCTTCTAAGAGATAAGCTACAATAGTCCAGACTCGTCTTATTTCCATTATGTTTGTAAGCATATTTCAATATTTGATATTAATGAAATGAAGTGTTACTTCTGCTACATCTCTGTATTGATGGTTATATCTGTAATTTGTTGCGTTCTTGTTTAAATCCAAATCACTGGTATCAAAGCGATCTTCTCTTTCTATGTTTTTCTTTGGATGTCCCCAACGAAGTCGAGATATAAGTAGTTAGGGCTCAATCTGGTTGAACCTTTGCAAGATCAACCTCACAAACCCTAACAACCACCCATGGGGGAAGGAAAGAAAGACGAGGGAGCAGGATCTCCAATCAAAATATTGCTCGAGGAGGCCCTTGAGAAACAAAGGAACACGATGATGGATAACTTTGCCAAAATCCTTCAACGATTGTGCACCAGCTGCACATCCACATCCAACAGCCACTCTGGATGCTCCACTCCTTTTAAGGCACAAGTAAAATTTGGAATTCCCATATTTGAGGGCCAAATATATGCAAACAGGGTAGATAAATGGTTAAATTTCCCAGAAGCATACTTTTATGTTCGTGATTTTTCTAGCTGGGAAAACATTACTTTTTCTCTTCTCAAAGTCGCCCCCCATGGCAAGGACTGGTGGGAAACCTACTATGAGCAAAAGGATGAAAGTACACCCTTATTGTTTTTAGCCACACCCACTTGGAATTCATTATGGATGCCACAAAGGAGTAGTACTACCCTGTCGGGAGCTATGAGGATAAATACATTAAGTGGACCAAGTTGTGGCAGGGAAGGGATGAAGATGTGTCAGATTTTACCAATGTTTTTCATACCCTTCGCCCAAAGTTCGGTATCAAGGGTTCTGAGAATAATTTGGTACTCAAGTAATGTGTCTGCTTACATAGGTACATCAAGGATGAGATGGAGTTCCCGGACATCTCCTCGCTTGGCATGACATACCGATATGCTGTCAAGATCGAGCAGAAGTTTCAATAGAAGATGTGAGACATTGAATATGTGAATCCGAAGCAAGGGAAAGGTGCCCCCAAACTGCAGAACAAAGGAAAAAGCCAAGGTGGGACAACCCAGGAAAACTCACCAAAGCTAGAAGCAAAGAACAACACTGCGAAGTCGAAGAAGGACACGGGAAAGTGGTGTGAGTTCCATAAGAGCTCCACTCACAACACAAGTGAGTGTCGAGCCAAGCAGTCACTAGTGGCCAAGCTGAAGGCTTTAGAATTAGATGCAAGTTCTGACTCTGAGTTAGAAGCCGACAAGGGGAATGACAAAGGGAAGTATATTATTGGTGTGGAGCCCAATGCCACCATTGCCACCATGAAGATCCAGAAGGAGGAACTCAAATATCTAGAGGAGGAGGAGCGCATCTTCCACTCTTAGATGTGGGTAAAGGGTTCCCCGCTATAGTTCATTTTCAAAAAGGGAGCCAAAAGAAATTCATTTTAGCAGAATTTGTGAAGCGAATGGTCTTACTAACCACAACCCACCTACAACCGTACATCATTGGGTGGATTCACAAGGGATGAGATCTTCGTGTGAGCCAGCAATGTCTCCTTCCATATAGCATCAAGCCCTTGATGGATGAGGTATTATGTGACGTTTCTCCCCTTGATGTTTGTGATGTATTATTAGGTCAACCATACTTGTGGAAGTGACATGTTGTGTATGAGTCAAGGCCTCGCACCATTATCGTTAACTTGGGAAATAAGTTGTACATACCTTAATGGGTTCGAGCTAGGAAGTAGGATGACATACTATTGGTTCTCTTTTGGCAAATCGAGCTTAAGAGAGATGGATCATGAGAATTTGGGCATGTGATTTCAGTGGTGTTTCTGTGTGAAGGCTACATCAAATCATGAAATAGCATAGAGGGTTGAGACCCTCTCTTGTGGTGGTTAGTAGGTCGCAAGTTCTATGATAAATACCAACACAAATGGAGGAGGTCCTGCACTAGAATTTAGGGCCAAAATAGAATTAGTCGCAGGTGTAATATTGACTAAGGTAATTGTAGTTTGAGGGTCATAGAGATCTAAAGTTTAGGTCAAGATTCAGTCAAAGAAATATCTAGAATCTATGGATCCATATGAGATAGGTTGAGTCTCTTATGGAGGAAAGAGTTATTGTCTTTTCTATGGGTGAATAGGGTTTTTCTAAAGAAATTAGAATAGAATTATAATTCCCTACTTAGGGTGGTTTCCTAGCATGTTCAATCCATAAGGTATGCCCTTAATACTGTGACAAATCTACGTAGAAGAAGAGGGGTCGTGACCCTTAGAGTGAGGTTTATCTCTACAATATAGACCACATATTTAGAAGATGGTTTGCAGAAGTATGTGTGGAGATAGCAGATCCAAAGAAGGGTGGAACCTGAGTAGAATATTGAGCATAATAAATGTGGCATATGAGGAAAGGATTGACATGAAGAGGAGATGATTTTGGTGGACTATCCATAGAGTTTTGGACAAAGATCTGAAGTAGCCTATAAACAGTTAGTCAATGCACTATTAGTGGATGATTTGTGACCCTAGTTCAGTCATATATAGATTGTTAGAAGGATGATAAGAGGGGTATTTTAGATGTGTTCATAGATTGGACAACAAAGAAATTTATATACAAGAATAGTGATTTTGAGAGGACTCAAACAACTATTAGCTAGAATATTTGAAGAGCCCTAGATGAGGGTAGTGTTGTGGGCCCTATATCAGTAAAAGAATTGACTGTGGTTGGGAAAATTGATGGCAGTCCAAGTGCAGTTGGAGGGTTGTTAGGTGACTGTCAAAGTAGATCCCTAAGTCATGTACTTGTGAAGGACAACAAGATTGGTAGAAGGGTAGGTGTATTGGGCCTAAGGACATGCAAAATTTGAAGGACTAAAGTAGCAGTCACCAAACTACAGTGATTTTCACGAATATTCAATCCAAAAACCTTCCAGAGGCTAGATAGTTACTTGTTCTTCACTAAGAGACTAGGGTTAAGTTTATTGTATAGTGTTCAGTGTGAAAATATTACTAGGTGTCTTTACTGCACCAGTTGGAAGGTGGCTAAGTCACAAGCATGATGGTAAGGTTCATGAATCTTTGATTGTAAAACTAACCAGCAATTATACGACTATAAAATCTTTGGGAAATTGTAGTGATCAAAAGAGAGTCATGGTAGTGATTTTTTTATTCTGCTAGACTTGAGAACTTGATTGTTAATTAGATACAGAGAAGTGGTTGTTTGATGTAGTAAATGTCAAATGTACAATTCAAAAGCATGATGGAAGCTCACCTCTGACATCATAATTCAGTTTTCTATCTTCGTGGTGCAAACCCCACAATGTCCAAGTGTGACACCCTCCTTGCAACAACGCCCTTTGAGTAGTTAACCAATGACTTCCTTGCCTTTTATATTCCTCTCCTCATATTGTTCACTCTAAGTTACGTCTCCCTTACTCTCCTCTCATTATGCTCTTTTTCTTCATGTTCTCCTTATCCCAACTTCTTTCCTTTTCCTACTTCTCGCTCCATGCTTTTGGTTAGTTAGGGCTTAGCTAACTGGATTTTCCCTTTCCTGTCATTTGGCCTGCCATTTTCTCCATATTTGTCATTTTCCCTCTTCCTAGGTCTATTTTAGAATCGAGAAGGTGTGAGGGAGGAGAAAAATCTATTCACGTGTGGTAATAGGTTGCAAAAGATCTCCCTTCCCTCATTGGTTGCATCAAGGCCTGTAAATCTTATGCATGTGAGTGTCTGCTAGTCTCTTCTTAGGTCTTGGGTGGAATTATTATCGCTCTTTTAACTATATGAGTTGAGCTATATGCTCTTTAACCACTCCCCACCCCGCCCCCACATTGACATAGTTCCTTATACTTATATCATGCCCCTGGTATAAATACATATGTCTAGGTTATTGTGGTATATGTTGAACTTTGGTTATTACCCTCACCTTGAGGTCATTGAGGTTCCATTTAACTCCCCCTAGTTAATACAAGGTTCCATGAGTTAGAAAAATATGCCATCAATAATTATAAGTGGTTACCTTAAGGAAGGACCATTGGTTGAAGGCTCATCAATGGAGGTTGGGTTGATGGTTAGGGTTTTTATTCAGTTAGACACTATTCATTATTATATTTGTGGGCATAGTGTAATTATGATCTTCCTCATGTACACAAGGATAACTGAGAAGTGTTTCCCATAATCATGTAAGTGCAACTTCAACATGTACATTAGGGTAACCACAAAATATTTATCATGTTTATACAATGCAAGGTGATAGGAAAATATTTACATTATATACATGAATGTACTAAGATCGGGACCATTAGAATCATATATAAATATTTACCACAAGACCACGGTCACTACAACCCCTTAAAAATATACATAAGGCCTTCCTCTTTTGCAGCTCCTTTACCACAAGGGTTTACCTGAAAAACAAATAGTTCCTTTAAAGATTTGTGGGTTTAGGAAACCACTTCAAGCCCTTGAACTTAAATATAATCCAATTTTTACAATTTTTTACAATAATAAGTCCATTATGCACACTCCTCATCTTAGAGTTGAGTAGAGAGGGAGAATACTTGATTGATGCCAACCTTGTAAATGAACAACTTTTCCTACTCATTGGTTGGACTCTCCACCACTAGTTGAAGAAGTATATGTGCCCTGAATCAAACATGTTATCTTAACACAAGTTATCAACACTTGAAGATAACTTCCATGGATCTCATGGACAAAATATGGAGATATGGACAAAAGATGGACAAACGATGGAGGTTGTAGGGTTTCAATTTTTTCCATTTAATATAAAATATCACCCAAAAAGTCAATTTTTGAAGAATCAATCATATGCTAAATCACACATACCTTCTCATTTTTAATATCCTTGTGAGATTTCACCTATGACCCTTAAATTCAGTACCCTCTAACACCTCAAATGGTGGAATAGTAGACGTTGTAATGGGAGGTAAACTCCATTCCCCCTCACCTTTGCCAAGACCTCTAGAGACACCTTCAATTCATGCCCCTCCTTCAACTGAAGATAAAATCTTGTTTTTTTCCACTTCCTTTACATACCCTCCCTTCAAGGGCATCCTCATAGGAAGGGCTTGTGGTTGAAATATTACCACAACAAAATCTGGCACACCATATATTTATATGGTTTTAAGGGAGGGGTGTTGGAAAATAACCGTATTATCCCCTATAGCCCTTAATACCTTCTCAACAGATAAATGAAACGACAAACTAATAAATATACCCAAAGATAGATCTCAACATTTAAGGCCAAATTGAAATAAAATAAATCAAACCATGGATTAAGCATTGACATTGAGTTTTTTAGCATTTTCAAATGGAAGGTTTAAAACCCACATTAAAAGGGGGATATTTTGACCTTAGCCTTTGCAACCTTTGCCTAAGACAAATCTATCTAATGGACTAGCTTGGATATGTCATGTCCTGGATTTCTAGAGTACTAAATAAATACTTTTGAGGCAAACTCTGTAGCTCCAACTAAAATTTAGTCCTATTGAAGAGGAAACTTGAAAAATTTTGCTAATAGGAGCCATTTTTCCTTCCTTTTGATTGATGTACAACAACCTCAATGCCTCTCCTTTACTATCTTCCTTTTCCATTATCCAAAGAAAACTCATGAATCTTATATTATAAATGATTCATATAGGTAAACATTTCAATCATTTTCCTCAACTCATGGGGTACCTTTACACCTTAACCCATGCAAGTGGACCTAAGTCCATGGTACAACCCATCACACTCTAAGAGGGTTTTAATTGTCTCCTCAAAAATAGGGAATAACAAAACTTACATTGCCAAATGGTTAAGACATCTCAAAATTGTGGGCTTTTTGTCTTCATGGAACACATTTGAGCTAGTGCTCATCAAAAATAATTCACTAACACCACTAACACACAACAAAAGTCCAAGATACCCATAATATGTGCCCTACACCAATGCGCTTAGACTACACCTCCATAAAGTGCATCTTCAACTTTGGATGTCCCAAAATAGTAATATCCTAACCCAATATAGCCTATTTGTTAGATTTGTGTAATTTTCTCCTTATCAGATCCTTGCACCTCCTTGACACTCCATGAAAAACTACGCCAATGGTCACCTTCCATGTTCCAAAACCTCCTTTTGCAACATGAAAAAAATACCTATATATGTTGCAACAACCTTGCCAACATGTTTACTAGGTTCGACATATATTTCACGTTTCTTCTTTGTCTTGCAAAGTGGTAGTGCCAAGGAGAGGGTATCAACTTCGATGAAGGAATGTACACTTAGTACCATTGCCAATTTACCTTTGTGAAACTCATCAAATGTATTAAGTTTGCTTCACAACTTTTCATGGTACTTAACTTACTTATATACACCTATAAGTGAGACTGAAACCCCCAACCTCTCTAACTATTCCACCTCTCCAACCTGTGTTAGAGTCTTGTTAGATGTGCACTCATGCGTAAAAAAAATCATAACACTAGCATCTCAAATTTGCATGTTCGTTCCATCTTTGAATGCCTCGTTGAAACCACATTATCACACTACTTAAAATGAAATCTTCACGTATGAGCCTCGGTATTGCAACAAGAATGCCACAACTCCCTAGGCTACCGACTTTAATTATCAACCTGGGGTTCGTACAAACTTAAGAGGTATCAGCACTATATGTGCAGCATACAATGTGTCCTTCCTTTTCTGTCATGATGTAATGGAGTGCATGTACTGAAGTCAAATCCTAAACTAATTGCAAAAAATGAAATGTTTGAAATGGAAACTTAACCTATTGCAAGAAAGAAAGTACAAGGAAAAAGACCTATTCTAATTGCATAAAGATCATGAACTAAATGTAAGAGAAACCTAGCTTAACCCTATTTATCACATGTGATGATTTCAACTAACTGAGCATTAAATATGATCTAGAGAGTACTAACTATTGTGTGCATGTGTAAATATCAAAGAACTCATTTTTGAAATCCTTTTTTCTTTATAAATGTAAATGCTAATCTTTCCTTGATCTTTGGCAGGGGAGACGAGTGTGGAGCAAGAGGGTTAAAATGTTATTGATGGCATAGAGTTCAAGTAGAGGCCCAATCCCAACTTCAATAATGATTTTTCTCAATTCAGGCTCAAAACACGCTTTCCTATAGGATTCTACATTAATTTCCTACAGGATGCTACAGTGATTTCCTACAGGATCCCCTGATTTACTACAGGATGTTAAAAATTTACTATACGAACATATAATTCATTTAATGACCAGTCAAATCAAATCAAAATTGGATGAGAGAATTATTTTTATTAACTAGGATGTCTTAGGCTCCCATTCTCAAGTGGAATCACTCAAAAATACCTCTATTAACCCATGCTAAAAAAATATAAAAACATTACTAGTCGGAAATCTAGAAATTCTAGAACTAGTGAGCTAGTAAATCTAAAAAATGCCTAATCTAATCAAGTGAAAATGAAATGTGGTAATTTTTGTTATGGAATAGAATGTCTTTTTGATCTAATTCAAGTGGAACCAACTCGATTGAAGCTTGTTAGCATACTAAAAAGAAATAGCAGCAATTTATTTTTCTTTGCCACAAAGAAGTCCAAAAATCTAGATTTGGGAATAAGAAGACTAATACAAGTAGCTCAATGATTACTATGAACTTCCAAACCTTTCCGAAGGATGAAATATTGCTTATGGTCCTGCAAAAGAACATACATCAACCATTTAACTCAATCCTACAACAAGAAATCATTAATATGAAATGCAAAAGTAGAAAGAAATGAAAACAAGAGATGCATGTGAATAAGAAGTTAAAAGAAGGAAAGAAAATGATTCAAAAGGAATCTGAGGATCCTAGGGTGGCCAATCCCAAGGAAAATCAAAGACCTATGGAGGAGAACAAGATTTAGAAACTAAACATGACACCAATCTTCATTATTTTCACCAATAGAATTACATCCCTACAAGAAAATACAATGGAGCTACAAAAATACAAGTTCTCTCCACAATAAAACTAATGAAAATCTCCTCCTAGAGGTAAATTCGACTTGATACTTATAAAAAATGATTAAGAATCATTCCCCATGAAAGAACAAATCTTTCCCCACCAAAATCCCTTGATTATTGGATTTGGTCCCCAATACTAGGAATCTGCATTAAATGGCAGGGAACACATTCCTAGATTTTCTCAAACACTGGGGTTCCACAATATGTGCCATCAGTGATCAAATTTGATGGGAAGGTCTTAATTTTATTTAGAAGGGTGCACATTCAGGTCGCCCTTCTATAATGAAAAACACAAAAAAATGCAATTCAATTGACAACAGTAAATTATTTTCAAATTTCTTTTTTTTTAACACATGGTGAATCAGTAACTGTTGTGTTGGAACTAAAGCTGTGAGTTCCAAGACAACATACTATTGGTTGTCAATGTCTTTAAAATGTTGCAAGCTGCAAGATATTCCTTAGTGTATCGAGAATAATAACGCCTTCCAACATAGCTGCAAGTCCAGTATTTATCATACAATTCATACACATTGTAACTGACAAGTGACAAGCCAATTGTGTTCATAACATTTATGTTCGCCAAATGTTATGTTTTCTGTCTTTTTCCTTGAATTACTGTCATATTAAGCAGAGGTTGGTGTAAGAACATCCAAAAAAGAATTAGTTTGAGATTCCACATTATGTTAATTAGGTTCTAGCAATAATTTTGACGGGTAAACTAAGTTTCCAGGAATTTTTTTCAGTTTCAAATCTAATGTTTAAGCATGTAGCAAAAAAAGCAAAGCTCTAAAAAATTCTCTGTTTCTGATAATTTTGTAGACTTTGAACAATGGACTATTATTCGAACCCCATGATTTGAAGGCCATAGAAAATGTATTGCTAGAGCGAAAAACCCATGGAATGAATGTTGCTGTAATGGGTTGAGAAACATTCACCTTTTCTCATGACCTAAACATTGCAGAAAATATTTGTCTCAGGCAACTGTATGCAGGATGAGGCATCCTCAGTGGCAGACTATCACTATAATGGATACTACTATGGGGGAGGAATTGATGGGTGATTCCTTGAAGGACATGTCTCTTCGGAATATTCCGTCAATGGATCTCTGGATAATTCTACTGAAGTTGACAAACTTCTGGCACCAAAGGGTGACCCAGAACTTATTTTGGATAAACTGAAAGGGGCGTCACTATATTTTAACATTGAAGAAAATAAACCTAAGACAAGCCCTCCAGCAAATAACCTGATTGTCTCAAACAAGTATCCTGCACTGAAAAATAAGAAGAAGATTTTTGTTATAGTTGTGGACTGCTATGATTACAGTGGCAATGTATCTCCCCATATGTTGGACATAATTCAAGAGATAATCAAAGTTGTGCATTCTGATGCAACAACAACAAGATTTTTTGGTCTTGTACTATCAACTACATTAATAGTTGATGAAACTTAGGAGATGTTGAACTCTGGCAATATACTACCTCACGAATTTGATGCTTTAATTTGTAGCAATGGGAGTGAACATTACTATTCAGCAATTCCTGCTTATCCTGATAACTTGGGAGGACTTTAAGGACTTCTTTCATTTTATAATTTAAGTTGTTGGGACATTATGAATTATGACGTATGCTACTCATATATTTCATTAATTTTTTATTCATTGGATATTAAATAGTTGGGACTTGATGACTTAAGCCTAACAAGGGATTAGTTGAAGATGCTTTGGTTAGGATTTTGATTTGAATGGTGTTTCTAATGATGAGAGCTCAATTGAACTGTAAACTATATTGGTGAGACAATGGAATTTATTCTTATTACTATTTGATTCAATTGAATTGTAAACTGTATTGGTGAGAGAGTAGAATTTATTCTTATTACTATTTGATTCATTCATGCTACTAAGGCATTAAATTTAATTTTTGTCTTGATTTTTGAATTGCATATTCTTAAACTAATGTGAAAGAGGTTACGTCATTAAAAAAAACATCAAAACACCTTTGACAAACACAAACAGGAAAACTGAGTTAAGCATCAAATGACCAAAATCTCCTGTAGTGTGCAACAAAATTATTCAAAATTATTGCAGAAGGCCAAGCAAGAAGATAATAAAATTGTATTATACAACATCTCCTTGCTGAGGGACATGGTCGCAAAATAGAAAATTCAAGTAAACCATATTACCAACATCTTTTTATATCTGAAGTACCTACATGAAAGGTATATTTCAATGTGTGCAAATGCTTCCCTGAATTCCTCAAATGATAGAGTTCAGTCTTATTCATTCCATTGGGCGTTTAGTATTTCAACTTATTTATTTTTTGTTTTGTTTTGCTTTGCTTTGCTGAACTGATTGATTGAACTTAGTAGGAGCTTTGAAATGTTGTTTGAGATTTGAATTCCAGAGAACTAAAAAGAGAAGAGAATATGCACAGGCATTGAAAATCCAGGAGGCCATGCCATTGCATCCCTCCCTTGTGAAATTCAATCTCAACATCCAAACAGACCCTGCAACCATTATGAAGGACTCAACCAATTGAAACATGGCTGCCAGATTTGGTCGATAGGTCGGACGCCAAAGTTCCTAACTGCACACAATTGCCTTCATTAAGGTGCTGGTTAGAATCCCTAAAACCTAAAGAGATTGTGAGAACTCCAGCTAGGAAAAGCGCACTAAAACTTTAATGAAGTGGTAAAAAATGTGAACAAAACCAACGAGCTCATCACTTAGAATTCTGATAAAAGTATTTATGAATTCACAGTATTTGGTGAGATAGAAGAGATATGACCAGAAGAATAATCACCCAGCAAAACGAGTACCTAGAGGAAAACAGAACACCCACTCTGCAGAACTCATGGATTTCCTCCATATCCACCTCGTCTCCTTTATTTCCACAGCAGTTGCCACCAAGCAGCCCACAAAAATGGCGACTCGAATCACCAGAAGTGCCAAATTATAAATTGCAGGGATTGGGCCCAAGGGCAAGGACTTCTTCTTAAATATGAGAAGAACCAATTTGAGGAAGAAAACAAGAGAAGATATATGCAGAAACAGAGGCCAACAAGAACAGCCATGATGATCCCCAAGCATTGTGATCCCATCTGAAATGGGCAATTATGGGATGCTCTACTACCCAATATCTCAGATCCAATTTTACCAGAGGATAAGAATAAGCTTTAATTCCCATGATCTAACATTAACTTCATGCATTTGATTAGGGATTTGAAAATGAGGCACAGAACATAAGCTTCTTTCTATAATATCATGGCAGAGTAGACATGTGTGATTCACAACTGGTCGACCTCTATCTGTATTGTCACTGATGATGTATCAAATAAAACCTATACCTCGATCCAGATTACGTGTCCCACATTGACCACTGTTGGGGTGGGGAACGTTAGAGGAAAATAATTTCCATATTAACTACCCCGGAAAGAGATGGCCAAGGAAAGCGGGAGCATGTTATTTTTGAGGATTCAGAGTGTAGGAATGCGCATTGCCTAGCATATGTTGTGAAGGATTCAACAAGGGTATAGCTAGCAGTTTTGAATACCAAGCCTCTGCGGTGTCAGCCGTGAAATTCACTGCATGTCACTCTCTAATGCATGCATATTTTGTTATGAAAATGCAGGACAGCAACAGACCAGCAAGAGCCATGAAGTCCGGGCAGAAAAAGATTAAAAGCATACACAGAAAGGCCAAATCTTGGAATGCCCTAAAACAACCAAAAGAGTTTAGTTGGAGAAAATATTATTAACAGAAAGCAGTTAGTGTACTGTGTCTCTCTGTATACATTTAGGTTTAAGTCAACCAGATTATAAAATTAGAAGTTTCAGGCCTGAACCATCAAAGCAAGTATGGAAAAAGAGCCAAAAAAATCAAATCTATCAGGTGACGGGTTTCCATGGACAATCTAATTTTTTTAAATAATTTCAAAATCCATAATATGAAATTCATCATTTAATTACCAAAATATGAAAAGACAAAGGTTCCCTAGGTTGGTATTGAAGTAATTGCAGGGAAAATGGTCTCGCTCTTTTGTATGTTATTTTCTGCCATGGATCATAGCAAAAAGAAAAATTTGAAATGTGGGTATTGAAGCAGGGAAAGGAAAATCGCGTGGAAAGAGTCCAAACACAATTTAAATACTTCAGATCAGGCAAGAATCCTAGAAAAGAACTCTCAGCTATTAAGAAGAATCTATAAACTCGTCTGAAAAACACCAACTCTTTCTACCCAGATCATGATAAGTGAAAAATATAGATATCAAAGTAGAATGAGTAACTTACAGATCTATTTGTATTCAGTCTTGCTCCTTCACATCGCATAAACAACAGGACCCAAATGTATATATTGAAGCATAATGTGAAATTCTGTGAAATCTAGTATGCTATGAACTTATGAAGTCTCTTGAATGCGCTCCTCTCCAAGCATAAATCATGCTTAAACCTTGCTTGACAGGCATCTGCTGAATGATGAATCTACGATCCTCTCCAATCATCGTCAAACCTTGCTTTACGGGCAGCCTGCAGGCACAACCACTAACTTGCATCATATGCACAAGTTACAATTAGAAAAAGCAATTCAAAAGGAAATTGTTGTTTTTGAAATGGGAGCAACTCCGAATTTGGAAACTGTTGTTTCTGAAATGGGATTTAACATCAGTTGAGAAAGGAAATTCACAAGTTCAACCATTGTAATTTGTGATAGACCCACAATGCACTGACAATTTGGAAATTGGAATTCCCAAAATCTGGATTTTAGAAAAAAATGAAATTTAAAAAAAAATTGGACAGGTTGACAACTTAACAGCCCTTCTTAAAATTTTTTATAATATTATTCTAATTTTTTTTTAAATGGAAAAATTCAAATTTTAATTTTTTTTTGAATAGTAAAATTTTCTTCCTACTTCTGCGATGTGCTAGAGGCCCTTTGAAGGGCTCTAACGTGTTCAAATTTGATCACTATGTGCCATAATCCCATAATATCTTGTTGACTTATTATTTATTATTGATCCTCCTACAGTAGGGAAAAAGTCCCTAAATTATCTTCTCCTCGAAATCTTCATAATCTGCCCAATACTCTCATAGTATTCCACAAAAATAAATAATAGTAGGCACAAACACGTAATTATTCATAAACCTTCCTAATAGATATATTAAAGTTACAAATACATTATCTAATGCAGAAAGATTGGTTTAATGTGTTTAACGATGCTCATAGGCCTTAAATTAATGTTTAATTTATAGGTATGGGCCTTAATTTATGTTTAATTTAGAGGCCCATCATGCCCCCTGCTAAAAGTGTTTCTCATCCTCTGAGCAACTTAGTGACCTCATTGTGCCTCATCCATGGCCCTAGTGGCCTCTCTCTTGTGCATTAATAATCTTGGTTGTATGTTCTACAAGGACAAGTCCAAAAACATATATGTGCAAAGAAAAATCATTGTTCCACGACTTGGACACCTCTAATACCTTCAAAAAGCATTTAGATGAGAACTAGGACATCCTGTAGTAATTCCTGTCAAAACTAAAGGAAACCTTCAAGAAACCCTGTTAAAACTATAGGAAACCCTTTTTGAGCATAAATGATGTTCTAAGCCTAGGACAGGCCCTCAACTTGACTCCCATGCCTTTTTCCCATTTTTAGGCCTAGGACAAAAGCTAGAAAGAGATTGCAAACCTCTTGGAAAACATATTTCCATCACTGCAGTTTGAGTTTTGTTTTGATGGTGAATTCCTCATTTCCTTCTATTCCCTTCTTCTTATCTCTTGTGGCCTAGATTTCTACCAAATGGCCTTGGAGTTCTTTGTTTTGATTAGGTCTCTCTTAAGCTCTTCCCTCTTGGGGTTTAGCATAATTTGTTCATTTCTTCCTTCTCGTAGGAACATTCTGCCTTCCTATAGTAGTCATTCTTCCTCTTTCATGGTCTTCTAACTGTATGGGAGTGATGATAAATGATGAAGAGGGATTGGATGATGATGCTAGGGCTCAAAGGGAGTACTGTAGGTTTGTGAAAATGGAGAGGATGCTTTGTTTGTTTTTTTTCAAGAATGAAATGGGATGGATGAATGATGAATAGAAAGTGAATATGAAGTGAATGGAGGGCTTGGAGTGTTGTGGTGACTTAACCTTTGCAAAAATTTCATCTTATAACTATTGTCTTCATTCCTTGCAATCATCACCCTTTATAATTTGACTTTTCAACATTACATGACTGAAGGAGTGAGCTGAAATTAACTAGTTGAAGGCAACTAATACTGTTGACCCATCCTTCGCTTATAAAACCTCATCTCTCATGTATTGAAAACAAATTTCTAACTATAATATGCTCAAGAGAAGAGGTCAAGAATATTGCATACCTATACCTACCTGATGGCCTTCCTATAGATGTTGTTTGTTGGAGAGTGAACTCCTGGGCTTGTAGTAATAATGCTGCAACTCCCGGGCTTCCTACTTTACTTTTATCAACCCAGTACTTCGTAAGAAACTTGGAAGCAACGGTGCTGTATGCACAAGTACTAGTTCTTACTGCAAGTTGTAACTTGGTCAGCTGGCGCAAGATCACTAGGAGTTCAAGCCAACTTCTATGGATTCTAGGAGAAGCTCTATATGTGATGGAACAAAGGAAAGCTTACTCTATAGAGGCTACTTACTTGCAGAAAGGAAAACAAGACTGAAATGTAAAGTAAACCTAGCAAATCCTACTTAACCAACTAATCCTACTTTTGTAGAAAGAGAGATGAAAAACCATGAGATGAATGCCATTACCTACTTAGGAAGTAAACAACATCTACTCAAGCTATTTCTAGAAGTAAATGAGCAAAAAAACATCTTTTTGGTTTTTTATGTATTTTTATGTGAAATTGTCATGCATGTAATTTATTTGATTGTGAATGTGGCAGTGATTACGTGGCGATGGAGGGTGGTTTTGGGACTTCAAAATATATAGGATGGTGTGGATGGGTCCTGGAAGGTTTTTGGTGGCCTTCTAGAGGTTTTTTCCCTCAATCAAACTTCAAAAAGAAGCCTACAGGAAAATCTACAAGATGTTGTAGGGGATCTATAGGAGGTCTACAGGAGGTCTACAGAAGGATGCCGAGAGTAGTTTGGGAGGTTTTGAAGGTGTGAGAGTGGGTGGAAAGGGTAGCTAAAGGCTAGAATGATGTGTTAAGGCACCTAGGGGTCACCAAGGGTTTCTAGGAGAGGAAAAGATGGTCGAGAGAGAGGAAGAAATCGTATGGGAAAATGCAGAAAACTAAGGCAGACTTGAGGTGAATTTTGGGCGACCTGCAGGGCATAGATCAGGGAGAGAATGTGATGGCTGGTAGGCTGACTTGTTGTGAGAAGAGATTTTCTGCAAAAGGACTTGAAAATCAAACAAGGAGATCAAGCATGCAAGGAAACTAAGTACATAAAAAGAGCAGAAGTTTACATCAAGCTAATCAAGATTATAAGCTATGGAAAGAAATGCTGAAAAATACTATAATGAGAGAAAGCATGGAAAGAAACATATTGCAAGGCAGAAATGAGCATGGTGAAAGAGATCTAAAGCAAAGCATTAACATTCTAACAAACTGCAACACTAGAAATCCTATGGAGAAGGCAAATCTATGTTTTTTTGTAGTAGAAAGAGGGTCTTGCCCTTAGTTCATGGTCCCAAAGGGAGGAAAGGAGGCCAAGGCTCTTTTGATGGCCTTCTTGTATCTTCTTTCTATCACTGTTCAACCTGCTATAGAAAACTCAAATGGAAACAACCTTCTAAATTAACAAAAGCAATCTATTCTTAACCAAGAAGGAAATTTATCTAACAACAACTAATCCATAAACTGAAACAAAAAATATAGATACAAACAAGAGGAGCTTGGTTGCTTGGATTGGGCTCTAACCCAAGAGCTTCAGCCCTCTGAGGTAACTTAGTGCTAGCTCAAAAATGATCTCATCTTTATTATTAGAATAACAATAGGATTACATGAAACTGTCAACAAAAGTAAGCTTGAAGTTGAGTAGGGCAAAGCTGCAACAAAAATTCGAAAATTTGACTAAGTTCCTACTGAGGCCCTAGGCCTTTCTACTTATACAACTGAAACTCCCAACAGCTTCCTTAAAATCAGGGAGGCTTGGCTCCCAAAACTTGAGATAAACATAAGTTATCCTCCACTTGCTCGGCTGCCTCCTAGTGCATTGACTTGGCTGTTTGTGCTCCGAGCTGCATGAAGGATAATTCGAAGTGGGGAGTCATAAATGAGGGGCATACCCTCCTATAAATCCTCTCCTTTGTCCACTTCGAATTATTGTTGCCATTTGTCTATAAATCTTTGACTTTGTCTTAAAAATTCAACAAAAATCTGCATTAAACACATATTAGACTCCATGGCAACATAACCAACAAAACTCACTCCATAAGCATAAATATAATCAAAAAACATGGAATGAGCTAAGAGAATGGTTAATTAAACTATGTTAGGAGGCAAAATGAGCCCATATAATTACCCATTTATGGGGCTCATCATCACCCCCCTACTAAAGGTGTTGCTCATCCTCTGAGCAACTTAGTCCATCTCCTCATCTTTGATGGCCCCGATGGCCTCTCTGACATCCCATGCTTTTGATATGAGCTCCTCTTCTCTGTCATGGAATCCTGCCTTTCTGTCCACCTCTTCCCACTGTTGTTGCTCTTCTTCCTCTTTTCTGCCTGATAGCATGCCTAGCAGCAGTCGGGGACTCAATTTGAGGCCAATCCAATTGACCTTCAAATTCTACATAAAGCACTTATACAGTGGCACTCTCCTTAATGCTTCTTTCATCCTTGTTGGGGAGTGATACTCCCTGATTTGAAAACCGTGTGGTAGGGTGTTCCACCTCCTCATACAAGCATGAATACAATCATCCCCAAGTAACCTTTCCATGTCCTCAAAATGTGCAATGGCCTAAGCCTGATCATTGATATACTTAGGGGAAATTTGGGGATTATTTGCAAGCAGCTGGTGTGTGCTAATGAGAGCCATGGGATCTTATGGCTCCGCTCTGATCATTAGGGGCTCATTCTGCTCCTTTATCATCAACTTCCTTATCTCTTCTACCCTTAATTACTCATTATTCATCCATGATGCCATGGGCATTAGTTGCAGGTCCCCTAGCCTAGCATTGGGGTCCCACACATGTATGTCAGTGAGGGCCATGTTATGAAAATAGTACTCTGCTGTTTTTTCCTTGTCTTCTGATGAACTTTGGTCACATAAGTCCATAAATTCTTTGTAATCTTGGAAATGCATTATGCCTCTTTGTGCCAAAGTCTTTATCTAAAACTACAACCATTGGTCCTTGAGGTATAATCCATATGATTTTGCTAGTGTTCTGCATTGCAGTGCCTCCATGGACCAGCTGGCCATGCATGTCAATTGTGTCTCTTTTTCTTGCAGCTGTATTTTTAGCAATTCATTTTCTATTTGAAGGTGAGTTCTTGTGATTGCTTCTCTATGTCTGACAGCACTTAGTTCTCTGCCCATTTCTCCGAGTTTATTTTCCATATGGCCAATATCCTCAACTCCCTTGGATTTGGCGATTTGCATCCACCTATGGCTTCTTATTCTTTCTTTCTCCAACTCAAAGAAAAGTGGAATTGCAAATTTCTGTGGAATGATTCTTCCCCCTCAAGAATATTGTAGTAAGAGCCCAAACTAGGCTGGGGGTCAGGTTCTTAAGCCTCTGTTGCTTCCTCCTTCCCCTGTGACTATCCTTCTAGTCTTTTTTCAAGTTTTTCGATCTCCTATAGTCTTGACAGGGTCTCCTATAGAACAATCTGTGCCTCCTGTAGGACTGTTTTTGAGTCCTGTAGTTCTACTTTTTCCTTCCATGTGGGAGATCTAGGAGACCCCTTTCATAAGTGATAGGTGCCTTGGAAGGGGATTCCTTCCCTTGGGTAGAGGGTGAATCTTCAATAACAATGGGCACTTTACAAGAAGGCTGGGGTTTCCCTTGTTTGATCCTTGTGCTCTTCCTAGTCCTGAAATACATTAAGGTCTACCTCTTCCTATTTTGTTTTGGTTTAATTGGGGTGTTGAGGGTAGTGAGAGCAGTTGTCGCCTCTCTTTCTAGGGTCTTAGGCCACACCTCTATCTTTTCTGCCCCTTTTTCTCCTCCTTCTGTCTTTTTCTCATCTCTGTTGGTTTTGTTTCCTCCTATTATGTTTTGGTTTCTTCTGTTTTGGTTTCTTCCTTATCCCCTTCTTGTTCCTCGGTTTCTTCCCCTTCTCCCCCTTGCTGCTCCTCCTCCCCACTATCAAAAGGAATGATATCATATATGAGGGCCTTTATGTCATCTTCTTCTATCATGTTTCAGAAAATCTCGCATGCTATGGGGATTGTGAACGTATGGAGGGATTCTTCCACTAACATTTTAATTAACCCATGGTGAGCTAGCTAATCTATACCTCCTGCCTTCAACTTAATGCTGGAGTCTATGAGGGACTACAGAAGAAAATAGGGGATGCTGAGTTTCTGGTGTGTTGGAGTGTCCATGCCATATCTCAGCTCATGGAGAAGTCTAAAATGGTAGCCATAGACTACGCTATACCTCCCTTCACAGGAAATATATCTGATGATTTGGTAACTAACCTCATCCCAAGGGTAAGGTATGCTTGTCCTTCTAATGTCATTTTTGTCTTCTACAGGATGTTCATTGTTTTGGAAGAAGTTTTTCTTTGCAGACTATCCAATTGGATTTTCATATTTGCTCCAAGGTAATCCAAGAGGAAGGGTGGTAACCCTACTAATAAATTCTGGGGTGATTTCCATGGAGAGACCTCTAAAAGTAATAATGGCATGGGTCCTTGAGTGAGGGACTAAAGAAAGGGCAAATTCTTGAGCAACTTCTTCATCAAACCCTCGGAATTTCTCAAAAAATGGCATCTAATTTGCTCTGGTGAATATGGCTACTACCTGGGGATGTTCATGGAGCCTGGTTGAATTTGTGGCATCCTTACTCATGAATCCACCTATCATTTTTCTTATACCCATTTTGAACGCCAAATGATGGAGACAAGAATTTTGTAGAAAACAGGAAAATAGAGAAAAACTGCATTTTTTTTTTTTTTTAAGAAAACAGGGATAATTTTTTTATGTAATTCCTCTTCTTCTATGGACTCAATTCCTCCTTAAAATTATATCATTCCTTGCACATATTGATAATCAAGGTGGGTATGCACAGAACCTACCTCTTCAAGCCATAAATCAAGCAAACACCTCGTGTTTTCTCCTTAAAAACAACTAACTACCCCTCCTGTAGAACTGCCTGTAGGTGCTCCTGTAGAACCTGTAAGTGCTCCTGTAGAACCCACGATAGCAGGAGGATGGATGAAAGCAATGGAGAATGATGGTTTTGCGGCTATGGGGGTGACGAAGAGCTTGATGCAGCTAAGTTGATGAGGATGAAATGAAAGAAAAGGTCGTGAAGGAGATTCAAGGAGTACTTATTTCATCTTTTAGATATTTCCGGTGAGGGGGTGAGCTAGAAAAAGATGTATGTTGCCATATTTGGACCATTGGTCCCCACTAACCTTGTCGTCATGCTTTCTTCACACAATCACCTCCCATCATTGCATCACAGTTTGCAAACCCTCCACTACCTATCCTTGAGATTTTTCTCTGAGTTTGACTACATGCACGTGTGGTGGCAAGTCCTGTAGAAATTTCACCTGTAGAACAAACCGATATATGCAATGTCCTAAAGCATAATACTTGTTCTACTTCTACAAAACATTAAGCGGAAGCATAATCGAATTCATGAGCAACATCAAGTAGAAACATGCATAACTGATCAAGAGAAATAATCACACATAACACAAGATATATCCAGGGGAAAGCACCAGCATAAAACCCCAACCATGTATTATCAATCAAGTGGAAATCCTCTTCAACATACAAAAAGAATCAGCTCAATAGCTATCCTACTCTCTCTGTACTCTGATGATCTTCAATCAGAAGATGAAAATCATGGACTACCTAGGCCTCAATATATAGGCCACAAGTCCTCCAATCTCCTATAATAGATCCTTCTCCATGCAAGGAATACTTACTAGAAATATCCAAGCATCTGATAGTACATTGTCCCACATCTGATCTCAACTGGGTCTCTGATAGAACTAACATGCAATAGTTATCCATGAGTGAATCCTCAGTTATCTAAAATAATAGTTGTCACATGTATGCAAGCATTAACAAACTATATTTTATTATTTTAACAACTTGTTAAAATAATCTAACTGAACTTGACTAGTTAGAACTGAGTCAACTGATCCTCTCATTATAGAACTGAACCTTATCTCCTGTAATCAAGGGATAAATTCCTAAATCAAGAGAGAAAATAATTGCATGATCTCACAAAGACTTTTAGTTTAATTTTCCATAATTAATTAACTCAACTGAATTAATTAATTAATATTTCCAACTGTTGTTAAGACCAAAATTAATTCTACTTCTTATAGATAGACTAGGGACTGCTATAAATAGGAAGGTACCCAGAAATGCTATTTTTATATATTTCTATTTTTAGCAGTTTCACCTCTCACCCAATGTGGCCAATGACCTCACTGGTCAAACTGCTATTTTTAGACATGTTATTTTTAGAAGATCTATTTTTAGCACATTCTAAATTTAACATTTCTTGTTGCACATTTTTCAACACTCCCTCTCAACAAGAAAGGCTTCCTCTCAAACCCGATCCTGTAGTTACTATGGAATGTTCTGCATGCAACATATATACCCGGTCCACTTGCTCCAACAACACTTGGAACAAAAACACTCCCAACTGACCACTCTATTGGGCTAGGAACATACTCTGATGCTGAAGCTCTACCTATTGTTGACAAGTTCTCCCTCTCTGACATCTGCGCTACTACAACATCTCCATGCATCTTGCACCATTGCACACCTCTCTGTGCCACCTAGCACTGTGCAAAACACTTGTGCCTCTAGCATTTTTGCAGCCTGCTAGCTATGCGCTGTCCCAGGATTCCCTGCACTGTCGCTCTCTCTCCCACTCCATTTGCATCTGTCTCTACCCAATCAGTCAGTTCTTGCTACTCTACATTGGGGCTCCTGTAGCAAGGTCTCATCCAAGAGGTTGGGTACCTCAAGGATCCTGCCCCTCCTCCTTGGGACGATCACTCTATATCGCCCCACCTCCTACCTGGAGGTATGGTCGCATGTGATCCCTCAACCCACCTGGCTCGAAGTTTCCCCCTACTGGAGGTCTCTGCATGAGTAGATGTCTCTACTCGATCTCCACTCAGCCTCCCCTATTGTGGCTGCTCCACAACCTCCTGAAGTTGTTGCACCAATCGTGGCTCCTTCACAATTGTCTGAGACTTCTTCTGGCTCTTCATGTTAAGAGGTTACCCTCCCTCTCAACCACCAAGTCTCTAACCTTTGCCTTGCTCCTCAAGGCTTTGCATGCATCTTGTACCTCAAGTGCATATAGCTTCATGGCTAGCACACCAATCTATTTCCACTTTCCCGCCATCACAAAATTTTCTAAAAAAGCAGCTGATTTTAAATCAGCGATATCTCCCTCATTCGAACTCTGATTCAGCTGATTTTTTTTTTTTTTTTTTTGAGTATTTTTCTGCAAGAAATCCAAATCTACTATTTATTTTTGAAAAATTTGTAAAAAATGTTTCACATCTTCTCTGAAAACTCTCGGCCCAAAACTCAAAACTTTGAAATCTCCTCTCAATATACTGTTCTTGCTTGATCACCTGTGCTCCAATACCATGCAGAAATTTCACCTATAGAACAAACTGATATATGCAATCTCCTAAAGCATAATACTTGTTCTACTTCTACAAAACATTAAACGGAAGCATAATCGAATTCATGAGCAACATCAAGTAGAAACATGCATAACTAATCAAGAGAAATAATCATACATAACACAAGATATATCTAGGGGAAAGCACCAGCATAAAACCCCAACCATGTATTATCAATCAAGTGGAAATCCTCTTCAACATACAAAAAGGATCAGCTCAATAGCTATCCTGCACTCTCTGTACTCTGATCATCTTCAATCAGAAGATGAAAATCATGGACTACCTAGGCCTCAATATATAGGCCACAAGTCCTCCAATCTCCTATAATAGATCCTTCTCCATGCAAGGAATACTTACTAGAAATATCCAAGCATCTGATAGTACATTGTCCCACATCTGATCTCAACTAGGTCTTCGACAAAACTGACATGCAACAGCTATCCATGAGTGAATCCTCAGTTATCTAAAATAATAGTTGTCACATGCATGCAAGCATTAACAAACTATGTTTTATTATTTTAACAACTTGTTAAAATAATCTAACTGGACTTGACTAGTTATAACTAAGTCAACTGATCCTCTCATTATAGAACTGAACCTTATCTCCTTTAATCAAGGGATAAATTCCTAAATCAAGAGAGAAAATAATTGCATGATCTCACAAAGACTTCTAGTTTAATTTTCCATAATTAATTAACTCAACTGAATTAATTAATTAATATTTCCAACTACTGTTAAGACCAAAATTAATTTTAGTTCCTATAGATAGACTAGGGATTGCTATAAATAGGAAGGTACCCAGAAATGCTATTTTTAGAACTTTCTATTTTTCGCAGTTTCACCTCACCCAATGTGGCCAATGACCTCACTAGCCAAACTGCTATTTTTAGACATGCTATTTTTAGAAGATCTATTTTAGCACATTCTAAATTTAACATTTCTTGTTGCACATTTTTCAACAACTCCGAATGAGTGCAGTCAATTGGATGAGGGTGGCGAGTTAACTGGCCACCTTTTCTCGTTTAACCCTAACCATATCATTCACTTATGCATATTTTTCAATTACACCAATGCAACAGAGGAGAGGGTTAGTCACTTACCTGCGAGTCGAATGTATGTGTTGTGAGGCATTTTGGCTCCTTTTGCTGCTGCATGCTTGTATTTCCTTTGCTGCATGCCTGTATTTCCTTTGTTGCATGCTTTCTGCTTTTTGATGTGTGGCTAGTTGTTTTGTGTAGGTATCCTCTGGCTAGATCTAGCTTCAAATGTCTCCTTCAATCCCATGGTTGCACTTCTTTTGCTGTTGTGGCTTGATTTTAATGGGATCAGCTGCTACAGGAATTCCTGCAGGAGCTCTTGTAGCTACTCCTCCCTTTAAAATTTTAGCGTATTTTGTGCTGCGAGTGGTGAGGATGATTTCAGAGATGCAGATGGAGAGGTACTTGATAAGCTGCAGGTGATATTTGAGGTGTTTCTCCCTTTATTTCTTATTTTTTTTCTAAAAACTGGTTTTTGTGTTTCCCTGTGACAGGAAGGGAAAAAGGATGATGATGATGTGATGCAGGTGTGGGATGGATGGCAAAGAGGGTGGATAGCTATAGGAGGGTTTACATGCCCTTCATGAAGCTTCCTAGCCCCTCAGTACTACTTTTGGAACCATTTCTGGCTCTCGATGATTTTTACAGGAGCCTCCTGTACAAAACACAGGGCCTCCTATAGAAACAATTTCCGAAAAAAGAACACAATGGAGTGGAAGAAAGGTCAGAAATGATGGAGAAGAGTGTGGAGGAGATGAAATAGGCTTTGTGGCATCTTCTCTTGCTCCCTGTGGTCCTCCTGCAACCTACAATGCACATTAAAATTCAATTTTCTTTTTCTTCTTTTCTCTGTTTTTTTTTTTCCCTTTTGAAAGTCAACTTGGGCGCCTCAAGGAGGTTTTCACCTAGGGATCATATTCTCTTTTTTTTTTTTTTCATCACTGAGCTGCCTCAGAAGAGGTTTTCAACCCAATGATGGGACTCAAGTGCCTCATGGAGGTTTTCACTTGAGTCCTTATTATTTTTTCCTTTTTTTTCTCTGTTTCTTCAGTGTGTGGAGGCTGAGACATGCCCCACTACCATCACTATTTTATTCAGATCTTCAATGAACTCTCGCTTGGAGAGGGGATTCTTGTAATTTTTCAACCTATGTCCATTAGCAAGCATGGGGATGGCTTCCTCGTCAATGGTTCTCATCAAAACTGAACCATTGTCCTTGCATTTTTCCACAGTGTAGGGTCCCAACCATCTTGTCCTCAGCTTGCCCTTGAAGTCTTTATACCTTGAATCATAGAGCAGTGCCCAATCTCCCTCTTGGAATTTCTTCTTCTTGATATTTTTATCATGCCATATCTTCCTCTGAAGCTGAACTACCTCTGTTTGGGGGAGGGCCTACAATCTTTGTTCATCCAATCCATTGAGCTGGAGTAGTCTTTTCTTCTGTGCATGGCTGAGGTCTAGGTCCAACTAAGCTACCATCCTTAGTGTATTTTATTCAAATTCTATTGACAGTAAAGCCTTCTTCCTATAGACTAGTTCATAGGGTGTAAAACTTGTGGTGCTCTTCCATGTTGTGTTGTAGGCCCGAGTGGCCTCAACTAATCGGTCTGCCCAATCTTTTCTGCTACTGCTCACTACCTTGGTCAGAATTTCTTCCAAAGCTTTGTTAGTGACCTCCACCTATCCATTGGCTTGTTGATGGTAAGGGGTGGAAGTCCTGTGCTTGATTTTATGATGTGTGAGCAGGTCTTCAATCAAATTGGAAGTGAACTCACTGCCCTGATCTGTGAACAGTTCTCTTAGATACTCGAACTTATAGAATATGTTCTCTCTCAAAAACTCAGCCACTTTTTCCTCTGTTGCTTCTTTGATTGCTTTTGTTTCTACCCATTTTTTCAGATAATCAGTGCACATAATGACGTATTGCGTCTTTTTGAAGGAGGGTTGATAGGACCCACAAAGTCCGTGCCCCACTTCTCAAATGGCTTAAAGGTCACTTGAGGTTGCATGGACATCTCATCCTTTGGAGTAGGTTTCCCCATCCTTTGACACCAATCACATTGGCTGGTGTATCTCCTCACATATTGATGAAGAGTGGGCCAATAGTAGCCTGCTTGCAATATTTTGAAGGTAGTCCTCTTTGTTGCAAAATGGCCTCCACAAGGCCCATCATGACAGGTCAAGAGAATGTCAAAGAATTCCTCCTCCCTAACGCATCTTCTCAAGATCCGATCTGGGCTAAGTTTGAAAATATTTCCCCCAATCCAAGTGAAAGGGATGCTTTTCCTCATGATCTTTCTCTTCTCCTTTAAGGACAGGTGTGGTGGAAACTGTGTTGAAACCAAGTATTTTTCTATATCAACAAACCATGGAGAGAGTACTGAGATAGTAAACAGGTGTTCATCTGGAATTTGATCATCCATCATTCCTTCTTCACCTGTAGGCAAATTTACTCTAAACAAAAAGTTAGCAACAAAATTTTATTTACCAGGCTTATCAACAATGGTCAAATCAAACTACTACAGTAAAAGCAACCATCTAATAATGCGAGCATTTACATCCGATTTGTTCATTAAATATCTGATTGCAGCATGATCAATGTGCATAATAGTTTGATAGCCTGTGATATAATGTCTGAATTTGTTTAAGGAATGCACCACAGCTAGGAGTTCCTTCTCGGTTACCATGTAGTTTAACTCTGCCTTCGACAAATGTTTGCTTATAAAGTATATGGCATCAGGTAACTTTTCATCAATTTTTCCTAAGGCTACTCCTATTGCTTTATTCGAGGCATCTGTGTGAATGTGGAAAGGTAGGGCCCAGTTTGGGCCTCTCAAAATTGGGGCAGTCACAAGTTTGCATTTCAAGGTATCTAGGGCTTCTTGACAATTTTTGGTCCATATAAATTCAACATCTTTTCCTAAAATACCAAACAATGGAGAGGCTAACTTGCTGAAATATTTAATGAATCTTCTGTAATATCCAGCTAATCCTAGGAAACTTCTGACATCTCTAACCTTTTGAGGAGGTGGAACTGTTTGGATGATGGTAACTTTGTTGGCATCCACCTGCAGTCCTTACTGAGATATTGCATGACCTAGCACAGTCCCTTCAGTCATCAAAAATTCACATTTTTCCGGACTGAGGGACAGGTTCATTTCAATACACTTGTTTGAGACTTTTCCTAGGTTAGATAAAGCTTCCTGAAAGTTAGAACCATAAAGAGTGAAATCATCCATATATATTTCCACTGCATCATGAACCAGTTCCAAAAATATACTCAATACTACTCTCTAAAAAGTGGCTGGAGTGTTGCACAAACCAAATGGAAGGACCCGATATGTAAAGGTTCCCCAAGGACAAGTGAAAGTGGTCTTATCGTGGTCTTCTAGGCTGATTTGGATCTAACTCTATCCACTAAACCCATCTAGGAAGGAGAAAAACTGTTTCCTCGCCAGACCATCTAACACTTGATCTATGAAAGGCAAGGGAAAATGGTCCTTTTTAGTGGCTTTGTTCAATTCCCGATAATCGACACAGATTCTTCACTTACCATTTTTCTTTGGCACTAGAACCAAAGGAGAGACCCATTCACTGTCAGAGATGAGGTAGATGAATCTTGCATCAAGTAATTTTTGCAATTCTTCCTTAATAATGTCTTTAAGGGTTGGATTCATCCTCCTTTGAGGCTGCCTAACTGGTTTGCAATCTTCCTTAATGCATATATGATGAGTACATACTAAAGGGTGCACTCCCTTCATCTCCTTATAACTCCAGGCGAAGGCATCTAAATGTTTTCTCAATAAGTTGCACAATTCCTTCTCCTGGGAAGTGGATAGGGATGGATTGATTTTCAAGGTTTTGTCTGGGCCAAAGTCTATATTCTTAACACGGAGAGAGGTTGAGTCGACCACACAAAGATCAGTTAAGGGATTTTTTGGGTTTAATTCACTATGTCCTCTAATGGCAAGGTACTGGGGGGTGGATTCTGAATTAAATTTTCAGTGATATCATCCTCATCTTGCAATTTCCCCCCAATGGCAGTTTCTAATGCACAAAGTCGTGCAGAATAGACTTCATTCTCATCCTCCTCCTCCAACCAGAGAGGTAGATCATGTTCTAGCAAGCGTTTTGTAGGAGGGTATAGGACTAACTATTTGGACATATGCCCGTTCTTGATGGCCATGTTCCCAGCCTGACAGCTAATATAGGCATCGGTAGTAGCCAACCAGGGTCTTCCCAGGATGAGAGGATACCCAGTGAGCTTTGCCTTTGGTAGGAGAGCCAAGAAATGAGAAGGGTACTCCAAAGAATCAATGGATACCATCACATCTTCCACAACCCCCTCAGGGGTCACGGTGGAGCGGTCTGCTAGCTACGGTACTGTCATGGTCTTCCTCAAGGAGCCTTGGAGGTCGAGTTTGAGCATGGTATCCTTTGTCATCACATTAATAGCAGCTCCTAGATCAATTAAGGTGTGTGGGATCATGGTGCCATTGATATGGACATCAACTACTAGGCTTCCAGGGTCCAGATATTTCAGAAAGATTACATGCCCCAACATCAGGTCGGACAGTTGTTCTATGTCATTGATGGTTGGGGCATTTCTCTTGCGCCTACCTGGATTCCTAAAGCACTTCTCTCTGATCAACCAATTGTATATAGGCACATCTTTTATGGCTTGGAGAAGTGGTATATTTACACATAACTGATTCAATTCTCCCAGAAGTTTAGCTTCTTCTGGGATGGGTTTTGTTGTCCCGAATAATCTCTCAGGAAATGGTGGAATTGCTTTACGTTCACTTTCCTCTTTATCTTCCTCAACCTCCCTAGGGGGAGGCTGGTTATCTGGGAGAACCTTCCCATATCACAGGTTAATCTTTTGAATCTCCACAGCATAAGTTGGGCATGATGGTTCCCCACTATATGATTGTTGAGCCTATCTATTGTTCGGGTTTGGGTTCGGCTGGGCAGGCATTTGGAGTTGCCTTGGTGGAGCAGGAGGCAATGGTTGTGGTTGAGTAGGTGGTGGAGGCAAAAGAGCGGGAGGAGAGTTGTACTAGGGCCTCCACCCCTGATGAGATGCATTCCACTGAGGTTGTGGCTAAGCATAGGATTGGAATGAATGAGCAGCTGGTTGGGCATGGTATTAAGATGGAAAGGACCAAGGAGGAGGCGTGGACTAGGAAGGATGAGGTGGAGGGACCCAAGAAGGTATGGAAGTGACTTGGTTGGGGTTGTAGTATGCCTAACATGTCCCTTACATCCCCTGCTAGTATGGTCTGGGTCCATGCGGTCTCTTTTGGCTCATGAAATAGAGTGGTTCAGTGGCTCCTCTGGCCCCTTGGTATACAGCTTCAAGTCTAGGCAAGGAAGGGCACTTGTCTGTAGACTGATCTTCTTCACAGACTGAACAAACCTCTATAGAGTTCAATGGGCATTCATTCCTAGGATGCCTCCTGGTGCACCTAGGACCAAAAATGGCCAAAGCCCTCTCTGCTTCCTCTTGTTTACTTTTGATATGCAAGGTATCCATTTGCATGGAAAGAGTCTGCAGCATCTCACTCTTGAAGTCTTCCAGCATGTTTCCAAGTTCACCTTTGATGGATGAATTGGATGAGGAGGTACTAGCTATGGGTTGACTCCCCCTACCTCTCTTTCTGGCTGCTCTAGAATGGTTTCTAAAGACAGTCTTTATGTCCTCATAAGGTAGTTCGTAGATGTTTCCCCCGGCCAGTAAATGGAGGGTGTCTAGAAGGTCTTCCGGAATTCCCCTTAGCAGGACCAACTTCAGAGATTCAGGGTCAAGTGTGCACTTGGCCCTTTTGTAACTGAGCTGGAACCTCTCTTCATAATCTTCCAAGGATTCATCACTTCCCATGGTCATTTGGAAGATTTCTTCCTTGGTATCTTTTGACCTACAGTAGTCTCAGTATTTGTTGTTAAATGCCTACTGTATCTAAGCCCAAGTTGCGATGCTATTGCCAGGTAACCCCATGAACCAGCGCAATGCTACATCCTTGAGAGTAGAAGGAAATAGTTTCAACTTTTGCTCATCTTCTGCATTGTCATAGGTTCGACAAATGAAAACAAACTCAAACAAGAAGGTGTCAGGATATTCTATGGTCAAACCATGGAAGTGAGGTAGGGGTGAGGGACATATATTATTCATTTTGGTGTCCCCATTAGTCTCCCGGATGGGAAAGGTACCCTCTATTCTTTCTCCATTCCCCCTATCATTTCTATTTTCAGCCATTGTCTTAGGAGGGATGTTTTCTTCTTCTTCTTCCCCTATAGGTTCTTCAAATATCTCTAGTTGTTCACCTAAAGGTTCTTCTTGATCACTGCCACTGAAGAAGAGAGAAGGTTGGCTATGTGATGTAGTGGGGGTGTTGGGAAAGAATTTTCCTAAATTATCTCTGTTCCTATGAGGCATGAAAGGAAATCTTTTTGGTTGGTTTTTGTTTTTTCACTGCTTGTACCTGCAAAACTGAAATTGATTGAACAAACAAATTGCAACTAACTGAAATGAACTTGCTGAAATGAAATTGCAGAACTGAAAAGGAAAGAAAATGAAATGCATAACTGAAAGCAAGGAAATGACTAATCTACTTTTGTTGAAATGAAGTTGCTGAAATGAAATTTGTAGAATTGAAAATGAAAGCAAATGAAATGCAGAATTGAAAGAAAGGAAATGACTAATCTAATTTTGCGGAAATAGAAATTTCAGAATTGAAAATGAAAGCAAGGAAATGTGGAAACTGAAAGAAACAACTACTCTAGTTTTTCTGAAATAAACTACTTAGTAGAAGGTTGCGATAGGAAATAGAAGAAAGAAGAAATCAAAAAATACTTTGACGCTTCCCTGGCAACGGCACCAAAAAGTGGTGAGCACCAGTATTGTAGCAATAATGCTGCAACTCCTAGGCTTCCTACTTTACTTTTACCAACCCAGTAGTTTGTAAAAAACATGGAAGCGACGTGCTGTATGCACAAGTATGTTCTTACTACAAGCTATCACTTGGTCAGCGGGCGCAAGATCACTATGAGCTCAAGCCAACTTCCATGGATTCCAGAAGAAGCTCTATATGTGATGAAAAAAAGGAAAGCTTACTCTACAGAGGCTACTCTACTTGCAGAAAAGAAAAGAAGACTAAAATGTAAAGTAAAGATAGCAAACCCTACTTAACCAACTAATCCTACTTTTGTAGAAAGAGAGATGAAAAACCATGAAATGAATGCCATTATCTACTCAAGAAGTAAACAACATCTACTCAAGCTATTTCTAGAAGTAAATGAGCAAAAAAACATCTTTTTGGATTTTTATGTATTTTTATGTGAAATTGTCATGCATGTAATTTATTTGATTGTGAATGTGACAGCAATTAGTTGGCGATGGAGGGTAGTTTTCGGACTTGAGAAGATTTAGGATGGTGTGGATGGGTCCTAGAAGGTCTCAGGTGGCCTTCTAGAGGCTTTTCCTACAATCGGACTTCAAAAAGAAGCCTACAAGAAAATCTACAGGAGGCTGCAGGGGATCTACAGGAGGTCTACAAGAGGTCTACAGGAGGATTTCGAGAGAAGTTTTGGAGGTTTTGAAGGTGTGAGAGTGGGTGGAAAGGGTAGCTGAAGGCTGGGATGATGTGTTAAGGAACCTAGGGGTCACCAAGGATTGCTAGGAGAGGAAACGATGGTCAGGAGAGAGGAAGAAATCCTATGGAAAAACATAGAAAACTAAGGCAGATTTGAGGTGAACTTTGGGCGACCTATAGGGCATAGATCAGGGAGAGAATGTGATGGCTGGTAGGTTGACTTGCTGTGAGAAGATATTTTCTACAAAGGGACCTGAAAATCAAACAAGGAGATCAAGCAAGCAAGGAAACTACGTACATAAAAAAAAGAAAAAATTGCATCAAGCTAATCTAGATTATGAGCTATGGAAAGAAATGCTGAAAAATGCTATAATGAGAGAAAGCATGGAAGGAAACTTATTGCAAAACAGAAATGAGCATGGTAAAAGAGATCTAAAGAAAAGCATTAATCTTGTAACAAGATGCAAGAAGGTCTTGGCCTCAATTCATGGTCCCAAAGGGAGGAAAGGATGCCAAGGCTCTGTTGATGGCCTTCTTGTATCTTCTTTCGATCACTATTCAACCTACTATAGAAAACTCAAATGTAAACAATTTTCTAAATTACCAAAAGCAACCTATTCTTAACCAAGAAAGAAATTTATCTAACAGCAACTAATCCATAAACTAAAACAAAGCATATAAATACAAACAAGAGGAGCTTGGTTGCTTGGATTGGACCCTAACCCAAGAGCTTCATCCCTCTAAGGTAAGTCAGTCCTAGCTCAAAAAGGATATCATCTTTATTATCAAAATAACAATAGAATTACATGAAACTATCAACAAAAGTGAGCTCAAAGTTGAGCAGAGAAAAGCTGCAACAAAAATTCTAAAATTTGACTAACTTCCTAATGAGGCCCTACACCTTTCTACTTATACAACTGAAGCTCCCAACAAATTCCTTAAAATTAGGGAGGCTTGGCTCCCAAAACTCGAGATAAACATAAGTTATCCTCCACTTTCTCGGCTACCTCCTAGTGCATTGATTTCGCTATTTGTGCTCTGAGTTGCATGAAATAGAATTCAAAGTGGAGAGTCATATATGAGGGGGATACCCTCATATAAATCCTCTCCTTTGTCCACTTCGAATTATTGTTGCCAATTGTCCATTAAATCTTTGAGTTTGTCTTCAAAATTCAACAAAAATCTGCATTAAACACATATTCGACTCCATAGCAACATAGCCAACCCAACTCACTCCATAACCATAAATATAATATAAAAACATGCAATAAGCTAAAAGAATGGTCGATTAAACTATGTTAGGAGGCAAAATGAGCCCATATAATTACCCATTTATGGGGCTCATCACATGTGTTTTTCTCTTTTTTCTCTGATGTTGTTCCTTGGTGTGTAGGTACTGGATGGTGATGCTGATGAATCCTCACTGTGCTGGTGGGTTCCCTCTTGTTAAATCCCCCTGTCATGTTTCTCTGATGGATGTGGAGGGTTGTATATGTCTCCTTATCACTGTCTGATGAAGCCAACCTCTGGTTTTTCCCTTTAAAACTGCTCACTGCCAATCTTGTAGGTGTTGTTCTGTATCTTGTAAGTTTACAGGGAATCCTGTAGGTTTACAGGACAACCTTTTGTAGCCGACTTGTTTTTTCCATATCTTCCAAATGGTAGAATGGATTGACTTGAAACTTTATGAGCATGTTTCCATCATCAGTATGCACCACCCCATAAAAACAATTTGGTCAATGGATGCACGGATCTCAAGAAAAAACTAAAAATGGTTGAAGGTGACGGAGGACGATTTCTTGGAAACGGTACACTAGAATTTGCTGTAATTGCTTGGGCATGTTACAATCACCCATATGAATCTCCCCATGAAATAGATGACTAAATGGATTCATGGATGTCGAGAAAAATCAAAAATGGATGTAGGTGATGGAGGTTGATTTCTCGAAAATTGTGCACTAGAATTTGCTGAAATTTCTTGAGCATGTTATCATCATCCATATGCATCTCCCCCCTAAAAAACTTGGAAAATGGATGCATGATTTTCAAGTTATGGAAAAAACAAATTTTTTCTCTATGTATTTTTGTATCCTATAGTAAAACAAAGCATCCTGTAGTTTTTTAGGACAACAAGCAAACTGAATGGTAGAAGCTTGAGAATGATGGGTGGATGGTGAAAATAGATGAGGGTGATGGATTGACATGGCCTTGGCCTTGTTGGAGCATTTGAGCAAAGGAGAAGAAAGTCAAAATTTGACTTCTTTTGACTAGGCCTCACCAATTTTTCTTTCGGTACCAACTTGTTTTTGTTGCTTGTAGATGTTGGAGAGTACATGCATTCATCAAAGAGATACATGAAGCAATTTTTTTTTTTGTTTTTTTCTTTTCTTTTGTCTTCTAGGCCTACTAGCCACCTCAAGGAGGTTTTCAACTAGTAGGTCTACCTAGGCACCTCAAAGGAGGTTTTTCACCTAAGATCTTTTCTTTTTTTCTCTTTTTTTTTTCCCATCCATTGACCGCCTCATGGAGGTTTTCAATCAATGAGACAATCTGAGGCACCTCCAAGGAGGTTTTCACTTGAGATTTTTATTTTTTTCTCTTATTTTTCATATTATTTTTATTTTTCTTACCGTAACCTACATGAAAGACAAAATTACTTTCAAGTATAAGAATACTTCCAATGGAGCCATGTGCACATCAAGATGACAGACAAAATGTTGTGGAGGCTTGAAATATATCCTTTGACATGTACTTGGATTTGAGTGATCAAATGCTTTAACTATGATGATATCAAGCGCAATTAAAGAAGAGAGTGTTGTTGTAACTTAATGACTATCTAGAACCATATTTCAATATAGTTGTGATGCCTCTGGTCCACTTGTTGTTTTGGATTATCTTGGACATCTTCTTCTACCATGAGCTTCAAGTATTCCTCTTTTTGTTGATTGATCTCTTGAATACATGGAGGATTTGATGCTAACCACGAGGGGGATTTCTCAATCTCTTATTTTGTTGTCCATTCTTCATCAAATGAAGCCCATCATTCTTTGATCTTCTCTTTTGAATCTTCTTCTCATGTATGTTGTCCTTCAGTGGCATCAAGAGAATCACTTTTTTGCAATACCCTTCCTGAGCTATGGTGAATACCATTGAGCTCAATAGATGTTTGGAAGTGTTGTACCTCAACATTGTAAGTAGGATGAGCTACTTCAATGTGTGGGTTTGGAAATGGTGGTACACGTAGTTGAGTGGGAGTGTATATTTGAGATGGATGTGGATGGGTTTGTGGTTGTGGTGGAGGTGAATGGTAGGGATAACATGAAGTTGGGTATGGAGGATATTAAGGAAAATATTGAGGATATTGTGGATGGCTCCCATAAGTTCCTTGCCAACCTTGCTGCCAAGATTGGTTTTGGGGTTGAGATGGCCAATGTTGCCAAGGAAAAGGTGTGTCCCAATTACTTTGAGGTGGATATGAATAACCTTGAAATTGTGAATTAGGCTCTTGCATCATAATAGGTTGAATAGGCTGCCATGATCCTCTTGGAGCTACATAACATTGCTACATTGGCAATTGACTTGCTCCATTGTCCTCTTGGTGAACTTCCTTCAACTTTGGCAATGAGGAACAACATTTAACATCATGTGATTCTACATGGACAACACAAACTTATTCTTTTTTCTCATTTTGTATTCTTAACATTTCTACTTTTTTATTTGGATTTCTAAGAATTTTTGTTTTAAAGTCATCAAACAAATTTCCAAGTTTAGCTTGACTTACTCTTGCCTTTCCTTTTGATATGTGTTTGCATGTTTCACAAGTCTCTTCAAATGATAATTGATATACATCGCCTCTACTCATGAGATCAAGAATGTCAATCCACTCATCCATAATTGTTCTAAGTAAGAGGGTCTTTAGTGCGCCGGATCCTAAATGATGTAGTTTTACCCTCTTAACATTATACAAGAACCTTTCTATTAGATCATCTAGACTCTCATCTTCTCTTTGATTCATTCTAGAGATTTCTTCCTTAATATCATGATATTTATATTTTTCTAGAAATATCTTTTGCATATCATTCCATGATATTATTGAATTATTCCCTAAACTCATGAACCACTTTAGAGCTCTATCCTTCAATGTTGGTGGAAACAATCTCAGTTTTTGAGTTTTCAATAAGTAACCATAAGATCTACAAATAATTTCAAATTCAAACAGAAAGGTTTTGGGATCCTCTAACCTTAGACCGTGAAATTTTGGAAGAAAATATGGAGGGCTGTTTTTCATCTGTACACTACCATTAGTATCTTGAATGGGAAATACGAGAGGATATCCCTCGTTCTCAACATCTCCATCCATTTCTTCTACATTCTTTGCCATCTTCTTCTTCTACTTGCAAACATGAATGGTGATGTGGCTCTTACTACACCACGTGATCAAATGGGGGGGTGGGTTGGTGTTGGAATTGTTTTTGTTTTTATGATTGAATGAAAACACTAATGCAATGCACTTTTCTATTTTCAAAATGAAATATGCCTAATGCAAATATTTTTTTGTTTTTGCAAAAGGTAAAAAGAAATGATTCAACTAGGGAAGAAAAAAATGCATACTTTGACACCTCCTTGGCAATGGTGCCAAAAAGTGATGAGCCTCAGTATTGCAACAAGAATGCTGCAACTCCCAAGGCTACTGACTTTAATTATCAACTTGGGATTCGTACAAACTTAAGATGTATCGACACTATATGTGCAACATACAATGTGTCCTTCCTTTGCTGTCATGATGTAATGGAGTGCATGTATTGAAGTCAGATCCTATACTAATTGCAGAAAATGAAATGATCGAAATGGAACCTCAATCTATTGCAAGAAATAAAGTACAAGGAAAGAAACCTATTCTAATTGCATAAGGATCATGAACTAAATGTAAGAGAAACCTAGCTTAACCCTATTTATCACATGTGATGATTTAAACTAATTCAGAATGAAAAATGATCTAGAGAGTAATAACTATTGTGTGCATGTGTAAATATCAAATAAACCATTTTTAAAATCTTTTTGCTTTATAAATGCAAATGCTAATCTTCCCTTGATCTTTGGCAAGGAAGACGAGTGTGGAGCAAGAGGGTTAAAATGGTCAAAATGACATAGAGGTCAAGTAGAAGCCTAATCCCAGCTTCAATGATGATTTTTCTCAATTTGGGCTCAAAACAAGCTTTCCTACAGGATGCTATAGTGATTTCCTACAAGATGTTATAGTGATTTCCTACAAGATGTTATAGTGATTTCCTACAGGATCCCCCGATTTACTACAATATGTTACAAATTTACTATACGAAATTATAATTCATCGAATGACCAAAAAAAACAAATCCAAATTGGATGGGACAAATTTTGTTATTAACTAGGATGTCATAGGTCCCCATTCCAAGTGGAATCACTGAAAAAGACCTATGTTAACCCATCCTAAAAAAATAGAAAAACATTATTAGTTGAAAATCTAGAAATTCTAGAACCAGTGAGCTAGTAAATCTAAAAAATTCCTAACCTAATCAAGTGAAACTGAAATGGAGTAATATTTCTTATAAACTAGAATGTTTTTGTGATATAATTCAAGTGGAACCAAGTCGATTGAAGCTCGTTAGCATGCTAAAAAAAAATAACAGAAATTTATTATTCTTTGCTACAAAGAAGTCCAAAAATCTAGATTTGTTAATAAGAAGACTAATCCAAGCAGCTCAATGATTACTATGAACTTCCAAAGCTTTTCCAAGGATGAAATATTTATTTTGATCCTGGAAAAGTATGTACATAAACCATTTAACTCAATCCTACAACAAGAAATCATTAATATGAAATGCAGAAGTAGAAATAAATAAAAACAAAAGATGCATGTGAATAAGAAGTGAAAAGAAGGAAAGAAAATGATACAAAAGAGCTATGAGGCTTCTGGGATGGCCAAGCCCAAGGAAACTCAGAGACCTATGGAGGAGAACAAGATTTAGAGGCTTAAAATGACACCAATCTTCATTATTTTCATCAATAGAATTACGTCCCTGCAAGAAAATACAATGGAGCTGCAAAAATACAAGTTCTCTCCACAATAACACTAATTAAAATCTTCTCCTAGAGGAAAATTCGATTTGATACTTATAAAAAATGATTAGGAATCATTCCCCATGAAAGGAGGAATCTTTCCCCACCAAAAACCCTTGATTAGTGAATCTGATCCCAATACTAGGAATCTGCATTAAATGGGAGGGAACACATTTCTAGATTTTCTCAATCACTGAAGTTCCATAATTTGTGCCACAATTCCATAATATATTGTTGATTTATTATTTATTATTGATCCTCCTGTAGTAGGGAACAAGTCCCTAAATTATCTCTTCCTCCAAATCTTCATAATCTGCTCAATATTCTCATAATATTCCATAAAAATAAATAATATTAGGCACAAATATGCAATTATTCATAAACATTCCTAATGAATATATTAAAGTTACAAATATAGTATCTAATGTAGAAAGAGAGGTTTAATGTGATGAAGGATGGTCATAGGACTTAAATTAATGTTTAATAGAGGTATGGGCCTTAATTTATATCTAATTTATAGGCCTATCATTCACATCTTAAGGAAAAACACCTACTTTTCTTATGACAACTTAAATTATGTGAGTGACTTGGAATCGACTCTATTTTTTCAATATGGAAACATAGGGTCTTACAACCCTATTCACACAATAATTTGAATATATTTAACATAAAGAAGGGTACACTCCCTACTCCTTGCAAATTTTTCATATGAATTTTAAGAAACTAACACTTGTTTTTAACTATTAAATCCATATACCATATACTTTCTCTTGTTTACACCCACCTGATATACAAGAACACTCAAATGTTTTCAATACATCCAAGTTAAGAGGGCACATTTCCTTCTTACACTTAAATGTTATGAATACAACCAAGTTAAGAGCACATGTTTCCTCTTCAAATTTTAAAAGTACAACATGTCTACCTCTATAAACTAACAACAAAATCATTGCATAAAAATGTAATCTTAAATAAATACACCAAATATATAAGAAATGTTTTCAAACAAAATCATTAAAAAAAAGGGTGTTAGTTTTCTAAATACAACTATTGTATTTAGATTATTAGTTAGTTAGTTAGGTTATTAAATAAAATATTGTATTTATTGTTTTTCAGGGAGAAAATTTTATCATTTTTGAAGGTTAATTTTGAAGTACGAAAGCCCTCCTAACTCCAGTCTTCATTTACGTTCTAAAACAAGTAGTATATTTTCACTTTTCACAGGGTGAAAATTCTAAAAGTACAACAAAATCATTACATAAAAAATGTAATCTTAAATAAATATACCAGATATGGAAGAAATGTTTTCAAACACAACCATTAAAAAAATGGTGTTAGTTTGTCAAAGACAACTATTATATTTAGATTATTAGTTAGTTAGTTACATTATTAAATAAAATATTGTATTTATTGTTTTTGGAGAAAATTTTAGCATTTTTGAAAAAGTTCATCCTTAATTATGATGTACAAAATCCCTCCCAACTCCAAACTTCATTTAAGTTCTAAAACAAGTAGTATATTTTCACTTTTCACATGGTGCAAATTCTAAAAGTACAACATGTCTACCTCTATAAACTAACAACAAAATCATTGCATAAAAAAGGTAATCTTAAATAAATACACCAAATATGGAAGAAATGTTTTCAAACACAACCATTTTTTTACATTAAAAAAAAGGTGTTAGTTTGTCAAATACAACTATTGTATTTAGATTATTAGTTAGTTAGTTAGATTATTAAATAAAATATTGTATTTATTGTTTTGAGGGAGAAAATTTTAGCATTTTTGAAAAATTTCAGGGTTAATTTTGATGTGCAAAGGTCATCCCAACTCCAATCTTCATTTACCTTCTAAAACTAGTATATTTTCACTTTTCACAGGGCTCAAATTCTAAAAGTACAACAAGTCTACCTCTATAAACTAACAACAAAATCATTGCATAAAAAATGTAATCTTAAAAAAATACACCAAATATGGAAGAAATGTTTTCAACACAACCATTAAAAAAACATTGTTAGTTTGTCAAATACATTTATTGTATTTAGATTATTAAATAAAATATTGTGTTTATTGTTTTTCAGGGAGAAAATTTTAACATTTTTGAAAAAGTTTAGCATTAATTTTGATGTACAAAATCCCTCCCAACTCCAATCTTCTTTTATGTTCTAAAACAAGTAGTATATTTTCACTTTTCACAGGGCTGGAGGGAAAACAATACTATATTTTCACTTTTTGGCGGGAGGGAAAATGATAATATATTTTCACTTTTCATGGGGAGGGACGGAAAATGAGAGTATATTTTAACTTTTCACATGGTTGGAAGGAAAACGAGAGGGAGGGAAAAGGAGAGTATATTTTCACTTTTCACATTGCTGGAGGGAAAACGAGATTGAAGAGTTGTGAAGAGTCTATATCGAACCCACCATTGGATCTTCAATCCATTAACAACGCCTAAGTATGTTTCATTTCTAGATTCGCTGCATTTCCAACCCACTTTGTCTTCTTCTACATAGACAAGAGTACACAAACCTCAGACCTCTAGTTCAAATTCCACTCTTTTTTTGCATTCCTGCTTTTAAGTTTATGCTTTAATCTTTTTGCTGCACTTTGTTACTATTTGTGGGGATGGCATTGGAATTTGATGACTTTGGGAGGCCATTTATCATAATAAAGGAGTAGGAGCAAAAGACCTAAATGAGAGGCTTAGATGCTCAGAATGCCAACATTGTGGCCGCCAAGGCTATTGCTAAAATACTCCACACCTCACTTGACTCCAAGAGAATAGAAAAGATGCTATAAATATACTTCAACGATGTCATCATCAGTAAGTTGTTATTCCTTTTATTCATTCTCTATGTCTAGATCAGTGAAACCCCTTAAATTATGAAAATTAGTAGAATTTACTTTAAAACCTGTATGGTTCAGTAAGCTCTTATTCCTTTTATTCATTCTCTATTTCTAGATCAGTGAAACCCCTTAAATTATGAAAATTAGTAGAATTTACTTTAAAACTTGTATGATTCATAACTAGAAATTACTTAAAAAAATATATAGATATTATGTAAAGAGTGAAATAAGTCAATACTCTGAAATCTACTCACTCTCACAAATGTTGAGGCCCACCTAGCTAGATACTCTACATATTTTGATGCCTTCCTACAAAAGCTCTTAAAATTGGTGAATGCGTTTAGATGTCACCAAGTTTGAGACATAGACCTTCTCTAGAGGTACTTTTGGTGAGATTTTCACTAATGGAGAGCCACCTAGTTACCTACTCATATACTCATTACTCAACCTATTTCCAAAGCTCCATAAGAGATGCTTGGAAAACAAAGTGTTTGGGTAGGAATTTGAAAATCTTCTTCTGTTGGATCTACAACCATCCAAAGTTTTCTATCCTGTTAAACAAATGTTGTAATTGTAGTGCAATAGTTTTGGCCAATTGATAAATAGAGTTTGAAGCCTTGTAGAATATTTCTAAGCATTCTAGCATGTTGTTAAAAGTATTATTTTCTTTTATTTGGAATTTAGACTTTGAGATAGTTGTAATCATAAATTTTTATCTTAAACCTAATAAAATATCGTATCTAGCATATAATTTTTTTATTAGAAATAAATTCTTCTCCTTTCATTATACCATCTGGATGTTTTCAAATTTAATATTTAGAATAGAGAAGGATTATTGTTTATGTAGTGTGTTTAAGAGTGAGTCTACCGAAAGTTCTGAATTTGGAATGGCAATGAGATAGAAAATCAACAAATCATATGTGTGTATAACTTAAACATTAATGAAAAATAATCACACCATTGATCTTTGATCTATTGTTGTATAACCAAAATGCCAACTATCTCAGTTTTTAGTCACAGGTATACTTTTATAATTATCATTGTAGAAAAGGAAGTCATTAAAGAGAGAGAAGGAAACTTGCACAACTAGTAAATGTTTCCCTCTATAGTTGTATGAGACTCAGTCTTCACAACTCTTCTCAGAACATGGGACGTATGACACACTTTCATAACCTTGTTATTTTTGGTCTGCTTTGGTTATTCCCTAAACCTACACTTGGGTGCTCGAGTCAGGTTTGGTGGTAATTCTATAGTAGACAATGTACACACTTGGAATCTTCTTATTCAGACTACAAAATGTTGTTAATAACTTAAATATTATCATTCCCTTGAATCACTGTATCACCAAATTTTCTTTATGAACTTTTAGAGTTCTTAGAAATCATAATTTCCATCTTTGAACTTGGAATAAGAATACAAAGAGTTGTTGTGTGAAAATAGATCTTGTTTCAATCCTTGTATAGAAAATGCTTAATAAGTCAAAGAGCAAGTTGTTCAAACCACAATGACAAGTATAAATTTTTTCAAAATCACAACGAGCTATTGAATGTTTTGGAAAATGATTTTCAATGTTTGTATGTCCTTTCCTTTCTGAATGGCTAGTATTCTTCCCAACCCTTCAACTTTTGTTGCTACCACTTGTTTTTAGGGTTCATAGTGTTGTTAGTTGTAATTGAAGCACTATGAGCATGATTAGTGCAACCTTGGAAACTACACTATCTATTCTATGTAATGGCTATGAATTATTCATGAATTGGATACTAAAATTAAGAAAATAAATAAGGCCATTCTGGAATTTCTTTTGTATTTTTTTTACTATTTTCATCAGTTTTGTCATTTTTATTACAACATACTATTTTATTTGCTTCTTTGGTTGAATTTCAGGATTATTTTTCTTTTGTTGCCTCTCAAATTATGCCTATTGTCCCCTCCCATGTGACTTTCTAGTTTCAATAGACCAACAACGAGAAGGAGAGTCTCTAGAGAACATAAAACCAATACATTTTCCTAAGGAAAGTTGCCATATAACAATTGTCCTCCCTACAATGCACACATGAATGTCGTTAATGCAAGAACTCTCATGTTGGTGTGAGTTAATCCTCGACACAAACCTCTTGTTATTTTTTGTCATGAAATTATGTTTTGAACCATAAAGTTGGGATTCACTGATGGGATAAGATATGTTGAGATTACCACTTTCCTTTCCAATAACTTAACTTCCCTCTTGGAGTTTTCATCAGCCAGACTTTTTAAACATATCTTGTTGTAGAGAAAATCAATGTTTTCAATGGAAAGACTATTCTTGGTCTCTTTAAAATAGTCTTGTGGTTTCTAATTTTCCATTTACCACCTCTCCAATTAAATATTAATGCAAAATAAAGTTTTCTACCACGAGGATGCTAGTTTTTTTTTTTTAAAGTTGGTTCAAGAAACACACCCCAAGATTAGTGGCTTACTACATAACATGGACTTCCTTTGAATTATGTGTTATGCTTGAGGGTTATCTATCCTAACAAATTTGGCTAGGATTTGTATATAACATCATCACCTTTTGACATGCCACTAGGTTGGGGTGGACTACAGCAATAATGCAACCTTGGTGGATACCTTAATTCTCCATCAAAATCACCTATGAACCAAAGCCATGTTGATGAGTTTAGATTACAAATATTCATAATTTTAGTAAGGGAAAATAATTTTTTTTTTCTATTGGATTCCAGCCCTAGCTCCAAACATAAGGCTATCAGCAAATTCTTTTCTAAATCACAGCTAATCCCTCCTCTCTCTTCTTTATTGGATTATCCTTTGTAGCCCTATCAAACATTGAAAGTGTCTAACATTTGAGATAATAGATCTATTGAAGATATTCATGAGATGGCCTCACATTAGCATCCCTTCAATAGTTGGATTTTAATGCCAATGGTAATATTTAACAATTCATGCTTAGCATTAAAAAAAAATTGTTATAGAACAGTGCTGGTATTTACCTATCAATGTATTGTTTTGATTTATAGATATTTTGATTCATGTATGGGAATATGTTTATTTCCATAGTTTCATCTTCTTCAGAAACAACACTATGTCACTTTCAGAAGAAAAAAAAAAAAAAATAAATAAATAAATAAATAAATAAAAAAAAAAAAAATTAAAAAAAAAAAATAAAAAAAAAAATTAAAAAAAATTAAAGAAAAAAGAAAAATAAAATAAAATATAGATATATATATATATTACATGTGTGGTTGCTTGCATCTTTTTTCTAGAGATTTAAAGCACATTGCTTTTTTAAATTGAGATTTCTTAATCTATCCATCTCACGAAATGTAGTTGTGAAATATCAAATTCATAGTCTCTTCTTTTCATTCAGGAAATCAAGATGTGAAATATCAAAATTGATAGTCTCTTCTTTCGATTCATTTGGTCCTCTCCAACTGGAAAAAAAAATAAAAAATAAAATAAAATATAAAAAATAAAATAAAATAAAATAAATAAATTAAATTAAATTAAAAACTAGTGGCAGACTACCTATGGAAGGCCAAGGAGCCGAAGGGTATAGTAACGGTGAATTTCAACATGCAAATTTATGTTCTCCTCAAGGAAACGTCACTTCGAATGATGGAAAATGTGAAGAATATTTAGTACATCTAGGCTCCATGGCAGAACTTCAAACAAAGGACAACAATGAGTCCCTTAATACTCAAAGAAAAGAAGGTGAGATTCAGGGTTCCAACATAGGTGCTCGGGGAGGGCCCCTTTTCATGCCTGGATTGATCAGTCCCTATACAAGAGTTCATGAATTTGAGGCATTTGTTACTAAACAGTTAACTGTAAGTATAGTTTCCATGTCATGGCTCTACACTTACAGGGGTTGACCTATGCTTGTGGGGTATTTTTTGTTTCTATACTAATAGGGATTTCTTTGGTAGTATTTGGAGTGACATCTTTGTTTTCCTGCTATTGACTATTGACTTTATCTGTGACCATCCTGTCAAGAATTGTGAATCAATACTAGCATCTTCTTCTATATGATTGCACATTTTAGTAAACATTATTTTTCTAGTTTTTATTGTATTTATAGATTTAAAAAAGAAATTCTTTATTGATGGAATTGTTTTTTTTACTATGTAAGGCTAGTTCTATTAATAAAAACAAAAGAGGCGAAAGATGACCAAGAGCTCCCGCGCCTTGCTGCGACCCTGACCCTCTCTGAGCACGCCCGAGCCTGGCAGCTCTGCTGCTGGGCTGCAGCCTCCTGCTGCTGACCCCCTTCGCTCAGGGCCTCCTGCCCTCTCCTCAACCGGGCCTCCTGCCTTGACCTTCCCTGAGCGCGCCCGAGCTTGGCAGCTCTGCTGCTGGGCTGCAGCCTCCCGCTGCTGACCCCCTTTGCATAGGGCCTCCTGCCCTCTCCTCATCCGGGCCTCCTGCCCTTCTCGTTAGTTGTCTGAGCGCCCCAGCGTGGCCCTATGGATCCACCATCTCAGGAGCAGGCAGAACTGGAGAAAGCCTTTGCATCTCTTATTCCAGAGAACAACACGGAAAGGATCCGCCCTTCAGCCTCAAAGTTTGTCAAAAAACTTGATGAAATCCCGGAAGTCTCTCTTCCCCCAGCACTTCCAAGGAGAGCTGCTATGGCTCTTGCTGAACGAGGCCTGGTTGGTCAGTTCACGGGGTTATGGCCTTCCCCTCGCACGGTCCAACGCTGGGTGGAAAGAAACTGGAATGCAATGGTCCAAGGAAAAATCGCAATAAGGTTTTGCGGAAGGGGGTTCTTTACCTTCCTCTTTGAAACAGTGGAGGACCGTAACCTCATTTTCAGAAACGGTCCCTATTTCATGGACACCAGAGGCCTTTATCTCAATCGATGGACACCCGACTTCGATCCAGAAATGGACGTCCCCAACGCGGTCCCCGTCTGGGTACGCCTTCCACACCTGCCGCTCCACTGTTGGGGAGATGAATCTGTACGTGCCATCGGGAACGCAGTAGGGAAATACATTGACAGATCGGAGCCAAAGGAGAATATGCATGCATGCGCAAGGATATGCGTAGAAGTGGATTTGGGCAAAGGATTACCAGAGGCAATCAAACTCAAAGTAGATCAGTGGACGCACATTCAGCAGGTGGACTACGAGCAGCTCCCTTTCAAGTGTAAGGTATGTCATGAATACGGACATTTTGCTAATAGGTGCAGTAAATCTAGATCAGAAGATAATAGCAATAATGAAGCCCCGGAGGAAGCATGGGAAATAGTCAGGAAAAAAAAAAAGACAAACCCTCCCCCTGAATCAACAGAGCCCTCCTCTGAAACCCCAATCCTCTCCACTCACCCCTCTGGTTCTGGCCCTCCCATCCCCTCCTCCTCCAATCCTTTTGAATCCTTGGCTCCAGAGGAGCCTTCATCCCCCCCTCCGTCTCCCAAGGGCCCCAGAACTTCCCCCTCTTCTCCCCTCCAGGCCTCCCCCCCTCCAACAGTGGAAAGAATTCTAACTAGAAATAAAACAAAGGAAAACATCTCAGCCACGGATCCCCCAAGAAAAGTAGGAAGGAAATCAAACAAAGAAATAAGAGATGAGAATGCGGCGAAAGAAATGGCCACAGGGACCCAGCAACCAATGGACACCTACCTTGACAGGAATAAAGGAAGCGGGGAGAAGATGAAGGAGAAAAGTGGGATCCACAACAAATCAGGTAAATGATGATTTTGGTCTCTTGGAACTGTAGGGGGATGGGCTCCTCCCTAAAAGAAAATGCAGTCCGAGACCTTATTAAAGCAGAACATCCAGACTTCCTCCTACTCCAGGAGACCAAAATCAGTGAACAAGAATTCCAAAACAGCCTGATAAGAAGTAGAAAGTATGAAGGAATAGCCATGAGTGCAATAGGAGCCTCAGGAGGCATAGGGGCAATATGGAACAAAAGCAATTGGAATCTCATAGATAACAGGCAAAACAGATGGTGGATCAGAATAGATATGCAAAGCACAGACAAGAAGGAGGAATATACAATTTATAACGTATATGCTCCCCCACACTTCAGGGACAAAGCTTCTTGTTGGGATTCTCTAATTGCAGATCTTGAGACTGCCCAAGGGAGGAATATTTTCCTAGGAGGAGATCTTAACTTAATAAGGAATGCAGATGAGAAACTAGGAGGGAAATTTTTGATTGATCCCTCAAGAGAAAAACTGGAAGATATCATTCAAACACACAATCTCATAGACATCCCTCCTCAAAATGGCCGCTACACTTGGTCAAATAAAAGAACAGGCAGGAACAATATCAAAGAGAGACTTGACCGAATTTTAGTACAGGAGAGAACTGTTGCCAACTTTCCGAGGATTCGAAGCACAATTATACAGGGCTTCATTTCTGATCACAAACCAGTGGCGCTGTATTTAGACAGAGGGGAAGACATGGGTCCGCTGCCATTCAAATACAACAGAGCATGGGATTCCAGCGAGGACTTCAAAATCATGATAAAAGAAGCCTGGGCAACGGAGATAACAGGCTCCCCACACTTCGTTTGGGAAACAAAGATCAAATTGCTGCGGATTGCCATAAAGAAGTGGGCGAGGAATCACGTGACAGAGGAAAGGAAGGAAAAAACTGATCTGCAAATGAAATTAGAGCAATGGAATCAGGAAAAGGAAGTCGTCCAAGACACGGAAGAAGACCAAAGGAAAGAAAGTGAGCTGTATAAAGCGCTTTACAATCAGCATCGTAAAGAAGAGGAAGAGCTAAGACAGAAGTCAAGATGTCTCTGGCTCAATTCTGGGGATAAAAACACCTCGTTTTTCCATAACAGTCTTAAAGTAAGGAGAGCTGGAAATAACATTGAAAGGATAACGTTTGAAGGCAGAGAGCTTATGGATCAAGGGGAAATCAAGGAGGCTGCATCTAAACACTTCCAATCTCTTCTCACAGCTGACCCTCACTATCAGGAAAATCCAGAATTCGCCAACATCATTGAGAGAAAGGTCTCAGAAGCACAAAACTGTGAGCTGGACAAAGAAATCTCAATAGAGGAGATTGAATGGTCAATCCATAGTATGCCTCTAGACAAAGCCCCCGGGCCTGATGGCTTCACGGTGAGCTTCTACAAAACCCACTGGGATATCATCAAGAAAGATTACATAAGAATGGTGAAAAATTTCCACTCAAAAAGTAAAATGGGCAGCAGTATCAAATCTTCACATTTAGCGCTAATCCCAAAAGAGCCCAACCCCCAATCCTTTGACAGGTTCAGACCTATTTCATTATGCAATGTCTCCTACAAAATTATCACTAAGATTCTGGCAAATAGGCTAAAAAAAATCCTTCCCTCACTCATCTCGGATAACCAAGGAGGATTTCTCCCCAAGAGACATATAACAGACAATGTTATTCTTGTTCAGGAGGCGATACACAGTAGCGTAGCCAGAAATGAGAAGGGTATGATAATCAAGCTGGACATGGCGAACGCCTTTGACAGGGTAAACCACTCATTTCTGCAGACTGTCCTAGAGAATTTCGGTGTCTCAGAGCTCTTCATCAGCAGGATTATGGAATGCATATCCCATAATTGGACAGCCCCTTTAATCAATGGTAGGCCCTGCAGCGCCTTCAAGAGCACAAGAGGCTTGAGGCAAGGATGCCCTCTTTCTCCTTTCCTCTATATCATCATGGCAGAAACTTTAAGTTTGCACCTGGAAAACAAGCGAAAGTTAAAGGAAATAACAGGAGTGGACATCATTCGAGGAGCCAAGGGGATCAATCACTCCTTATTTGCAGACGATACTCTTTTAATCGGTGGTGCTTCAAGCCTCATGGCCAGGAGATTCAAGATCATCCTGGACCTCTTCCTTCAAGCCTCGGGGGGCAAATTAAACAACAACAAGTGCATGATTTATACCTGGAACGTCCCAAGATACATAACCCAAAGAATCTCTATGATCATGGAAATCCCAGCTCAATCAAATTGGTCCCATTTCATGTACTTAGGGCTGCCTCTAGCCAAAGAGTCAATCAAAAATGAAGTTTGGGTCAAGCTAATCGAGAAGCTGAGAGGGAAACTGCAGAGCTGGGGGATGTATTGGCTTAACTTGGCGGGCAGAACAATTCTCATCAAGGCCATTCTATCAGCCCTACCTATCTACCAATTTGCCATTACCCTCGCCCCATCAAGCATTCATAAACACATGGAGCTGATTATCAGAAGTTTCCTATGGAAGGGGGGAAAGCAAGACACAAAAAAATTCAGCTTGGTGAAATGGGAAAAGGTCATCCTACCTCTAGAAAAAGGAGGACTAGGAATTAGAATTCCAAGGCTGGAAAATATGGCAATGGGCTTCAAGTTAACCTGGAGAATCCTCAAAGAGAAAGGGACCTGGTGGGCAGAGGTCATCAAAAGGAAATATCTGAATGGGATCAATAGCAACATCCTCTCTGAAGTAATCACTGACAGACACTGTACCCCTGTTTGGAAACTGATCAAAAAAACTCTACCCCTCCTCAAGTCTTACATCTCTAAAGCCCCAGGTAATGGAAAGCATACCAGCATATGGAAGGATAGAATTATGGGCACGGAAGCCAGGGAAAAGTCCATCAATTTCAGACCCCTGCAGCAGTGGATGACAGAAGCTAATCTTAAAACCCTCTTCGACATCTCACTCTGGGATCAAAACAGCTGGAAAGGATGGAAAGCACTGCACCTACCTAAAGAATTAGAGAACCTCTGGAACGACCTTAAGCTCTCTCTCACAGGGTCAGCCCCTACAAGCAGAATGATAGATGACAATTACGTTTGGGATCCAACCGGAGGCAATTACACAGTGAAAGAAGGTTACAAGGCACTCCAAAATTTAACAGCAATCAACAATTGGCAACTCTACAAAGCAGCATGGAGAATTGAAAGCCTGCCGAAGATAAAACTATTCAATTGGACCTTGCTTCATGGCAAAATCCTAACAGCAGAAAATCTTAGGAAAAAGGGAATACAGGGTCCCTCACTTTGTTTCATGTGCAGGGAGGCGGAGGAAAACATCAACCACCTATTCATTGACTGTCCAGTAGCAAGGTCCTGTTGGAAACTTCTAACTAGTCCTCTAAATATTGGAGACCTCCCCAATCAGACTTCCCTCCTTCAGAAAGGTTGGGGGAAAACCTTCCCTTACGCCAACAAGAACATGAATCTGGCTAAGAGGATATGGACCAGCATCCCTTCAAACCTTTGTTGGCAGCTATGGTTAGCCAGGAACGAAAGTATTTTCAAAAACAAGAAACCTAGTATATCCAGCATTCTGGCTAAAACAACTGTTCTCATCGCAGAAACAATAGAAGCTAATGGAATCTCCCAAGCTGACCCGGAATACACAGACGACAGGGTGAAGGAATGGGTCCGGAGATTCAACTATAAACCAAGAACAAAAAACAATTCAATAACAGGAACAGGACAGAAGGATTGGAAACTCAGAGGGACAAAGGAGGAAATCAACAGTTGGATCCAAAATCAAAAGCGGTTTACGCTTCACTTTGACGGGGCTTCAAAAAATAATCCAGGCAGAGCTGGAGCCGGGGGAATAATTAGAGATCCTCAAGGGAAAACAATTATCACTTATGAGTGGGGTTTGGGTACCATGACGAACAATAAGGCTGAAGCATACAACCTTCTATTGGGGACCTCCATCGCCCTGAAGCTAGGCATTCAAAATCTCTTAGTTTTGGGAGACTCAGCAATCATTATAGCAGCTATGAACTCCGGAAAAGATTTTAACCAAATAGCCTTAAACAGAATCAAAGGCAGAATCGTGGATCAGATCAGGGGCATCAGCAAAGTGACTTTCAAGCACATTCTAAGAAGCAACAACGTGGAAGCGGACGAGCAGGAAAACAAAGCCACAGGAAGACTCATGGGCCAGGTAAAGGAAAACAATGATTCTTATGAAAGGGATATTCCATAGACAGGACTCTCTCCCTTTGCACCAGATAATCAGTCACCTCAGGAATCTGTTTCAATGCTGTTGGCCCACTCATACCTTATCCTCATCATATCATATCCTTCTCGACTGCCAAAACAGGTGTTATAGGACAGCGTATCGCCCTCTGGAACCGAGGAATGCAGGCACGGTTTGGATTCTCTCAATGAACAACACAGACAATATCAGAGGGTGTGATCACGCCCATGCTGGTGACAGGCTCCAAGGACAGGTAAAAATCACCTCCAAAGATCTCACGGACACCAAGAACAGATACACCACTGCTCGAAACAAGCACGAGCAAGCCCTCTCCGCTCTTATAAATTACAATGAGCATCTCAGGACTATCACAACGCAAGGCAATCTGAGACAGAGGCGAGGGGATTTCTACAGGCGGAGGCTTCAGTCAGAAGGCTCCTCTCAGGATCATAAGATCAGTATCTTGTTCAAAGAAAATACCGAGCTCCTCTCGGTTTGCAGTCAAGACTATCAGACTCCCACAGCTCATATTGCCCTCTCAAATCTCAGGCATCGTTTGAAGGCGCCCTGCTCGATCCGGGATCCAGTCGTTCTTCCTCTGTCCTGGGTAATCGATTTTCTTCATTACTGTGCTTTACTTATTGCTAACAGTTTTGTTTATGTCCTCAGCCGCGCCCTTACTCACCATCTGAGCCCCTCGTCACTTAATCCAACGAGCAAGCAGCTCTGTGGCATCGTCCTCACGTCCTCTGCCACTTCAGACATTCCTCGGGGCACTGCTGATCCTGATTCCCAAATTGCCAGGATGGCGGAGCAGCAAAATCAGCCTGCCAATCAGGCTCAGCCCAGAAATCCTATGGGAAATATATTCAACAACAAGGAGTGCAACATGTGCAAATCCCATACAATCATGATCAATGCCCTGATCAAACAGATGAAGGAGCTGACAGAGGACTATCACTCTGATAGAAATTCAAAGCGCAAAAAACTGGAGAAAAGGAAGAAAGAGATTGAAGATTTAAAGGATCGTTGCATCCATTTGGAGGCTGCCATAGACCACCTTCGCTCCCTCACTGAAAGCCAGCAGGCTGAAGCCTCAACCAGAGCAAGCAGGAGGGATCAGCTCCCGGATGACTCAGTCACTCAGCACTCCCCTTGATATTTATGCATTGTAAATTCAGTTGGCTAGGAGGCTCTTTTGTCAGGCAATATAGCCGTTTGTTTCTAGTTTTGTGTTTAATCAAGAGAAGCTTCGAGGACTATGGGTCTGCGAACCCACTTTTGAACCTCAGCTCTCAGAGCTTTCCCCTTCTGTACTAGAATATTGGATTGTTGGCTTTTATAATATACGAGTAACCGACTTTGTAAAAAAAAAAAAAAAAAAAAAAAAAAAAAAATATAATTACATCGAGGTTCCGCCTCAACCGTTGTTGCTAGAGTTCGTCAAGAAAGTCTAAACTGCTGCAAATTAGGGAAACCAGTTTGACATTGCAAAAAGACCAAACATAAATCCCAGGACTATCACCAAAGGAAACCCAACCATAGGACTTGGATCCAGTTTTTGAAGAAAAACCCAAAAAAAGATTCAACACAGCACTACCGGACTTCGACAACAGATGTACATACCCTCTGATCAGATAAACAAGCAGCAAAAACAGCAAATGACTATACCAACCCGTCAGTAGCAGAAGGCTAAGCTAGCTCATGGGTGGAAACGGGTGCCACGTGGCATCATTTGTTGTCATCCTCGTCAGGTGTCTCCTCGACGATGAGGCAGGCATAATGGTCCCAATCTTAATCCTTCTTTGCCACGTCACCTTTCACTACATCACCTAGAGGCTCCCTTGCATGCTGGGTGCCACTTGAACTGCTAGTGAACTCCATTGTTATTGCAGCTCCTGCAAAGCTGCCACCAGCTCGTTGAATGTCACCTGTGTGAGCTTCTCTGTTATGGAACCAGCTCAAGAAAAAGATAGAAAAGATAGATCAACGCCTTAGAATTCAGCCTCTTCGAGGGGGAAACCTCCTTTACGTTACATAAATGAACAATTCTTGGATGATACAAATGAAAAGACCTCCTTTCTGTATATAGAAGTCTAAGGGTTCATAACATAATCAGAGCCGACATAACAATAATAATGTAAGGGCATAATAATAACAATAGTGGGCTTCTATGGGGCACAATAGTAACAATATGGGCACTACATGGGTACATCAATATAATAAGTGGGTTGTACTAATAACAATAAGGGGGTTACACTAGTAGTATAGGGGCCTAACATGCCCCTCTCCTTCAAAAAGCGTTGTCCTTAACGCTTGAGTAGTTCTTGATGCTTTTGTATAAAATTATTGTCCTCCCATGTGGAATCTTCAGTGGGTAAGTTCTTCCACTTGATGAGATACTCTGAAATTGATCGATTCCGTAGCTATCGGGTTCTTGTTTCTGTGACTGCTCCAGGTTCCAATATGATTTTTCCTTCCTCTTCAATTTCTGGAAATATTGTTTGAATTGGGATCTTTTGCAACTTTTGAATAAGTGGCCATACTTCTTCATCCTTCTTCCATTCATACCTTGCTTCGTTTATCCAATCTGGTTGGATAATAGAAATAACACAATACAATGCTTCCACATCCTCATCCTTGAAGAGTCTTCCCATTTGGTAAGGTCACCATTTTTTAAGTGCATGTAGTATTGCCAACATTTCCTTCTCATAAATATCTTGCTTGAGATGTAGCAGTAAAAATACCCAATCACCTACATCAAAACATTTTTCACTATGATGTTGATCTACTTGTTGTTTCGTTTGATTTTGCACTGAAGTGGCGTTATCCTTTAAAATTTGGAGAACTTGTTGTTGATGCTCAGTGTGATCTTTCACTGCTTGAACCTTTTTCTTCTTGATATGTCCTTCTATCTCTGGAGTTTGAGGAGTGGTAATTTCTTCCAATCCTTTACAAGATATGGTCGGATTCATTTCTTAATGCTCGATGTGATCTTTCACTTCTTGAACATTTTTCTTCTTGATATGTCCTTCTATCTTGATAGTTTGAGGAATGGTAATTTTGACTAATGAATTACAAGATATGGTTGGATTCATTTCTTCTTTCTCGATGTGATCTTTCACTTCTTTCACCTTTTTCTTCTTGATATGTCCTTCTATCTTGAGAGTTTGAGGAGTGGTAATTCTTGCCAATCCTTTACAATATATGGTCTGATTCATTTCTTCTTTCTCTAGGGTGGGGTCTTGGCGTATATCTTCTTCTTTTGATGTTTCTTGATCCTTTTCTTCCTCCTCTTCATAAGCAATGTAAAATAATTTCTTCTCAGCATAATTATGAACTTTAGTGCATTTTATATCACAAATGTAACAAAGCCCTTTTTCTCTTTTTTCTTCCAATTATTGTGGTGTAACCCTTGTAGGTTGTGGAAGGCTAGGAGAAACAACACTTCCATATTTATAGTTGTGAGGGGTATGCTTCCTGGTTTCCATAATTTTTCTTTCCAATATGTCACAAAGCCCTTTTACTCTTTCCAGTTGTTGTGGTGTTGCTCTAAAGAAGTGTTTGCTCTTGTATCCTCATAATGTGCTATCATTTCCTCCGTGAAAATTGATCACGTAACAAGTTGTTTACGAGAAAAAACCCCTTCATACCATAAAAATTGATCTCGTTCTAAATATGAAGATGCAATACATACCTTTTGTAACAGTGGTACACCATGTAGATTAAAATATTGCTCCATCTGAAGTATCCAATTTACCAGATCCTTGCCATCAAACTTCCTCATCTTGCTTTTTCTTGATTTTAGGAGCTCGATCTTGAAATGACTGTAACTCTGTACTTTTGGATCTTTTAAGTTCTAAAATTGCAACCTGTGGTAGCCCTCTTTGTTCTCTTTCCAATGCCACCAGTCTGACCCAAATTGGATTCTCCAAGGAAGAGTTATGCAAAATCTCCCACAGTGACTTGATTATAGACTAGTTCAGTAGAGCGAATTTGTATGACGTTCCGCGAGTCACTGTTTCGACCTTTGTATATGAAAAATGCATAAAAGAAACTACAGTCCGTCCTATTTCTGTACCTTCTTACGAAATTTCAATTCGATCCCCAGGGAGAAAGTTATGACGATTTTCCCCAAGTCATATGTTTGGAATGTAATTCAGGAGTCTGCAAAAAGACCAACTTCCTCAGATCATATCTCCGTAAATATAATGCAAAAAGATCTGAAATTTGGACCCGAGGTTCAATGCAATTTCTTCTCAAATGGGTTTTTTTTACAACTTTTGAAACGGCACAGAAAAAAGTTATAGCGAAAATTCCATGATGACCTGTTTGGAGCAGCGAAACCCTAGAATCCAAAGCTGTGATACCAAATGTTATGGAACCAGCTCAAGAAAAAGATAGAAAAGATAGATCAACGCCTTAGAATTCAGCCTCTTCGAGGGGGAAACCTCCTTTACATTACATAAATGAACAATTCTTGGATGATACAAATGAAAAGACCTCCTTTCTATATATAGGAGTCTAGGGGGTCATAACAAAATCAGAGCCGACATAACAATAATAATGTAAGGGCATAATAATAACAATAGTGGGCTTCTATGGGGCACAATAGTAACAATATGGGCACTACATGGGTACATCAATATAATAAGTGGGTTGTACTAATAACAATAAGGGGGTTACACTAATAGTATAGGGGCCTAACATTCTACACCATGTAGTCTGTTGTGGCTTGCGCCCCCGCCATCATCCTTTGACTTTTTCTCAGAACCCCTACCCATTTCTGTATTTCTCACCTCTTGAGAGTGCTCTTTAGAATTCCTTGCTTGGTCATTGTTCTGCTCATCTTCTTCAGAGAAAATGATAGTCACGTTAGCAGTTATAATGGGTCTATTCAGGCTACTCTGGAACCTTAATTGGGTCGAGTGAGGAACAGAGCCTGGATGCAGTGGAGAAATTGTAGTATGGAGCCTAACATCCCTGTGCACAGCCATTGAGGCTGACCCTTGCCCCCACCCACTGCACGTATGGGGATAGTGACTATGCGGCAGACTGGGGGGAAGCAAATTCTCATGGTGATGAGGGGGAGAGGCAAAAGGTGAGCTCTACATTGCCTGAGGGTGAGCACTGCCTCCTTGGGTTCCTCCTCTACAACTCCTCATGCGATGACAGACCATACCAGTGAGGTTGGAGTGAAAATCAGCAGGACAAGCGGACAGGAGGGAGAGCGAGTTGTGAATACAGGGCTCCTGAGCAGGATTAAAGGGCAGTTCCTAGAGTGGGAGTAATGGTGCCCATTTCTGAGGTCAATACAGTAGAGGAGCCAACATCGTCTCCCTATGGCTATTCTGCTGTAAGAAATTCCAGCCCAAGGTAGACAGAAGCTAAGGAATGGGGGATTAATAGAGGGTTCGAGAGGCACCATATGAATATCATCTACTTCCAATTCTCGGCCTGAGGGGCCATTTATTGCAACGTGCACGCTGGGCAGTTTTCATCTGAGATGAGCCTAGAGTAGAGCACAACCCACCGCCTGGTAGGTCCTAGCGCCGGAAATCCGAAGGGTGGCCATTAATGATCTTGGGTTTCACCCGCATCTGGGTTTCTTGATGGAATTGTTATGTAATGTTTAAACCTTGTTTAAATCTCCCTTAGAGATGATGGAAATGTTACCAATATATTATAAAATAGTTAGCATGTTTTGGCATCATCCTATCAAGATTCTTAATATTTTACCATATTATTCTCTTATGTTATTACCTTGAGCCAAAGAGGCAACTAAGAGTTATTTTAAAGTGGCTAGGTCACATTCTATGAAGCAATTCAATTTGAGAAGACAAAAAAAAATTACATTTGGGTACTCAAGTAGGGCTTTATGGCAACCTTCCAACTGCATGCTTTTTACTTACACCGACGTGAAATATAGGAAAACCCATTAAGAGTTAGTTCCATTGTATTGGATGTATGACTTGATTATAATAAACTAAATCCTACATCTCACCATTGTAAAATATGCATTGTTGTATTCCTGGTTTAAACTGAAATAATGTGTTCATTCTTTCATGAAATTATGGTATCCTTAATGGGATCTTGACCCATAGAGGCATCCCTATCCTTAGGGTTGCATCAAATCATATACGATGAAAGACTGGGAACAAGAGCCATTATGGCGAGTTTTCTTTTGGTGTTCAATTAGATAAGATGGGTTGAGTTCTTCGCCCTTTTGCCTTTATTTTTTAAGAGGATATCTCATCATTGTTTGTTCACTTGTGGGGACAATGTCGAGACTCGTAATATCAGATTTAGTGGAGTGGAACTTAATATTTAACCATGCTTTAGCAGGTTAGTCTTTATCCTTTAGAAGGAAAACATAAATCCATAGGTATATGTACCGAACATCTTTTTAAATGATAAAAGAAAGAATTTTATTTATTTATACATAAATCCTAGACAAGAAGCTAGGCTAACTGCAACCCCAAAATCCAAAAATTATTGGTATAACCTCCTGGCTCAAACCCAAATTTCTCTAAGGGATATACCCTTTGGGTCAAGGCTATGGTGTTTTTCTAACATCTTAAGGAGTTTTTCCTCATCCCCAGTCTAAATTTTCTTTCACTCCCTTGACATTGTAAATCAATGCACTCATTTTGTTCATGTCTCATACAACTTTTCTAGTACCTTGTCCAATTGCACGTTTGTTCATCAACCTGTTTTTGTTGTTTAATTGTATTTTCTATCAGATCTTGCGGTTGTTTTTCCATGCCCCATAGATCGGCTTTGAGCCTTACTATACTCCGTAGATTGAGCATAGTCCTGTTAAATTTTGAAAACCTTTCGCCTAATTCCTAAGATAAATTTTCAAGCTTTATCTTGGACATCGTTTGCAAAGTAAAAGTATTTTTCTTGGTTCTGGAATGACCTAGGTCATCATGGTCCATACCTCCTCTTGAAATCCCTCTGGATGACTCCTTTCCTTCTCTTCTGTTTACTTCAACTTCAGTAGCTTCATCATTTTATTCTTCTATTTTTGGGGCATTATGCATTCTCCTTGGCCATTTCTTTGCCTTCATCCTTCCACTTGAGTTTTAACAACGTTGATATTCGAGTTTATTTCTATTGTTTTGTAATAAAAGTCATAAATATGATTGTGGAATTTGATACCCACACTACACATGAGTACACATACTGAGAGGGTGTCCTTATTAGGATACATTTTTCTATAGGTGTCCTTATTGGGATATATTTTTCTATAGGTGTCCTTATCAACATTAGCTTTTTGAATTCTTTATAGCTCTCCTTGACTACTAAATATTTTATTTTCCTCCTTGCTAGCTTCATTTCTATCTCTACATATCACATGCACTTGAATAATCTCATCCACATATTTTTTACCTTGCCCCACAAATATTGAGATGGATTTTTTTCAAATATTCTCATAATTTTGTGCCTGGTGGAGGGGGTTTTTCTCCCTTTTTATAGGCTCAGGAGGTGAAACAAAATATACACTAGCTGTGTTGTTGTTGCAACAACTAGTTGTGTTTGAACTTACTATGATCTTCCACTAAAGCCATCTGTGAAGGTCTTATGGTCCTTATGCATTAACCTATGTTGCTCTCAGTTATTAAGTACCAAGCTAAATTTTGACTTCTATCATCAACTATGAATATAATTGCTTTTCTTTCCTTCTAAATTATCATATCATCATGATCAAAGTATCTATACATATGTTGTTGATGAATATTATGATAAATTTCAAGTTTTATTAAACAACTCCTAGGAATTGGTTGGTGTCTTTCCTGTTAGATCATTTTTCTTAACCTTGTTTGACATTCTGATCCTTTGAGTAAACACATAAAAGCATAATAACTCTAACAAAATACCCTCTAATGGTTGCTACAGATGCATAACCCATTTTTTTTCCAGAAGACTTATTCCAAGTTCACTTAAATAGCATAGATAGGGATTCATACCATAATCTAGTACTATTAAAACAAATTAACATAACCTTTTAGATGAATGATCCAAAATAATTAATAGACCCACAAATTCCTATCACTTATTACTATGTGGAAGGAAAAAGTTCTTTACAAAATTGTTGACTCATGCTATATTCTTGTATTAATATTTTCTGGTGTCTCTTTTCAGATATTGATAGAATAAATATAATTAGCTTCTTCAATGTAAGCATTTTAGGTGTGGAAGAATTTAGGGCAACACCTATGCATACCAGTGTTGAGTTACTAATTCAAAAAGTACTAATATATGTAAATAATGAAATGGAGCCAACATTCAATATGTCCATTTCCCCTGGTTGATACTAGATCACATCATCATGCCAAATGCACGCACAGGGCTGTTATCGGGAAATCTAGTGTCCATTTAGAGCTGATAGTCCCACTAAGCAGGGTAGCTATCTTAGAAACAAACAAACTAAAGTTACTTTCATTTTCCTTTATGAGAAGTAGATGGGAGGGAAGCAGAGAGTACGAACCTCAATCTTTCGCTTGGCTCCTTGCTTGTTTCCTCTCCCCTCTGACAGATCTTTCCCACTCCTTCATTGCTTACCCCGCTTCAAAGAGCACCTGTAAAGTCAAAGAAGCATAATACCATCAAAGCATAGAGATCTACGATCAAAAACAATATAGGACCAGATATATATTGACCACACAAATGCATATATCAACTCAAACATACAAGAATGTGGAGGAAAACTCAAATAGCTTTATTGATAGAAAGAGTATAAGAGAGGATTACAACCCATTGATCTGAACCAGCATCATCCTCCCAGCATGAAAGCCCTTCTTCACCTCATGAAAAGCTTAGATCACCCAACACTATGATGTTCCACCAAGAAACCAACAACACTTCCTTACAAAATACAAGATTCTAGCCTTTGGATCTCTGGGATGAGGGATCCATATATAGATGTTTGCAGGGGGGTGAGTCAGCTTCTGGGATTTTGATTCGTGTCCTCTCTATGATAGTTCTTGGTTCCACTTTGAGATTCATGATCTCTTACTCATCCCTGGGAAAATTCAGAGAGGCAAGTGTCACAGAAGAAGTTTCTGGAAGATTCCATGATCATCCACCTTGCAAACTATCTCTGCCATTTGTCTACTCTCGCCCATCGCACCCTACAGAATGGATTTTTAGTATGCATCACAATTTTTTCATGTGGCAGGTGAGATGCATCGCACCCTTAGCACTAAGCAGTCTGTATGTTTTAGTTTTGACCAGTTTTGAGCAGTTTTCCATGGAGAACTTCTGGGATATGATGTAATTAGCTAACCTTGTTCCTTTAGGGTGTGAAACAACACTTTTAGGGACTCAAAAGCCCTTGGTTTATGGACATATATGATTGGGGTTGCAGTGCCAAAATATGTCTATAACAGTTGCCCCTTAAAGCATGAGGTCATAAATCTTTTGATGTCGGGTGAAATTCTTTATCATAAGGATCGCGGTTTTTCAAACTAGAAAGTGACCTATAATAAGATACAATACAATATGTTATCTTCATAATATTTTCATGATCTAGCTGAGGCGGGCATTGTTGGAAACAATACTGAGAGGGGCGGCTGAATCCGTATTATCAAGTTCTTTTAATAAATCTTCCTTATTTATACTTTGAATTATTTTTGCATGTTAGTACCATAAAATAATGAGCATGAAAAAGAAAAACAGATAGTCACACCAAAGAACACCAGATATAAGGTGGAAACCCAATGTGGGTGAAAATCACCTGCTGCAATATGTCTCTATCTTCTTTAAAAACTCCCTTTACAATGGTTTTGTACTGGTGCAGTCCTTTACCAGTACGCAAGCTGCAACCTGCAGAGAGCTACAACTCTCTCTCGTTTTCCAGTCTCTCCTGGAAAGGAGCTACAACCCCCTACTTCTTTTATTTCAAGGACCACTTTTCATAAATTTTCAAACTAGATCCATAAACATCAAGAGATCATCAAGTACAAGTAAATCACCTAGTCAACTGCAGTAACCAGATCAAGAGTAACAGTAAGCTAAACCCAGAACACCTTATCAACAGAAAAATTCAGCCAACAAAAGGTCTTAAGACAGATACGCAGTTTTTCTTTATCTGGCCTGCGTGGCTCCGCACCTCAACTTCTGCTCCCTTGCGTATACTCACAGAGAGCCTTCTGCTTCACCCCGTACCCACGCACTATTTTTTCAATCACGCTGCGTACTGTTACTATAGGCACGCACCCACAGATGCTATCGCGCCGCGTACTGCTACTGCAGCCACGCACCCACAGATGCTATCGTGCTGACGTCCCTACGCACTGAGGCTTCTGAAGCGCTGCATACTTTCACTGTGCCTACGCACCTGATCCTCTGTCGCGCTGCGTACCCACATACTGCGCCTTCTTCTACTCTGCGTACCCACGCACTGCTCCTTCCTTTGCTCTGCGTACCCACGCACTTGCACCGTTAATCACATGCGTACCTCTGGTTAGGGCCGAATTGGCAATCCACCAGTGTGCCACAGATAGTCAGATGCCCAGATCTGATCATGCGCCCGAGAGATCACACTTCATAGATTCACTTTCAACTTCTCTTTTAGATAGATCAAGCTTTTAAACCGATAACCCAATATTTCAGATCTTAGGATATTCAATTTGCAAAAGATGCCTTAGCCAAGTGATCTCCTTCCCTATTTATAGTCAAGCTCTTATTCACACCATGGGATAAAACCATCAATAACCAATACAAGGGATCCAAACCGGGGCAAAATTAGATCCTATACCACGGGCCAAAACCATAGAATCAAGAATGGCGGGCTAAATACCACGGGCCAAACATAAGAAACCCCACGTGAGCGCGCTTCTCTGCCTTGAAGTGAGTGAACTGGGGGTACACACCTCATGAACGGGTAACCTGCGTGTATGAACGCACCTCCTGGCCAGCGTACCTGCGGGTACGCACCTTTTGGACCATTCACCTGCGTACCTCTTGATTTCCAACATTTTGAGAGCCTGGCCACTTGAGGGTGTTGCCATCAAGTACAACATCTGTAACATAGAGCCATACCAGAATCATAATGCCAACAATCTCCCCCTTTGGACTTGATGACAACCTCAAGATACTCAACGTCATTCTCCCCCTTTGACATCAAGGGCAAAGGGTTATGCTCCCCCTAAGAACATGCTCCCCCTGACTATAAACCAGATCTGCAAAGAAGAACCATAATCCACCAAACACCATGAATGACCATGAAAGAGATAGAGACATATTGCAGCAATATTCAGACTAGCATCCATGATCTCCTCCTGTACTTCCTCCATAATGCCAACAATGCATTATATGCTCCCCCTGAACCTGTGCCATTCGATCTTCGACCAATCCGCAACCCAGCAAATGTACGCATATACCCCAGATGAACCTTGCGTACAACCATCAATCAGAAGAGATTCAACAACAAGATGATGCATCAACAACCCTCAGCTTTTGTCGGAGGTATTCAAAAGTCTCCCTGGGCAATGGTTTGGTGAGTATATCAGCAACTTGTTCCTTAGAAGGAACATACTCCAACTTGACCTTTTGTTCAAGCACTTGTTCCCGGAGAAAATGATACTTGATCGGTATGTGCTTGGTTTTTGAATGCATGACTGGGTTCTTTGAGATGTTGATTGCACTTGTGTTATCACATAAGATGGAGATAGGTGGTGTACAAGTGATTTGAAAATCCTGCAAGGTCTGCATCATCCAAAGGAGTTGAGTGCAGCAAGATGTAGCAGCAACATATTCCGCTTCAGCTGTAGACAAGGCAATCGAAATCTGTTTCTTGCTGAACCAAGATACTAATCTGGAACCCATAAAGAACGCACCACCACTTGTGCTCTTCCTGTCATCCACGCTTCCGGCCCAATCTGCATCTGTATAAGCATGAAGTGTGAGATCTGTATCTCTAGGATACCATAAGCCATAATTTTGAGTCCCTTGAAGATATTTGAAAATTCTCTTCACTGCCTGAAGATGAGTCTCCTTTGGATTTGCCTGAAATCTTCCAACTATTCCCACTGCATGCATGATGTCCAGTCGGGTACCTGTCAAATAAAGTAGACTTCCAATCATAGATCTGTAGGTTGGTTGGTGCACTGCTGCTGATTCATCATTTTCACTGAGGCTACATCCTGTGACCATGGGTGTACATACTAGTTTTGCATCTTCCATGCCATATTTCTTCAAAATCTGCTTGAGATACTTGGTTTGAGACAAAACAATCCCTCCTTCTTTTTGTTGGATTTGCAAACCAAGAAAATATGTCAGTTCTCCCAGCAAGGACATTTTGAATTCTTCCTGCATTACCAAGGCAAAGCTTTGACTCATGGCTTCTTCATTGCTGCCAAAGATAATGTCATCTACATACACAACAAGTATTAGCAATTTGTCGTTTTCAACTTTTATATAAAGATTGCTATCTGCTGATCCTTTTGAAAAACCTTGTTGATGAAGATATTTGTCAAAACGATAGTACCAAGCCCTTGGAGCTTGTTTGAGACCATAGAGAGCCTTTTTCAATCTGCATACAAGATTTGGATCATTTCCAAGAATGAAACCATCTGGCTGTTCAATGTATACTTCTTCTTCCAAGTCTCCATTCAGAAAGGCTGATTTCACGTCCATTTGAAATACTTTGAAGTTTTGAAAGCTTGAGAGAGAAAGGAACATTCGGATGGCCTCAAGTCTTGCAACAGGAGCAAAAGTTTCTTCAAAATATATTCCTTCTTGCTGCGCATACCCTTTACAAACAAGTTTGGCCTTGTTTCTAATTACTTCTCCATTTTCATTCAATTTATTTTTGAAGACCCATTTTGTCCCTATAACATTCTTATCCTTTGGTCTAGGAACTAACTCCCAAGTGTTGTTCTTTTCGATCTGCTCAAGTTCTTCATCCATTGCTTTAACCCAACATTCATCTTTGCATGCCTCTTTCACATTTTGTGGTTCAGTGGAAGAGAGTAATGCCAAATAGCTTGAAGCTTCTGCAATTGTTCTTCTTGTTTGAACACCTGCTTCTTTCTGCCCCAAAATCTGAGATTCTGGATGATTCTTCTGAACATATCTGGATGGAGTCTTCTCTTCTATCCTTATCTACTCCTCTGGTTCTTCTTGAGGTTCTTCTTCTTCAACATTCTGTCTTTGAGGGTAGTCTTCATCTTCTTCGATATCTTCATGATTTACTTGCCTAGGAATGTATCCCTTCTCATCAACCACTACATCAATGCTGTCAACAATTCTTCGAAGTCTTTTATTGTAGCACTTGTATGCTTTGTTGTGTGGAGAATAACCAAGAAGAATGCCTTCATCTGCTCTAGGTTCAAGTTTGCCAAGTTGCTCATCAGTATTCTTAATATAGCATTTTCTCCCAAAGAGTTTGAAGTGCTTTACCGAAGGAGTCTCACCATACCAGAGCTCATGAGGGGTTTGAGTGTTGTTCACCCGGACATTTGTTTTGTTGAGAATAACAACTGCAGCATGTGCTGCTTCACCCCAGAAAGTTGCGGGAGTTCCAGACTCATCAAGCATAGCACGAGCAATTTGTTGGACTATTCTGTTCATTCTTTCCACCACTCCATTTTGCTGAGGAGTTCTAGCTGTAGAGAATTCTATTCTTATCCCATGTTCTTCACAGAAATCGAAAAATTCATTTGAGGTAAACTCCCCACCTCTGTCGGATCTGAGGCACTTAATTTTGTATCCTGATTTATTTTCAACCAAGGCTTTAAAGGATTTGAATTTTTCGAATGCTTCATCTTTGTGCTTCATAAGTCCTAACCAGACAAACCTGGAGAAATCGTCAATGAATAATATCAAGTATTCTTCTCCTTGAGGTGTCCTTTTCCTGAATGGACCACATGTATCTATATGTACTAGCTCAAGAGGCATGCTAGCTGATCCTTCCTTCTCCAGAAAGTTAGTTCTGGTTTGCTTTCCAAACTGACATGATTTGCATATGGTGTTGTCTGGAATTTTGATATCTAGAAGACCACGAACTGCCTGATATTTGCATGCTTTCCTTATTTGTGAAAAGCTTAGATGCCCCAACCTCCGGTGCCATAACCAGTGCTCATCATCCTTACTTAGATAGCATTGTTGTTGTCCTTCTTCAAATATGTATAGATTATTTGGAGTTCTTTCACCTCTGATCACTGTTTTACCTGTATCAAGATCACAAATAAGACATCCATTTGATCTAAATATCACCTCGGTTCCTTGATCACACATCTGGCTGACACTCAGAAGATTATGCTTCAATCCATCAACATAGAAAACATTTCCAGCTTTGACCTTTTCTTTTAACTGAGCAGTGCCTTTTCCTTTTATAGCTGCAGGAGTATCATTTCGAAAAGAAACTTTCTTTCCCTTTTCTAAAGAAAAATATGATTCAAGTTTTTCTTTATCACCTGTCATATGCTTCGAACATCCACTGTCAATGTACCATAGATTTTCCTGTCCCTCTACATAAAATGCTATCTCACATCTTTCTGTTTGTGGTTCCTTTATTCTCCGTGTTTTGGTGCTTGAGGCTTGTTCCTTTGTCTGCTGAAACCTGCTCCTGCATTCAAAATCTTCATGACCAAAGTTATTGCAAATAGAACATTCAACTTCATTTTCAAGAGCCGAAAAGTTGTTATAGGTCCTTTTTGTAATCCCAGTCATACTTCTTTGTTTATGAGCTTCTCTAGTCATGATTGTTTTATATGCAACACATTGAGCTGCTTTGTGACCAAAGTTATGGCAAGAGAAGCATTGTCCATTGAAGAAACTTCTGCGGTTATCAAATCTACCAGCCAAGTGATTGTAATTTCTAGTGTCATCCATTCTTGAAGAAAATTGAGAAGATTTTACCTATGGCTGGTTGTAGCTTTTTTTCACCCTTAAGAAGGATTGCCCCTGGTTTACCTGATAGTCTTTGTTTGTTCTTGATGTAATTCGTCCCTGCTTTACCTGGTGATCTTCATTGTATTTTTGCTCATTTCTTCTTGCTGCATCAAGATAACTCTTTGAGGTGGATTCTTGAGAAGTTTCTCCATTATACCCCAAACCTATCTTGTTTAGTGGAGAACGCTGCACATTGATGATCTCATCCAGAGTTTCAGATCCTTTGACAAACTTAAGATTAATAGCCTTTGTTTTCTCAATCTCTTTTCTAAGGCCAACAATTTCACCTTCTAACTTTTCAAGATATTTTTCCTTTTCATCAATTTGAGATTGTAGAGCATCAATGATCATATTATTTTCTTCTATACATGTCTTGAGTCTAGAAATTTCATTATAAAGGTTATCCACATCTATAGCATCCATGTAGTCATCATCTTCAAAGGCCATTAAAAGTTTATAGTCATTACCTCGTTCATCTTCATCACTATTTGATAGACCATCACTATCTTCATGAGTGTAGTAGCTCTTCTTATTTGTGTTTTGTTTCTTGTTCCATCTAATAGGTTCCTTTCCCTTGTCAATCTTATCCTTATGAGGACATTTGGCAGCATAGTGGCCTACTCTTCCAAAAGCAAAGCATTTGAAGGGCAACTTACCTCTGAACCGTCCAGCACCCCGTTGAAGATTTCTGACAAAATTTGATTCTTCTTCTTCTTCTGACCCATATCCTGATTCATAGTACTCTCCTTTGCCTGAAGCCTTGAAGGCAACTTCTCTCCTGTCAGATGGACCTCCTTTCCTCATTTCATAAGCAGTTAGAATTTCGTGTAGCTGAGACATAGTAAGAGTTCGTAGATTTTCCTTTTCTTCTATTGCAGACACTTTAGATTCAAACTTGGGGGACAATGATCTTAGAACTTTTTCAACCACAATAGCCTCTTTTATTTCTTCACCCAAGTTTTTCATGCAATTAACAATCTCATCTACCCGAAGGAAATAGTTAGCCACACTTTCATCATTATACATTCTGAGATTCTCATACTGAATCCTGAGGGTTTGAAGTTTAGCACGCTTTACCTGTTCATCTCCTTCGTAGCTCAAGACAATATTGTCCCATATTTCTTTTGCAGATTTATATTGCATAACCTTCACGAATTCTGTTTGAGATAAGCATCCTAGCAGAGTATTGACTGCTTTAGCATTTGTTTCATATTTCTTCTTTTCGGCCGAATCTGTGGGAGTAGCTGAAGGAAAAGTGTAGCCTGTATCTATGATATCCCAAACTTCTGTACCAAGAGATTGAATATAGGCAGTAACTCTTACCTTCCAATAATTGAAGTTTGTCCCATCAAAAATTGGTGGCCTGATTGATGCTTCCCTCTAGTAGTTGCTCATGATGAGTGATCTTACTTCAAGCGATCAAGCTTCTCTGAAGGACCTACTTTGATACCAATTGTTGGAAATAATACTGAGAGGGGGGGGTGAATCAGTATTATCAAGTTATTTTAATAAATATTCCTTATTTATACTTTGAATTATTTTTGCATGTCAGTACCATAAAATAATGAGCATGAACAAGAAAAACAGATAGTCACACCAAAGAACACCAGATATAAGGTGGAAACCCAATGTGGGTGAAAACCACCTGCTGCAATATGTCTCTATCTTCTTTAGAAACTCCTTTTACAATGGTTTTGTACTGGTGCAGTCCTTTACCAATACACAGGCTGCAACCTGCAGAGAGCTACAACTCTCTCTCATTTTCCAGTCTCTCCTGGAAGGGAGCTACAACCCCCTACTTCTTTTATTTCAAGGACCACTTTTCATAAATTTTCAAACTGGATCCATAAACATCAAGAGATCATCAAGTACAAGTAAATCACTGAGTCAACTGTAGTAACCAGATCAACAGTAACAAGTAAACTAAACCCAGAACACCTTATCAACAGAAAAATTCAGTCAACAAAAGGTCTTAAGACAGATATGCAGTTTTTCTTTACCTGGCCTGCGTGGCTCTGCACCTCACCTTCTGCTCCCCTGCGTATACCCGCAGAGAGCCTTTTGCTTCACCGCGTACCCACGCACTGTTTCTTCAATCACGCCGCGTATTGTTACTGTAGGCAAGCACCCACAGATGCTATCGCGCCGTGTACTGCTACTGCAGCCATGCACCCACAGATGCTATAGCGCTGCGTACCTACGCACTGAGGCTTCTGAAGCGCTGCGTACTTTCACTGTGCCTACGCACCTGATCCTCTGTCGCACTGCGTACCCACGCACTACGCCTTCTTCTACTCTGCGTACCCACGCACTGCTCCTTCCTTTGCTCTGCGTACCCACGCACTTGCACCGTTAATCACCTGCGTACCTTTGATTAGGGCCGAATTGGCAGTCCACCAGTGTGCCACAGATAGTCAGATGCCCAGATCTGATCATGCGCCCGAGAGATCACACTTCATAGATTCACTTTCAACTTCTCTTTTAGATAGATCAAGCTTTTAAACTGATAACCCAATATTTCAGATCTTAAGATATTCAATTTGCAAAAGATGCCTTAGCCAAGTGATCTCCTTCCCTATTTATAGTCAAGCCCTTATTCACACCATGGGAAAAAACCATCAATAACCAATACAAGGGATCCAAACCAGGGAAAAATTAGATCCTATACCACGGGCCAAAACCATAGAATCAAGAATGGCGGGCTAAATACCACGGGCCAAACATAAGAAACCCCACGTGAGCGCGCTTCTCTGCCTTGAAGTGAGTGAACTGGGGGTACGCACCTCATGAATGGGTAACCTGCATGTATGAATGCACCTCCTGGCCGGCATACCTGCGGGTACGCACCTTTTGAACCATTCACCTGCGTACCTCTTGATTTCCAACATTTTGAGAGCCTGGCTACTTGAGGGTGTTGCCATCAAGTACAACATCTGTAACATAGAGCCATACCAGAATCATAATGCCAACAGGCATTCCCATGCTCAGCTTTATAAATTCATTTTCATGTACATAGGATAGACAACCGTCTGTATGGCAGACTGATGATTCTGATAGAGCCATCATCCTTTGATTTGGATGATCATCTGTGCAGCAATGATGTACATTCGATGTCTTTATTTTCCTGAATATATCGCAGCCCAGATGGATGAAACTAGATCCGGGTTCTTCAAACTCATTCAATCTTCGCCCGAAGTACAAGTCGATCCATGTGAAAAGATGTTCTGGAGTCGAACATGGAAAGACATTGCCTGATTACCAGCCAATGATGTAAGCTGTTAACAGGCGTGAGAAGAATCACCGATAATAATGATGACCCTCAAGGTACGACAATACAATTTATGTGGTGTGAAAATGGGATTGGCGTCGAACACCACGCAAAATCTTTCGCTCAAAGGCCATTGATGTAAACCTGTTGCCGGAAGTGAGAAACTTGCCATTGAGGCATGCAAGCTTCAAAGTACTGAAAGCGTTGTTCCTAGATCTACTTCTTGGATAATGAGTTGATGTCGACAAGAAGTGACCCATCATAGGAGGGCATTAATGAATCCCACATCTATGACATGGAATGGAGTAAATGATTTTTTGGAGGTGAAAACGATCTGATGATACAAGGTTCAGGGTGGCGGTCATGAAAGAATGAAGTGTGAAGGTATTGCAGTGGATGAGACACAAGCTTGGTTGGTGAATTCTCTGAGCGAATTCTCTTGAACATATCAGCGACACTTAAGTGGATTGGTATCTTTAACCCCAAAAATGGATGGTACGGTGGACCAATGGTAATATGACCGGTGAATGGAATAACCCAACCAGACTCAATCATGGTGATGGAGTGAAAGTGTCATGTTCAAGAGCGACTTGCTACCAATAAAGTTTCTTCAAGTTTTCTTCCCAATTTTTCCCTAGTCATTGTTGACCAGTACCTCTTTATTTTTGTCAAGCTTGAGGAGGATAACATATACTTGTTCTATAATTTTCCCTTCAGGCAAACCCGTCGCTATGTTTTAACAAGTCTAGCGACAGTGAGACTCGTTCTTGTCTGTATGGACAAGTTTGTCACTACTAGTTTTAATGAGTTTAACGAAAAAAATAACTCGGTCCTTTTTCAATTTTAGAGAGTCTGAAAAGGGACGGAAAGGAAACTCTAGTAATCCTTTTTCGTCATGTAATCCCTTAGGTCTGAAAAGGTATAAAACAATACGAAAGGGATGAATTTTCGATAGTTTTAACGAGCCGAACAAGACAAGCACTCGATCTTTTTGTGTAATGATCCCTTAGATCCAAAAAGATTAAAATTTAGAGGAGGGATAATACTCCCGATCGTTTTAACGAGCTGGAGAGGCCAATTTCTTGGAAATTTTTTCATATTTTATGAGTCAGATGAAAAAACTTAAAGGAGACTCGTTTTTTGAGGAACGAGTGATATTTTCGGGTAGCAGCTGGTTCCAGGTGAGGTTTGGAACTTTCTAAGCATGGCAGGGTTAAGAGGATGGCTAACAAAATCAGTCGTTGCAGTTGTTCCTCAAAAGGGTAAAAAATCAAATGGAGGCGTATGATCGGCTAAAAACAGAGTGGAGGTGATGGTAAGAACACGACCAAGGCTCAAAAGCTGATAATAATGAGTTTGCAATGGTTATTTACCAGAGGTGGGTTCATTTTTTAATGAGCTTAAACTTTGGTGGAACATATGCTCATTTCTAGGTTTAATTTTTAGCGAGCTTGAACTTGGCATAAAACTGCTCATGCCAATCGTATAGTAAGGATGTCTCGTCGATAGGTTCAATTTTTAGGGAGCTTGCACCATTCAAAACTTTTCTTTGCTGCCTTTCGCATGCAAGATAGGAACGACCAACTACTATCCTAGGGGTTAATTAACTACTAAGGTTAGGTAGGAAAATTCTTCCTTTACTTTGTTGGCATCATTTGGCCCCTACAAAGGTGAACAGTTGATCTGACCAATCACCTAACTTAAGCAGTTGAAGTCAGAAAAACTATGGAGTTAGCATTACGTTGGTCGCTTTTCACTTGCGTACAAAAGGTTTGCATGCCCCCAGGTATAGCGAAGTAGAGTTTCCAGGTTACCATATGAAAGTTCTCACATTTGCAAGATTGCTCCATCTGCATCGTAGACAAAACACTTCCTTGGCGATGTCTATCGAAATAGACAAAGGTGAATGGCACAGTCACCTCCAGTCACATAACTATGACGAGGGAATATTATGCCAGTCTAATCCCATTTTCCTAAACAGATGGGTGTGTCAAACTAGTCATATATCCTTTGCGGAAACCTACCCTATACCCAAAGTTTTCCTGCCGAGGCAGACCAGGGTGCATGCCCCCTGGGTTTCAGTCATAATCACCGAATTACTCGCACTCATCAGGTGGATGGACTGGAGATTGATGAGACATTCCTTGCGTGAAAAGACCAGTTAGGGATGGCATTTGACTATTAGCTATGTGTGAGCCAGGGAATGAAAGCTGGTCTACGAGCTGGACCATTCTGCCTTCATGTGGAAAACACATTACTCAAAAGAGTGAGGAGACAATGGCTCCCATGCTATAAATGTAGTCGCATCCAAGGAGTAGATTGTAATCTAAAGGTCCTTGGACTACCATTACGTTCAGATAAAAAATTTTCCCTCTCAAAGTTATAGGCAAATTTGGAAGGATCCCTAACGGTCAATTGGTTCCTTTGTCGAAGCCTGTCAGATTTCACATCTCAAGCAGAAGCGATGGCGAACCAATCGCTTTCCAAGCAGTTGAGGAAAGGATACTCACAGAAGCCCCTTCATCTATGATAGTACTAACCATGACCATTCTGTAAGCTTGTACAAGATCCAGAATGGTACGTTAGACAGTAGACGGGGTCTGCCTAGTAGATTCCAGTCTAAGGAAATGACTAGGTTGCTTGGAGGTGGGACCGAATAAACGGCCGGATACAACTCTGACGAACTTCCTTCCTGCGGTAAAGGAATGGGTAGATTGCCCCCATGTTCATCAGAGTCTGTGTTTACGAAAAGAATTTGAACGGTGTCGTTCTCATTCTCTTCGGTGACTGTATCATCTGAAGATGGACCTTCTGAAGACAAGACTGGGTCGACTGCCATCTCGACCTGTTGACTTTGGTCCGGTGTGGAATCAGAGGGTTTATCTTCAATGATAGATGCTTCAACTGGCCACAAAGGTGTGTCAATCAGATTTTCAACTAGTGATGGACTCGGCAAGGGTTTCTTGTATCCAGGAGGAAGCTGTAGCGATGAAGTAGGATGGTTATCCAAGACTCTTTTAGCTTTGTCTAGGAACGGACATCGGTGGATGGCATGATCACCTTCACACAGTCTACAAGGAAATTTATATTTTCCTTTCTGTCCAGAGACTTCATTTTCACTAGTTGACAGTGTACTTTCAACATGATCATTAGAGGTTGAGAACACCGGATTGCGGAAGTGGGGAGACCAGTCCCTTGAGATCCGTGGGATGCAAGGACAATCTCGATGATAGTAGTCCCCTTTGCAAATGACACATGGAGATTTAGGTTTGGACGATGTAGTGTGCAGATTTTCGCTAGACGATGCATGGTTGCCCCTTTTTGCCTTTGGCTCCTTCTTCTTCTTCTCCTTCCCTTTCTTCTTCTTCCTAGTTACTTGGTTTTTAGTTTTACCAGCTTCACCAAGCGAAGAGGAAGAAGGAAAGGGAGAAACAAATGAAGTAGAAGGTTGGGGGGTAACTCTAGTATCATCTAGTTGTTGATTTGATTGCTTAGGAATCACAATGCTTTGAACAACAGAGGTCAAGAAGAGCCATACTGGCAGGCCAATTGTCAGTCCTGGAAGGGACAATGTGACCATATGAGGTGCACCAACATCCTCCCAAGAGGAGAAAGGACTAGGATTTCCCCCAAGGGGAAATCCTTGGTTGGTGGACTCCATTTTCTCAACCTAAGACCAATGAGGGACCAGTGACGTTATTCCGATTAAAATAAATTTTATGACGCTTTGACACAACTTTCTTTTTCAATTTTTAAGAGTCGAGAAAAAGCTAAATATGACTCTAGTCGCCTTCAATTTTTAATGAGCCTAAAGTGACAAGTGCTCAGATGGACCTTTTCCTTTAAGGAGTCTGAAAAGGAATGAAAGAGACTATTCTGGAAATCTAGACAGAGGGATTACCAAACCAATTGCAAAACTGCAGAATGCTTTTTACGATACGGCAGTCAATCTTCCTAAATGTTGTGTTCAGTGCATTGTGATTGATAGGGCGGTAGACACAGCTCCCTAAGGACAAAGGATATAGCCTATTGTGGTCTCCCAATATATACTCGATGGTATGTGGGAACACAAGTCCGTACTGGCACTTGTCATCTCAAAGAGGAGGAATCACCCAACCTACGATGAAGGCGATAATTACCAGGCTTTACGACGCCAGAATACATCTCTAGCCTAGACTTCTAAATGTTGTGCGTTAGGTTCCAAAGCGTTTTTATGTTCATTGAATTTATTTTACAGTTGATCTTTCTTAAGAAGTTTTCCTTTAAGGTTCACCGCGTGATGTAGATATATAATTCCTAAAATGCAATCTAAGATGATAAATAGTCGTTTATTCTTCTTTTTGCAATGAAAATCCTAGCTACTAAGGAAAGAGAAGCGAGATTATTTCAATATTTAGCAGAGAGCACACACTAGATGCACTGTCCTAAATCAAAATCAACAAGCAGTCTAAATGCAAATGCACATGCATGTATTTGTTTTCCGCTTTCTTAATGTGTGAATGACAAAAAGAATGTTAAGTACAAATCTAAATTATCTTTTCAAAGTGACAGTACTAACAATTTTCTCTTCAAAAGACGAAAGGAAGACTATGACGACACTTTGCGATTTTGAATTGAAAACTGCTTTCGACACTTGAAATACTATTAATTCAAATCAAATACAAGAGTAACAGTGTAATCGACTATCAAGAGGAGTAGGATTATTTTCTTTGACTGAAAATGACACTTGCAACACTTCCAAATCAAAAGATGACAGTTCGACCAAGCTACTTCTTTGTAAAGGAGAACTACAAATGGTGAAAAATACATAAAAACATTCACAATTCTTTGTACAATGGAGGTTGAATAATGCAAAGGAAGGGAGTTTCCACAGTGCTATACTGATCACAGATAGCAAAACTCCTTAATAAAGCTAAAGAGAGTGAAGAAAAACCAAAATCTGGAGGCAGAAACAGTCTTATCTGATTATCGCACCTGTAACACAGGGAAACAGGGATGCATCTCACCTACTGCACATGGGAGGTACGATGCATCCAGATTGCCAAGAGGAGAAGTTGCGATGGTCGAGGGATGAGACTTCAACTTGGTTTTTGGTCACAGTTTGCAGCTTAGCTTAGGGATTTAGGCTGAGCTAATGATAGTCAGTAAATACAAATCATATGGGCTGATCTAATGAGGTTACTTGAGCCACCACCAAGGCAATTAGGATGTTTGCAAATCAATTGTTTAGTTTATAAACAAAACCTAGAGATGGATTGAAGCAGCATTGATCTACTTTGCACTTGCATAGCAAATGTAGTTCAAAGGCTAGCTGGCTTAACTTCAGGCTCCGTCTGTAGTTTATAAAACAAACAAATATAAACAAGAAAACAAGATATCCGCTCCACAGGGGAGTCGCCATTTTGTTATCGGGAAATCTAGTGTCCATTTAGAGCTGCTAGTCCCACTAAGATGGGTAGCTATCTTAGAAACAAACAAACTAAAGTTACTTTCATTTTCCTTTATGAGAAGTAGATGGGAGAGAAGCAGAGAGTACCAACCTCAGTCTTTCGCTTGGCTCCTTGCTTGTTTCCTCTCCCCTCTGACAGATCTTTGCCGCTCCTTCCTTGCTTACCCTGCTTCAAAGAGCACCTGTAAAGTCAAAGCAGCATAATACCATCAAAGCACAGAGATCTACGATCATAAACAATATAGGACCAGATATATATTGACCACACAAATGCATATATCAACTCAAACATACAAGAATGTGGAGGAAAAATCGAATAGCTTTATTGATAGAAAGAGTAGAAGAGAGGATTACAACCCATTGATCTAACCCAATGTCATCCTCCCAGCATGAAAGCCCTTCTTCACCTCATGAAAAGCTTAGATCACCCAACACTATGATGTTCCACCAAGAAACCAATAGCACTTCCTTACAAAATACAAGATTCCAACCTTTGGATCTCTGGGATGAGGGATCCATATATAGATGTTTGCAAGGGGGTGAGTCAGCTTCTGGGATTTTGATTAGTGTCCTCTCTCTAGTAGTTCTTGGTTCCACTTGGAGATTCATGATCTCTTACTCATCCTTGGGTGAATTCAGAGAGGCAAGTGTCATAGGAGAAGTTTCTGGAAGATTCCATGATCATCCACCTTGCAAACTGTCTCTGCCATTTGTCTACTCTCGCCCATCGCACCCTACAGAAGGGATTTTCAGTATGCATCACACTTTTTGCATGTGGCAGGTGAGATGCATTGCACCCTTAGCACTGAGCAGTTTGTATGGTCCAGTTTTGACCAGTTTTCCATGGAGAACTTCTGGGAGATGATGTAATCAGCTGACCTTGTTCCTTTAGGGTGTGAAACAACACTTTTAGGGACTCAGAAGCCCTTGGTTTATGGATATATATGATTGGGGTTGCAGTGCCCAAATATGTCTATAACAAGGGAAAATCACAAGCCACATGCCTTTAAAAACCAGACAACGCGCTTTTGGTATAGACAAACCATAATACCGAGTGTAGCCAACTAAAGCCTCTCTAGCTAAGGTGTACTTGGAGAAAATAATTTTGAGTGATATTCATGTTACATGTTTTTTGTCTAAACACCTGAGGCTATTGTCATTTGGTCCTAGTGCATTTTCATCACAAAATGATTTCATTGGGTAAAGAGGTTTAGAGAAATGTGTATACAATCGTAATCAATTCATTTGACAATAGGGAACATACTTTAATTCACCACTCTTAGTATTAGGAACACGATTCGACAGTGATAGGCAAAGGTGAGAGGCAAAGTGATGGTTATCATGCATCCAACATATGAAACCAAAGCGAGAGAACCACACTTCAATTAAAATACTTCCCCTCTACCAATCAAAGAATGCACTACAACCACCTTAAGTCCAAGGTTATTTAGCATCACCATTTGGACTAGAAAGCTTCCATGATGCTTATGTGCTACTAGGTATCATTGGAGAGACACCAAAAAAGAAATGATACTCAATACTCTACCTTCACAAGCCACTCAAAAACATTATTAGGTCAAATTTCAAAACAATAATACATATGAAATCAAATTATTATCTTATGTTTTGTGCTTGATTTTTTATCTGACATGCCATGTGAGAAATATCTATGCCATTTTCTCTTTTGATGCATGTGAGTTGTGGACTACTAAATAGTGGAATTCATTTTTTGATGTATTGAGGTTGAATTGGTTTATGGGATCACATATTATGAATGTTGATATACACATATGCAACGTAATACATTCATAAGAAGTTTTCTAATAAATTGTATACAGGTGTTGTAAAGGAGCTTCTGAACCACAACTGTGATCTGAGCAAAACATTGGATTTATCAAATGTAACACCTCTTATTTCTACTACAACTAAGGTTCATGTTGAGGTGGTTAATGAGCTTCTTGCTAGAGATAGTCAATTGATAGGTGATGAGCACTAGTATTGCAGTAAGAATGTTGCAACTCCTGGGGCTACGAACTTTACTTTATCAACACGGGGTTCGTACAAACTTGGAGGTGACAATGTTGTATACACAAGAAGATGCGATGGGTCCACTCTTTTTCATTGCTAAGTTGGCGATAGACCACTATGGTTAAATGGGAATTTTCACTAACTGAAATCTTGTCTACTGTAGTAAGGAAAGACTGAAATCAAATTCTTAAATGCACCATTCATCTAATTAACTGCTAAGAGGCTTTGCATAAAAATAATGCTAATTTATCATGTGTGTAATCCTATTGCCCTAGGGATGTAATCTGAAATAACCAAACATTTTACTGCTGTACATGTAAATGAACACACTAACTCTTTTTTTCCTTTTTGTCTTTTTTGCGAGAAAATGTGAATGCTAAATCCTCTTGGTGATGTGGCAGGTCGGTTAGAGATGGTGGTGGAAGATCAAATGGCTTAGGAGGAAAGCAAGGGTCTTCTCCTATCTTCCTAATTGCTTTTTCCATAATTCAGCCTCAAAATAGGCCACTACAGGTCATCCTAAAAGATGTCCTAATGCCTTCTAGAGGATGTCCTAATCCTCCTAAAGGATCCCCTGTATTCCTACTGGATTCGGCCGAGAGAAATATGATTATTTGGAAGGTCATGAAGGGATTAGGGAAGGTGAATGGTGGGATAAATAAGGCGAGAGAGTGACTAGGACTTCTTCAGAGCTAAAAACAGAGTTTGTAAGATGGCTAGATTTGCTCAACAACCCTGGAATGTTGTTCTTATGGAATGATGAATTGGTTGAGGAGCTTAGTGGCTTTTGATGATCATGGATGGATGAAGTTAGGCTGGGGTTGCTAGTAATGAGATATCCATGCACTATTGAAACTCCTGCACTACGTCAATCACTAGCATTTATTCATGAATCATGTCAAATGAGAAATATTTTCAATCAACTAAGAAAATAGAATTTCATTATCTAGTTGCCTATTTCATGCATGGAAAAAATTGTAGAATAATGTGAAACCCTTATGAGATCTAATGCAAGGCTGATGATATCAGAAATGAAAATTAAAGTCTATTCTTGAAAACTGAAAAGATGCTAGCCTAAGTAGCAGAAAACCCTAAATTCCATAAGAAATCAAAAGTCGATGTTTTTGGGGTTGCATAGGGGTTGTTTCCTCAAACCATGTTCCTTGAAGGGAGGAGTGAGGCCAAAGATACCTACTATTAGCTTTTTGTTATTCCTTTGTCTTCCTAATATACTGCTAAATCAATGCAAAAATGGAAGCAAACTAATAAAATCCACAACTACTTGCAATGAAATAATGCTAAAACCAATTCAACGATCAATCTATGAAATCAACTAAACATACAAATACAAGAAGAGGAGTCTTTCCTACTAGGATTGGGCCCTAACCCAAAAGCTTTAGCCCTCTGAGTCATCTTAGTGCTGGATCAAGGACATGCTCATTCTCATTATCATATTAGAACATTACATAAGAATGTCTTCCACAAGTCTTGAACTCGAAAACTGCTTAGTGCTCTTACATAAAAAATCTGAATCTTAATGAGGCTCTAGGCCTCTTTATTTATAAAACTGAAGTCTCCAAGGACTTCCTTAAATATAGGGAGGCTCAGCTCCAAAACTCAAGATGAACTAGCTCTTTAATTGTTAGTGGCTCGACTGTCTTTTGATATTCATGGCTCGACTGCTTGCAACCTCAAGCTAGTGTTATTTGATGGAGGAATATTCAAATGAGTGACGATTAAATGAGGAGGATCTATCTCCTACAATATCTACTCCTTGTCTCATTCAACTTTTTGCCCTTAATTAGCCAAAATTTCCATGATTTTCTCTAAAAAACTGCAATCAATGCACATTATTCCACTAGGCATAACATCTCACTTTTACTCATCTGATTAAGAAAAATATAATCAAAATATGTAAGGAATCAAGAGAAGAGTTGCTTTAAATAAGATTGGAGGTGTATCAAGGTCCATATAGCTACCCAATGATTAGGCTCATCATCACCCCACTATTGAAATTATTTCTCATCGTTTGAGCAACTCAATCTATATCCATGTCTTTCATTGCTCTAGTGGCCTCCCTGACATCCCATGCTTTTGTTGTAGTTTCTTCTTCCTATGAATAAAATCTTGACTTCCTTTGTATATCTTCCCACTGCTTTCTTTCTTCCACTTCCTTCCTTCCTTCCAACATTCCTAAGAGTAGTAGTGGATTGAGTCTCAAGCCAATCCAATTGACTTTGAGTCTTTGTAGAGCTTGCTTGTACATTGGTGTTCTGTTTAGTGCCCCTCTCATTCTCTGAGGAAAATGAAATTGACTAATTTTCAGATTATAGGTCAAGGGTTTGCAACATTTCACTCTTGAAGTATTCCAACATATTTCCAATTTCACCTTTTATGGATGTGTTGGAAGAGGATGTGTTGTCCATTGGTTAACTACCCCTATCCTTTTTCCTTGCTACCATAGAATGGTTACTAAAGACAGTATTGATATATTCATAGGGTAGCTGGTAGACGTCCTCTCCTGCAAGTAGGTTTAAAGTATCCAGAATATCTTCCCTTACCCCTCAGAGCAGGACTAGCTCCAGTGACTCAGGATCAAGTGTTCACATAGCCCTTTCATAGCTACGTTGGAATATTTCTCCATAATCCTCTATGGATTCATCATGCCCTAAGGTCATCCTAAAAATTTCATGTTTAGTGTCTTTGGACTTGTAGTAGTCTTGGTACTTGTTGATGAAGACTTGCTGCATTTGAGCCCAGGTTGTGATGCTACCCCTAGGTAAACCCATGAACCATCACAGAGCTACATCCTTGAGAGTATATGGGAATAATTTCAACTTCTTCTCATCAGTGGTGCAATCATAAGTTCTGCATATGACAACGAACTCAAAATAAGAAAGTATCTGGATCCTCTGAGGTCAGGCCATGGAAATGAGGAAGAGCAGAGGAGCTTGTGTCTTTCATATTGGTATCCCCATTAGTTTCTTTGATGGGAAAGGCACACTCAACTCTTTCTCTATCTCCTCTGTCATTTCTATTTTTAGCTATTAGGTCAGTTGGAATGGGTTCTCCTTCTTCTTCTCCCCTTGTGGGCTCTTCAAAAATCTCTGGTAGTTTGCCTAAGGGGTCCTGCAATTCACAACCATCGAAGAACAGGGAAGGTTGGCTATTTGAAGTGGTGGGGGTATTTGGTAGACATTTTCCTAAGTTATCCATATTCGTACAAGGCATGAAAGAAGTGTTTTTGTTTTGTTTTGTGGTTTTTTTCAAGCTTTGAGACTGTTAGCACTCCAAAAATTCTTTTGAGTTGATAGAGAAATAAATGATAGAGGTAACCACAAACCTACTTTGGAGATTAGGATCTAGCCTTCCTAATGCTCAAAGAGGGCTCTCTCTTTATGATTTAACTTTATTTAGTTAATTGATTTTAGGATAGTTATATTTGTACTTGGGTTTTGATTTGGATTTGGTGGTGGGATCACTTACTTAGATGGATAGAGGGATGTCCTTTACCATTTGGCTATGGGGTCAAATATCAAGCAAACAAGACTAGATCAAGTTCTAAAAATAGTGTCTATAGGGAAAGTCAGCTGAGTTACTTTAGATCTCAAGGCTAGATGGTGAAGTGGATTTCAATTGGATCCAAGGAGAAATTAAGGGTTCCTTAGACTGGATTTTGAATGAACTAAAAGAGGTCAACCGGGATGGGTGAGCAATTAAGGATTCTCATATCCGGATTTCAGAAGAAAACTTAAAAATTATTAACTGTTTAAAACAGAGTGTACTTAAACAAATTCTGAAATAAATTTCCAGTTAATTCATTCACTTTAGATAACATTTAAGTTTGTGAAATACATAAGAAAATAACAAATTTGACAAAGAAAATACTTCACTATAATAGCTCAACACATGAATCCTGTAATGCAATATCTTTATTACTCAATCCAGTCTACTGAACTGAAAAAATTGGTACAATAACCCTCAGGTTTATGATCAATACAACTCTACAAATGTGTAGCAATCCACACCCAATACTTCAAATTATGAAGTATTTATACAAAAATAGTTTACAAAATATCCCAAACTGTCTTGGGAATTAATTTAGTTGAAAGAAATATCTTCATGTAAGAAGATAGAGACAGATGTTCAACTGTTGTATGCTATCCCTGTTTATTAGGTTGTGCTATCTTTATGCTCTGATATTTTGCCTTTTATTCTCTACCTTGCTGTTGGTCTTCACGCTGGATGTTCTTTTCACTCTGACCTTTCAACTCATACACTTTCACCTGATACTCTTTCATCTGGCTGGCCTGTTGATTTTTCTTTTACTGAGTTGTTTTACTCTTACTGTACATTTTAACATTTTGACTGTGTATTTCTACAGTAAGTCATTCAATTTCTCCCATGTTTCTGCATCTGGAAATTGGATATTTACCATCTTCCTATAAATTTCATCTGCCTCAGTGTATTTGGAAAAAGTAGGTTTACTTACAAAAAGGTGTTTTAGCTCATGTTGGAGGTAAAACAAGTTTTCAAAGGTCTGATATAGGACCTTGCCAGTAGGCATCCCCTTCATAGAGGAAGTTTTCACCTAATCTCTTGCCACTTATCTTATCCTTCTGCTAGTCTTCCTATGGCATTAGTTTGTCATTTATTACGAAGGGATTTGGTAGACCTTTCTGCCTCAAAACATCAAACTTAACCATGAATCTATCTATAGCAAGATGCATGGTTTGGCACTCATCTTCCAGGTTCATCATCAAATTCCTCTTGGTGAGGACCCTTTTTACTTCCAGTATTGTACCTGTTCTATCAGGTATCTCCAATTCCTACAATTCATATTTTTTTTTGTAGTTAAGGAAGTGAATGATCCTAGTGGCTTTTTCTAGGATGTCTCCCAGTTCTGTTTTCACTCTCTGTATGGCTTCTGTAGCCTCTTTCACTAAGTCAATTTGTTCAAAAATTACTTGAATGGATGGCCAAATATCATTGACAGAGTCAATGATATTGGCCCATAATTGTTCCTTGGCTTGGCCAAGTGGTTCGCTCAAAGTCAATTCCTTCTCCAAGCTTTTTATTCTTTCATTAATTCTGGTTGCCTTCTGTACTTCTTCTTTATGCATAATCTAGGCAAGCTTATAGTCATTCTCCAAACTGGTTATTTTTTCCTTAAGTTTGTTCATTTGTGTGGTCTGAATGGACATGTCTTCCATTGCCTTGACCACTTTACTAGCCTCATCACCTAGCTGAGCTACTACTGTTGTCGACCCTCTTGCTAATGTAGATGTTGTGAAAGCTCAAAGGGTTGTAGCCATTGGAGCTGTATGATCCAGGAGGATTCCATTGATTCAATTCTTCAGGTGTCAAGTGTCGTTGTCACTTCAATTTAAATTCGACAATTGGACAGTGTGGGTTGTGGATCAAGTTGTTCAGGTAATGTTATTGGTTTCATGGATTTTAGTGGATATGGGTTTAGCACCTCGATGTCGACTTGTGTTCATCAACAGTTCCTCCAGGATTGGTCGACGACATGTGTTGTGTCATTTCCTCGCAAGATTTTGATGTTGACATGGGTGTCGTTGATGGCAAAGGTTCGATATGGTTCATCGTCAGGTTGTCGTCGTAACTGTGGTTTGTGTCGACGATATGCATTGGTATGTCATCATGCGACAAATATTGCTAATGTCGCTTAGTGACGAAAGATTGTACAAGGGTTGCTAAATTTGATTTACTAAACCCTAATCTATGTACTAAATCCTAAACCTAAGTCAAAAACCTATGCTACACCTAAAACCATACACCAAATACATTAATACCTATGCTAAAACCCTAACTATCTACAATACATTGCAATATGTATTTCAAAACCTAATGCTAAAACCTAAAGTCCTAAAACCTATGTTTAAAAACCCTTTCGACCTTTTTTAAAACATTACAAAAACATAAATACATTGCAAAATATATTATAACAATCCTAAACTGGGCGTGTATGGAGACTGTGGTGGAGGAGAACATGTGAACGGGGCCGGAGTTAACCGTTGGAGTTGACCATAGGCCCCTAACTTCCATCCCTAAACCACATCAGTTACCGTGTCGGGTTGACATGTGAACGGTTAGAAATAAACCATTGGAGTCAGGGCTTAATGATAGACTGCAACGGAAAAGTTAACCGTCGAGGTGACATGTGAACAACGTGCAAGCCAGAGACCGCCAGCTCGAAAACTCTCACCAGAACCGTCGGTGCCTAAACTACGGGTCGGTCACCACTCACATGAGCTGTCTAACCCCACCCAGTTAAAGCTGACCGCAAATGGTTTATTGTTTATCCAAAGTATTTTTGGGTCTTTGATTGTTTAGTTTGGTCTACCTAGGTGTCTAAAGACAATAGAACCGAGTTTCTAAACAAACCATTTTACAAACCAATTCATCCTGAGTTCAGCCAAGGTTGTTTTCATGAACCTGGAGGCCTTTAAGAGGAAGATTTAGTTCTTTGAAGACATTAGAGTGGTTTTGGTTTTTTCATCTGCAGTTTCTAGAGGTCATAGGCAGTTTTCTTTTTAGTGTAACAGGGGCATCCGAGGTCTATTTTTGAAACTGTAAGAGGTGTTGGAAAGCTAGTTCAGAGGGCTATTTGATGACAGTGATCAAAAGTGCCTGTGTGAACAATCAGTCTGGTATTTTCTCTATGTAATCAACTTCTCCTATTTCAATCCTAATAAAGGATTTGCCCATCTTCAAAGTGGACCCGAAGACATAGTTTATCAGGGATGAACTCCGTAATTAATTTTGCTATTTGGTAGCACTTTGTTTTTTCTGTTTATACTTCTGTTATGCATCAATTTTTTGTTTAATCAGTTAGCGTAAGGTGTTCTTATCAAGCAGGTTTCCTCGATTTTCCATGCTTTCAATGAACATTCAAATCAATAATGGTTAATCAATTCTACATCAGTTTTTAGTTTATGATCTTTTCAGATCATATAATTTGGTATCATAGTATGTTGTGTCTGTAGAATTTGCCATTGAATGTTAACCAGGTCAAAGTCGCAATGAGGAGAAGGAAACCTTGAGTAGATCGATCCAGAGATTGGAAAGTAACGAGTCTTTCAGAAATTGACCATGTCATGACCTGATGCAAGTGAAAAAACTGAAACTAAGATGAGTGAAGAACAGTTTCAGTAGGCATTCTTAACCATGTAGCAGATGTTGGGAGAATTGCATGAATACAATAAGGTGAGAGATGCACCTTCTTCTTCAAAACCATCGAAGAAGGACAAAGGTAAAGGGAATATTAATAAACCACCTTCACCTCCATCATATCCATCATCGTCATCTTCTTCTTCTTCTTCCTGTACAGAATCTGAAATGGAAAAGAAACCTAAGAAAACATCTCTCTTGAAACTTGATGTCAAATTTGAATTACCTATTTATGCTAGTGAAATGAATCCTGAAAAGTTAGATAATTGGATTAAGCAGATAGAAGTGTATTTTCGTATTCAAAACATTTCTAGTGATAAAGCTAAAATTCAGTTAGCTACACTTAGAATGGGGGGAACAACTTTAATCTGGTGGGAAAGTAAAACTCAGATAGATGTAAACCATAAAGGAAAAGTCGTCTTTTCATGGTCCAAGTTTTTAAAATCTCTTAGGAAATAGCTCTATCCTTTAGGATACATGCAGCAAGTAGTTATTGATTGGTAGCATCTAAGGCAAGGTAAAGGGAAGAATGTTCATGAGTTTTCTCAGGAGTTTCGAAAGAAAGAATTGGCACTTGGTATTTCATTGGATACATGTGAAACTTTGTTAAAATACATTAGCAGTTTACATTCATATTTGCAGCATACTTTATTGATGTTTAATCCTGATGATTTTGATGAGGTGTATGTTCAGGCAATACATATTGAACCAGGTGGTATACCATTCAATTTTTCATCGTAATCATCCAAAGATTTGGAAACCAAATATTCCAGTGACAGTAAGGGGAAGAACAATTCGAAGAGAAAGAAATCAACAATCGTTCAGAAAGAAATACCTACTTGTTCTCGTTGCCAAAGAATTGGTCATGATGAATCAAAGTGCTGGAAACTTCATCCAGAACTTAAGCCCAAAAAGTTCCTTAAGGAGAAGTATAAAAAGAAGGCCATTACAGCAATCCAGCAAGATATAGGTTCAAATTCAGGTGATGAAAGGAGGATAACCGCCATGGTTAAGACAGGGAAAACTTCTGATACTGGTTCAAGTTTGAAAGCTATTACATCTTCTTCAAACATAAATCCTTCACATGAGGATAAAATAGTTGAATTGTTTAACACAAGGATAACTTCTAAGCATACAAAGATAGACACAACGTTTGATAGTGGCTCATAGGAGAATTTAATCTCGGAATATTTAGTTAAAAGTTTAGGTTTGGAAACACGAAATCATCCAAGACCTTACCCATTAGGATGGATAAATAAATCAACTCAAATAAAAGTCACCAAACAGTGTCAATTAAGATTTGCCATTACAACTAATTACATTGATGAACTGGAATTACATTTGGTTCTAGTAGACATATGTGGAGTTGTCTTAGGAAGTTCTTATCTGTATGATAGAGATGCAATGTTTTACAGGAGAGAACATAAATATCACCTTAAGAAAGATGGGGTTGAATTTATTGTTAGGGCACATCAAAACAAAAATCACTTGAATTCAATTAATGTTAATTAGATGAAGCGATTAATAAGTTCAAACAAGAGGTTTGTAATCATGTGTGTAAAGGATCAACATAACAATCAACATGATTCTTGTTTAAGTTATGCAACTCAGCTTAAAGATGGTTTGATTAAAGAGATAGAAACTTGTTCAGTTCTATGTAAAACCAAACATCTTAATCATAAGCAGGGAATACAACATGAATTACAGTTTGTGCCTAAAGCTCCTCTTCCTAATGTCAGAATGAATCAAATCAGTTTAAGTTTGGAACTTAACAGTTGCAGGGATACAAGTCAGTATTGGGGAAAGTCAGTGTTTGATTTCTCTTGTATTGTGTCACCATGTCATGTCTCGAACAGTTTGGAAACCTCTTTTCAAGTGGAGAGGAAACCTATTTGTTTTCATATCAAAGCCTTTTCTAAAGCAGTGTCAAAGTGTCTAATGGGAACTTATGCATCAGGGGAAAGTGCTAATCAATGGAAACATCATGTAATAAATGAAGGAAAAGTGATTCAAACAAATCAACAGCTAACTCAATACTTCCAAAATCAAACTAAGTTGTAGCAAATTTCACCTTACAGTTGGATAGGTTTAGTGCAACAAGTTCACTTAGTAAATAGGAATCAGGAAAGTATGTTAAATCAAGTAGTTGGTTTGATGTTGAAAGTATCTTTGAATGTCTCTGTCATTCCGCAAAATAGATTGTTCATACATGTTGATGGTATTAAACAACATCCATTAGAGATTGTTTTCAAAGATTGTGAATCACTAACTCATGATTCTTCGTGGAAAGAATTCAATTGTCATGTTGGCAAGAGGTTATTTGCCCATCGTTGCAAGTTGTGTATACTGCAGATGGATGAAACAGGTCACCGATTCAGAATGTGCCATGGTCAACATCATCAGGGTTATCACTTGTAGGTGATTGATTGAATGTATTGGTACATCATCAAGTCAAGGTGGAAAGAGAGGGATTTCTACCCTCATTGACTAATTGTTTAGTCAAACTTTTGTGGTCCAAAAGCTTTCAAGTGGAGAGGAATGATCCAAGAGGATTATGTTGATTCAATTGTACAGGTGTTCAAGTGTCATCATCAGTTTTAAGTTTCGTCATTACTTCAGTTCAGCTTCAATAGCTTGACAATGTGGGTTGTGGATCAAGTTGTTTAGGTAATGTTATTGGTTTCATGGCATTTAGTGGATATGGGTTTAGCGCCTAGCTGTCGACTTGTGTTCATCGACAGTACCTCCAGGATTGGTCGATGACATGTGTCCTGTCGTTCCTCGCAAGATTTTGATGTCGACATGGGTGTCATTGATGGAAAAGGTTCGATATTTTTCATTGTCAAGTTGTCGTCGTAACTGTGGTTTGTGTCGACGATATGCATTGGTATGTCATCATGCGACAACTATTGCTAATGTCACTTAGTGAAGAAATATTGTACAAGGGTTGCTAAATTTGATTAAATAAACCCTAATCTATGTACTAAATCATAAATCTAAGTAAAAACCTATGCTACACCTAAAACCATACACCAAATACATTAATACCTATGTTGAAACCATAACTCTCTACAATACATTGCAATATGTATTTTAAAACCTAATGCTAAAACCTAAAGTCCTAAAACCTAAGTTTAAAAACTCTCTCGGCCTTTCTTAAAACATTACAGAAACATAAATACATTGCAAAATATGTTATAACAGTCCTAAACCACGTGGGTATGGAGACCGCAGCAGAGGAGGACATTTGAAGAGGACCTGAGTTAACTGTCGAAGTTGACCACAGGTCCCTAACCGCCATCCCTAAACCACAGAAGTTACTATGTCGAGTTGACAAGTGAACGGTTATGAATAAACCATTGGAGTCAGGGCTTATAGTTAGATTGCAGCAGAAAAGTTAACCGTTGAGGTGACATGTGAACAACGTGCAAGATGGAGACCACCAGCTCGAAAACTATCAGTAGAACCATCAGGGCCTAAACCGTGGGTTCGGTCACCACTCACATGAGCTGTCCAACCCCACTTGGTTAAACTTGGTTGCAAATGGTTTATTTTTAATCCAATGTATTTTTGGGTTTTTTATTGTTCAGTTTGGTCTAACTTAAGGCGATGACCATGTAACCTCTGCCTAGGTGTCTAAAGACAACAGGACCGAGTTTCTAAACCAACCAGTTTAAAAACCAATCCATCCTGAGTTTGGCCAAGGTTGTTTTAATGAACCTGGAGGTTTTTAAAAGGTGGATTTAGTTCTTTGAAGACACTAGAGTGGTTTTGGTCTTTTCATTCGCCGTTTCTGGGGTCATAGGCAGTTTTGTTTTCAGTGTAGTAGGGGCATCCGGGTTCGGTTTTGGAAATCGTAAGAGGCATTCGAAAGCTGGTTCAGAGGGCTATTTGATGACAGTGATGAGAAGTGCCTACATGCACAATAAATATGATATTTTCTCTTTCTAATCAACTTCTCCTGTTTCAATCCTAGTAAAGCATTCGCCCATCTTGAAAGTGGACCCAGAGACATAGTCCATCAGGGACGAAATTCGTAACAAATTTTGTTGTTTGGTATCGCTTGTTGTTTATACTTCCATTATGCATCGATTTTCTGTTTAATCGGCTATCGTAAAGTGTTCTTATCAAGAAGTTTTGCTCGATTTTGTGTGCTTTCAGCTAACATTCAAGTTAATAATGGTTAATCAATTCTACATCAGTTTTCAGTTTATGATATTTTCAGATCACTGTAGGAGCTAATGATGCTACCAAGGTGGATGATACTTTAGTAGTGAATTTTGGGATAACAGTGGCAGGGGCAATCTCAAGACTAGCTTGTTTTAACTATATCAAGCTATCTAGCTCCTTCTCCATTTCCTTCAGTTGATCATTCAATTATAAAACGAGGTCCATCATTCCCTCCTAATGTGTCTGGCTCTCAAGGACATTTTTTGTCTGTGGGTGCTCTGAATGAGGAAGTTTTAGTTATTTTTTAAGAGCAGTAATGTCCTCATTCTTCTTTTTTATTAATTTCTCAGCAGCCTTGATGTCATTGGGATCATGTCCCAGCTTAATTACCATTTCCTCCAATGACTTTATCCTGTTGTCCTTGGCTTGTGAGGTGGCCTTTTCCAATTTGTACTGTGTTGTAATGTTGTCCAGTGAACTTTGTAGCTTATGTGTAGCCATAGATTTTCCTGTCAAGGTGGAATAAATCATTTCACCTACTTACTTATGGAACTTTGTTTGGTCAATGGCATGAACATCCCTGGCCAAAACCTCAAAGTTTGTTTTCCTGTAGTCAGTTGATGTTTTTCCCAGTTGGACCATAGGCTACATGAATGACATATGCATTTTTCCTTTTTTGATGTCAAAAGTTGACATCAACCTGCTTTTATTTGCTGGTGTGTGCTTGAAGTATTGAGAATAGGTTTCAGCCTTCAGCTTCTCATTTCTCAACTTAATTTATTTATATCTGTCCTTGATATCCTTTTCTTTATCCACTGGCCCGGTGAATGAAGAAACCTCAACGCCGAGTTGTCTCTCAATCAATTGAGTGTTAGATGTTGAGGGTTTTTGTGTTTCTCCTGAAGCTAATGTGCCTTTACTCCTTTCCACCATTATATCAGTGTCAGTGATTTCTACTGATTCAATAGTGTCTTCCTATTCAGTTACAGGATTAAGCTTGGGCCTCTTCCTGTAACTCATCTCGAATTGTTCATCTGTGGTTTCCATAGCTGAACTAGAACCTTCTTCACTATTTCTCTTTGGGTTCCTATCTTAATTTGCTCGAGTCTCTAAAATAGGAGGAATATTCATTGGTTCTCCTAGTTCTGGAACCTACAGGAAGGAACTTTCATCAATATGCTTCTCTACATCAATTAGTGTATTTTCTACATCAACTATAGTGCTATGCATGTCAATTAGAGTTTTTTCCAACCATTCTGATTTGAATTAGGTTTTGAGTTCTTTCAAAAGTGAGGTTCGGAAGTTCTGGAATAGTGGGAGGGTAATTACAGTTTGTAAACAGGGTTTGGGACATAGAAATAGGTTTCTTTTCAAATGAGGAAAGCTTATTTAATTGATTCAATTAATCAAGCTTTCAATGTAAATTGTGCATTTTCTTTTTGGTAAAGAAAGAATCGGACATCCTATTCAAATGACGCTGAAAAATTGGTTACATAAAATACAACACCCCCAAAGGAGCAGAATGCCAAAGAGTTAACTGGCGCCCTGTGCTTTGGGAACTGAGCCAATTGCTCAAGAACTTGGCTAAGGGCTAACAAAACTGAACAACCTTCTAAACCTAACCAGGTGAAATCAAAAGTCAAAGAGTGGACCGAAAGAGGAAATACAGACCACGGTGAAAATATTTCAGTTTCACAAGGTAGATAACCAACGAGCAGTAGAACTGCCCAAAAATCCCCCAACCCACTCCTAATCCTGAACGTGCAAGGAAGATATCCTGGTCCCACCAACAAGCACCAAAAACCTCAGTTATATATCTTCTACCCCTGGATCCTACGAATGTGAAGGATATCGGGCTAGAAGGAAGAGCAAGGAATACCTACCCGATGAAGGTGATATTCTCTTTCCTCCTTGAGCCACGTGTTGAATGGTTAGTGGCATCGGAAGCATTTCTGTAAAACCACTTATGGTAATGCGGATGCCTGATAACCACTGTAACTGTAGCTAAACCACCTTGTACTGTCACAAAGCTATTGCTGACACCTTTTGGTTTCACGCTTTTTCTCCTCTACCTTCCATCCATCTGCAGGACTAAAATATACCAATTCTCGGGTCACCTGTTTGTTAAACCCTTAACATCCATCATCTTAATTTTCAACTGGTTGTTTCCCCTTCATGTACTGATAATGCTCCTTGTCTGTGTGTGCCAGAGTGTAGCAGTCCTCACACAGTTGTCCTGTAGGAACCAACTCCCACAAGTAGCACTTGTTGTCTCTTATGCATAACACCCCTTCATTAGCTAGCCAGTCCGCCACTCCGTTGGCATCTCTTCCAACATGAACAAATCTAAGAGTTCTAAGTATTCTTAGGTGAGATTGAATTTGGTAATAGACCTGGGAAAGTCACCAGTGGTTCAAAACTTTTTCTCGTGTTGTGTCAGTGCCTATCCTTTTGACCGAATTAATTGTTAATTCTGAATCTGCCTCTATGATTGTGTTATGTAAATTGTGATCAATCAGAATTTCTAAGCCTTGCTCAATGGCCAAAAGTACTGCCATATTGTTAGTTTCCCTCCCCAAATTACTGTGAAAGATGACTTTTATATTGCCCTCTTCATCTCTTATGACTCCTCTGTAACCCGCATCCCCAGGGTTTCCTTTTGTGGCTCCATCTGTTTTGAATTTCAAAAAGCCATGGGGACGGGGTTGCCAGAAACCTTTTCCTTCTGATATGTGCCTTTCTTTCTTTTTTATGCCCTGAGGGACGTGTGACTGGAGCCCCAACAGTTCGAGAATGTGAGCATCCTGTTGACCAGGGGGTTTCTCAGGAGGTTGCTTCAGAAGGGCATTAACTGTTTGTTTGAGCTGATTTAGGATCTGAGCCATGATGCTTTGTGTTGAACCAGATTTATCTTTGAAGATCATGTTGCTACATTCTTTCCAAACATCCCAGATCAAAAATCCTAGAATCAGAGTCTAGGCTAAATTGACTGTCTCATTATCTGAGAAGTCTTTCCTCTGATTCTTTAAAGTTTCAGTAACGTCATTTTCATTCCTGACTGTTTGGTTGAAGATAGAGGCCACCCAATTCCATAAGGTGGAGGTGAAAGAGCAGAGGTTGAAAAGGTGATCCATAGTTTCCTCTTGCAGATCACATAACTAGCATCTTGAAGGACCAACAAAACCTCTCTTTCTAAGATTTTCCCAAGTTAAAATCCCATTATGCTGTACCTGCCACATGAACAGTTTGATCTTCATCCAATGTGGGCTGTTCCAAAGGTCTTTCAAAGTCTTGTCAGGGCTTGGATAGTTAAGTCCAATGACTATTCTTTTGGCTTCTTTGAGGTTGAAGATGCCCTCATTGTTTCTCCCTAATCTTAGTAGATCATTCAAGGTTGAAGTCAAAATTTGCCTCTTTTCCAGAATCGCTTCAAGAACTTTAGCTTGGGCCTTCAAAGGGATCTCTTCACTATAATCTGGTACCTTCCAAATTCTCCATTTACCTATGTCTCTTGACTGATCCCAAAATTCACTTACCCTTTTTAGTCCTTTATTAATGGTATCATTTTTGATGATGTCTAGTCCTTCTCTATAGAGGTTATGTTCTTGCTGCCAGTTGTCCTCCTAGAACCAGGTTAGATTCCCATTTCTGATCTCCCAAAAACTATGTTTTTGAACTGAGGCTCTTTTCTCCCAAGAATTGTTCCAAATATGGGAACCCCTGATGTGTCTTATCATTCGAATGTGGTCGCTTTCCTACCAGTCCATTGCATATTTTTGTTTCTGAAACTTAGCCCAGGGGTTTCTCATTTCCTTTAGCCATCTCCACCAATTTTTTGCCCCCAAAACTTTTCTTAGAGTGTCTGGTGATGGAGACCCAAACCACCATGGGTTTTAGGTTTGCAGAGCTTGTCCCATGCTACTAAAGCCCATTTTTTTTCTCTTCCCCTTTACCCCAAAGAAAGTTTCTTTGGATATTCTTGTTTTGCTATAAAACTCCTATTGGGATAGGAAGGGCTGAAAACATGAAAATTGGAATGGTTTGCAGTACAACTGTTGCAAGAATTAGCCTTCCTACTTAATTCCAGGATCTACTAGTCCAGTTGTTGACTTTGTCCTTTAGTTTATTTGTAACTAACTCCCAAACTTCGTTACTTAGAGGTTTATCGGTGAGAGGCATTCCCATATTTCTGGAGGGAAGATGATCTCTTTGAGAGCTAAGAATTCTGGAGAGATTTCTTTGAATAGAAATATCAGTATTGAAAAAGGAAACTTTCGATTTTGTGAGGCTTACCTCAGTGCCATCAGCCATTGCGAAATCATGCAGGATTTGTTTGAAAGCTTTGGCTTCCTTGACTGTGGGTATGCCCTATAGCATAGTGTTATCCAAGTGATGAATCAATGTGTCCCCATACTGAGTAAGTTTGAGTCCCTGGATTCTTCCTTCCTCCTTGGATGAATTGATCGCTTTGCCCAATCCTTCCATCATGAGAATGAAGAGAAATGGGGAGATAGGATCTCCTTGCCTGAGGCCTCTCGATGGCCTGAAGGTTTTGGATGGAGAGCCATTAAGAAGTATTGAACAAATAGCTATGGTAATCAGGGCCATGACCCACTTTATCCAGTTGTGGTCAAAGCCATAAGCTTTAATAACTTCCCTGATGTAAGACCAGCTTAGCTTATCATAAGCTTTCGCTATGTCCAACTGTATTATCATACCTACTTGCTTATTGCTCTTGAGGGAACGAACCACTTCGTGAGCTTGAATGATATTATTGAGAATTTGTCTGCCTTCCACATATCCAGTCTGCTCCTTTGACATGAGCGCTGGAAGAGGAGGTTTAAGTCTTTTAGAAATAACTTTGTAAATGATTTTGTACACCACACTGCACAAAGCTATGGGTCTGAATCGGTCTGGTGTCATGGATTTTTCCTGTTTATAGATTAAAGCTATGAAGGATTCATTAAGCGCTCTCACAATTGTTCTTGATTTTCTCGACTCCTACACCACATCAAGAATGTCTTGTTTGATAGTTTCCCAGCATGTTTTGAAGAAGTCTACGTTGAAACCATCCGAGCCTAGAGCTTTCTCGTTGTGCATCTATTTGATTACTTCCTTGACCTCTTCTTCCGTTACTGGCCTGTTGAGATTATAATTATCTTCCCTGGTTACCAGTTTTGGAATATGCTGAGTGAAGCTCTTTATGAATTGAGATCTGTCTGCAATTGTCTCATCTACTATGTTTTGAAAATGTTGTACCAGAACAGATTTCATTTCCTTATGAGTATTTAGCTCTTTCCCTTAAGGATCTATGAGTTTTGTGATCCAATTATTTGCCCTGTGTTTCATGGTATACTTGTGAAAGAACCTAGTATTTCTCTCCCCTTCTCTAATCCTTTGTACTCTTGATTTTTGTCTTTAGAAGATTTCCTCCTGTTGGCATCTATTGTCCCATGCTTATTGAGAGAGTTCGCTTGCATTTTCCTTTCCTCTATGAAGCTTTCTATGATGAGAATTTGATTAGTTTCTTCTAATTTTTTCTCCACTTTTCTATTGGCTTCAAAAATATTGCCAAACTCAATTTTGTTCCATTTTTTGAGCCTTAGCTTGATGTGTTTGAGTCTCTATTGCAGGAGGAACATTTTTGTGCCTTGGGTGGGCATGTCTTCCACCCACCATTTTCCAATATTAGTAATGAAGTCAGGGTGAGTGAGCCAGACATTTTCAAACCTGAAAGGTCTGTTCCTTGGGATGCCAATAAAAGAAGCTCCCAACTGGATGGGCCAGTGGTCTGAGCCTCAGAAAGGAAGGATAAAATTTGTCATGATATGACCGGAGAGAAGGAGATCCTCTGAGATTATGAATCTATCTAATTTCGACGCAACTTGGGAATTTCCTCCTCTCTTGTTATTCCATGTGAAGGTACCATTTATCATGTCCATATCCACCAGTCTCATGTTGCTTAAGACGTTATAGAAGGCAATTGAGTCTCGTCCAAGCATTCTGGTCCCTCCTTTTCTCTCTGTGAGTGATCTGATCATGTTAAAATCCCCTCCCAGAATCCAGGGGATTGCTGGGTGTCTCTCTCTTAGCTCCTCTAGAGAGGTGAGGAGCCTAAGTTTGTCTTCAAGAAGTTGAGGACCATAGACATTTGTGATCATGTAAAAATCCTTTTCCCCCAAATGTTGTATAACCATTGAAAGGTGGTTTTTGGATGCCTCAGCATCCAAGATCTCAAATTTCTGAGGATTCCATAGAGTAAGAATTTCCCCCGTTTTATTATTTGCTTTCACTTCTAGGTACTCGTATTTGATAAGCCATTTGCTATGTATTTCTCTGATCTTGTCTACTGAGCATTTTGTTTCCTGTATAAACACCATGTCTCATTTTTCTTCTTTTATTCTATTACCGAGATTTCTTTGTTTTCTTTTACTTCCTAGTCCTCTAATATTCCAAGTTGTAAGCTTCACAATCATGGGTTTGTGAAAGAGTAATTCGTGAGATCTTTCATCTTACCTGAATTAATCATGAGTTTCCCACACTCTGACAGAAGTTCATTATGTCTCTTTCTTCATCTTTTCTTTCCTAGGTTTTTGGTGGAGTGTCCCGATGTAGTCTCCATTGATTTAACCCCTATATTCTCCTGGATATCGTAGTTCCTTTTGACTCATGTAGCTTTTGTTTGAGACATTCGAAGGAATAGTTGTTGTACTCTGTTGTTGCAAAGAATCAATCCCTTTGCTGGTTCCCTGCTCTAGAAACTTTTCTAGTTCAAGGTTCTCCCTCTCAAGAATCTCTTGTAGGTCTTGGTCCTCCATACCTCCTTTGCTTGGGGTCATCTCATGGTCCCTGCCAAGTTCCATAGTGCTTGGTGGGTCATCCTTTTGTTCATTGTATTCCTGTATGATTTCCATGCTATCCTCTTTTTCTTTCTCTATATGAATGTCCTCCTGTTCCTTATTCGTTCCATTTGCCCGCACCCCCCCCCCCTCGTCCCCTCTTCCTCTAAAATCTCGAAAATATTATGACTTTGTAGCTTGTTCTTGCTAGGTTTATTTTGGTACCTTTCTCCCCCTCCTTTCCCTCTGCCTCCCACTTTGGTGAAACCTTCAGGGTCTTTTCCTGTGTTGGTTTTCAGGTTGTCCTCCCTTTTGTTGAGTGGGCAGTCTCTGAAGAGGTGCCCATGTTCATGACATTTATGGCATTTGAATGGGATGTGTTCATTGTCCACCGCCTGTACCCATTCCTCATCATATGCTTCTAGGATAACTTCATCCGGGAGTGCTCCTGACAAGTCCATTTCTACACATATGTAGGCGAAGGAGGTATATTTACCTCACAAAGTCGCCTCTTATATCTTTATAAAATTCCCTAATTTATTACCTATAGCTTTTAAGGATTACGAAAGCCAATAATCTAAAGGTAAGGAGTATAATCTAATCCATATCGAGACCGATGTGAACGTTTCTCGCTTCGGAACAAAGTTCATCATCCAAGGTCGCATGTAAAGGCCAGCAACAGCATAGAAGTAGGGTCCTCCTTCAAAAACTCTATCTTTGTACTCCAGGTTAGTGAAAACCACTGTGAAAAAAACCTTGGACCCAAGATGTAGATTTATTTCTCCTTTCAGTTTCCAGATGTTTCTTATCCATGTGTACAACGCTTTCTCCGTGGGCCATATACCCATAAACTTGCATATGACCGCATAAGTTACCATGTGATCTCTATGCACCTATAGTGCAGGATCATTTAAGACCACCCGGGGTTTGATGTTAGACTTGGGCTTGTAGGGTTCCATCATAGATATATTCTCCATTCTCTAACTGTTGTCTCCAGATTTCATTTCCCTCCAGGCCTCCTTATGGGTCCCTTCCTTGTCTAGGGATTTGCTGCTTTCTAGCTTTTGAGTACCGGTAATCTTTGTCTCTGCCTCTGTTGGTTTTTGGAAATTGTTCAAACACATCTCTTTGGTTCTGTTTGAAACCATGTTACTATAGGAGGGAGTGGAGCTCCCTCCTCCATGCCCTTCAATAGTTACCAACTCGCTTCTGTCGCCCCCTGTTCAAAACCCTCACTGCCCTGAAACCTACGCACCATATGTATCTATCTACACATAAGTAACCAAATTGTGCATTTTCAAATTGAAGGGTCATTTTAGTTTTTCCTAAGAATCACTATAAATTGATGGTTTAGCTTGCAAACTAGGTTCAGTGGTGAATGCAGAGGGTACTGTGGCTTTAACTATGAACTGGTTGCTTCAATTAGGTATCCGGAGTTTCTTCAAGTGGCAGGCAGTGGGTGAATTGGTCGCAGGAGTTTTAGGGTGTCGCAAATGGCTAAACAATAGTTGCAGTGAAAAATGAGCGAAAAGAGCAATTTGAGGCTTTTTCAGTGTTTTAACGAGTAACAGTCACATTTTGGGGCAGAAATAATCAATGTATGGTGGGAAGTTTTTGGTCTCGGTGGGGTGGTGGTTTTCTGGGCCATCGCACCGCTTTTGGAGGGAAGGCAATATTTTTCTCAAGCACACGATCTAGCCTGGTGTCGCCACGTAGCAGAACAGTGCCGAGGCAAAATCGTGAATCTCGCATGCTCTTGGGCTGTTATCGGCCGGATGATGAATCCACGCAGTATGGATGTACACTGTCGGATCTAGGGTGCAGGCAATCAGAGGGCTATCGCGCAATTGAGTTGCACAGATGAAATCAGGACAGTGATTTGGTAGGGCCCAGGGTTGAATTACACATAAATGTAATTAATTAACGAATAACATCAGGTTTTTTCATATAAGCAGTGAATTAATAAAGTTGGACATGGGTTATGTGGCAGGGTTTTTCTAACTGCACCAATGGTTGGTGGGTTAAAAAATGTTTGTCGGAGAAATATGAAATGGGGAGTTAATTACATAATGCGGGTGTTATAGACATTTTTGTGCCTTACAGCTCTAAGCATAAAATGTCCATAATCCAAGGGATCCAAAGTCCCTAAACATGTTGTTCCTACCCCTAGAGGAACAAGGCCAACAAACCACAACAATTCACAGAAGTTCTCCACCAAAAACCACTCAGAAACAGTCAATTCAGGATCAATTCAGAGGCTCCACTAGCTGCCTGCGTTGAAATGCAGAGGTTACACTGGCTAGGTGCATTGCAACGCGGGTGGAAGCACTACCAGGGTGCGTTGAGTGGGAAATGACAAATGGTAGGGTCCTTCGTGCGAGGTGTAAAGACTGTGGAAGCTTCGAGAATCTTCCTCCATGACACTTGCCTTGTTGAGTTCGACTAGGTGATGAGTAAGAGGCTCTTAGTCTCCAAGTGGAAGCAAGAACTGACAGAGAGAGAGGACACTAGTCAGAATCAAGCTGACTCATCCTCTCTCCAAACATCTATATATGGATCTCTCCTCCATGAGATCTAGAGGCTGGAATTTTGTTATTGCAAAGAATTGTTGTTGGTTTGAGATTGGGATCATTAGGTGTTTAATGCTTTGAAGGGAGGTGAAGAAAGGATTTCATTCGCTGGGAGGTAGATGCTGGATTGGAACTCTCTTGGTTGTATCTCCTCCTGAACCTTGTTATTTCATCAATAAAGCTATCTTGGTTTCTCCTATATGCTGATGTGTCTTTGATGTATGATTGCATTAGTATGTTTAATTTATTTCTAATCCTGAACTACTTATGAATATGAATCTATGTCTTTGTGTAGTGTTCGCTTCTTGTGATCTTGCAGGAACCTGTTGAAGCTGGGCGAGCGAGAAGGCAAGTAGCTAGCAGCTCTCAAAGAGAAGAGAAACCGGATCGAGGGACAAACGGAAGACACCGGTTAGTCCATCCATCTCTCTTCATTCTTAATTCATAAAGGAAGAATACTAGAATAGCTGTTTCTGTTTGTTGCTAAGGCACTGTCACACCTTAGGTGGATAGGATCGTCCTGCATAGGCATTTTTCCCCACAACAAATTGGCGACTCCAATGGGGAGATCTGTTTAGTCATTTTATTTGTGTTTCTATCATTGTTTGCTTCATAGAGTCAAGAGAAGCAATCGAACTGCATCTGCTATTTTCAGATGCAAAGTAGACAACTGCTGCTTTGATCCAATCACTGGATTCGTCTATGATCTGAAAAATGGACTCACAAATGATTTGATGATCCTTTGTGATAGATCTTAGCCCTCCTTCAAATCATCTCTTTGATTGTACCTTGCTTGTTGCTTTTATTTGGCCTGAAACTATAGATTAAATTGCAAACCATGACCCAGAACACGGAGAGAACTCTCGTTTCTGCTCCAGCGCAGGCTCTGTGAAGAGACTCTGCATTTCAATGCAGGTCCCGAGAGGGCTACCTGCGCTGAAATTCAGTTTCCCTGTTATACAGGTGCGCTGATCCAGCTTAAGCCTTGTGCAGCTGGGGTTCTTTGCTCTATTTTGCCTTGTTTTGATCTCTGATTTTTGCAGCCTGTAACCAGCATAGGTACCTGTCTGAAAACCCCTTTTCTCTGCTTTAATTCCACCTCCTTTTGGACAAAAAGACTGTGAGTGTTTTTATGTGTTTGTGGCGTCATTTACAGTTTTCCTTTGCAAGAGTGAAATAGTCGACCTGTAGCCCTTGATTCAGATCTGTTGTTTTGATCTTAGGAGAGAGTTCATTGGCTGTTTACAGTTGGTTATACATTCACTTTTGCTTTTGGTTTGAGTTTGTCTCTTTTAAGTGTCGAAACAAGTGTTCATTTCGAAAATCGTAAAGTGTTGTATTCTCTTCTACCCTTTTTTATTTCGAAAAAGTAAACTTGTTTGTATTTTTCATTTAAAAGCAAATTCAAAGTTGTGCAAAAAACTTTCTTTTTAGGCATCAATATTAAGAAAGCGGAAAACAAACACTTGCATTGTGCATTTGCATCTTGATAGTTTGCATGCTTGATTTAGGAAAAGTGCATTTAGAGTGTGTTGATTGCTCTTTGAGAAAAGATGGTGTCTTTCTTTTCCCTTTGTAGCTAGGATTTTCATTGTTGAAAAAGAGATAAAATTTTCTTATCATCTTTTAGATTGCATTTAGGAGTTGTATCTACATCTCGTGGTGAACCTCAAAAGGAAAACTTCTAAGAAAGATCAACATAAAATAAACTGAATGAACTTAATAACGCTTTGTAACATAACGCACAACATAGAGGTCTAGGCTAGAGACGTGTTCCGGCGTCGTAAAACCTGGTATCTGTTGGCCTCACTGATGGTTGGGTGATTCCTCCTGAGGGACCAAAAGTGCCAGTACGGATTGTGCTCCCACGTACCGTCGCGTATATATTGGGAGACCCCTATAGGCTTAAAACCTTTATCCTTAGGAAGCCATGTCGACTGCCCTACTGATCACAATGCACCGAACACAGCATTCGGGAAGATTCACTGTCGTACCATAAAACGTATTCTGCAGTTTTGTGATTGGTTTGCATACCCTCTACCTAGATCTCCAGAGCAGTTCCTTTTGGCATTTTTTAGACTCTATAACGGAAAAAGTCCATCCGAGCATTTGTCACTTCGGGCTTGTTAAAACATCGAAGGCGACTAGAGTCATCTTTTGTTTTTTCTCGACTCTTTAGAATTGAAAAAACAAGTTGTGTATAAAGCGTCATTAAAATTTATTTTAACGGAATAATAAATCACCCTTATTCCCACGTTGATCTTTCAGTTGAGAAAATGGAGCCCTCCAACCAAGGAATTCCCCTTGGTGGAAGTCCTAGTCCCTTCTCCTCTTGGGGAGATGTTGGAGCGCCCCATATGGCCACATTGTCGCTTCCAGGACTGACAATCGGCTTGCCTGTCTGGCTCTTCTCAACTAATGTTGTTCAAAACACCACTATTCCTGAACAATCGAATCAGCAGTTAGATCAGTCCAGAGCTACCCACCAGCCTTCCACTTCCTCTAACTCTTCTTCTCCTCCTTCCTCTTCGCTTGATGGAGCTGGCAAAACCAAAAGCCAAGCTCCTAAGGAGAAGAAGGAAAAGAAGAAGAAAGAGAAGAAGAAGAAGGAGCCAAAGGCGACTGGGGGCAAGCGAATGGCGTCTAATGAAAATCCACACACTGCACTGACCAGGCCTGAATCGCCATGTGTCATATGCAAGGGAGACCACTTTCACAGAGATTTTCCTTGCATCCCTCGGATACTAAGGGACTGGTCTCCCCGCTTGCACAATTTGGTGGCATCAACCTCTGATAGCCATGTTGACAGCAAACCGTCAAGTAGTGAAAGTGATGCCACAGGACAGAGAGGGAAAGCTAGATTTCCCTGCAAACTGTGTGAAGGTGACCATGCCATCCACCGTTGTCCCTTCTTAGATGAGGCTAAAAGAGTTTTGGAAGATCGCTCGGTTTTACCAGCGCGACTTCCTCCTGGATATCAAAAACTCCCGCCAAGTCCTCCACGAGTTAAGAACCCGGCTGGCCCGCTCAGGTGGTCAACCGAAGCACCTATCATTGAGGATGAACTGTTTGAATCCATACCTAACGAAAGTCAAAAGGTTGAGGCGGCAGTTGACCTGGTTTTGCCTTCAGAGGTTCTATCTTCGAATGATACCATCACAGAAGAGAATAAAGACGACACCGTCAAAATTCTCTTCATCAACACAGACTCCGACGAACAAGGAGGCAATTTACCCATTCCTTTATCGCAGGAAGGAACTTCGTCAGAGTCATACCCAGCCGTATATTCGGTCCCACCACCAAGTAACCTAGTTGTATCCTTTGACTAGAATCAACTAGGCAAACCCCGCTTACCAGCAAGCATACCATTCAGAATTATCGTCCAAATATATAGAATGGTTATGGCTGGTACCATCCTTGATGAGGGGGCATCTGTGAGTATCGTTTCCTCTATTGCTTGGAAAGTGCTTGATTCGCCAGCGCTTTTGCCTGAAATGAGAAATCTGACAGGCTTCGATAAAGGAACCAGTCGACCTTTAGGGATCCTCCCCAATGTGCCAATAACATTGAAAGGGAAGACCGTTCAAATGAACGTGATGGTTGTTCAAGGACCCTTGGATTATAACCTACTCCTTGGACGAGACTACATTTATTGCATGGGAGCTATAGTCTCCTCACTCTTTAGAGTAATGTGTTTTCTGCATGAAGGAAGAATGGTCAAGCTCATGGACCAACTTTCATTCCCCGGATCACGCATCGCAAATAGTCATATACCATCCCTAAATGGTCTCTTCGCTCAAGAAATGTCTCAACCCACGGTCCATCCTCTTGATGAGCACGAGTAATCCGGGAGGATATGACTGGAACCCAGGGAGCATGCGTCCTGGTCTGCTTCGGTAGGAAAACTTTGGGTATAGAGTAGGTTTCCGCGGGAGAATATGACTAGTCTGTACCCCGTCCGTGGTTGGAAGAGGGGTTATTCTAGAATAGGATTCTCTTGTCAAAGTTATGTGAGTTGGCGGGCGTCGTCACTCACCTTTGTTTGTTTCGAGAAGCATCGCCGAAGAAATGTTTTGTTTGAAAGATTAACAGAACAATCTTTGGGTAACCTGAAAGAGGTAGGCCTTTCCCGGTAGAACAAATGTTCTATCTGCAAATTGAGGGGTAACCTTGAAACCATATTTTATACCTGGGGGCATGAAAACCTTTTGGAGTGCAAGCAAAGAGCGGTTATTTATCTGTTTTTTGGATTAGTCGTTTCCTAACTTGCATAAAGAAAGGGTGTGGGGCGACGCTCGAAAGATTGCCCGGTTTTGCAATGAGACATTCTTATCATATGACTGGATTAATCGAGCAGTTTTAGCACACAGTTCATGCTCGTTAAAAAATAAACGCAAGATCCGAGCAGTTTTAGCGCATAGTTCATGCTCGTTAAAAAATAAACATAAGATCGAGAAAATGTTTCCACCCGCATTTAAGCTCTTTAAAAAATGAACTATTCCGGTAAATAACCACCGTGAATGTAGCGACATTAGCCATTAAAGCCTTGGTCGTGTTTTCCCATCACCTCCACTTTTCCATTGGCCGATCATTCACCTCCATATGATTGTTTACCCATTTTGAGGAACAGCTGCCAAGAGTGATTTCACTAGCCATCGTTGTGACACTGTCGTGATTTGGAAATTCCAATCCTTCTCTGGAATGAGTTGCTACCCATTTTATCACTCGTTCCTCAAAAGATGAGTCTTCTTTAAGCTCTTTTCATCTGACTCGTAAAATATGAAAAGATTGACGAGTTTTGGCCTTGCAGCTCGTTAAAGTGACTGGAAGAGCTATCCCTCCTCTAGATTTCAATCTTTTTGGACCTGAGGGATTATTGCACAAAAAGATCGAGCGCATGTTTTGTTCGGCTCGTTAAAACTATCGAAAATTCATCCCTTCTGTATTGTTTTATACTTTTTCGGACTTAAGGGATAAGATGACGAAAAAGGACTTTTGGAGTTAACATTATGTACCTTTTCAGACTCTCTAAAAATGAAAAGGACCGAGTTATCCTTGTCGTTAGACTCGTTAAATGCATGAAATAGCGACAAACTTGTCTTTAGACGAGAACAAGTTTCACTATCGCTAGGCTCGTTAAAACATAGCGATGGGTTTGCCCGAAGGGCAAATTATAGAACAAGCATATGTTATCCTCCTCAAGCTTGACAAAAATAAAGAGGTACTGGTCAGCAATGACTGGGGAAAAATTGGGAGAAACTCAAAGAAACTTTGATGGTAGCAAGTCGCTCTTGAACATGACACTTTTCCTTCGTACCACAATCAGGTTGGGTTGTTTCATTCACCGGTCACATCACCATGGTCTCGCCATACCATCCATATTTGGGGTAATGCTACCGATCCATCGCATAAGTGTCGCCATATGTTCAAGAGAAGTAGTTCAGAGAAGTCACCTGTGTCCCATCCACTACCATACATTATACTCTTTCATGATCGCCACCCTAAATCATATGTCATCAGATCGTTTTCACCTCCATCAAAATCATTAGCTCCGTTCCGTGTCATTGATGTGGGATTCATTAAGGCCCTCCTTTGACGGATCGCTTCTTCTCGACATCAGCTCATTATCCAAGAAGTTGATCTAGGAACACCCCCTTCAGTACTTTGAAGCTTGCATGCCTCAATGGCAAGTTTCTCACTTCCGGCGACAGGTATACATCAATGACCTTCGACCGAAAGATTTTGCGTGGTGTTCGACGCTAATTCCTCTATTCACACCACGTGAATTGTACTACATTACCTTGAGGGTCATCATCATTATCGGTGATTCCTCTCACACTTGTTAACAATTTACATCATTGACTGGTAATCAAGCGATGTCTTTCCATGTTCGACTTCAGAGAAATTCTCACATGGATCGACTTGTACCTAGAGTGAAAATCAGACGAGATTGAAGACCCCGGATCTAGTTTCATCCATCCGGGCTGCGACATATATTCAGAAAATAAAGACATGGAAATGTACAGCTTTGCAGCACAGATAATCATCCTACCAAAAGGATGATGGCTCTATCAGAATCATCAGTCTATCAACGATTGTCTGTTATATGTACATAAAAATGAATTTATAAAGCTGAGCATGGGAATGCCTGCCTCAGCTAGATCATGAAAAAAGTATGAAAATAATGTATTGTAATGTATTGTATTACAGGTCTCCTCCTAGCATTGAAAGAACTTCGGATCCTCCTAATAAAGCATTTCACCCGATAAACGACCTCATACTTTAGGGGGCAACTGTTATAGACATTTTTGTGCCTTACAGCTCTAAGCATGAAATGTCCATAATCCAAGGGATCCAAAGTCCCTAAACATGTTGTTCCTACCCCTAGAGGAACAAGGCCAACAAACCACATCAATTCACAGAAGTTCTCCACCAAAAACCACTCAGAAACAGTCAATTCAGGATCAATTCAGAGGCTCCACTAGCTGCCTGCATTGAAATGCAGAGGTTACACTGGCTAGGTGCATTGCAACGCAGGTGGAAGCACTACCAGGGTGCGTTGAGCGGGAAATGACAAATGGCAGGGTCCTTTGTGCGAGGTGTAAAGACTGTGGAAGCTTCCAGAATCTTCCTCCATGACACTTGCCTTGCTGAGTTCGACTAGGTGATGAGTAAGAGGCTCTTAGTCTCCAAGTGGAAGCAAGAACTGACAGAGAGAGAGGACACTAGTCAGATCTCAAGCTGACTCATCCTCTCTCCAAACATCTATATATGGATCTCTCCTCCATGAGATCTAGAGGCTGGAATTTTGTTATTGCAAAGAATTGTTGTTGGTTTGAGATTGGGATCATTAGGTGTTTAATGCTTTGAAGGGAGGTGAAGAAAGGATTTCATTCGCTGGGAGGTAGATGCTGGATTGGAATTCTCTTGGTTGTATCTCCTCCTGGACCTTGTTATTTCATCGATAAAGATATCTTGGTTTCTCCTATATGCTGATGTGTCTTTGATGTATGATTGCATTAGTATGTTTAGTTTATTTCTAATCCTGAACTAGTTATGAATATGAATCTATGTCTTTGTGTAGTGTTCCCTTCTTGTGATCTTGCAGGAACCTGTTGAAGCTGGGCGAGCGAGAAGGCAAGTAGCTGGGAGCTCTCAAAGAGAAGAGAAACCGGATCGAGGGACAAACGGAAGACATCGGTGAGTCCATCCATCTCTCTTCATTCTTAATTCATAAAGGAAGAATACTAGAATAGCTGTTTCTGTTTGTTGCTAAGGCACTGTCACACCTTAGGTGGATAGGATCGTCCTGCATAGACATTTTTCCCCACAACAGCGGGGACATAAAAACTTAGGATAAGGGTATTTTTATGGGTTTTTAGGGGGAAAAGAGAAATTAATAAGGGGGGAAGTGATATTTGTAATGGGCAATGGGTTCCACACTAGGAAAAGGGGTTTTGGGAAGGGGGGTCGATTTTTTAAGGGTAATTTCTAGGGAAATGTGTAAAACCATGGGGTAAGGTCAAAATGAAGGGAAAAAGGGTGTTTTATAAGAAATGAACGGATAATGGGGAAATTAGAAAATAAGCATGTGGGGGTGTAATGAAATGAGGGGAAATTAGTAAACAAACTTGTGAATATCCTTTCTTTCTCATAAATCCTCCTGCACATGAAACATAGGATTAAGCATGATAAATGTGCTTTTGACTCAGCAATCTTGTGCATTTTCAACCTTTCTTCTACCTACCCTTTAATTACCCTAACATTTTTTTCTTCATTTCATTGGGTGCATTGAGCTTGCTGGCCCTTTATTTCATTTTCTTTTGACAAGAAAACTATCTAATTCTAACCTTATAACTTCCAATGGCTCAGATTAAACTGATGAGCTCATTTTTATTCTCTACCTAACTACTGATCTGCCAAGGTTAAATAGTTTGGCTAGATATTCATTCTCTATCTATCAACATTAAATTTAAAACATGAATGAGTCAAGATTAAGTTATTTGACCATCATCGATTATGGCATTTCTGACAAGTTGCACATAATCTTATTTTGTATAGTAAAGGAAATAGTAGTGGCACTTGAATTTGCACACTTTCATGATGAGTTTTATTAATTTTTGGGGTTCATATTTTTCACTTTCTTGATCATTTTCTTTCTTTTTGTCTTTTGATTATTCTTTTAGGACATACCCTCTTTACATTTTTTAATTTTTAATATGGAAAACATTTTGCAGAATGAAAAAGTATGTACAATATTACAAGACTAACCATATCCAATTCAAAATTATGAATCATATTATTATAGGACCCTAAGAGAGACTAATTACAGAACTAAAATAAAAAACTGAATGGAAACTAACTGTTGAATGAAATCTTACTTGTAGAATGGAAAAAAAGAAAACCAACTTACAATTAATTTTGTAAAAATGAAGCTAATAGCAGAATGTTAGAGATAAGAAATGGAAGAAAGAAAGCAGAAATCACATCTTACTAAGACACCTCCCCGACAACGGCACCAAAAAATGATGAGCACCAATATTGCAGCAAGAATGTTGCAACTCCTGGGGCTACCAACTTTACTTTATCAACCCGGGGTTCGTACAAACTTGGAGGTGACAGTGCTATATACACAAGCATATGTGATGGGCCCACTCTTTGTCATAGCTATGTTGGTGATAGACCACTATGGTTTCTTATACCAACCTTCTATTGATTTAGAAGAAGCATGATTACCAATGAGAAAAAGGGGAATTTTCACTAACTGAAATCTTGTCTACTGTAGTACGGAAAGACTGAAATCAAATGCTTAATCAAACCATTCATCTAAGTAACTTCTAAGAGGATTTGCTTCAAAAGAATGCTAGGTTAACATGTGTGTAATCCTACTGTCCTAGGTATGTAATCTAAAATAACCAAACATTCTATTGCTGTGCATATAAATGAACACAGTAACTCTTTTTTTCCTTAATGTCTTTTTTGAGTCAAAATTTGAATGCTAAATCCTCAGAGTGATGTGGCAGGTGGGTTAGAAATGGTGGTGGATGATCAGATGGTGTAGGAGGCAAGTAGGGGTCTTCTCTTATATTCATAGATGCTTTTTCCATAGTTCAGCCTAAAAATAGGCCACTACATGTCATCCTACAGGATGTCTTAATGCCTCCTACAGGGTGTCCTAATTCTCCTATGTGATCCCCTGTATTCCTACAGGATCCGAACGAGAGAAATAGGAGTGATTTGGAAGGTGGTGTATGTAGAGCATTGGGAAGGTATGTTTTAATAAATAATTTAGTGATGTTTTAAGCAATAGTTGTAATCTTTTCTTTATTATAAAGTAGGGAAAACGCAACGAGAACGAGTCTAAAATGATCCAATCACTAACAGTTGTCTTCTCTACGCAGGGAAAGGTAAAAGCAGGAAGGCGCAATGCAAAACGAGGATTTGATGAGAAGATAATGGCTGTCCCTCCAATTCTAAATAAGGTTCAGACCAGGTCGAGTAAATCAAGGAAGATCAGTCCGGAACGAGATGAAGGACTGCCAGTTCGGAAATACAGGCCGAGTAAAGGAAAGCGTTAACAGTTTAGTGGATCACTCAGGATCTTCGATCCTGAGGGATCGCTACGTTCAATCATTTTGTCGACCGGTGAACTCTGCCGTTAATTGTATAAAAGGAGGGTAGCATTGGAAACTAGGGGAGGATTTATTTTGTATCTTTAACTTTCTGTTCACGGATTTTATTGTCAGTTGAACTCAGACTATTGAGTCTCTCTGAAACTTAGTTTTGAACTCTCATTGATGCGTTAATATAATATCTTTGGTGTTAATTTCTCCTTGCGTCTGAAGTAGTTTACGACAGTGCGCCATTGGAAGCTTCGGGCCCGGCTCCAACGGACACTAGCTGATTGTACCATTACAATTCTGCTTTGTGTGGTTTGTTTCTCATAATCTGTCATGGTTGCATGTTATTTCATATTTATTCATCTGTATCTTTCCTATTATAAATCTCTGTAACAAATTCATATCACACTTTCAGGATTCTTCGCATACTGTTGATCTGAGTTGTTTGCATCAATTACAGAATTCATAAGTAGAATATTTCAGCTACAGGTGATTGGGGGTAATGGATTGTTGGTGACTATTGCAGATCGTGTACATATGATTGACGTTTCCTGTCTTTAATGATTTGTTGTTCCATTTGATATATATATGATTGACGTTTCCTGTCTTTAATAATTTGCTGTTCCATTTGATTAAGCTGCAAACTTGTATAAACGATTGCTTTCCCTTTGTATGTAAATGTGTGCCAAGGATTGGAAGTGTTGACCTCGCAAGACTTAGTTTCTTTACTGCCGTTCCATTTACTGCCGTTCCTTTTATTGCTGTTCCATTTCTGAAGTTGCTGTTTCATTATGTTTTCTTGTTGTTCCTTTCGCTTGCATTTATTGAAGTGGCATGAGAGGAGGTTCAAGACTGTTGTGAGATACAGCAGACGCTATAATGCTCCCAGATCATGATCCATACTCCTTCATCAGTTTCTAGGGGGATAGGTTACTAATTCCATACCCTCGACCGACGAAGTTGCTGCGTGTGTGATTTCTTTATGCAAAAGTAATTTAGCATAGCTTAGCATCCGTTTACTCTTGTATTCTTTAGATCTATACTACGAAGCATTATCCTGACAAATAGCCTCAAATTGAGATGTCCTTTACAATAACAAAACGCTCCCGGATTGACTTGTAATGTGAGATAACTAGAGGTGAAAAAGACCCTTGTTACAGCTCCACATTTTGGCGCCGTTGCCGGGGAAAGGGCATAGCCATTTGTCTTTTAACAGGGTAGTGTGCGAATCTGTTAGGGGAGAACTGGATTTTAAAAACGGAAGGTAAGAACCTGCGTGCGGAGCATGTAAAAGCCCTGCTCCACCGTCCGCTTTCCTAGCAGAATTGATTTAGTAATTTAATTGGAGTGCATGACTAAGCAGAAAAAGCCAGAAAAGAATCAAAAGCCTCCATCCAAAATCGAAAAAGCCAAGGGGTCGGCGACCCTTGGACGAAAGACCTTTATAGACGAAATTTATAAGAAAGCCGAATCTCCGCCATCAGTAGGTTATAGGAAAGTAAACTCTAAACAACCTGCTAGTTCCCTTCAGGCCTCAGAATCACCATCTGAAGCCTTTGCAGAGGTGCACAATCAGACAGAGGAGCAGGACTTTCAAGAACTTGACAATTCGACTCCTGGACCAGTGCACGAAGGAAATTTTAGCAACCTTTGCGAAGGAGAAGGAGAAACAGGGGAAATCGAGGAACCTAGATCTCCTATTGAACCAAACCAGCCTTTAAATAGTCCGGATAAAGGAAGCGCTGCAAAAATCCTCGTTGAGGGAATTCATTCACCTCAGACAGTAGGGGCCATCATTATCCCTGATAAAGGGAGTGCTGTAAAAACAGTTCCCGCTAAGATTACCCCTCCTCAACCAAGGAATACTCTCTTGGAAATTCCTGAAGATTACTGGCATATATTTGATTCCATGGCGCAGAATCAGCCAAATACCCAAACCTCTACTTTGCAATATCCCATAGTAGATTCCGCTATGAATGCACCGATGAAGGCAATTCCGCTTCAACATATCCCGACGTTTCATGGACTCACATCAGAAGACCCTGATGCGTTTCTATTCGAATTTGATGTGTTATGCAGGGGATACGATTACACCACTGACCCCCAGAAGCTAAAGCTGTTTCCCTCTACTTTGAAGGGAGCAGCTCTGAGATGGTTCATGGGTTTAGGTGGTGGAGTCATAAACAATTGGGAAGAAATGAAAGCGGCCTTCTTAAAAAAATATCAGGATTACTGTAGATCAAGAGAACTAAAGGATGAAATCTTTCAAATGTCAGCCAGACCAAACGAAACTTTAGAAGAATATGTAGAACGTTTCCAATATAACTTGCAAAGATCTCCCTATGCATCGTTACCTCTGCCCGATAACGTGTTGAAAACTGCATTGATTAGAGGTATGAAGGAGCAATGGATTGAAACGTTGAATATTATGGGAAAAGGAGACATTTATCAGGAAAATTTTGCTGACATCATTAATCTGTGTATCAGGAGCTCAAGAGGCAGCACAAGGATAAAACCAGCAGAATATGATCGCTTCACTAGAGACAATCGAACATCAACAGAAGGAGTATCACGAGTGGAACTTGGAAATCTGCTAGAGAATTTTAAAACTGATATCATGGGGACATTAACTACACAGCTTGATATTGTGCAGGCTAAACAGAAGCAAGCAGAGGCGGAACAGAATCTGGCAATTTTCTGCCCTCGGTGCAGGAAGAAACATAGCCAGAAAGAATGCCCGCTCGATACAGTTCAAATATGTGCTATTTGTACCAAGGACCATCCGACTGAAAGCTGTCCCTCGCTTCCTGGTTTGAAGGCGGTGTACAAAGAAGCAGAAGAGGAACCAGAATCAGCATATTTTATTAACCAGCGTCGTCAATGGCAACCTAGGCAATCTGGTATGTTTCAAGATCCCTCCTCTTCTTTTCAATCTCCGCAATTTAATGCTCAGCAACAGAATATGTGGCAAAATCAGTCTCAGCACCCATTTTCAAATTGGTCGCCTCAAATGTTTCCTACTCCGAACCCTTGGATGAACCAAGCTGGTTGGCCAAACTTTCCTTATCCTCCGCCATGTTGGCCAAATAATTCATATCCTCCGCAGTGGACCCCTTCCACTTCGCAAAGTTCACCCTGGCAGAGCAACTGGCCAAGATTGACATATCAAACACCAGGATCAATTCCGCTCCCTCAACCAACTCTGCCAGCCTTGCAACAAAATCCCCAGCCCAACCTAAGACCGCAGCTCCCAGCCCAACCCAACCCTAACCCAAATAATCGACCAGTTCAATCTCTTCAAATTATAGAATCTCCCGAGATTGAATCTACTCTGCAGGAGTGCAATGATCTTCAGTTGAGATCTGGGCGAATAATAGAAACTGAGGGACATAGAACCGCTCATATTGAAAACCAATCACCGATAGAACAGCCGTCACAACAAGAAGATGTAAGTAAAGACCAGGTTCATCAGCAAGTAATTACATCTTCTCCACCTTTCCCAGAACGACTGGCCATTCCGAGACAAATGCAATATCCGGATTTTGATATTCTGGGAGAACTCCAAAACTTGTATATAAGAATTCCATTCCTTCAGGCTATACAGGATATCCCCATATATGCAAAAACCATAAAAGACCTGTGTAGCAGAAAATCAAAAAGAAATATAACCCCTAACCCTAGAGTCCAGGTAGTCGGCACCTTATCCGACCTCTTATCAGGGAAAGAAACACCAATTAAATATGAGGATCCTGGAAACCCAATTGTCATTGTTCAAGTCCGTGGGCAGACCCTGACCAACGTTTTAGTAGATCTAGGGGCTGCGATTAATATCCTGACAACATCAACCTGCCAGAAGCTTGGAATCACATCGGTAGAGCCTACTTCCACTTTACTAGAGCTAGCTGACCGATCAGTAATAAGACCAGAAGGCACCTTGTATGATGTCATGGTTTCAGTGGACTCTTGGGAATACCCGACCGATTTTCTGGTGATTAATCCAAAAACCCGACTAGATGGACATCCGCTAATTCTAGGTAGACCATGGCTCGCTACTGCTGACGCCTACATTGGATGCCGGCAGGGAAACATGACCATAACCAGAGGACCGGACATCAAAAATTTAATCTTGTACCCGCCAGCCCAGCCAAGCATCACACCTCGTATATCACTGACCAATCTGCGCCCTGCCTCATATATTACTGATAATATTAGACCACCATTAACAGTCCAGGAAGCGCTAGATTTTAAAGATCAAACGGAAGATGATGCCATCAATAAATTCATTAATCAAACAGAATCCACATCGTATACACAATGCTTTATGATAAAAGCGGCATTTGATAACGAATTAGAGGAAGATCCTCTAAAAGATGACCATGACCCAAATATACCTGTAACCTCTGTTGCTAACAGCAAAGTAATACAAATTGAACCGGGCAAAACTTTAAACATTAACGCTAATCTGACACCAGAGCAAGAGACCAAACTCATCCAGCTCCTACGAAAGTATCAGGAGGCATTTGCTTGGGACTATCCCGATATGAAGGGGATTGATCCCCAGCTATGTACACATCGTATCTATATCGAGAAAGATGCAAGACCTGTTCACCAACCACAGAGAAGACTCAATCCCCATTTAAAAGATGTTGTAAAAGATGAGCTGCAGAAATTATTAGACGTTAATTTTATTTATCCTATTTCTGACAGCAAATGGGTCTCGCCACTTGTGGTAGTACCTAAAAAGAACGGGAAATGGAGGATCTGTGTCGATTACAGAGAATTAAACAAAGCTACACAAAAAGATCACTTCCCTCTCCCTTTCATAGACCAGGTACTGGACACCTTAGCAGGCAAGAAATTCTTTTCTTTCTTGGATGGCTTCAGCGGATATAACCAGATTCAGATTGCCCCTGAAGACCAGGACAAGACTACCTTTACTTGCCCCTGGGGAACGTACGCCTACCGAGTCTTACCCTTTGGATTATGTAATGCTCCGGCCACATTCCAACGGGCTATTCTTAGCATCTTCGCAGATTTAATTAATGATGGATTGGAAGTCTATATGGATGATTTCACACCATATGGAGATGACTTTGATCCAGCCCTGGACACTCTCGAAAAAGTTCTAGAGCGTTGCATCGCTACTAGGCTTTGCTTGAGTCACGAAAAATGTTACATGATGATGACAGAAGGACTCATTCTGGGACATTACATCTCAGACGCTGGCATTCAGGTAGACCCGGCTAAAATTCAAATACTCATGCTTATCCCAACCCCCACTAATCAAACAGAGGTACGCAGTTTTCTTGGTTTTTCTGGGTATTATAGACGATTTATACAACATTACTCACGTATTGCCGCACCTCTACATGCATTAACTGGAAATGTTGATTTCTTGTGGACAGAAAAATGTGATCAAGCCTTCACAGAATTAAAGAAGTTGCTATCTACAGCTCCAGTTCTCAGAGGACCTAATTGGAACTTACCATTCCAAATTTCAACCGACGCCTCAAACACAGCAATCGGTGCAGTTTTGGGCCAAGAAGAAGAGAAAAGACCATACGCTATCTATTACATCAGCAAAAATTTGGCTCCGGCTGAATTAAATTACACTGTCACCGAAAAAGAATTTTTAGCTGTGATACATGCTATTAATAAATTTAGACACTATATTACAGGCTATCCCGTTATTTTGTATACAGACCATTCTGCTATTAGGTATTTAGCAAACAAGCCTGTTACAAATGGAAGAATAACCAGGTGGTTGATCTTGTTGCAGGAATTCGACATTACAATCAGAGACCGACCAGGGAAGGAGAACCCTGTAGCTGATTTTCTTTCACGAATACCAAAATCAGTTGAAACAGCAGCAGTTGAGGACCAATTCCCAGATGAACACTTATTTGCTGTCGCTCTTCAGACTCCCTGGTACACTGATGTGGCTAATTATCTTGCAGTAGGTAAGCTTCCAAAACATTTAACTCCCAATGAACGGAAATAGATCGTCGCGAAAAGCAATCGATTTTCGTGGGTTGGGGGCTATCTGTTTCACACAGGCGCAGATATGGAAATCAGAAGATGTATTCGAGAAGACGAAATCTTTCATATCTTGAAAGCCTCCCATGACGGGCCATGTGGAGGACATTTCGCTGAACGAAGAACAGCACACAAAGTATTACAAACGGGATATTACTGGCCTACAATTTTCAAAGATGCCAAAAAATTTGTCCAGGCCTGTGATAGTTGTCAGCGTGTAGGACGACCTGGCCCAGCAGATGAAATGCCTTTGCGGCCTCAATTAGTGATCGAACCTTTCGAACGCTGGGCTCTGGACTTTGTCGGACCCATGAACCCCCCATCAAACCAGAAAACCTACATTTTGGTGGCAACTGAATATGTTACCAAATGGGTTGAGGCGGAGGCATTACCCAAAGCTACAGAGGAGTCGGTAATACAGTTCTTGTTCCATTTGTTTGTACGTTATGGTCTTCCAAGGGAAGTGGTTACAGATGGAGGACCACAATTTGTGGGACATAAATTAGCTGCAACACTCAATAACCATCACATCCACCACAAAATTACTACCCCATACCATCCTCAGGCAAATGGGCAAGTCGAGAACAGTAATAAGATAATAGAGTCAATTTTGACAAAAACTGTTGCCTCACACCGCCGCGATTGGGCCGCCCGACTACCGGAGGCACTGTGGGCTTATCGAACCACATGGAGAAGTACCACTGGCTATTCACCATATCACTTAGTGTTTGGAAAGCAACCCATTTTTCCTATAGAATTTGAGATCCAAACCCTGCGAACTGCCCAAGAAGTCGGATTGGATTTAAGTGAAGCACAGAAAAATTGATTACAGCAAATTAATGAGTTGGACGAAACAAGGCTCACTGCATTACAGAATACAGCACTCATCCAACAGCAGTGAGCCAAATGGCATGATGCGCTCATCAAAAACAAGATATTTCACGAAGGAGACTGGGCTCTGTTATATGATTCTAGATTTCAGGATTTCCCGGGGAAGCTTCATACTCGATGGTTGGGACCATACGAGATTCAAAAAGTCCATGACAATGGGACCCTTACTTTGATTACAATCGATGGATCTGGATATACATTTAAGGTAAACGGCCACCGAGTTCGTCTGTATCGCAAACCGCTCACTCGGGAATCATTTTGCCAGCAGTTACGCCAAGATACTAACATCAAGATTATGGGAGAGGAAGCAAAAACTTCTTCCCCTATAGATTGGTAAGAAGTTCATTCTTTATTACCACATTTTGTATATAAGATTGTAAATTTTGTATATATGTTTCGAGTGTGTGTTTTGCTGTTCCTTTTCAAAAGGAACAGCACTTGTGTGTTTTGCTGTTCCTTTTCAAAAGGAACAACACTTGTGTGTTTTGCTGTTCCTTTTCAAAAGGAACAGCACTTGTGTGTTTTGTTGTTCCTTTTCAAAAGGAACAACACTTGCGTGTTTTGCTGTTCCTTTTCAAAAGGAACAGCACTTGTGTGTTTTGTTGTTCCTTTTCAAAAGGAACAACACTTGTGTGTTTTGCTGTTCCTTTTCAAAAGGAACAGCACTTGTGTGTTTTGTTGTTCCTTTTCAAAAGGAACAGCACTTGCGTGTTTTGCTGTTCCTTTTCAAAAGGAACAGCACTCTTGAATTTTTGCTGTTCCTTTTCAAAAGGAACAGCACTTGCGTGTTTTGCTGTTCCTTTTCAAAAGGAACAGCACTCTTGAATTTTTGTTGTTCCTTTTCAAAAGGAACAGCACTCTTGAATTTTTGCTGTTCCTTTTCAAAAGGAACAGCACTTTTGAATCTTTGCTGTTCCTTTTTCAAAAGGAACGACACCCTTGAGTTTTTGCTGTTCCTTTTCAAAAGGAACAACACCTTTGAATTTTTGAAAAGGAACAGCACTTTTGAATTTTTTATTCCTTTTTAGAAGGAGCAACATTTGTGTGTTTTTTTCAATTCTTTTTTTAGCAAGCAGCATTTGAGTGCTTTTGTTATCTTAGGACATTGCATCAAAAGAACCCTCCCACCCTCCCTTGTAAGAAAGAAATAGTATGCCCTCGTCCTTTCTATAAGAAGAAAACGTTGTCCATCCTTTTCCCGAGGCCATAAGTAGCAGCTATATATTTATGCAACAAATATAAAAGGCATGATATATCAAGATCAGCACATCATAAATCGCTATCTATAACAGCCCTAGTATTGATGCAACAAAGGAAGGATCCATACACTCATCATTTTTTTTCAGCCATAAGTCTCACCTCCTCTGCCTTGTTGAAAAATTTCATCATGTTACGTTCCTACAATTTTCTTTATTATTACTTGGAAATAAGAATAAGAAAATTTATATCTTCCTATTGGGATAACAAGACTTCTTCCGCCATTCCCACTCTTAAGGAGGGCTGAACCACCCTTATGTGTAACTATACAAGAGCAAAAGTCCATCTCAAAAGAAAAAAGCAAAAGCGAAATCAAAAGAAATTATTTGTCAAATGCAGGATAGGGGGTTTCATTAAAGAACCAGCCTACCATGATCATAAGATTGGAAGCGAAGTGGCATTCCCATCATGGCCACCACACCAGGGATATGATCCAACAGGTTCATTATATAAACAAACCTTGGAACAGGGGGTCTCATCACGAGCCAGCCTGCCCACGTTTCGCGCCTCTCTGGTGAATGGCGTCATGGTTATCTGGTTACCAAGCCAGCATGATGGCCTGCATGTTGACAAGAATTGCTCTTCAAAACTACACAAAGGACTATGGTTCCGGGGTGAAATAAACAACTCTGCCACGGTTATAAACACCGGTCGGCAGCAGAGCTCTGTTAATGGTATTGGAGTCATAACATATACACCAATTTGGATCTTATTGAATATTTCTTTCTATCCTCGTAATAATTATATCTTACACCTTAATGGATACGTCACATGAACATCTCTCATTTCCAATTATGGCAAAGGTATTGACTATGACTATCTCAGACTTTCCATGAGTGCTAGACGTCCCATCCTTATGTTCTGCATCACATCACGAAGGCTTATGATAAACGCAATCTATCTGTCGCATCGATCTCGGTATTTCTTTGTCTAATCTGAAACATGGCAAAACCTTATAAGCTGTTCCATTATGACTCGGTGACGGGATGACCGCCTTCTTCTATTTGACGGCTGAGGCAGCCTATCATTTCGCGCGGGGGGGAGGTGACTTCATTACTCCGCCGGCCACGTGTTAACACATCATTCGGAAATGATATGATACGAAGGTACGATATGCGCTAACGGCATGATAATGCTATTTTTGCAAAAAGTGTTATTTATGATCAATTATTCATGCATGCTCTGTGTCTTTTCTTTTTTTGCCGCGATTACGTTCTTTGCATTGCTGTTCCATCTAGACCCTGAAACAGAACCATGGGGGGAAAGGCTATTAGAAGCGAGCCGAGCGAGCTCGTAGTCTCCGAAGCCGCTCGGAAGATCTTAGAAAAGGCAGGGTGGTTAACTTATTTTGGCCGCCTGCGCAAATCAAACGAAATAGTGGCCATGGAATTCCTGCAGAATTTGCAGGAAGAACACTCAGTGGTAGGTGGGAAGCAGATAGCAGTCACGAAGGAAATAATCGCGGAAGTAACCGGATTACCAGACTTAGGTCCAATATGGACGACAAAGAAAGAAAGACTGCAAAAGATCGTAGAAATCTTCCAAGATGAAGGGCAGAAGTTGACAGTGAAGGGAAAAGGAGTGCTGCCGGCAACACTGGGAGAACCTTGGAGCGAACTGGCAAAGGTAGTACAGAGCTACATCACCTGCGAAGGATGAAAAGATGTGGTAAGGCCGCGTCACCTTAAGCTCTTAGCTGTGTTAAAAGGAAAATGTGCTGTGAATCTCCCTGCATTGTTAAATTCATTGCTGCATGATACCTCTCGGAGCCTGAAAAAGGCACACCATGAAGACGTAGTGGTTAGCCACCACGGGTTGATCTGCCTGATAGTGACATACAGTCTTGCTCAGCAGCAGACTAGTTGGCGGGAACTTATTACAGCAATTGGAGGGGAAGTAGCATCACCATCCCCAAAGGCGAAGCACCCCGCTAGCACCTCTGAAACACCTAAAAAACCCAGAGAATCGCCAAAACCTAAGCAACCCTCGGGCACAACCGAGCAAGCGAAGAAACGCATAAAGCTAGGGAAACAAAAATGCACCCCTGAAGCAACTAGACATGCAGAAAAACGTAAGGAATTGGCCGCAGAAAGACGTGCTACCTTAAAGCGAAGGTATTCCTCTGGCACAGCAGAACAGGTTGAAAAACGCAGAAAGGTGGAGGTGGAAGAACAGGTGGCCAGCACACCCGAACAGCCCGGGAGGCCTAGAAAGTCAGTTCGGTTGGCAAAGATAAGAGGTAGGCTGGAAAAAATCCAGCCAAACATTGACCAGCCGATTGAAATAATAGAGGAACCTCCAGCGCCAGAACAAATACCTGGGGAAAATGTGGGACAAACAGAGAACGAAGTAGGAGCTGAAGAAGGAAATAGGGATGATGACTCTGCGGCCGAGACCAGCTATCCAGAGGCAGCTACTGAGCAGCCAATTCGGGAGAAGGAGATGGAACAATTGGGGGGTAGCCATCCACAAACCCCTGTGGAGGAAGAAGAGCTGGCCACCATCTTGGCCAGCCTTAGAGGTTATCCTTCACCCTCCAGTCCGGCAGAGCCTCCCGAAGGACCTTCTGAGGAAGAGACGCGTGACGAATTGCATGATGGAATGGCAGGGGAAGAAAACCCCCCTGTCATTGACAAAGAAAATGTGAATACCAATCAGGAACAAGCCGTTCCCAAAACACCAGAAGGAAATCCACCCGCTGATGGCGTGGAGGATGAAAATGTTTGTCGGGAACAGGACGTTCCCCGAATGATAGAAGAAACCCTCGATGAAAGAGGAGCAGAACTGAGGGCCGCCCATGTGCCCACAGCCGAGGCAAGAGAAATTAAGAAGTTGAGAAGAAAACAGCAGAAATTGCTGAATATTATAGCCCAGCTTCGGCAGAAAATTCGAAGTCTGAAAGCCAGTTTGAGAATAAAGAGGACTGTAAGAAGAAAAAGAAGGACAAATACAGCTGGGTCCTGTCAGAGGGGAAGACAGAGCACCTATAGGCATCTAGTAGGTCGATACTCTGCCAGCAAACCTGCAGCTGTTCCAATTAATACTGAGGAACAAAATGCTGTTCCATCTGGAACAGAGCACCAGAATGCCGTTCCTATTGACATAGAGGAGCAGGCTGATATTCCAAATAGCCCATTAGAACCAACTGCCGTTCCAATTAAAACTGAGCCACAAGACGACATCCCAGTTACAGAGGGACCACCGTACCCCTTTATACATGTCAAGAAGGAAGGGGAAAATAGAGCAGTTCACACTGAGACACCACCTTCAGGGAAAATTAAGCGACGAAATGTGAAGGTCCAGGCGAAACTTCCTGCCTCCAAGGAATCATGGGAAAGGGATCCAAAAACCAAGGCCTTGCGCCGCGAGATAAGACAGGCCCAACAGGAGGCTGAACAGCTACAGGAACAAATGATTCCTCGAGAAAAATACGAGGAACTGCAACAAGCAGTTGAGCAGAGGATCCCTCGAGAGAAATATGAGGAGCTGCAACAGGAGGTTGAGCAGAGGATTCCTCGAGAAAAATATGAGGAGCTGCAACAGGAAGTTGAGCAGAGGATTCCTCGAGAAAAATATGAAGAACTGCAACAGCAGCTGAGAAACATGAGTCAATCGGAGAGTCAGGCTTTTGAAGGATGGCAGAAGGAACAGGAAAAGGTTGCTAAGGTAACACGTCGACTAGATGCTGTTATTAAACAATTGGACACTGTATGTTCGCTGTATGATGATGTTTTGACTTGCAGGGCCCCCGCGAAGAATTATGCTTTATTCCTCCTTGAAAGATACTTAAGATTGAAAATAAAAGCTGTCAGGGCAGGTGCCCCCATTCAGATTAACACTGTTAATGATTTTATTGATTGTTGCAAACATTATGGGGTTAAGGTCCAACGATTATTATGCGAATTTTATTTGCACAATATGGTGCTTGAGCAGGAAACTGATCTAAACCCTGGCCCCTTTGTGGGGGATATACAGCTGCAAGCCTTTGTTTCATTCGGGGTCAATCAGTTAAAGTGGCTCAGGGCTTACAATGCCTTTCAGAGGCAGGAGCACAGCCTAGATCTATGGGTCAGGGCTGAGCCTCAAGACCCGGTTCGCCTATGGCAATCACACAAAAGCCTTATGAGAAACCCTGGCGTTATAGAACTACTAGGACCCATGCATGAGGAGTTGATCCGAAATAGCTTAGAATACTTCCGGGTTATTAAAGATTCCGCCTTGGAGGCTGCCAAATTCCGTTATCGGATTTCCACCCCAAGCATCCAGCTCAGGGAGCCCTTCAAATACGAGAACTTTGAGCTGGCTGCTGAACGATTGCCTTTTTATGGCCAGTGCATTTTGCAAGCTGGACCATCATGGTTAGGATATCGGTTCCATAGCCCAATTATCTGGCACCCTGCACCGGGGTACCAGGCCTTGTATGATATGCCTGCAGATCAGTTGCATTACTTCTTTGATAATCTGGTTGCCTATCATGGTTGCAGACCCCCTCATGAAGTACCCTCTCCAGCCTATTCTCTTACTGCTCTCCATGTTAATTATAACGTTTTCATGAGGCCATGAAACAGAGTAAGTCGGGGGGTGTGTAGAGCATTGGGAAGGTATGTTTTAATAAATAATTTAGTGATGTTTTAAGCAATAGTTGTAATCTTTTCTTTATTATAAAGTAGGGAAAACGCAACGAGAACGAGTCTAAAATGATCCAATCACTAACAGTTGTCTTCTCTACGCAGGGAAAGGTAAAAGCAGGAAGGCGCAATGCAAAACGAGGATTTGATGAGAAGATAACGGCTGTCCCTCCAATTCTAAATAAGGTTCAGACCAGGTCGAGTAAATCAAGGAAGATCAGTCCGGAACGAGATGAAGGACTGCCAGTTCGGAAATACAGGCCGAGTAAAGGAAAGCGTTAACAGTTTAGCGGATCACTCAGGATCTTCGATCCTGAGGGATCGCTACGTTCAATCGTTTTGTCGACCGGTGAACTCCGCCGTTAATTGTATAAAAGGAGGGTAGCATTGGAAACTAGGGGAGGATTTATTTTGTATCTTTAACTTTCTGTTCACGGATTTTATTGTCAGTTGAACTCAGACTATTGAGTCTCTCTGAAACTTAGTTTTGAACTCTCATTGATGCGTTAATATAATATCTTTGGTGTTAATTTCTCCTTGCGTCTGAAGTAGTTTACGGCAGTGCGCCATTGGAAGCTTCGGGCCCGGCTCCAACGGACACTGGCTGATTGTACCATTACAATTCTGCTTTGTGTGGTTTGTTTCTCATAATCTGTTATGGTTGCATGTTGTTTCATATTTATTCATCTGTAGCTTTCCTGTTATAAATCTCTGTAACAAGTTCATATCATACTTTCAGGATTCTTCGCATACTGTTGATCTGAGTTGTTTGCATCAATTACAGAATTCATAAGTAGAATATTTCAGCTACAGGTGATTGGGGGTAATGGATTGTTGGTGACTATTGCAGATCGTGTACATATGATTGACGTTTCCTGTCTTTAATGATTTTCTGTTCCATTTGATATATATATATGATTGACGTTTCCTGTCTTTAATAATTTGTTGTTCCATTTGATTAAGCTGCAAACTTGTATAAACGATTGCTTTCCCTTTGTATGTAAATGTGTGCCAAGGATTGGAAGTGTTGACCTCGCGAGACTTAGTTTCTTTACTATCGTTCCATTTACTGCCGTTCCTTTTATTGCTGTTCCATTTCTGAAGTTGTTGTTTCATTCTGTTTTCTTGCTGTTCCTTTCGCTTGCATTTATTGAAGTGGCATGGGAGGAGGTTCAAGACTGTTGTGAGATACAGCAGACGCTATAATGCTTCCAGATCATGATCCATACTCCTTCATCAGTTTCTAGGGGGATAGGTTACTAATTCCATACCCTCGACCGACGAAGTTGCTGCGTGTGTGATTTCTTTATGCAAAAGTAATTTAGCATAGCTTAGCATCCATTTACTCTTGTATTCTTTAGATCTATACTACGAAGCATTATCCTGACAAATAGCCTCAAATTGAGATGTCCTTTACAATAACAAAACGCTCCCGGATTGACTTGTAATGTGAGATAACTAGAGGTGAAAAAGACCCTTGTTACAGCTCCACAGTGTAGGGATTAGGGAAGGTAAATGGTGGGAAAAACAAGGCAAGAGAGTGACGAGGACTTCTTCAGAGCACAAAAAAGAGTTTGTAAGATGGTTGGATTTGCTCAACAACCCTGGAAAGTTGTTCTTATGGAATGATGAATTGGGTGAGGGACTTAGTGGCTTTTGATGATCATGGATGGATGAATTTAGGTTGGGGTTGTTGGTCATGAGATATCCCTGCACTATTGAAACTCCTGCATTGCATCAATCATTGGCATTTATCCATGAATCATGTCAAATGAGAAAGATTTTCAATCAACTAAGAAAACAAAATTTCATTATCTAGTTGTATGTTTCATGCATGGAAAAAATTGAAGAATAATGTGAAACCCTTATGAGATCTAATGCAAGGT